>CM061048.1:51831257-52083769 GCA_030762985.1 Adelphocoris suturalis
CGATTTGTCGGACGTATCTTTCTTTAGCGAATTTTCGTAGAAAATGAGGCTATTGCAATGGCTCCAAAAATCTATATTTATTTTTTACCAGGAAGTATATTATTTAAAAAATTGATTATCAAATTACCTACGTAATTGACCTAAATTTATGAACAATGTTTTATTTTCTTTGAAATTGAATCAAAGAGATGATTTTGTTATAAGATTCAAAACAAGAAAATATCTATTATACTTGATGGTGTTTAATTGTTGAGTTGTCCCGTACAATCCAAGTTAGTCTGAATGGGCCAGAAAAAAAAGTTCCTGTCGTGCAGCATGATCGTATGAGCGAATTTTCTTAAGTTACATTACACTATGTTAAATTGATTTGAATTTTGAGTGCAAAGAAAATGTTAACCATTATTTTTGTGGCAAAAAACGTATTCTATATAGTAATCTGCTATTCGAAAAGAGCTTTTGGATTTTCGTTTTCTTTTTTTAAATCGATTGTATATCAAGTTTCTAATTAAATTTAAATACATTTTCAGCATAATTTTGTAGATACCCTTTTTAATGTTATATTATATATTTGATAGACTTCATTTGATCAATATTTAGCTAAAAATTATAAATTCAACAATTTTTAGCCGTTTTTTGTAATTTTTTTAGCAAATTTTATGATATTTTACCAATTTAATGTGCTCAAAAAGTGCTGGCCAACGAATTCATCCTTTCATTTGGAAAGCTTGATTTTTTGGCGTTGGTGTAAGAATGGAATTTGTTATACCTAACAATCAATACCTAATTATTATACTTATTAATACCTAATTATACCTTTTGAAAATCAAAATATCTGTTTATCAGAGAGAACTTGGGCGTTGTTAAAAGGAAAAGCTTGTCAGCCTTGATCGTAGTTATTAAAATGTATTGTTGTAGTTATTTTTACTTAAACGTTCCACATTACTGTTGAATGAGATTTTGAATGGGTACAGTATCAAATTTTGTTTCACAAGAGTTAATCATTTTCAGACACAAAACATCTAAACTGCTGCTCAATTTGTCAAGATTCCTACCATCGTTCGAATCTATACGTTAATATAACCCGATGTGATATTCATCAAAAGAAGATTGGTTGAGATTAAGGGAAGATTAAGAACTGATTGGTAATCATTTGTGAGTACTGATTATGAGAACTAGTACATACTGGGCAGAGTTAACCAATCATGTTCTTATAAAATATTTCCTGCCTAACTACATCATTTTCTGATGTTCATTAATATTTACTTCTCAATCAGTTGGCATTGTATCTATCGAATTATTGTTATGTTTATAATGAAATATATAGTTTTGAGTTTCTATTCTCTTTGCAATTCTGTGGAATTTTCCCTTATCCTTCATGAGCTAAACTCTCTGTCTTTGAAGAATATATTCTGCATGTGTGCCATGCCCACCACAAATTAGTTTTTATGGGGAAAGGGACTTCTAGGAAAAGAATACAATGTTTAATTTAATAATGATACATTTTATTTAAAAATTGGATAAATTAATGTTGGAATGTTGTTCAACAATGATAACAAAATTATAAAAATAAATAGGTACCTGACCAAGTATTTGATTCCAACAAAAAATGCGGTTTTATATACCTATGGTTTTTTAATAGGCATATGCATTTTTTACACAAAGTCATTCTTTGTAATAATATAAATTAAAATTAATAACGTATACCTAAATGAGCAAATTTGATACCATTGTACAGGTTTTGATAAACGTACCTCAAGATTTTATATGGAGAACTTGCATGGTTGTGCGGGATATTTCAATTCCAAGGATGAGCTACATCTTTACCACAGTATGACTGATTATTTTTCCTTGACAGGGAACAATTTGTTATGATGTTTAATGCACCCGATTTCTCACTACCGGTTTTGACATTTTATGTCTTTGCTCTGGCACATAACTCGAAAACCGTTACCAAATATTCTGATGATTTCCGTTTACAACCGAGTCATTGCTAGGGAAATGGTACTTCGTCGTTTTTCATCCTACAAAATTCGACCATTCGTTCGAAAGCTCTCGATTTATCCAACCATATTATGTTAACTACTGCGAAGTGCGTGGCCAACAAGCTGAGTTATGAGCATGGTTATATGAATAATTGTTTACACACAGGTGATCATTTTCAATAATTTATATTGTGAACATGATTGCAACCGCTTGTTAATTTCTGATGATTTCATTGAGCTGGTGTTTCGATGATGTGATTCATAGCAGGTGATCCGAATATTGCTAGAACGGTTTGATTTGTGAAGCGGTGGTTAAATCATTTTAATTGGTAATTTCTATACTTTACACTATAGGAAGCTGTAATTTCGTATGTAGCCTCTTCAGGACATTTACTTGATGATCCCGGATCAGATGAGTGGCTCTTAAAGTTAATTTCTATACTTTATACTCTAAGAAGCTGTAATTTCGTATGTAGCCTCTTTGGGACATTTACTTGACGATGCCCGGGGTCCGGATCAGCTGAGTGGCTCTTAAAGCTAATTTCTATGCTTTACACTCTAGGAAGCTGTAATTTCGTATGTAGCCTCTTTAGGACATTTACTTGACGATGCCCGGGGTCCGGATCAGCTGAGTGGCTCTTAGAGCTTGCATACGAGTCTGCTACTAAAGACATAAAATGTCTCAATGTGTTGTAGACTCGTATGCAAGCGTTTCTTTATATACTAAATAAGCAGCAACTTTACCGAAGCGAAAAGATGAGACCGACAACTCAAACGGATCCAGCCAAAATGTTTTTTGATATGGTGCGCAGCTACAATTACTAGGTATAACCAAGATTAACTTCTCAACCAAGTGACATCAAAACAAGCGGCATTGTTTACTACATCCATTTATAACATAAATAAATATAAAACTACGACATGAATAGAAGAATAAATACGAAAGAAATCGAGAGCTTTCCAAAGAATGGAGAACGATTTTTGGATTTTTCAGAGAGTTTCATTAGGGATTTTCAATGTAGAGGTCGAGTATCTCGCTGTCTAGGATGACCGCAAGTGATGCCAACCCGTTTGTTAACGCTTTTTTCGTTTATGTGCCAAAGTAAAGACATAAAATGTCTAAAATACATTGTCTGGCTTAAGTATATCGGGTTAAAAGTATATTTTTAAATTGATATTTCATAGTTTGGTTCACTACTGACACCATTCCAACCCTCACCCCTTGCAGGATCCCCATATCTTGTACTAGTGCACCAAACTTCAGAAAATAATAAAATAAGAACGATCTACTTACTAACCGTGTGTGTGGTCGGACCCAGTTTTTGTGATGGAGTTAATCAACTTTCATTTACCAATTTTCTCTGATTTTTTCCGATTCTATCCCACCTTTGATATTATGTATCTACCTACTTCCTAACTCGAAATGGGTAACCAAATTAATAATTTTCCATACAAGTTCCCCATTTGATAAAGACAGTGCCCTCTAATGAAATGGTCAATATTGCACGTTAACATGGGTAAATATAATGATAAATTCCATTCAGGGCTACCAGTATGATCAAAATCAACGAAACCACAAGGTGACCAAAAACTAATTCGTGGACTAATGCAAAAATTCATATCTTTCAAAACGTAGCATTAAATAAACGAACATAAGCAACATTTAACAAATTCAGAATTATATAATTAATACAAATGCTATGCTGGAGCATCTCGAATAACACCATAAGTACTACATTCATAATACATGTACCTATGCGATACTTCATACACTGAGCACAAAATATAGCACTGTGATTAATAAATTATGTTTTCAGTCACGCAGTAATTCATTTAGGCAAATAAACATATTATATGATATAACATATAATGTTACCATAATACCGATGGATTATTATATGTACAACATTTAGAGTCTAACGATACTCATTTCCAAGTTGTTTAATGCAATTTTCGGAATACATTAATGTCTTGATGAGGCCAATTACAAGGCGGCTTTTCAAAATTAGTTATTAAATTTTCAGTGAAACTAGATGCTGATACCCTCCAATAATCCACTAAAAGATACCTGATATGATGCTCATGTTAACCGAAACCAACTACGATGTACCTACCAATGTTTAAGATTTTCAGAAGAGCTGTACTGGTTCAGAGTTCCTACATTAGTATGTAAAATAGGTAGGTACTGCTAAAAGAGACATGGCAATTTCTCACCATTCAACATTATCAACCATCTTTGATAGCACTTGGAATATCTCCAACATGAGGTTGTAACTACAGTTTGGGAAGGTTAGAGATGAAGTGAAACCTTTCTTTTTCTCCGATAAAAAAAAAAAAACTTGATATCTGATTATCTGTTGATGGTATGTTATCATTTATCATATTCGTATAAACATATATGTGCTGAAATAGTGGCACCAATGGAGAATACATACGGCACACCCATCAAATTTTAAGAGACTACTGAAAATTATTAGGATTACAAAAAAGATCTGACAATAATGAGTAAAAATTCAGTGGCGACATGATGCAGGAAATGCGCAGCGATTGACGATGGTCACCTGATTAACATTATATCAGCTTTCAGAGTTGACTACCCCTCATGTAAAGACCCCAACCTAACATATTACAGTAGTACCTTACATTTACAGTAGGTACTTGCCATATTTACTTCACTGAGGGGCAAATTCAAACAGTAAAAATCTCCCAGTTGCTTATTCTATTGTTTCCAAAACGCAACTCATTTCTCAAATTTGAAAGTTTTTCTCAAGCACAGAGATAGTTTTGAATATTCAGATCAAATTGGGTAATTTTATAATACACGAAAATTCGTCATTCTAGTAGGCTACCCCTCGCCTCCTCATATTCTCTTATCTGGTACAGTTTTTTCTTTACCTTCAGTATGTTTCAACTGATTTCAGCATGTTTCATAATTTTGGAAATCTGTGTGGGGGGGTTGTTCTGTAACTTTTCGAGATCTAGACAACGGTGGATTAACTACGCGGTTGTTTTAACAGGCAAAACAATAGTGATGAACAGGTCGGTATTTCCACCAGGAACCTGTTTTCCTATTTTTATGGCGGCAAAATTACTAAAAATTTTTATTTTTTCACTGTAACAATAAGATCATAGATTGGAAACTAAACTGATAGATTTCATTTACATTTAATTCTTGAATAATAAAAAATATAAGTCAATGAATAAAGTGGAAGACCGAAATTTCAGTATAAATACAACTAACCTCATTGAATAAAGTTACAGAACCCCCCCGGAAATCTAAAAGGATTTTAGTGGTGGTGTCCTACGGGTAGTATGTTTCGTAATTAATTCAGAGTCGTTTAATAAAGTGTAGCAGATAATGAGAATAAGAAAATACATCAATACTGTGAGGCCTCGGTTTGACAATACTATAAAAAATAACATTTGCATAATTCTAATTCATCCGATACGTATTATGAATATGGTGCTTGCTGATTGGATAATGAAACATTGTTCAGACGTTTGAAATACTTAATACTTGATTAGCGATTAATAATTATCATAATATGAAACCTAATATACTAATAATGGACGTCATACGAAAGAGGTTATTAATCTCAAAAATAAATTAAAACCCGGTATTTACCAGGGCATTAACGAATTTTAAATAAACTACGTAGAAAAAAAAATCGTTGCAGAATTATATCGTAGCATTACCTAGAACCTAAAACTCGCATATAAGTGAATTTGACTGTTGTTCAAGAAGTCATTAAATAATTTGAACTTCCTTGAGAAATTAAGTTCACTGGGGAATTGATGATAGGGGTTCTCAAGAAGTTGGGAGGGAAATCAATAGGTTGATAGGTCCACCATATGCTTACACTATGTTGTCAAAATTCATGGCACGATAGAAAACGTAAACATATAAAAATTTGGTTATTTATGACTGACTTTATGGGGGGGCATGACTTTATGTTGTACTGTAAGAAAAAATTGTCAACATGAAAAGTAAATTAATAACCTAATGATATAGGTTCGCAAAATGTGCAATGCATTGCATGAATTTGACCTAATGAAATCTAATTGTAAGACCTAGGAGCCCCACGAGACATAGCTTTAGCCACTTCATCAATGAAGGATTCTGAGTTATGCACTGTGGTTCCCCCAGCGACGATCCTCGCACCTCCATGGATGGTGCTTTTGTTCAGCAAATGTACGTGGAGTGATTCCTCGTACGTGATGCCTCCAATGATGAAAACAAATATGTCTTGGACCCTTCGACCTGCAGGAGGGTTGCCCAGATACGGGTAGACGTTCTCCTTCAGTCTCCCTCGAATCAGGTCTTCTATGACTTCTTTCAAAGCAGGCACGTGTTGAGTGTAGACGTTTTCAACGCCTTTGAGATCCTTGAAGAACCTTTTGGTGATTTTCACCATCGCCTCCTGGTTCACCATATTGCCCGATGAGGAGGTATCCTCTTGAAATGCGAAGTTGCACACGCTCTTCACCATACTGTACAGTGATTCCGGGCAGCCCCGTTTTCTCAAACCGTCCACCAAACCTGAAATGTCGTGACTGGAATGCCGCCTGTACTTGAGAGCGTACAGCATTACCAGTCTTGCAGCTTCTTCATTCCTGATCTTCTGATTCCCAATCAAAGCCCTCACCCTCTGCAGATGGTGCGAATGCTGGTCCTGACAAGCTATTTCTTGTTCGACTTCAGACACTTCCAACAAATTTCTCTTACCAACCAAATTCGAAAGTTCCCCAATAATCGTCAAATGCTTACTGACAGTTCCAGACATTTTTTTGAAGTGTGGATAGCTCTCAACAAACTGTTTCATGTCCTGGATGCTCTCCACTTTTTGTTGGCTTTTAGCCTTTTTTTGAAACTCATTGATCAGCTCTTTGGCGGTTTGACCGATCTCGCCATAATTGTTGTACAGGTTGTCAGCGTAGAATTCGTCGTGTTCTGAAGACAGCACAACTTCTGTGAGCTCCTTGGATACACCCGGGACGTGACTCATATTTACGCGATTGTTTGAGATGGTCAGTAATTCGTGGACCATGGCTTGATACGTCCACTGTGTTAGTAATGGCGTGATAGGATCAAAACGCCTGTCCAGAATCAACAACATAGGGGGAACTTCGGAGTGCCTGAAGTCAAATAAGGCCTCCTCTTTTGTCACAACTTCCCTAACTTTATCCGCAAGTCTTTTCGCCATATCGGAACCAGATTGATACCTAATGAATGGGCATTTTTTCAGTGACAACAGCACAGAGACAATACCTTGCACCGATCTTTGTAAGTGAACCGGATTCCACTGGGTACCTTGGTAACACCCATTAATATTTAGTGAGAACAAATGTGGACTAACGCACAAATAATCTCCATAAAGTTCAGCAACTTCACGAACTACTTCAATCTCATCGCACTCTGCTATGGTTTTAATGTCGGATTTCGATATAATATTACTGAAATATATGTAGTACATACCGTAACGGGGATTCCGTATTTCGTTGCATAGCAGCCCAACGTTGTCTTTTGTAGGTCGCACAAAAACTATACATTTGAGGTGTTTCATAGGTTCTATAGATCCTGGGACGTCCAACCGTTCGAACAAGTACACTTCTTTCTGTAGTATTTCCGATTGGCTGTACACCATACTGATGATGCTTGTGGTCTGTTTATCAAGAAGTAGAACTTTCATGCCCGGCCCACTTTCTTCTGCCATTTTGGTAACGTACAATTTTACCGCTTGAACCACGTTCATTTTTATGAGATAATTCGAATATGTAAATCAACTAAGTACACAGTATAACACTGAAATAAGACATGGGGTTCTTACGGTATTATCGGTGGTTTTGCATAGTAGCCTCCATTTCACCGTTGGAATCGAGTCGCCGTTTGGCCATAACTTCCTCTTTTCTTCACCGAACTAAAAACGTAATGAATTTGCTAATAATTATCGGTACAATTTGATGATGTACAAGAAATCGATTAGCGCACAAATCATGTCAAGTCACTGATAACAAATTAAGAGACTGATAAGATGATAGCAGTGATAAGAGCATGTAGCATAGCCTATTGACAGTTGGCTCAACCTCATAGTTTGTAATCCTCTCACAGAGCGCATCGCGAGCAGCTTCTAAGCTCAAGCATGACGCCTACGCGCCATTCTGTCGCGGGTTCTGAAAATTTGAATTTATCAACGATGATAAATAAAGATGACATTACTTGGAAGCTATGTAGGTAAATAAAATAAGGGCAATAGGAAAGGTACCGAACAGGCTTTGTTTTGAGGGTCGCCTGGTAAAAGTGGCCTGTCGGCTCTGGGTTTTTTGTCATATCTTCAATTTTTCATGTAATCATTTTCTCGAATAGGCACCTACCTCTTAACAAAATGTCTGCTAAGTTGGGTGGGCTGTATAGCTTCCGCACTTAGTAACATGGACGCATAGAATTAGTTGATGAACAATTCAACGAGTCAAAATGATTGAATGAAAAGTAGGTAGGTACTTACCTAGGTACGCATGAGATGCCTTGTGCGCAAACTAATATGTATCAACCTACAAAATAATTTAAACCCTTTATAAATTTATTTCACCCCATTACAAAATAATTCAAGCTTTTACATATTTAAACCCTTCACAAATTTATTTAAACTATTAATCGTACTTTTTGGAACAAAAACATCAATAGGATACCTACTCACGCTAAACAAACGGTAGGTAGGTACCTACTAATATGAGAATATAGAGCTCTACGTATTAGTAGACTCGTTATATTTTGTATTCCTTCTGAATAGGTAATGAGACGAATCTCCAATAACTTCTCCCTCGTAGGTACCTTAAGCCGCTTCTTCACTACCAAAACTTTCTCACGAAACTCTCTCGCGAAACTTCCTTGCTGCGAGAAAAATTTCGCACCTCCTAAAAGAGATCGCAACTCAGAGCGAGACCGTGCGCGAGTAGGGTGAGCCGCCTTCGGCAAGCCTCAATTCTGGTTTCGTAGTGATCATGGAAACGTGTCATACAGAATTTATGTACCAAATTACGGTGAAAAATGTTCTTAAAAGCATTAAAATGGCTCTTAAAAATTGGCAAAAACAGCAAAAAAAGTTAAAAACCCAAAATGTCTTTTTGAATAGCAAATTATTTAGAACAAGTTTTTTGCCTTAAAATTGATAGGTAATTAACATTTTCTTTTCACTCAAAGTGCACAGTTTTTAAAACTATGTAACATAATAATAGTAGGTACGATAATTTACGAAAATTTGCTCTTACGATGATGCTGCGCGCGTGACTAGAGTTTTTTTTTTTTCTCAAAAGAAGTAACCCCTCACCACCCTAATTTTTTTTCCAAAATTTTTGATATATCGAAATGAAACTAGGAGAGCGTTCATGGAGTGCCTGATACTAAGTTTCAAGCAATTAAAAATCGGGAAAAATTCAAAATTTTTTCGACCAACCAAAGGGTATAGGATTAGGGTATAGGGTTATAGGATACATAGAAAACAATTTTTCCATTTTTTGTCGAGTGACACCTCATTTTGAAGATTTTTTAGTGCTGAACACGATGGTGAAGCCAGCATTGCGATCTTATTCCGTTATAGCCGATAACCATGAAGAAGCGCGATTCATTCTCAGTGTTTGAAAAAACTTCGCCCCCCGGACCCCCGGTTGCTTTCCGCTTTCAGCCTTCCGCTAAAATGCTAAAACATGCTTTCTCCCCGCTGATTCGGTAATTAATGAAATCGTTCTTTCAATGGGAACCACTCGAAATCAGAATAGAAACTGTTCTTCGGATTCCACAAAAATCGTAAATTTTATAAAGCTCGATGAGCTTCAAGCAATCGTTCTGGTTCATTACTCGCGGAACGTTTAAAACGCTAGTGAGTACCAATGTTACGGGCGAAACACTTTGATGCGCGGACGAAAACCGACTGACCTCCGGCTCTCAGCGAGCTTCCTCACTTCGAAATGTTTCGCGAGTGGAGGGGCGTCTACATGGGCGAGTCTCCCTCCCGCAACGCTCTCTCACAACTTTTTCGTGAGGAAGTTTTGCTAGCATAAACGCGGCTTAAAGGCCCGATCACACAGGACGCGTTATAACGCGACGTTATAGGAACGCGCGTTCCCCCCCGACGTTTGGCGATATAGCAACGTCACATACACCGCGTTATTATTGGGCGTTATCTAGGCGCGAGACCCAGTCTTGTCTGTGCTACTCAAGGGGTTCGCGGTTCCCAGCGTCTATATTTTATCTAATTTGTCTATAATCTATAATGATTTCTGACAATGACTCTGATGAGGAAGAAGCTCTACTTCTTTTAGCGCTATTGAATCGCAGGAATAGACGGTATTGGGTGCACCCAATCAATCAAAGGAGGGAAGAGCTTGGGGAATACCACCGTCATAAAATTTCGAGGACCTACATGAACTACTAGCGGTGAATATCCAGAAGATAACCAGAAGGACCGAGGAGAACGCCCTCAGCGCACGATATTTTGTAATTTTGTACAACCCGCTAGGCTGACGTCGCGTTACTGAAAGTATCGCTGAGAGGTACCGCCGTGTGTGTGACGGGGGTGATGCAATGCACCGTATCTCGGTAACGCGACGTTACTGAAACGCCTAACGTCGTGTTATAACACGTCCTGTGTGATCGGGCCTTTAGGTTCTATGTCAATGAGCTTCTAATCCATCTCCCAGTGGTGTTCGGCAAATCGCTTGATCTTGAACGATAAGAAGACACAAATCTTGAAATTTGGAGCTAGAGGGAACGATGAAACTGAAGTGACCCTCTCTAGGTCTTCGTATCGATGAGGCTGTCTCCTAGGAGGCTCATGTTAGGGCATTGGTGAGTTAGGTGATTGAGGCTCTCTACTTGTTACGGCTGACTTTCATAGTGTCTCATTCTGTTCTTCTTGCCGCATATTACGGTACATTCGAATCCCATCTTAGATATGCAGTTATTCTATGGGGTAACTGCAGCAGTGCCATGAAAATGTTTAGAATTCAAAAATCTGCTATTCGGATTATGAAAGGGGCTCGTGACGCTCACTGCAGAGATCTGTTCAGGAATTAGGAACTATTGACTCTTCCTGCGCTTTATATCCAGGCAATTTTAATCAGAGTTAAGAACAACTTGGAAGATTTTCCACGCCTGGGGGACAATTACCAATATGATACAAGAAACCGGGATCTACTTTCTACTCAAAGTTGTTGGCTGGCTCTAGTTAAACATTTAATCCAGACTATGTGGGAATAAAGATGTATACTGATTTATCAAATGGATGTATCAAATTTAAATTTCGCGATTTAGGCTTGAAAATGAGTATTCACCTGTAAAAACTATCCATCGCTAATAGTTTTCATCGAGAAGAACGAATATATATGCTTGAAAAATAAGTTTTGAGCCCTCGTATTTTTCTGAAAACTGGAAGCTGAAATCACCCCCTACTGAGAATCACCCATAATGAGATATGATGGGGTGACATAAGGTGCCATTTAGACTTCCAACTATAAGGTATATTATATGATAGTTTATAAGGTTGTATTTTTATTTTATTAAAAACTTGCAGGTTCTGCTGTGCGTTCCTGGACTTTTCTAGATCCCCCAAAAGTGGGTACGTAAAAAATCTGTCCTTTCGAATTAACTTACTGCAATATGCAGGGTGTCCCTCATAAGGTGGCCAGTAAATATGGGGTCGATTTTAGAGCTCATTTCTGATCGAAAGTTCCTCATAGAGCTTTATTTAACGCTTAGTTTTTGAGTAATTTAATTTTCAAGATTTTTTCGTGTTTTGGACCTTAAACGATTATAACTCTCTTAATTTGCTGTGTAAATTCAAATCTGATGATACCGTTTGAAAGAGCGTTCGATTTCCTATCAGATAAAATGCCTGGGCATTTTTAAGAATTATGGTTTGAGACGTGAAAAAGCCCTCTGAGAAGCAAATTTTACCTAATTTGGGAACCCCTAGTTTTTTCAGTCGGGAATTAAACTATGAAAATCAATATTTTTCTAGACACATGAACGGTAAAAACTGCGCCAAAATCTCACTTTTTCATCGGTGTGGTCAATTTTACTTTTACTTTTGCTGATTTGGGCAGGAAACTATGTTATAATGTTGAAAAACGTCGGTTTTTAACTGAAATCGAGGGTTTTCTTGAAAAATGGCCTTCCTGGAATATACGAGTTCAGGGTCGGTTTCCACGTATTTTTTCACGCCGTATCGAATGGACTTGCACATCTCCCCAAACTCCGTTATAACCAAGTTTTACACATTAGATTACTAGTTTCACCCCTAAAAACTCATAGAATTTATCATACCAAATGAACTTAAACTTGTGAGTTGAAGTATAAAACCTGGTTATAACGGGTTTGGGGCGATATGCAAGTGTTACCATTCGATTCAGCGTAAAAAAATACGAAGAAACTGACCTTATCATGTGTTCTGTGAGGTACTACAACACCAAATTCTAATTTGCCCCGAAAATATATATATTCATTGTTCGAACTCTAAAAATTCCGTTCTTGCACCAAAAAATCAAACTTTCCAAATGAAAGGATGAGTTCGGTGGCGTGACCAACACTCTTTGAGCACATTGAATAGAAAAATTTCAAAAAATATAACCAAAAAATCACTAAAAACGACTAAAAATCGTTAAATTATCAACAACAAACAGAACTT
Organism: Adelphocoris suturalis; assembly: GCA_030762985.1. Lineage (NCBI taxonomy): Eukaryota > Metazoa > Arthropoda > Insecta > Hemiptera > Miridae > Adelphocoris > Adelphocoris suturalis. Next base: position 51,843,919 of record CM061048.1, read on the forward strand.
TAAATACTAAAAAATGTATTTTATCGGTTTTTTAAATTTTCATTTTAGGAAGCGAAGCAAATCGTTGCTTGCGTCTTACCAAGAGAGACTTGTATGATATTATTATGGCTATTTTATTGTGATTCACAGTTTTACATAATTAAATTTCAACACTTGAAACTAAAATGTTCTGAACTACTATTCATTTGACGAAGAAGATTGTTGTGAATAGAAATAGGTAGCTTTATTATTTTTCTTTTATTAGTTTCAGTAGTTTTTATTTCAATTTTTAAATTAGTTACAGCATTTTTTATTCATTTTAATTTAAATTAAGAAATAAAATAGAATTCATTTAGAAGAGAATCGTATAGGTAATTACTTCATAAATACCAACAGATATATCCTTGTAATACTCAATTAAATTTTAGACAAAATAAGCAGAATAAAACATAAATTTAGCTACTTGTACATTTATTTGATTATCATAGTTGATCTGGTGGAATGGAAAGGCATTTACTGGGGCTTAGGAATCAAAGATAAGCGGTTATTGTTCACTAAAGATCCTGAAAATTCTGCAAAGAACTATCGGCAAGCAAACTTGGCCTAAAAATAGCAGAATTCGAGAGTAAATATGGAATATCTCAGCGTGAAAAAATGCATAAGAATTGAGGATAATATGACGATTTTAATATAGAACTTTCGTAATATTAGGTATTGCCAACTTTTAGGGCCAAAAATATGAAATGTCTGAGTTCTTATGAGACTTAGTGATTTGGCAATGGTTTAATTCAATTCAGCATGGAAAAATTCTTAAAAGTAGATTATAAGATGACGAATTTGAAGGGATTTTGAGGTTTTGCCAACTTTTGGGACCAAATACCCGACTGTGCGACGGGGTAAATTCAGTTCTTCATCTTCCAAAGTCATTCGGGTTTTTATTAGTCAAGTTAAATTCACTCACACATTCAAATTCCAAGTTGAAGCTCGACTCACTTAGCAAAATTCTAACATATTGCATTATTACATGTATATCGATGTTGTATTGGGCCACGCTCGTAATAATAATTAATAATTAAACAAGTAAAGACCCAACTGATGCGTTATTGACACAGTGAACCAAAAGACATACGCTTTTTCATCAAGTGTTCCGAGATCGAGGGATGACCCACTGAGCGACGGCCGACAGAAGTTAATGCAGAACTAATATTGCGAGGGACAAGTGGCACTCAATAGGGCTCATCCCGCTCAACCCGAGAGGGTGCTGAGAGGAGGGTGCAAGATGCCATTGTGAATCTCCCTTCAATAAATTAAGGGGCTGCAACAAGCGGAGGGTGGCTGAACTTCTATTAGATCGGAAGAACAATGACCGTCGGTGCACCTGCAGAGTGATATCGGGGAGCTGACAAAAGCCTCAAGATCCAATATTTGAACTTTCAATAAAGTCGAATAAAGAGAGAGGGTGAGGGGTATCCAATAAAGGCTTGTCTCCCCTCAAGAGTTGCGAAGCGGGGGTGAAGTTGAAAACTTGTTTGACAAAGGCGTAGTATTTATTTGACATGATATTGGTTTGACCGCTCTTCATCTGCCACCCCTTCAAGTACCACTTCCACATTTTCTTCTTCAGTATCTTCCGATAACAAAAGCCCCGCTAATCTACTACAACAATCAAAATGACGTTTTTTAACGCACCAAAATTGATAAAACTCAAATAAGTCTAGCACATCAGCTTACTCGAATGCTGAAATCGAACCAAACAGTCAAAAGTTACCTAACAATATAGGTACCTTCCTCCCGGTGGTTTTCGGATTACTATTTTCAATACTAAATCTTTGTTATAAACCAAGAACTATTTTTTTGGTCCCATCTCAAAATTGGTTGATTTACGTTTTAAGATAGGTTGATTCCAAAATCGGGGAAAAAAATCGGCGCTCCGCTCTTCGCCAGGACCCCCCAGTTACCACTATTTACATACTTCGAATGAAATTATTGAAACACAGAATGTGTTTTAGCCCACGCGTTTCACATAAACCCGTGAAACCCGCGTATAAGAATGGCTCAGATTTTGCGGTGTATCGTATCACTAGATGTCAAGTAGTTTTTATTTATTTGTCACCAGCACCATATTTGAAACCTCCTCGTCATAAGCTTTCATTTAAGCCCTCACACGAAAAATGCATATTTACCCCCCCCCCCCTTTTCCTCGTCATAGGGTTTCATTTATTTATATAACATGAATTTATTATCAGAAATCAATTATTGAGAATGATCACCTGTGTGTAAACAATTATTCATATAACCATGCTCATAGCTCAGCTTGTTGGCCACGCACTTCGCAGTAGTTAACATAATATGGTTGGATAAATCGAGAGCTTTCGAACGAATGGTCAACGAATTTTGTGGGATGAAAAATGACGATACCGGTAATAAAATGACGGTACCATTAATAATGAATGACGGTACCATTTCTCTAGCAACGACTCGGTTGTTAGCGGAAATCATCAGTAAATTGTTGCTACATATTTTCGTTACTCAAAAACGCATCACACGAATGCAACACATTTTCGTTAACACGAAACGTTTCGTTTTTGGTTGGAGATGCCATGGGTAAAACACATTTTGTTTTAAAAAATCCGTCCGTCCGCCGTCCGAAACTTTTCTTTAAAACTACTAGACCGAATTTAACGAAATTTTGCCCCAAAATCATACATTGGCCGGGGAAGTGCCAGTAATCTCGGTATCACTTTAGATCATCCCTAAAGGGTATACTTTAAGGATTGAAATATTAAAAAATCAAGATGTCGTAACCTTCGAAATAAGAGTTTTTGGCTGTCATTTATAGATATCATCCCGAAGAATCGAATGAAACCATCCGGATCGCTATACGTTCATCCGGTCACTAGAACTTTGACAGGAAAAATTATCGTCATATGGGAGCAAATTATTACTGGTGGAACATTAACATAGCAAAAATCGCCTTATAAACTACGACGATCCGTATCAGCTGATATAATTCCAATGGAATTTTCTCTCAATTCTCGAAATCGAATTCATAATAACTTTTTTCACCTACGGATGGACAAGTGAAGCGTAGGTAGGTATATGTTTTATTTCATCTCATTAATTTTCAGTCAATGTCGATGTACTTATATTCTGATGTATTAGGTAAGTGTAAAGTAGTATTTATGTATCATGTAGTAAAGTGTAGGTGTTTTATTTAATGGGGTTCTGATCATGAGAAGCTCGAGATAGAGCGCAGCATGTAAACAATGACCGTTCCGTGAAGGACACAAGTTGTTTTTTGTTTGTTCGTGTGTTTCTTTATTATAATTATTTATTAATAATATAATTCTCAGTTTTGACCAGTACTGATGAGATTGATGGTAAGGGGAACGAATAGTACCTACAGCTAAAAGGGGCGAAGCAAGGTATCAAAAAGGAGAAAGTCATGTCAAACGCTATGTTCCTTAGGTCCTCGCCCCCTAGCTCTCCTAGCGGCGGACCTTGTTAGTTCGGGGCCCCATTAATTAATGTCATCTAGGTAGGCGGCTACTTCTATACGGTTATGTTTAGGTTATGCATAATAGACTTCGTTTAATAATTTATAGGCAAGTGTTCTGCGTAGAAAGGATATATAATACAGAAATAATAAACCGATGTGTAATAATTTGCAGCATTTTTCCTAGACAACCCGCCTTACTTATACAATTGAGGATTTGCAACTTGTAGGGTATCAAGATGATAAATTGAAGTGGATCTAGCAATTGGCGCGGTGACGAGTTGGTTATGAAGACGATATACGAGGTACGTACCCAAGTATTCCTTGTATCTACTTCGTAATATTTGAAACTACCAAGTGAATTAATTGTTGAGTCCTTGGCGCAATGAAACGTTCAATACCGAATTTAAAGGTTTCTTTCTTGTTTCTATAATACATGACACATAATACAGTAATGCACTATCTAATTATTTACTCTTGCTCGTTGTACATAATTCCATTCGGCATAAAATCAGCTCAAGATAGATCTTCAACATCCGAAACCAACCCTAAAATAAACCTTATTGTGAAGCGGCTAGATCGACCCTTTTTATTCAGTAATGAAAATTGTTTCAAAGAATAAGTAACTGGCCAATGTACTCATCGTTTATTTATGTGAACAGACAATTAAATTAATTACTTTCCTGAAGCCGCGTTATCTGTACAGTTGAGATTCTGTGAGGTGTGGTCTTGGGTGATTTAGGATCATGCCACACGCTCCTATCAGTTGGGAGTATTTCGTGTGTGTTTGCTATCCATCAAATTGAACTACGTGCCTAGTTACAAGTTTACGTGCTTTTCCGATCTAGATAAACAACAGCAGTGTGTTCGGCGAATTGAACACACGGACTCTGAAAGGTAGATCAAGTAGCTTATATATATAACGTAAATCTATTCCTGGAGAATTTATCTAATCTAATTAACGTGAATCTATTCCGAAACTTTTTTATAGTTAATAGTGCGTAACTAATGGCTAGGTAGTTATTATATCAAAACAAGAATAAAGTTCAAGAATTACATTCAGGAGGGGGGGGGGGGGAATCAACTAATTCGTTATTAATTTGTTATCATAATTATATTAGATATTCGCTATTAACTAAATTAGCTAGGGTTTCTACTAATTAGTAAATTAGTCTGTTATCAATAACAGGGTTTCTACTAATGACTAAATTAGTTATCAGTTACGGGTTTTCAACTAATACCTAATTAATTGAGGAAAATTTAGTTATGCGGGTTTTCAACTAGTATCTAAATGAGGAAAATTTAGTTATAACTAATTAATAACTATTAGTTGTTAGTCACGAATTTCGTTAACCTAAATTTGTAGTTAGATAATGCCCCTCTCTAATTCCATCCAGTCGACAGCATTTCGCACCAGCACATTCACGGAGAGGCAAAGGGGATCTGGATGATGACAAGAAGTTCCTACTTTATAATTCATATTTTAAACCAGCTGTAATTCAAAGCGTTTATTACGCGCTTGACTCCAGTGAAGTGGTACCTACCTAGTTTCTGGTTAAAATTCGGGAGAGTTTTTTTTTTAAATTGTCTTCCTTTATGTTTTTTGGGGTGCTGAACTGCTGAACTCGAATTTATAGTTTGCCCACCAAATATTTTGCGCCGAAATTGATCAAAATAGCAAATAAATTGAAAAGCCATGTTTTGTTTTGCAAGATTTTTTATAGGGAAAGCTGAGACAGAAAGTAGTGAGCTGCCATGCCACGTTGCATAATTCTACGTTTGACTATTGTTTTGGCACACAAATGTTGAAGAAAATGAGACCGAACGAATTATATGTTAATTCTGCAACAATCAGAGAATGTACATTATAGGTACCTAACTAATGTTTTGTGTGGGTTTGATCCTCGAGGGCTAAACATCGGGTAACCATCACAAGTGAAAAATCTCTTCTTATGTCAAAATTTCCCATAAATAACTTTCCCTAGAACTTTGAAGAAGGCAATTCGAAAAAGCGTTATGCTCTAGGATTCATTTCAGGATGTCTCCAAACGGATTTCAACAGAGACAATTTTAAAAAATGTTGATTTTAAAATATTTGGAGCCAATGCAAAAGCTTTATTTTCCACGAAAATTCACTGAAAGGATTAAGAAGCTATTTTATATATAGGAAAATGGGGTATATTCTGAATCAATGAATCTATCCTTTCTTCCTGTAAGAATAGCTAATGAAAGAATTTGTTCTGTCCGATTAATATTTCGTTCCACTGTCCATCGGCTGCGAGGAAACAAGATAAGAAGAAATAACATCTCTATTTATTGTCATTAGGAGTTCTTGTTCCAATGAAGCTTTAATGCTTTAGTTACTTATTAAAATTAAAATTAAATAAATTTTAAAGATTAATTCTTATTAAAAATTCTAAATTTCAGATTTATATTTTCATTCAAGGCTTTAGTTAATTTGATTTGTGCAAATACAAAATTTGATATTTTTTTGTTATCTATCAAGTATCAATTAATAGGCAACTTTTATTGCCTAGGATTGATTTCTTTCTGAATAAAACAAGTTAAGCAGACTGACTTGGTTTTTTAGTTTTTCGTCGGTAACTGTAAGGTATTTCCAAATAAGACTGGCTCTCGCTCTAGGCTTTTATACTTGGAAAACATAGCTTTGTCTAATGCTTCTGTTGTCACAAACAAAATAACACAAGCCTACTTGGTGCACCTCTACTCTAAGTAGTACTTGTAAACAAAGTTATAATTGTAAGTTGTGATTTGGACAATTCATGTTTCGCAACTGCTAACTTCAAAAAGTTGCTCCTATGTTGCACAGTGTAACCTTTTACAAGTTGAGCTGCTAATTAACGTAAACAGGATTATATCCGTTGGAAGTATTTGTCTAGGGGTATCACAACGAGAAAGAGAGAGGAGTGTGGCATTTGAAAAGAAGTGCATGGAGCCAAAGGGGAGCTCTATTTAGAGTCATTGAGTCGGAGGCCGAGCATTCCAGGTCAACCATCTTGATGGTTCTGCCTTTTCCCGGGTTCCCTCGAAATTGCCGATACCCCGAGGGCAGAAACTCCTCGACATTACTGTTTATATCGGAGCTACTGTTTATAAGGTCCAGCTCTAGCCGAGCAGCATCATGTAATGAGCGAATTTTTTGCTCCCTCACTGCTGAGAGTAAAGAAACTTTGTAATCGATACGAAATAATTCAAATATTAGTTGCCACGCGTAATTGAAAATTTCACTTGATTTTAGCGTTCCACAGCTGTTTGGTCGAATTTGATACTAAGTCTGCCAACCAGTCCATCGTCAACCAGACTTAAGTGAATAGGTACCTACATGTTCCGGCTAAAACTATTCCAACTACATTAGCCCTTATCAAAATGGTCAACCTTTAGTTTGGGATGCTACATGCACGGACACTGTTTCCTCATGTGCAATAGCCGCATCAACGAGGGAAGCAGGGAGCACAGCTGAAGCAGCAGTAAGAAGGAAGAGGGCGAAATATCAGGATGTCATCGATAGACAGTACACGTTTGTTCCTTTTGCTATCGAAACGTTCGGACCATAGTTCGGAAAGCATAGCTCTACAAAAAGACAATGCAGCAAGCGTATTAGGACCTATCCCAGTTTCATCATCCTTGGCAAACATTTTTTATTTGTTATAGATTTGTTTTTTTTTTTGTTTTTATTATTGTTACCTACTATTTAGCATTATCATTATCTCGCTGTATTTTCTTCTTGTTATGATGTGGTCTTATCATTATTATTGTTATTTTTTTCAGTTTTATTTTGGTTATTATTTTGGCGTGAATTGAGTTTATCATTGTCAAATGTTGAATAAAACGCTGCAAATACAAAGGTTTATTATTTCTGTATTAGATAGCCCTTCTACGCAGATGATTGGTCTATAATTATTATTTAGCCCCATATATATCTAGTAAACGATCAAAACATGGCGCATCGTGCCTCCCAAAAGGGACCCCACAATTTTTCGGTTTATAGTGGGTGAATGTTGAACAATTTTCTAAAAATTCCAAAACAACAAAACAGAAAACTTAGTAAAACGGCAGGTTGAAAAGGAAAGAAATTAGCCTCAGAGGCCCCATCAGCTATTCAGTGATCCTCCGAACCTCGTAGGTAATTGTTTTTCAGGTGTATCGAACGAGCTCCATTAAATTTCAGCAACGTGTGTCGATTAGGAAAGAAATCAGCCACGGAGGTTCCGAAGCTGATCAGAATCACACGAGAACTGAGAATATTACAGCAATACGTGTATAAAATAACCAGGTGACTCAGAAAGGGTAACGCCTAGACCACCGAGAAGTTTCAAAGACCCTCTGTATGCGCGCAAAGTGAAAAGAACCAGAACTTTTTGATCAAACTCTACATTCACATATCAAAAGGCGTCGAACTCAAGGAATTTCAAAACGAATTTCCATGAAGGAAATTTTGAATTCATTGCAGTAGCTCAATTTTCTTAGAAAATTGGCTAAAATGTTCCTACCTTAGTAGACTCGGAAGTAGTAAACCTTCTGTTGTTGGAATTGAAATAATAATTTAATTAAGTGTAAATCCTAAGTATTTACTAATCATTTATTCAATAAATTAATATAATTGAAGTAGGTTATTGCCTACCTACGCTTCACAAGCCTAATAGGAAACAGAAGTTATAATAAACTCGACTCCGGGAAGTCAGAATTCCATTGGAATTATATTACAATCGTCATAGGTTTCAAGGCGATTTTTGATATGTTTTACTGGTTACGATTCACTCCCGTGTTGATGTATTTTTTCTTGTCAATGGTTTAGCCCTTAGGGAAAGCAAATGAAAAAACGCATAGCGACTGGGGTGGTTTCGTTTGTGGTGACATACGAAGTGCTCTAGATCAAATTTTAATGTGGCAGTGGATAGAAGATCGAGCGCTCAGCTCAAGAGATGAGCATTAAATGAGGCTCCCATGGTTCGGGTGGGAGTAGAAAATTTTAAATCGCTTATGCCCCCTTACGGAAAAATCCAAGAAAATCCCCCCACTCAACCGTTTGGCCGTGCATAGCATGGACAGACAAACATACAGACAGACGGAGTTTCATTCTTATAAAATAGTATAGATATAGATATACGAATCGACTACCAAAAGTAATCTAGGGTTAAATGCGTACCGTGAATTATTCCTAGGTCGGGTTCAGACCATTAAGCTACTGCACCACATTATCCTATAACTCTCAATAATTACTACCACATAATGCATCAGGTGAATTAATAGGTCTACCGGGTCGCATTTGTTAGGTTCCACCATTTCGTACTTCAGCCCCCCAAGGGAAACGACTCACCTCTTTTACGGAGGTTCATCGGGGAGAACTGAATGTTTCTAATAGCCTCATACTCGTTTGAAAATTTTGTATGGACAAAATACAGGCATAGACAAATCGTTCACTACGCAAAATTTCCCATGAAAGGCGGAATGACGTCTCGAACTGAAAATAGCATAGCCCACTCTCACTATACTGATATGGCCGTTGGGTGAAAGGGCACTGAGCTATTCTACGAATCGACTACCAATAGTAATCCAAGGTTGAATGATTCCTAGGTCGGGTCTCAGATCAATTTACGCAGCTGCACTACACGATGCCATTATCATATAACGCCCAATAACTATCATATCAAGCATCAGGTAACTAGTTACGTCTATGGGGTCGCATTTCTCAGGTGACTACCACTTCCCACTTCAACGAGCCTCTCAGGGAAACGACCCCCATGTTTTACGGAGGTTCACCGGGGAGAACTGAATGTTTCTAATTGCCTGATACACGTTGGAAAGATCATGATGGACGCTGAGTGCGGAGCGAAACCTCCTGTCCCACCGCTGGCCTTTATCCCTTTGATCTCCCCGCCGCCACTTTGGTGTCCCGGTAGCTCCTTAATTACTCGGGTTCTCACCCCCTTCCCCCTCCAGGTCCCATTACATCTTCCCCACTGTCGTTCTATCCCGTCCTTTATCCTTCTTTTTTATCCCTTAACCTTTATCTATCCTTTATCCACATTCTGGTTGTATCCAGAAAAACTATGGCTGAGATAACCACATGTCTCTTTTGTAATCGTTATGAAACGGCCCTTGACTAGTCATTTGACAAGTGACAAATTACCATGTCAATCAGGATAAGCAAATGATATTATCTTCAGGTTAAAACAACGTTGTTATGACTGTTCTGATTCCTACGGTGACGTTATTTGAAGAACGAATGCTACTTGAGCAATCCGAAGAGCTTAGGGGTGAAAGTGGATTGAATCATTTACTACATATTTCATGGAATTGGGAACACTCCTGAATCCATCTTCTTGTTTGTTACTTTCCTGTTGTCACTCGATTTAGAAAATGCGAGAATTTGAAATTTTTTGTTGACGATCGGAAATGGAGTAATGTAAATACTGGAGGTTAGAAATGAGGATATAGCCACATGGGTTTTTTTCACAGGAGGAGTTTGGTATACATACAAACCGTTAAATTCTCAGGTTCGATCAGGCTATCAACGATACTAAGCTAGGAAGTAATTCTTAAAGTTCTGTGCCGTAATTTATTTATTTATTTTAAGGTTTAAGCCGCACCTCAACCAGAAGGGTCATTAGTGGCATTGAGCAAGGTTTCCAAAGGGACACTGCAAGTGGCAGGTTCTAAGGGGAGCCATGTTGCCATCCTTGACTAAAAAGGAGCGCCATCATGGAATCCACTGGCATATCGGAGGGGAGGAAAAATTAGGGGTACAGTGATAACCGCTGTTTATCCCCTCAATTGGATTAAAAAAAAAAAAAAAAAAAAACGAAAATAAAATAATAGAACACAGACTAGATGTAAAATAGGCTAATAACTATATATAATCAGCAAAAAGTGAAATAAAACTATGACTGTATAAATATATCACAGATCAGATATCACAGTTCGTAGTAGAGCTCAGGGGCTCTCAGGTACAACAACAGGGATCGGACCTTGCCTGGTGCGGATAATACATCAACCCACTGAGGGGGGCTGATGGGGACTCAGAGGTCCACAAGGGCTGGGCAGTCCTCCAGAAAGTGGCGGATGGACAGATCACCCCACACTTCCCACACACAACATCTCGAGCTTCTGCACTAAGCAGGTGTCTGTGAGTAAGACGGGTATGGCCAGTGGCAACCTGGTTGACCACTATTCGATCCCTCCTTGGAAGTTGGGTTACGAAAGGGTCCACGGGGCACAAGTCCTGAAGGACACCACACAGACTAGTGACCTCACCCTGCCATTGCTCATGCAAGATGGAATTGGCTTTATGTTGCATGTAGGAGATTTGATACTCAATGCGTATCGGCAACATATCGATGGAGTTATCACCAATGACTCTCCTTGCAATGGCATAATGGATTGAATGGCAACTTCTTTTTTGAAGAATGGGCACTCCTCAGAGAGTGCTCCATGCTGGCCATTGCAATTGGCACACTTTTGCGGCTTTGAGCATGATGTTCAAGCCTCATTGTGTCGTGGAAGACCACAGGCACACATTTCATGCTCGGCCTTACATCTTCGGCTAGTATGCCCAAATTTGAGGCATTTATACCACCGCATGGGTGGGGGGATAAAGGGCCGTACTTGCAGGTCACAAAGCAAGGGTCACAGCGGAACAGTTTTAGTAGGAGTTTGGAGCGCAAAGGTTAGCAAATACGTGTCAGATGACCCTATGACTGATGCCTCCCTCGTTGTAGCGGAACGACCTCAATCAACGAGTCTTCCTTGAGACTCTCAAGAATCTCCTCGGCAGAGCACGATCTAAGATATTGGCAACCGATCGTGCCCTGTGAGGTGTTCAGTTTCTGGTTAAGGGTGACTGCAACTTCAGTCTCCCCAAGCTCTACTTTACTTTATTCCCTGTTCCTCTGAGGCCACATTAACATGGACCATAGAGTTGGAAATGATCTTCATTTCTGTTGGTTTGACTATTAGTTGAACCAACGCATTTCCGGTTTTCAGGGGGCTGAAGGTTTTAAAACCGGGACCCCCTTGACCTCGACCCTTTAAAAACGGGGAAATGCAGTCCGTTTGATGAGGTCAAAGAGGTTATTTGTAACCCTCGGAATATTTGTTTGGCCTTTCATTTGTGTTTTTTTGTGAACTGAGTTCACTAATTTTATCTCCTCTCAAAGGAGAGGTAGCAACATCAGGGCTTGATGGCCCTGCCTCCAAGGTGAGGATGTCCTCACTATTTGTGAGTGGCTCCACAGAGGGAGACACTTTGTTGTCTTTATTGACAGAGACAACAGTCTCTGTTTCCATGGTGAGGGGTAGCTCACCATTCTTGGGTACCTCCACGAGGGAAGGCACCGGGTTGGATGGGGGTGATGAGGGAGGTGGAGAGGAAATCTCCACAGCTGGGGTGGGAGCCCCGGGGGAGTCGAGGGTGGCACTTTTAGTACCCGCTATATTTATTTTGGACATTATCATTGTATTTTGGTTTTTTGGAGTGTTTTGTGTGTGTGTGTGTATTTTGTTTATGTAGTGTACAGTGATGTCGCTTCCGCCATCGAAGCCAATGCTACCTCCGCCGGCCTTTTGATTACAAATCAGACCAGGACAACAGACTCAACTTTGGTCCCATTTAGAGAACTGAATGTAACAACATCTATTAGAACAGAAGAGCAATGAGACGAGACAGGTAGATGGAAGAGACATTACGGTTCAGGTTCAAACTGAGAGCTTCGCAGGCATGATATAGGAAGGGATATTATAGTCCGGGATGAGAGCTCTCTAAGTGTTACATAGGAAGAAGTATTACGGTCCGGAACTGGGAGCTCCATAGGCGGGATATAGGAAGGGATATTATAGTCCGAAACTGAGAGCTCCGTAGGAGTGAAATAACAAGGAATATTATGATCTGGAACTGAGAACTCTGTAGGCTTGGTCCGAAACTCACAGCTACGAAGTCTTGATATAGATGGGAATAATATGGCCCGGAACTGAGAGCCCCAAAGGCGAAATATTGGAGGAAGGGATCAAGTTTCAGAATAAGAGATAAGGTTTGCAAAATGTAAGTACTGAAGTCTGAGCAAATAATCATATGTAGTCCGATTTACCATCACTATATATAGTCCCTGGAGAGTGATGGTGGCGTGATCACCTTGTGGACGCTGCTGTAACGGTCGTTTCAGCTGTAACGTCCTTCTTCAGAGCCACCTGCAGACTAAGTGGGCTAGGCAACGTGATAATTGGAAAATCTGATATGATATTTACAACTTATTGGTTGGCACACAACATATAACATGAATGCATAGATCATTGAAGTGTTTTAATTAATCTTAGAATATTCCATGGAGAATTCTTTAGGAGTTTGAACAAACTTGGCAACCAAACAACGAGAAAATGTTGGTGATACATACTACGTTTTCTACTTAGACAGATCTTTATTAGCATAAATAACGATTGGTTATAATAATTCCCATGGAAACTGGACTAATTCTGATTACACATTCGATATCCCGGAGTGAAGTCAATTGAGCGAAGGGCGACCTCAAATCAATCATACTAATCCTCAAATCGATTAGTAAGTACCATTGAAACCTGTCTCGTGAAATTTATCGTCTCTTTGAATTATCGTCGACCGAGAAATTAATTTCGAGGAAGCAGCTGGTGATATTTGCTATAACATAGTCACAGAGCGTGATGTATAGGGTGGGGGATCAGAACAATAGGGAGAATCCCTCCCAATAAACGTTGTCATCTATTACTAGGGGCTGGCCGCACCCGCAAACTTCCCTTTCCGGAGACTACGAGTATAATTATTGTCAATATAACCTCGGCAGCCCTTTCCACGCTTCATTATTACCGTCGATTACCCTTTGGAAAAGGCTGTTCGCCCTGCCCCAATATAGATGGACCCCTAGGGTCGATTTGTTTCACAATTACTCTACGCAGGGTCGTCGTCGAGGGCTTAGTTTTTTCGCTTCCACCCTCGAAACCGCTCGTCCGAAACTAAACGTCGCTTTATTGCCGTTTCTCGAGGGTTTTCAATCTTCCTCTTCCTCCCGAGGTCCTTGAAGTCGCTTTTCAGCGTTGGAGAGCTGATCACTTGGGTTGTCAAGCTGATGTTTTCTATTAGCTCCCCCTTCATGGGTGTCTCTTGGTGAAACGAATCCGTACGATGGAATACGGTTGAACAATCACATTCATTTCACCCATACGTAATATGGTAAAAGGGGGGGCTTATGCCCGTTCTTCAGTAGAGCACAGGGGATGGAAATGGAAATTTCGTGATTTAGAGAGTTCCCGAACAACATATACAACGATCTGTAGGAGCAGGCCTACAAAACGGTTCTGCCATCAATAAAACGGCCGAGCTCTTTGAAACATCAACGTGGCTTAATCATGGGACTGAAGTTGTACGGTTTTTGAAAGACATCAACTGAAGACAGTGCCAAGGACATGGCACAGAAGCTTCCTCGTGTCTTCAACGTGACTTCAACAAGAAAATTACGTTCACGCATGCGCTGAGCGTACCGCTGGTTCAATCATGATGAAACTGATAGGGAACCATCTATGGCTAAATCCACACTATTCCTGAAAATTTCATTGAAATCCGATCAAAATTGTGTAAGTTATGGCTGTAACAAGGAAATGTAGAAAGACTAACGCTCGCGCATGCGCACAGCGTACCGCTAATGCAATCATGATGAATGTCGTAAGGCACCTCAAGGGACCTTTCCCGCATCATCCCTGAAAACCTGATTAAAATCTGTTCAACATTGACGGACTTATGACTATCACAAGAAAATTACGTTCACACATGCGCAGAACGTACCACTGATTCAATCATGATGAAACTGATAGGGGATCATCTAGTGCTAAACCCACACTATTCCTGAAAATTTCATTGAAATCCAATCGAAATTGTGGAAGTTATGGCTGTGGCAAGGAAATATAGACAGACAAACGCTCGCGTATGCGCAGAGCGTACCGCTAATTCAATCTTAAAAAATGTCGTAAGGAACCTCAAGGGATATTTCCCGCATCATCACTGAAAATCTGACCAAAATATCTGAAACATTGAAGGACTTATGAGTGTAACGAGGAAATCACGTACGCGCATACCCAGAACGTACCGCTGATTAAATAATGATGAAACTGATAGGGGACCATCTAGGGCTAATCTCACACTATTCCTGAAAATTTCATTGAAATCCAATCAAAATTGTGGAAGTTATGGCTGTGGTAAGGAAACATGGACCAACAGACGGACGGACAGACAGACACGAAACCAAATTCGTTCAGGAGGGCACAATTCGGCATCAGCTTCGATCTACCCTAAAGGGAAGAATTTAAGGCTGAAATATTTGAAAATTAATATCTTGAAAACTTATGAAAAAGCAGTAATTTTTTGCTGTCATTAAGAGATATCATTCCAAAGAATCGAATGAAACCATCCGGATCGCTCTCCCTATGGGCTAGAACTTTGCCATGACAAATGATCATCAACATGGGAGCAAATTAAACTGGCGGAACATAGTAAAAATCGCCTTATCACTACAACGGTCGTATAAGCTGATATAATTCCAAAATGAAACTCTCAGTTCACGAAATCGAGTTAATCTTAATATTTTATCTCAACTAACGTCAGTTGCTGGGTGCTTACGTGAATGCGATATACTTAGATTCTGATTTACTATAGTACTTAGATATCAGTTCTTGCTAAATACCAATGGACTATTGTCAGTACCTTGCAGGTGTTTCATTTAATTTCTCCTTGGTGAGCGTCTACGCCTATAGATGCAGTTATATTTTGATAATGTGTAATAGACTTTGTTTAATGTCTGTATTCAAGTGTTCTGCGTAGAAGGGATACCCCAATAGAAGAGATATAGTACAGAAATAATAAACCTTTGTGTAATAATTTCAGCAGTTTTCCGTTCATCTGAAACCGATCGCCGTACGCCCAACGGCCGTAGAATAATAGATACTTAATGCCTATGACTGCTTGTCACCCCAAGTCTACATTGAAGAAGTTTATGATTGCTAAAGAACTTTACGCCATGACAGTTTTTGAAAATAAAATAACCATATTTATAAGGTCGGTGTATTTCAACATTTGCATAACATCTTCCTCATTGTTTACGATTGCTTTACACTGCTATCCTGTAAATAATGTGGCGTTGCGAAATTGAGTTAATTGAATAAAGACATCAATGGATGCGGCTGCACTCCTTAAATACGTGTGCGCCCTGGTGCCTACTTCCGTCGGTCATATAACTCCTTCTTCCAACGTCATAATTTTTTACCTTCTTTTCTTCGAAGTTTTTCTCCCACCCTTCTATCTCATAAATTTTGGGTTGCATGTAATGTAAGATCTAAAGAAATAAATTGAATGATGATGTCCCAAATAATGGTAAGAAAAAAAAAGATGTTTATGATGAAAAGAGGAACAAGAGTCCAAAATTGAAGACTTTGCCACGAAATTTGTCTCACTGATATTTTAGTGGAATCTCCATACTTTATTTTAGAACAATTATGGGTCCTCAAAAATAAATGCTTTTGGAATTGCTTTTTCCAAATTCTGCAGAATGGAACGAACTTTCCAACGATCTATACCCTTTTGGAATTTCTCAAGCAAGTCACGGGAAATTTTTGGTTTTAGGGTAGTGCTGAATTCGGATGTGAATTTTTTTTTTTTTTGGTGTTAGTGATTTGAGGAAACAACCCCAAGATTCACTGTCGTGAATATATGTGTCGTGAAATTACAACAAGAAGTCACCTCTTCACATGTAACACACTGAATAGACATAATAAATTTCTATGTGTTACAAAGACGATACATTTGAAATTTCAGCAACGCAGGTCGATTAGGAAAGAAATTAGCTTCATTGGCTGATCAGTGTCTTGTAATTGTGATCCGTGTCTTGTAATTGTGGTCTACGTGTCAGTGGCGACTTTTCACGGTAGGCAAGGTAGGCACCGCCTGACCAGCAATCTAGACTCGCAAAAAATACGAATTGCTTGAGTTTTTGTAACTTTTTTCTTTAAAAAAAAGTTTCATTAAATCAAACTGTTCAAAGTGGGCTGATAATATATTCAAAACTCAAAATTTCATTGCTACTTGGTATTCAGTTTATTGCGAGTTGAGAGTGGAATGAACTGTGTAGTTCCTTTGAAGAGAAGATGAGGAACAATAAATCCAAAACAGCGACAATGGAACAGAAGCAGATACAAAGTAACCAGCTGATAAGAACGCTGTACGGCCCAAGCGCTCTCTGTCACGGTCAGGCTGTAAATGATTTCGGATTTCGAGGCCCATCGCCTTTGAACACCAGACATAGGTACACAATATGTCCTGCAGTGTGCGCCCCTGCCGACCTGAATTCGAACTAGCGTCAACTGGCAATAGAAACAAGCTCCCTTATGGGTAGCTGAGTTCTGTAATTATACAGTGGTTTTTAGTGTCACCTGTGGTGTAGTGGATAGCATAACAGACTCTCTAGGAGAGGGACCCTACCTAGTTCGATCCCAAACTTGGGATACAATTTTTTTGCATTCAAATTCAACCTCCAAAACATATTTTTAAAAGACATTATTCTAAATGTTTCAAATC
Source organism: Adelphocoris suturalis (assembly GCA_030762985.1). Lineage (NCBI taxonomy): Eukaryota > Metazoa > Arthropoda > Insecta > Hemiptera > Miridae > Adelphocoris > Adelphocoris suturalis. Next base: position 51,861,000 of record CM061048.1, read on the forward strand.
TTACTTTAAAACGTCATTTTGATCTATTCGTCTAAATAATCTGTATTTTACTAAGGGGTTGACTACTTGATGTTATGTATTTTTGAGATGCGAGCTTCCAGACCACTTAACTATACAAATCATTCTGATCTATTTGTCCAACTAATCTGAATTTTTACTAAGGGATTGACTAATTGATGTTATGTATTTTTGAGATGCGAGCTTGCGAGCATTCAGACCACCAAACTACACAAATCATTCTAATAGATAAATAAATTATACATAGACATAGATTAATAAAAATTGAGGCGCCAATTCATTCAACAAAACCTATTTGTGCGAAAAACTGTGGGGGAACGTAGTGACGAATTCAGCTCAGGGACGCGCACAGCGGGACATGTTGTGTACCCAACGTCAAGACCTTTGAACTCCCATTCAAAAAATTTCTGTTCTTCTGACCTTGAACAAACTTCATTCATGATCAGCGTAGCCCCCCTCGAAAGCAACCGAAATAGGCAGGCGGCCCGTCGCCTGCTGGGTGTTTTCTATGGTTTTTCAAATCGCCAATTTTCGGAAATTTTCGGTTGAACCGAACACCCCCCCCCCCCCCCCCCCCCCCAATGAATCTCCTTCGCTCCTTCCGCCCGTCCTGTGGAACTGTTTGTGCTTTCGTATGATGGGGCAGTTTTTTACAACCCCGGACTCGTTTTCTCTTCCTGGACTCATAATCACTTCTATGCGATTTAAATATAACATAAAATAAATTCGATACATCAGCTTTGGATATTTCTAATGTGCGAAGGTGCCTATTGCTTTTTGTTTCGTTTTTCATGGCTTTTCGTTTCTGAGGCAAGCCAGATTGAATGATGACGACCGTCGAATGTCAGGCAAGGTAGCAAGTAAGTATCGCCATGCCTTGGCTGTCTTGAAAAAGTTAGATGAATGATTGAAATGGAATGATTTTGTTCCTGTTACCCGACCGCCAGCGCTCCTCTAGCGCTGCCAGATAGCATACGACTGCCAATAGTTATCTTTATTATCTAGTCCTACCCGCCCGCGATGAGCGTGAACATGAATCGTGTATTAAAACATTTAAATCGAACCCAAAATGAGGAACTAGTAGGTACCAAAATGAAATGAAGCAAATTAACTAAAACTCAGCAGGTGGCCAAAACGCTACTATGTACTGCATTATTGTTTCGAATGGGTCCCGTTGTTGGCTTCTTGTTTTCTGCCTTCACATAAAATTCATTTCCAAAAGAAGAAGCACACGCACAATTGAAAACGACCGAGTGCCAAAGACGACTGAATCATACAATTTAGTTCTTAGATCAAAATGAAGATTTTCTCGATTAACGGTTTTGGTGGTGGAAGGCTCTGAAAATTCGTAGTTTTGGCGGAGAAGCGACGGTATTTAATGTTCGTTATTGTACATTGTGTTCCTGCGTTATAATTGTACTGCGATTAGTTTGATTAGAAAACTACCAGCCTGCCGTCCATTCATTAAAATTTTTAGCGCATTTTCTTAAAGAAAAAATGCGTTATTGTATTCACTTTTTCTGTTTATGGATGTATGTATCCTCGAAGAAGCGCTCTAACTCGAGAACAGCTAGACCGAATTGGACGGGATGGGTCGCAAAATGATCAGCTGGTCATTCAAAATAAATTGTTTGAAAAAATTCATCATTGATAATAAGCAGCGGCAGCTGATTTCGTGTTGAAAAAAATCCAATTTCTATGCTATTTATCCTACGAAGCTGAAATTTGGAACGGAGCATCTGTCAGCCAAGGAGGATAGGATTTTATCATGCCAAACCACCCCAGTCAGCTGAGTGAGCTCTTCATTTTCATTTCATTTTTTTATTTCATTTATTTGGCACATTCAAAAATATTTACATTGCAAAAATTAATATACATCTTTCTATGAATAAATAAATCATTTAAAAACAAATAAATATAAACTTTGCCCACAAGAAGAATTAGTTCAAAAGAACATGTTCTCTTCAGTGGAGTTGCTGAGCCCTACAATAAGCGAATATAAAGTAAAATGTGAAGTTGAAAAACAGATGAAGAGAAAGAAAAAAACAAAGAAATAAACAGAAAATACACTGCCAAGGAAATGGCACATGACCTTCCTCGTTACCTTCACAGTACGTCACCATTATATTCCAGAAACTAGAAACGACCGGTTCTGGCATCAGGGAATTATTAAGGTGGGAAATTGGAAGCTGAATGGTACATATAATAAAGGAAATTAATAAGGAAAATTTTGATTTTAATATGGGACCATCCAGTATGTAGTCCGCATGTTCCCTGAAAATTTCGTCTAAATCGGATCAAAACTGAAGGAGTTTTTAATTGATTTACAGGATTTCATTAATATTTTGATCTAAATTCATGATTAAAACATCCTTGGGGATATTTTTTGGCAACTTTGAGCATGATGGACCACCCGATTTGTTCATTTTCCAAACTTACCCTGTGTTGCTGGAAAATTTTGTTTGCGCCTGCGCAGAGGCTATTGTTGATTCGATCATGACGGAACTGATAGGGGACCATGTAGAGCTATACCCGCACGATCCCTAAAAATTTGAAGAAAATCGCATCAAAATTGTGGAAATTACGGCTGTTGCAAGGACCGTAACAAGAATATTTCGTTCACGCATGCGCAGAGCGTACCGCTAATGAAATTATGATGATTCTCTCATGGGACCTCAAGGGATCTTACTCACATCATCCCTGAAAATCTGACCGAAATCCGTTCAACATTGACCGAGTTATGACCGTCACAAGGAATTCACGTTAGCTCCTGCGCAGAAGCTACCGTTGATTCGATCATGATGAAGTTGATAGGGGACCATCTAGAGCTTAACCCGCACGATCCCTGAAAATTTGGTTAAAATCGGATCAAAATTGTGGAAGTTATGGCTGTTACAAGGAAATGTGGACGGACAGACAGACAGACACGGAACCAAATTTGTTCAGGAGGCTCTGAAACGCAAAATTCGAGTGGAAATTTTGATTTTGGAGCAAAAAAATTTTTTTCATTTCGAAAGTGAAAACAAAGCTTCCGCTGCCTTGCTGTCTCGGAAGCAAAAATAACTACAAGAAGTTACAAAAATAATTTATAGGTATTTTATGAACCTAAGAATTTATTGAAATCACAAATTCGCTAGTTTCTATGGAATTTATCCTACGACTCATAATTTGGAATGGAACCTGTGTAAGAGGGTGTTACCGAACCAATTAGCTGAGTGAGCACTTAACGCTAATTTCTATGCTATTTATCCTACTATGCTGAAATTTGGAACGGAACCTCTGTGAGACAGATAGAATATGATTTTCATTTGCTGAACCACCCGAACCAGCTGATTAACTATACTAATAATAATTAAGATCCTCATAATTATTGTGATAATAATAACGGTGCTCATTCCTTGTGAAACACTAATTTATTTAAAAGAAAATGTACGTAACTTGTGGCTCACTACGTGAGAACTGATTTATATTTTTACAACATTTGGCGAAGTATGCGGTGATGTGCGTTTCACGTTTGTATGCTTCATTTGACGGACGGCACCCACCGTCGGATCCGGTAAATTAGTCGGCGTGGTGACTTATTCAAAAGGAACCGGATGATCCTTGATTACAACAAAGCCGAATAAAGAGGGGGGAGAGCGGAAAAGGAAAAACCGGCAAACTGGGTTGGTTTTAGTTTTAGGGGGATCTGCGGAAAGAAACTCCCCCACGTTGGATGGAACTGCGCACGCGCACACGGGGAAGAGGCGGACCGCGGAAATTTCGTCTTCTCCGACCCTTCAGCGTAGATCAATACGCCAGTTGGGCCGCCTTTCACTAAATAACTCGGCCATTTCTCCTGCTTTACCCCTTCAGATATCCCTTTTTCTTGTCTCTAAAACCAAGTCTTCCCCCAGATGTTTAAGTTGATAAAATGTTTTGAAAAGTAAGCTTTTTTGGCCTTTCAGCGAATTTTTATAGGAAAAGAAGCTATTGCAATGGTGTCAAAAATTGTAAAATCACAATTTTAAAAGCATTTTTGCATGGAAATCCGTTTCATGGTATTCTAAAACGGATACCAGATTTTAACGCTTCTTGTGGTTTATGTAATTACATACGAAAATTTCGCTGAGATGGGCATTTGGTTTTTTTTATTTATTATCATTTAATAATGATTAACAGGACGTTTCCATTTGTTTTCGTCACGTCACGAGCGTCACGTCACGGTGGGGTTTTCTATTGATTTTCACGTACAACCAATGCGTTACTAGGGAAGTGTAACTCCCTTAGTTTTCATAGCAGGAAAATCGTTAGCCACTTTTTGGAATGCTCTCATTTTATCACTGCATCTCATAATCCCTAAGCCTCTGTAGTGTCAAAGAAAGCTGATTTATTACGCTCAGTTATAAACTAATATTGCTAAGTAACCATAATGAACTAATAATGTGTAAAATTAATCATTATTAAATGATCTGACTGTAGAACCGTAGGTCTACCGTCCGTTTTTTTAATTTTATTAATTTTTTGACATTTCATGTCTTTGCTATGTTACACAACCAAATTTTCGTTATGTCACGTTACGTTACGTAACAAAATATGCTCAATGATTATTATGATTCGTAGAAGTGAGGTAGGTAGGTACCTATATGATTATAGCTGAAATTTGGCTATATGATTATTTTGATTTGGCTGGTAGACTCCTTAGGACGTGAACAATAAGGTGCAGAGGGTTTTGATCAACTGAGTGGCTCCAGAAGCTAACTTCTTTCCTATCAACCCTAGGAAGCTGAAATTTGGCTGGTAGCCTCCTTAGGACATGAACAATAATGTGTACAGGGTCTTGATCAGCAGAGTGGCTCCTGAAGCTAACTTCTTCCCTATCAACCGTAGGAAGCTGAAATTTGGCTGGTAGCCTCCTTAGGACGTGAACAATAAGGTGCAGAGGGTTTTGATCAACTGAGTGGCTCCTGAAGCTAACTTCTTTCCTATCAACCCTAGGAAGCTGAAATTTGGCTGGTAGCCTCCTTAGGACATGAACAATAAGGTGTACAGGGTCTTGATCAGCAGAGTGGCTCCTGAAGCTAACTTCTTCCCTATCACCGTAGGAAGCTGAAATTTGGCTGGTCGCCTCCTTAGGACATGAACAATAAGGTGTACAGGGTATTGATCAGCAGAGTGGCTCCTGAAGCTAACTTCTTCCCTATCAACCGTAGGAAGCTGAAATCTGGCTGGTAGCCTCCTTAGGACGTGAACAATAAGGTGCAGAGGGTTTTGACCAACTGAGTGGCTCCTGAAGCTAACTTCTTTCCTATCAACCCTAGGAAGCTGAAATTTGGCTGGTAGCCTCCTTAGGACATGAACAATAAGGTGTACATGGTATTGATCAGCAGAGTGGCTCCTGAAGCTAACTTCTTCCCTATCAACCGTAGGAAGCTGAAATTTGGCTGGTAGCCTCCTTAGGACATGAACAATAATGTGTACAGGGTCTTGATCAGCAGAGTGGCTCCTGAAGCTAACTTCTTCCCTATCAACCGTAGGAAGCTGAAATTTGGCTGGTTGACTCCTTAGGACGTGAACAATAAGGTGCAGAGGGTTTTGATCAACTGAGTGGCTCCTGAAGCTAACTTCTTTCCTATCAACCCTAGGAAGCTGAAATTTGGCTGGTAGCCTCCTTAGGACATGAACAATAAGGTGTACAGGGTCTTGATCAGCAGAGTGGCTCCTGAAGCTAACTTCTTCCCTATCACCGTAGGAAGCTGAAATTTGGCTGGTAGCCTCCTTAGGACATGAACAATAAGGTGTACAGGGTCTTGATCAGCAGAGTGGCTCCTGAAGCTAACTTCTTCCCTATCAACCGTAGGAAGCTGAAATTTGGCTGGTAGCCTCCTTAGGACGTGAACAATAAGGTGCAGAGGGTTTTGATCAACTGAGTGGCTCCTGAAGCTAACTTCTTTCCTATCAACCCTAGGAAGCTGAAATTTGGCTGGTAGCCTCCTTAGGACGTGAACAATAAGTTGTACAGGGTCTTGATCAGCTGAGTGCTGAGTGCTGAGTGGAAGGGAAGAAGGAGGGAGGGGAAAGACATGAAATGTCCTAATGCGTTGCAGACTTGTATGCAAGCGTTTTCACAGGAATTCGTTTGTGCAATGTGCCAGGGCAAAGACATGAAAATGTCAAAAACTAGAAAATGCTGGAATAAGAGGAAACTGCAACAAATGGTTTGAGAGTTACCTAACATCTAGATCTCAGATCGTTAGAATAACTGATGTCTATGGAGATGAGGAACCAGTAAAAGTAGGAGTTTCTTATGATTTTTTTTTTTTTTTATTTTTTTTAACTCGAGCGCTTTTGGTCACCGTCACTTAGCTGTTGTTCAAAACAATGTAAATGTTCACAGCAACCTGACACTTATTATTCACCATCCTTGCGGAAATCCACAAAATATTCTTTGCATGATCACCAGAAAATATATTTAAAAAACTCGGACCCCGGACCCCCCTTTGTTTCCACATAGAGCCAAACGGCTGAACATTGAAGAGCGTGGAACACGCTTTTACCTCTGGTGTCGGTAGTAGAGGCTCCTTACTAAATGTCTACATTTTCGGGTGCAAAGGACAGAATTCAGCTTACTCAGCTGGTCAGGATGGAGTCCTCATTCCATTCGACTCTTCTTGTCTCTGAGGGCTCCTCTGTCAATTTTAATATTCCTAGGGTAAACAGGAAATAATTTAGCTCATTCAGCTGATTAGGAAAGAGCCCCTCATCGTATTCCTCTCTTGATCTTCCAGAGAGGCTCCCTAACAAATTTCAACATTCTAGGGTAAACATGAGAGAACTGAGCCTCACTCTGCTGATCAGAATGACAAGAAATTTAGGTACCAGGCAAGAACCAGAACAATTTTTCCTAGAAAAATTTTCAAAATTAAGAAACTCAGAATTCTAAACGCTTTATTAACCTTCCGGCGGTTGCGATTAGTCTGGGAGATGAAGTAACATTAAATCTAAAGGGTTATTCCCGCTGATGATGTCTTTGCATCGGAAGCACTTGTGATGAAGGATTCCTGCGAATTCCTACCTGCCTGAGGTAGGTAAATGAAGTAACATGTTTTTTTTTAGCCATTGATCGAGGGATAGGTGGTTGGGGTCCTTAGTAGTTTCCCCATTCCGCATCACTCACCAAAGGGTGCCTCGGTTTTTCTCTACCACTTCCCTGATCACCATCAGGGGCGCATTCATCTCTCAGGTGAATTGTGACCGCTCATGTGATTATTTTTTACTTTAATAAGTTCAAAATATTTTTCGATAACTATTTCTCGTTATCTGTCATACTATATTAATATCCCTCTCTTTATAACTCACATAATAGTAAAATGCTAGATCTTGCTCGAATTCGGAAGGGTGGTTGGAAAATGTCTATTTGATTACGCCACTTGAGTATCGTTGGTAATAGCTGCGCTAAAATCCTTGTAACAAGCATGTTTCTTCGGTTTTATCAGATTGAGATGAAATTTTCAGGGGTTGAACGATTGTGACTGTAAATTACCCCTAATGAACTCCGTCGCTTCCAACTCATTAGTAGCTTTCGCTCATGCACAAACGTAACGTCTCTCAAATATGAATTTCTCATTGCCTAACGTTACCAATTTAGCTCAAACTCCAAAGGAACTCTCGGCGTAATCTTTTAAAATTATTTGAAGTATTTTAATGATCAATACATTCACGTTACTGATACGAGGAAGCTATGAGACATACCGAATTCAGTAGAACTTTTTCTGTTATTCCTTCACCGTCAGATGTAAAAAATTAAATTCTACTTTTGTCAAACTCCGCGTGAGGAACCTGATTAGGGGTCCCTCTAGTATATTTAACTATTTCGGAAATATAACTATATGGTATTTGAAACATCTAAGGTCAAAACTCTGGTTTCAAAAAAATATACCTCCAGAACAAAAAAATACTGAATTATGCAGATCAAACCGCGAACACTGAATGGTCGGGCAGTGTTGTCACTGCTGCCGATTTGGCACGTCGAAACGGATTCCTTCCGAGGCGTATTAATGACGGGAAGCGGAGTCTAACTCTAGATCGCCACAACTTCAGGGGCACCAATTATAAATAGCTAACTGCGATTCAGATTCTCTTTCGAGGCATTGGATCCCCCTTCCCACCGATCAACGCATTCAGGCGGTGCAGTTAAGCCATCAAGTGATTTTCCAAACAACCTTCTCGAAAAGGAATGAATGACTTTCTATGATCAGGGCCGGGGAGAGAAAATTTGGGCGGGGGGCGAAAATTCCAGGGCCTCCTTGAAAATAAAAGAAGCTCTTCGACGCAGGTCACTGAGTCTGTACTCGTATATTCAGGCATCACATGTACATAGGCAGTTGGATGGGGCACTCAGCTTCCTCGTTTACCTATCATGAATGTATAGATCATTGAAAAAATTTAAATGCTCTTGAAAAATTCCATAGCGGAAAAGAGTAAATCAAGAAGTAGCGTGAAATGTCATAATTGATCAATTAAGAAACGAAAAAAATGATACTCAATGTAATTTACGTTTGTGCAAGCGCAGAATGAACTGGTGAGTTGAAAACAATGAAATAGGTACGGCACCATCTACAACCTAATCCGCGCATTCGCTGAAAATTTCATCAAAATCGGATGAAAACTGTGGAAATTAAGGTAATTACAAGTATTTCACATTGGCGCATGCGCAGTGGCTATTAATGATACAATCGTGTTGAAATTGATATAAGATGATCAAATTGTCATCCCCCAACTATCATCCAAATTTGAGCGAGATCGGACGACTAGGGCGTGAGAAATGATACTTGGCAGAATTTACGTTTGCGCATGCGCAAATTGAGGTATTGAGTCAAGAAAAGTGAAACTGATTGGGTGCTGGTCTTCCCCCTAGCCCGCACATCCCCTGAGAATTTCATCCAAATCGGATGAAAACTGTGGAAAATAAGCTTGTTACAAGGTTTTGCGGACACACGACAGACACACAGACACACACGCAGACAGACGGATAGACACGGAACCAAAGTTGTTCAGAGATGAGTCGATACCAAAATTTATCGATTCCCGATACCGATACCTAAAAAATCGATTCCCGATTCTCGATACCGATACCATTGGCGCATAATACCTAACTTACCTGTTGGTGAAAAACAAAAATTCATCTCTTGAACTAGTAATATATTCAAATTTTTCTGTACAACATATAACTTATACTTACAAAAAATTGATCCCAATATATTTGCAAATGAGGTAATTTTTAAATTAAAAAAAAAAAACATGGATAATAAAACCTTTATGCTCCATCTGTTCTACTTAAGGTTTTTGTTTAAAAAAACAATTTTCATTTTCGAGATTTCTTTTTTGTTCGATCCCAATTTTAGTCTAGTTGTGCAACAAATCTTGGACGTTTTGGATTTGCCATCGGGTGGTGAGGGGACGGTGGAGGGTGTAGTTGGCGATCCTATAATAAGCGCTGCCCAAGCTACTATTCATAACCGATTTTCGTCTTTCATCCTTTGTACGATCCCAATTCGCGTCTAGTTGTTCATCGAACCTCGAAATTTTGGATTTACCATCAGCATGGGGGTAATAGCCAATCATTTTAGGCACTGGCAAAACTACAATTATCAACCGATTTTCGTAATTTGTTTCTATTTGAAATCCAGTCCAGTTATGCAACAAACCTTGGGAGTTACAAATTTATTATCAGTGGATAAATGGAGGTGATATTCCGATAAATCATGATCTTTTAGCATAGATGCGCGAAAAATCTTGGATTTAATTATTTTCCTATTTTGCTCGAACTATTTGATCCTTCCCAGGATCCCTTCTCAGTAACTTAAAAGTTAATAATGATAGGATGGGGGGGGCTTAGATACCTAAGAATCGTGATATTTTCAATATATTTCCGTGAATCTGTCACTGTTTGATTTCACAATGTAAAAACAGGTCAAACTTTATTATGGAGAGGGTACATGCCGCATAACATGATCTATTCTTCATTCTTACCACAATCATGTACAAGATAGACATAGGGACGTTCCTTAATGCAAGTATTACTTATCAGGATGTTTTTATTAGGTATATTACTAAATTGATGCATTTTGCTTCCGAGTCTACCTTAAGGTAGCGGAATCATTGTTTTCATTTTCGGAAGAAAATTTTGTCTCCAAGATCAAAATTTCCACTTTTTACTTTTTAGACCATTCCGAACAACTTTGGTTCCGTGTCCGTCTGGTGTATAAAGCAAATGAATCCCTTATTTTCCACAGTTTTCATCCGTTTTGAAATTTTCAGGGGATGTGCGAGCTAGGGAGTGGACGGTTCCCAATCAGTTTCATTGTTCTGGACTCAATACCTCACTCCGCATAAATGTAAATTCCACCAAGCATCATTTTCTCACGCCCTAGTCGTCCGATCTCACTCAAATTCGGATGATAGTCAAAAACAATTTTACACGGGTTTCATCATTTCAACACGACTGTATCATTAATAGTTACTGCGCATGCGCAAATGCGTAATCCTTGTAACAAGCTTATTTTTCACAGTTTTCATCCGATCTGGATAAAATGTTCAGGGAATGTGCGGGGTAGGGGGTAGACAGTCTCCTGTCAGTTTCATTATTGCGAAATCAATACTTCACTCAGCGCATGTGCAAACGTAAATTCTTTTATGCTCCATTTTTTCACATTCTAGTAATTTGATTTTGCTTAGTTTTGGATGATATTTGGAAGAAGATGACTTGATTACCTCATATCAACTATAGCACAATTGTATCATTAATAGCTACTGCGCATGCGCCAATGTGAAATACTCGTAATTATCTTAATTTCCAGTTTTCATCCGATTTTGATGAAATTTTCAGCGAATGCGCGGATTACGTTGTAGATTTTGCCGTACCTATTTCATTGTTTTCAGCTCACTAGTTCATTCTGCGCTTGCACAAACGTAAATTGAATGAATGAATGAAAGATTTATTCCAGCGTAAGACAAAATAAACAAGAATGAATATTGTGGCGTGTACAAAATAAATGCCTTCAATAATCTAAGTGGAATATGTATGGAATTACCCCATCACCAAGAGACAGGCTCTATGCGGTGTGGGGGAGTAGACATTTCAAGTAATAAATACACAATCCAACACGTGAACACACAAATAATTCAAATTCACACAATAAATTCAATAACAATACATATGCATACAAATACAGATCGTAAAACTTACAAAACCTAAATTACTCCTCTATGTATAGATACTGCACATAATGTTTTTGCAAGTGTCTGGCCCCAATGAGATGAGCCAAGAGAAAATTTTTTTCTTATAGTTTAAGCGAGAGTGCTCTCCCGGTTTCTGGAGATAATTAGGTAAAACTCTAAGAATGTAGGGGAAACCATAATAAACATGAAGGGGATGTGGACCATAAGCGAGTGGGAGGGACCAGTGTGGTGGCTTGAGTAGTTGGGCGAGTGGTATATGCCGAAGTACGAGGGTAGTTGAAAAAATCAGGGTGCTTATGAAAGAAGCAGAGTGCAGATTTTAGGTATTACTGGTTAATGGTGATACCAATTACATTGAGTATCATTTTTTTCGTTTCTTAATTGATCAATTATGACATCCCACGCTACTACTTGATTTGCTCTTTTCCGATATAGAATTTTTCAAGATCATTTAAATTTTTTCAATGGTCTATACATTCATGATAGGTAAACGAGGAAGCCATGTGCCACACCCAACTTGGCAGAAGTTACTGTTTTTAGGAAATCTAGAAGTATCACACCATCAAGATTGTAACCATTATTGTTACATATAAATATATTAAAGAGGGATCTTATTATGCGATTAATTACTCCAATAGCCGTGGTAGCGGGAGTATTAAAATCCCATTCCGACTGCGTCGGGTCAGAGGACATGTTCGTACCGTGGTGCGAAACTTTATAATAGTTTGCCCATAAATATTAGAGATTGTCCATCTCTGGCTTCGTTCAAGCTCCTTGTAAAAAAAACTGTATATCTCACCCCAGCAATAGTTTAGTACAGTATAATAAGATAATTTATAATATTTAACAGTATAATTTATAATATATCATCATGACAAAATGTACCATTTATAATTTATTTGAAACTAGCGTTCCCCCCGCGAGCGTTGCTGCGCCCAAATTAAATTTGTTTATTGATCGTAATTTTAAACTGTTATTAAGAGGTGATTTGATGGACGGAAGCTTAGCCTTTGGTTTCTGCCTTTGGTGTCTACAATGACCCTGGCCTGGATTCGTTGACATTTTATGCAGACGTTCAATAGTATCCTCCTCCTCCCTTCTCCTCCTCCTCCTCCCTCCTCCTCCTCCTCCTCCTCCTTCTCCTCCTCCTCCTCCTCCTTCTCTCCCTCCTCCTCCCTCTCCCCTCATCCCTCCTCCCTCCTCCCTCACTCCTCCTCCCCCTCCCTCCTCCTCCCTCCTCCTCCTCCCTCCTCCTCCTCCCTCCTCCTCCTCCCTCCTCCTCCTCCTCCTCCTCCTCCTCCTCTCCTCATCCTCCTCCTCATCATCCTCCCTCATCCTCCTCCTCATCCTTTGGCCTCACCCTCGGCCTCACTCTGCCTTCGGTCTTGGCTTGGGTAGTTAAATAAATTTCTAAAACCTGACACTGCACCCTTTTATGCCCTCTGGGTCAGAGCCCTTTGAACGGATTTGCACCAAACTTTACAGGAACAATCCTTGAATCATGCCTAATAATACCTGAAAGTTTCATTACAATCTGTCGAGCGGTTTCGGAGTCTATAGGCAACATACATACATACATACATCCTCTTTTATAGATATAGATTAACCCGCAAGATTGTAGATGTAGATTCTTTTTCATTTCTTTTTTTGATCAATCTTAATCTTAAATTTCTGATCTGACAATTCCTTCCGGCTAACTGTTACTGGCTGAACTGTTAACTGTTCCAACTTACCCTTCACAGGGTATTGTGGCTTAAAGCGCGAAAGCCGCGTACTCGAAGGGAACATCCCAGATCCCCCGCGGTACCTTTGAGAAGAAGGCGAAACATCAAACGTGCCGCCGCTCCCCCTCCCTCTCACCGCGAGGAATTCCACCTCCCCTCCACTTCCCCTCCCCCACCGTGTGACCGAATAAAATGTATCCGCATACATAAACCAGCCCCGAGCGCTATCAGCCATCTCAGCTGCTCCTTTCGAAGGGCGACTCGTCCCCCCTCGTCATCTCAGTTCGTCTATTCGGATCGCCCGAGTATTTATTCGGCCTTTGATATCGTAATTTCAACGTTTACCGCCGTCTCCTTCCTGACACCTTCGGTTTTATTGGTAGTTTTATTATGGAAGACGTATTTTAACCCTTTGCAGCGGCCCGATAAAAATGATCGCGGAACCCACTTGGTGGGAAAACAAAAATATTAACATGATAAGTGCCTCTAAATTATTTCTAAAGGTTATGTGGACAGTGGACGATTGCAGAAACCGAAGATTTTTTTCTTAATTAGGACGACCCTCAGAAGCGAGGGACGTTCTTGTGGTTTTGATATGTTTGATGGCTGATATGATTGAAGGTGTTTATGTTTTGATGTTTCAGAACGTTGCACAGTGGGCCAACATGCGATCCAAGTGGACAAAATTATTTTATGAGCTTTTCATATTGGAAATTCGGAAGCATGCCGTCTTGATTGGAGATGAACTACTGGTTGATGCAAAAAACTTATCATTCACTATGGACGAATTACTACGTTCCAACGTTAGTAATACAAGTTCCAACGTAGAGTTACAAGTTCCAACGTACTATGGACGAAGTACGTTGGAGGATTCTACATCTACTGGGTCAGAAGTGGAGATTAATCTGAATACTCCTCCTCCGTCCCCTCCCAACATTTCCAGAAAACAGGTCAAGAAGAAGATGAAAATCTACAAGCGATAGAACGAACATCAACACCGCTTTGGAAATTTCGGCAATGACTCAGGATTATTATTGAAATTTGGCAGTGGATTGTTGGCATTATTGATTATGATCTATGTTAACTATGCAGTGCACATTTATTATACGTAAGTTATGTAGACCTATTTAAGTAATTATTTGATACATCGCATACGTAAAAGTCTAACATTGTTTGTTGAGGCAGAAATGAAGGCAAGATATCATGTGATATTTTTAATATGTATTTAAGGAATTCCTTGTAATACCTACGGGTTATACAATAAAATTGAATTGAATTGAATATTGGAAATTTAGTGCTGATTTCGAATATGCCCCTCGCTCCTATACTAAACGGCATCTTAACGCATTTTTCGTGTAAAACCTCGATTTTCAACACATTTGTCAACTTTTCTCCCAAAAATATGATTAGAAACAATTTTCATTCCATAAAAAATTTATAGAGGATAGGATTCTGCGTTGATTGGCCACCAGAAATTCACAAATAAAGTGGTTCATAAGTCATAAGAGTATTTTTCGAGCATTACAACCATTGAAATCATTTGGTGTGTTGAGGGTAGAGAAATTTCTCTAGGCTTCTCAAATATTTGTTTCTATATTCAAATTTTTGTGGGGATGTGCACATTATCTGAACTGATAAAGCAATCAGACAATGTGCACATCCCCACAAAAATTTGAATATTTCTCAATTCAACAACAAATTGAACCCAGTAAATAACACCAAACTGGCAAGGTCAACACCAAGAGGTTCACCTATCAGACAATGTGTGCTTATCCACACAAATTTTCACATATCCCTCGATTTTAACATAATTGACGCAAGCAACATCTCCAAATATAACTGGTTATGACTGAGATGTTAAAGGAGGACCCCAAAAAACTTATATTTAAATATGATACATTTCACCAATCAATAACAAGCTCTGAAGAGGCCAAATGACGGCGAAAGCGCTCAGCCTACGATTAAACCAAATTATTTTAGAAGCCTATAGAAATTTCTCTACCCTCAACACACCAAACCTATGAAGGACAAGACCAAAACCCAGAACCATTGAAATACAATTACTCTCTTACTTTAAGCATTTTTGGTGGTGAGTTGACGCAGAATTTTATCCTTTATAACTTTTTCATCGTATGAAAATGGTTTTGGATCGTATTTGTTGGAGCAAAGTTGAAAAATATGTTGAAAAACATGTTTTTTTCTTGAGAAATACATTAGGGAGCAATTTTAGGTATATGTAGGAATAAGGAGTATATTCGGATTCAGTGCAAAATTTCCTATAAAAATTGCTTAAAATAATGCTGTGCAGCTGTGTGGCGGTGTAATTCCTTCTTTCGAGTTTTTTCGGTCATTTTCAGGCTACATGAGATAGGAACTTTGTCTATAACAAATACTTGAAATACTTGACCGTCTTCTATTTTTCAGCCATTCCTCGAAAAACCTCATCCTCGAAATTTTATGGATTGTTTCTGAAAAACTGCCAAAACATTCAAATCCGCAAAATTTCTCAAAAACTACCAAGAAATTCAAAAAGTACCCAACTTTTGGGGGTAAAAGGACGTCAGATTCATTTTATAGGCTCTCGGAAGTAACATAGTTTATCTATCATGAATTGCCTAATACATGTACAGGGAGGGGAGAAAAAGCCTTCTCGAATATTGCAGTTTTTGAATCACTGTGCCAAATAACAATTTCATCAACTAAGTAAAAAAAACTAGTATTTATTTGTCTGGTTAACATCCATCTTGAGCCCAGACCTCAGCTACAAATCAGAGAAATACTGCACTTTCTTTCAATACTTCTTTTCAACGAATTCAATGACACCACTGATTTCATTCGTTGAAATCTCCATTCGCGTCTGTCTAGGGTTGGCATAATAAATTATCATTAACATGAGTGTAAATAGCTACGCAAATACAAAAATAATCAGCATTGCAACGTTTTGTTATATAAGACACCTTTTATTAATCATTACTAATGTTTGATTCAGCAGGTATTGTAATCAATTTTCTGCGATAGGTATTTTCTAATTTTTTCCTCATCTGTAAACTAAAACTTCGTAATAAGGCACGTTATTCTTATTGCACACTCGTGCTCATTACACGGCATACCTCACACCATATCTCATACGATTACTCGAAACACAATTTCTCTAAAATGTATTTACAAAAAAGTTGTTTAGGTGCTTCTTATATTTTTGGATAACAGTAATATAGGGTTGAGGCGGTTCTATGCTTTTGAATCCTAAATTGTGTTCGTGCGTGAAGTCGACGAAATTCCAATCCCTCCAAAATCAAAATTTTCAATTGTTTTATATATGTCTCATATAAAGCAATGCTGGTCAATTTTGGTGCCTCGCCATGCCCGAAATACATGATCTATCGATCAGATTTCGTTTAAACTCTGGGAGAAGTTGGGTATGAGTTTCACGGTGATGCTCTATGAATTTTATCGCGTTTAGTTGAATACTTACTAATTATTGCACTCGGGCTAACCGATTTTGATGACATTTTTAGGCGTTGTGCGGGTTATCGCTTTGATCACAGTCGGATGAACAATTGCATGTGCACATGCGCAAACATATTTCCCAAAACATTGATTTCTCACGATCTAGAATAGGTCCGATTTCGTACACATTCGGGTACAAGTCTTGGTAAGTATGCTACCCTATGAGTTTTGTAGCGATTGGTTGTACATAGTAACGGATAATAATATTAATTTATTTTTAAAATGACTAACCAAGTGGTTAATTGGGTAGTAATTGTTTGTTATAGACGAAACTCGATTGACTAATAGACCCATTTTAATGAAATGTTCAGTGATTGTGCTGGTTAACTAATTACCTACAAAGGTACATCGTACGGGTTTCAATTAGTGAGGAATCTGTAGTGCCTAACCATCTTGGTAGACGTTCTTAATCCATAGCAATAAACTAAGTTAGGTTCTGATTATGAAGGTACTTAAGGTAAGATTAGATTAAGAAGTACTTTCTCTTTTTTCGAGTTCTCTAATCTTGTTTTAAGCTAATCCTTGTGAAACCTAAGGGTTATTATAATGAAATCCATTTATCTCTCTATTACGAAGAAATATTAACTTTTTTATGAAGATGGTGTATTGATGGGAGGAGAAAAAGATCAAAACATAAGTGACATTTATACTTATAACCAAACAACAATAATGTACATTCATTTAATAATTGTGCGAGAATTTGACGTGTTTTTAGTCACGAGAATCGTTTTCTTCACTTTCCTATATTTAAATTTGTCTTTCATTTGGGAACGAGGATCTCTCATCTTCAAAATACGCCGAAAAATAAGACAGGGGATGAGTTATCCTCGCACAACACTTATTTAACGATAAAGACTTTGAAGGAGCTTCAGGGAGTTTGCCTTGCAAAGCCATTCCTCTACCCCTCCCATCTCGTCTGTACTTTCCCTCTTAATTACTCTCCCTCCCCTTGGAAACCCGGGAGAACGGAATTTTCCCCGAAAACTTCCCACCGCCCTTTTTCAGGCCCTTTATTAAAACTTTCCAAAATTCATTCCTTCCGAAGGGCGCATTAATATTCGCTCCGCTCTGCTCCATTCCCTGAAAATTCCTCATTCTCTAAACACCGTCTTTTTCCTTCCCCATTTCGAAAGAGAAATGGGGATCCCTTTCCACTTTTTCTCTTTAAAGGGAAGAAAAGGCGTTTTTATTATTCCATTTGTTTTCATTTCTTGAAGAATTTAGATTGCGGAGGAGTTCAAAGAAAAGGTTTGAAGTTCATGCTGAAAAACTGGG
This sequence comes from Adelphocoris suturalis, assembly GCA_030762985.1. Classification (NCBI taxonomy): domain Eukaryota; kingdom Metazoa; phylum Arthropoda; class Insecta; order Hemiptera; family Miridae; genus Adelphocoris; species Adelphocoris suturalis. Next base: position 51,878,744 of record CM061048.1, read on the forward strand.
TGGGTTGGGTCGTACCTACGGTACCCGGAATATACAAGGAGGGGTCATTGGGAGGGGCGCTTGAAAATCCCAGAAAGGCGTATACGTCACGGTCCACAGTCATACCAAGGCGGCAAAACCCCTGTTTTCGAAATGTGAAGATTTTGCTCACCTGGGCTAGGGATGTCAGATTCTTCAAAATAAATCGATTTAAATCATATCGATTCTGTTAAAAAGAATCAAAAATAATCGTATCAATTCATTAAAATAGTAGGTATTGATTTTTTCAAGAATCGATTCTTTTTAGTGGGTTTAGAACTAAAATGATTTTAACTTTTAACCAACTAAATTTCTATGGAAAAATTGACACAAATTTTTCACAATTTTCAATGATAAATCTTTCAAACCTGAAAAAGGTAGGTACCTAAAAATATTGTTCATGAGACAGGGGTAGCACGTATTCGTAATAGGTACTCAAGTTCCAATAATGTAGAAGGTACATTACCTATTAGTAAATATACAATATTTCATGATCTTTCTATCACCTTGAGCTCTTTTTACCGACTTCATCCAGCAATATCATTTGTTCATAGATGGGAAAAGTAACGATATGTATATCAAGAATCAAAGCTTATGAAACAATAGTACCTAACTATATTTCAAAAACATCGACCATTACCAATACCATAAAACAAACGCTTCTTTAGGTAATTTTATTCCTAGGTACTTCTAATAAACATATTTACCTAATTCTTCTTCAGCTTTGATTATTACCAACGTTTGTGGAGGTGGTTTTTCATCGTGTCTGTGCATCCAGCTATTGAAAAGAATCGGCCTCAGATACTCGAAATTTTGAATCAATTCTCCGATACTTAAAAAAATAAAAATAATCCTAAAAGTATCGATACGTTTTTCAAAATAATCCATTCCTTAAAGAATCGATTCTTTTTTACCATCCCTAACCTGGACCCAGTTTCCTCCAATATATTCCCTGCAGAATCTCACTAAAATATCGATTTTGTAATAAAAATATTTTTCTGGCAAAAACAACGAACGGAAGTAGAAAATCGGGGAATATCGCCTAAAAAAGCTCAACTTTCAAAAATGTCTCACGCTGACTACATAATGTCAGAATAAATTCGTTTACCCCATGATGTTTTCATATATTAATGCCAAGTATGATTAATAAGCCAGTCACCGTAGACATTGGAGGTCGCAAAATAACCTAAATGTTTTGCTTTTTTGGTATCTTGTTGGGGTAGGTACCAGTAGTGTACAACCAAGTTTGCAGCTTCGAAAGACTCCAGAAAACTTCGTGGAGCTCAAAAAACCTTGATATTTTCGGGCTTGATTCTGGTTTTGGTTTATAACATCCAAACTATGCATCCTACCAAAAAATCCACTGTATACATTTTTAAAGAAAACTATGTTTTTTACAATTTGAGCGCGGACGGAACCCTTCTCAAAGGAGAGTGATCTCGTCAATTTTTAATAAAGTAATGGAAAACGTGCTGTGGGTCAATATGGGCGCGTATATTATATGTACATGTTTCTATATAATTTTAGTCCATGTAAATCGGTTTCCTATAAATTTCCTGAGACTTGGAACCTAACTCTTCTGTAGCACGCCTGAGCATGCCATTGGCCAGATACGTGGAGGAACAGACCAGTGTCATTTATTGAAATGAAAAGAACATGCTTTAGGACCTAATTCCAATTCCTATTGTAGCACTTATAGTAATTCATAAGTAATTTATATTTCTTATAGATAATATAAATTCAATCGACGAGTGTAGTGAACCTTATTGTTGCAGCAATTAAAAAATAAATTAGTATTAATTGTGCTACCATTAATGTTCCCTCCCCATCGGTATTGCCTAGTCTTGGTAATTTTATCAATCTTGTTAGTTCGTCATTTTCCTATTTAACAGCTTTGTTAATTTTTCCAAGGTTGATATTTTTCGAAAGTTACAGAATAAATCCCCTCCACCATGTGGTAATCTTCGAATTGCCGTCATCATTTAAGGAAATGATAGTGAGTAATGCGTTTGAAAAATTTTATCATATAAATGTTTTTTGGATGGCCTCAAAGTGGACATTTATTTTGTAACGTTTGTTATGCAACGGTTTTTCTATAGTTTTTCACGTACAACGGATGCGTTGCTAGGGAAGCGTAACTCCCTTAGCTTACATTGCGGGTTAAAATCTCCTGATTTTAACCTCTATAAAAACATTTTCATGCTCAATGTTTATATTATAAGATAGACACATTAATCTAAAATGTAGAGTTTTTTTTTCTTTTTCACCGCCCTTACTTTTGCCACATTACTAGCCGGTCATTTTTTCCTCTTGTATTTTCTTTATTTATTGCGAGTATGTTATTATTTTTTTGTTAAATGAATCAATTCGTCAACTTTTTGAAAGGAATTTTCATTCACACAAATCGTTACCGTGTTTTATGAATCATAACTTAGGTATGCATTGCTTGTTTCCTGTACTCACCACACACTCAAATTGGACATCAGGTTGCTCGACCGCTTGATTCCTTGAAGTTACCAACAGGTGAAGTGTAAAAGGGAAATCGAAGATCTTCATCAACCTACCCCACCTGCACATATTTCCTCGTCTAAAAGAACATAGTTAACGCATCTACTTGTTCCGGTTCCTTATTCTAAAACTATTTAACGACTTTTCGTGATGGGAGTCAACAAGAATGTGCTGGTTACTCGACGCTGAAATGCGCGGTATCTGCCGGAGACGATCGGAATGCGTTGGGGGGCTGCGTTCTTCCATATTTTCCATTTTAATCACCTCGTTCTTTGGGAAAGGCAAGGTGATGCGCCAAAGTATTTACATTTCCAGTCGCCAGAGCGTCTGAGATGTGGTGTGTATACTCACAAGGTTGTTCAGCGTCAAAAACAGGCAACTCTTCAAGAAAGATCCCCGTCATTGGGAAACAGATAACTCTTAAATAATTTATAAAACACAGTGCTCCAAAAAACTGCTCTGAGCTATTAAATATTATATTATATGCCTCATTGGTTAAAGTAGCTACCTAGCATTCGATGTTTATTAATGGAATTGGACGACAAGAATGTTTAGTGAAGAAGTAACTACTTTAACATTGCGGTGATTTATGTTATAATGTCGCTATGATTGACCAATATTAGGATTTATCAGGATCCTATTCGATGTTGTTCTGAAGGGAAAAAACTGATACACCATGGTGTATGAACGTGTGTATCTCCCTTCAAGGGGAAAACTGCTTCACAGGCGTCATTCCCTGAAGAGGGAAAACCTCCTCACTGTAAGTGGAAGAGCGGGTAGGCACCTACTTCCTAGAAGAGGAAAATCTCATCACTACTCACCGAATGCAAAGGCAAAGCTGACATGCGGCAGGTTTTGGTATTTGCCAAAAACCCATTTTCTCAAAAATCTTCGAAAACACAACTTCGAAAAAAAATGTCCATGGCGTACCTTAGCTAAACTTTCTTCCGTCGTTGGTAAAATCAATCGCTCTCGTACTATACATTTACTTAGTTCTGTGTAATCCCCACATACTCGAATAGCACCTGACTTTTTTGTGGCGACGACTAAAGGAGCCCACCACTCCGTAGCTTCGTTAACCTTAGAAATGATGCGTTGGAAACCATATCGTCCAGTTCTAATTTAAGTTTGTTAAATAGTGGCAAGGGTATTCGCCTCGGAGACGTAATAGCATAAGGGGCTACACCAGGTCTGATATTAATTAAACATGGAGGTCCTGACATTGTCCCAGGTACATTTGGAAATACTGATCTGAAATTCCTGTTTTGTTCAACGGGAACAGGAGTTTCCACATCACATGACTTGACCCTGACAATACCTTCTGACCATGAATTGATAAGTTTTAAAGATTCAACGGCTGGCCTACCTAAAAGAGGTTCGCTGGGACCATTTATGACGAAGATGGATTCCTTGACTACTTTTGACCCGAATTGAAGCTCTCCGACGAACGAACCAGCGCATCTAAGTTTGCCCCTACCTGAGTGCACAAAATTACCAAAAAAATCATTTAAAAAAAAAAAAAAAAAAAAAAATCACAGGGCTGTTTTAAGGTGAGTAGGGGGCCGGTCGGGGTTTTACCCAGCTCCCCTGGAAAGAATATATGTATTTCAATGTGACGTTATAATCGTATGAATGTATTTATTGGGTAGATGATCTATATGCTTAATGGTGAAAGAATCTGTGACATCGCTATTCCTTATGAGATATTAGTATGTATTATAAGATATCTAATCTAAGATATTAGTATAATATAATCAGTATAATACTAAGATATAATATATGATTATAGATATAGATTATAGAATTTAGATATTAAGTAAGACATCTAACATATTAGTAGTATGTAGATAGATTGATTTCTAGTTAGATAGAATGGGCGATAGGCAGGAGAGGATATCTAGTACTCACCCTGTCTCAGTCAGTCCCATCAAGAAGTGGACCAGCAAGGAAAAAAAAAGCAACCGACGCAAAGATGGGAAGACCTCATGATATAAAAAGCGTTAAGCCAATTTCTAGGTTTCGTGAATTCCTATACCTAGAGATTATTGCATCTCACCAAAACCTGGAACCTTCATCTGGTATGGCACCGTGGCACTCATTGAGTGTGGTGAACGCCAGAGGAGGCAAGAGGGCCTGCTGTATGTAACCACAGTAAGAGAGCCAAATAAATCTACTTCTGCCGCAATCCTGAAGACATAATAATATTGTATTGGACCAGAATGGCTCCAGAAACAATCGGACACACTTTGATACAGCAGGTGCTATGATATTGTTGAGCGGTTACTACATTTAGCACCTATCACGTTATGGTAGTCATGTGAGGTTGGGTTGCTAGGAAGAGGATAACTTGAAAAAGCTATTCCAGAATTTGTGTTGGTGTTCGCGGTTCTTGTCAGATACTATTTTCTGTGCTTGCATTAATAAACCGTTTCTTGATTATCTTCTTGTTGAAATCACCACATTTGGTGTCAGAAGTGGGCGTGAGCTGACGTTGCCACTGGACCTATTATTTGGACGACCCCCGGACGAAAATGAAGTTCATGAATAAGTCACCAAACTGCGTGAACGTCTCAACCAAACACATCTGGCAGCAAGGGAAACCCTTCAGATACGAGCAGATGACATGAAGCGCCGCTATGATTCCTAGGTTATGAGGCCTACATTTCAGGAAGCGGACAAGGTTTGGCTACACAACCCAAGAAGGCTAAAAGGTCGCAATCCGAAACTACTATGCCCGTTGGGATGGCCCTTATATTGTGATAAAACGGATCAACGACGTGGTATACAGTATCCGCAGTACCAGAGGTGCTTTGAGGGTTGTTCATGTAGACAGACTTACCCGTTACTGTGGTGTGGAGCCAAAGGAGAGGGAGGGAGAAGTGTAGAGCGGTTACTACATTTAGCACCTATCACGTTATGGTAGTCATGTGAGGTTGGGTTGCTAGGAAGTAGCTTGAAAAAGCTATTCCAGATTTTGTGTTGGTGTTCGCGGTTCTTGTCTGATACTATTCTGCTCTTATTTTATACTACTATTCTGCGCTTGCGATCAATAAACCGTTTCTTGAATATCTTGTTGTTGAAATCACCACAATATTGTGGGATTTTTATAATCTTTCTTCTTACCCAGGCACTGTGGAGTCTACGATCTTTTGTCAACTTTTGTGGCGATCTGCTGAAAATATAAATAAACAAAGGTTGATTTATGCACAGGTGTGACTGCGTAGAAAATCTTACTAATAATAATTCACTCAATAAATTCATAAGCCTTTCGTGGATTTTCACGTTAACAAGTTCGTTCAGTGTCACGTACTTCATTAGCTGGATGAGGTCAGGAGGGGCGCAGACGCCGCGAAATGGGTGTTTCAAACCCCAAGCCGCCTCCGCATCCCCGAGCCCTCGACGTTTCTCCTTCGGCAAGTTTCCTTTGTCTCGACTCAGTTTCATTAAAGAGCTCGTGTTAATTTAATAAGTTAAGTCCCCTCCCGCCTTCCGAAACACAGTTCTAAGACTCTGTTTTAAGCGCAGAGAGAATATTAGACGTAATGAACACCGCTCTTCTTCAGTTCGAGCTGTGGTATCCTTTAACACCAAAAACGTCAAGAGAGTTTGTTGATATCTTATTTACGTTTTGATTCTACACTTGGTAACTTAGAGACCTGAATATTTTCAACACAGGCACTAACCAAGTTGGGGTATGTACTCAGAATTTGTTTCCAAACTGTCCCTTACGCCTGCACAGTTATTAAACAGAATGTGTTCGATAATAACACAATGCCATACATAATATGTTGTTAGTGCAAATTCAGAACTCTATCTACTTATTAAAACATGCTCAGGCATCGCAAGCTTTAGTCAATCATCAGGTAAGCGACAATTTTCACATTTACAGATAAACGCATTCAAAGTTTTGATTCTCAATGTACATTTCTAGGTCCGTTTTCGGTCAGATATCGTTGAAGTTTTTACTAGTTGTCCCTAACTGTGTTTCTTTTGGATTCTTATAAGAAACAGGGAAAATCTACCGGTATGCCAGTTTTCCCAGTATCTGTTTATTGGAGTCTGGACATCTTGGTTGGAGTATTTTGCAATCACCAGGTAAGCGCGTTTCTTCGCTTGTTGGTTCGATTTTTTCGAATGATGATATTCTTCGATGAGCAGTTCACCGCAAAAAATGGTTGCCAATATTGTCGCTTGACTGATATTTGTGTTAACTAATGATTGTCAATGGCGTATTGTCTTTAGTCGCTCACCCCAGTAATATACGATTGGTGCTTACCTTGTAATTGTAGAATTTGAAAACCTATATAGATAAACTGATTCAGCACTGATAACACCCCTAAAAATATAAAATGTATCATATAAAATGAACTCACATTTATGAGTTAAAGAAGTGTAAAACTTGGTTAAAGCGGGGTTGGGGGAGACATGCAAGTGTTACCATTCAATTCAGCGTGAAAAAATGCGTAGAAACTGTCCCGAAACTCGTATTTTCAGTGAACGTCATTTTTCAAGAAAACACTCGATTTCATTGAAAAAACAGTGTTTTTAACATTAAAACATAGTTTTCTCCCCTAACTAGCAATGTAAAAGTATAATTTACTACACAATTGAAAAATTGAGATTTTGGCGCAGTTTTTACCGTTTTTGATCTTGAAAAAGTATTGGTTTTCAAAGTTTAATTTCCGATTGAAAAAACTCGAGTTTTTTCAAATTTGGTAAAATTTTCTTTCCAGAGGGCCTTTTCATGTCTCAAACCTGAGTTCTTAAAAAAAGGTTACTATTAAATTGTTTATTGTTAAATTGTTCTATATTATCCAAACTGTTCTATTTTGTTATTTTCCATTCTTAAATACCTGAATATTCGTTATCTATTCCCCAATAAATATAAAATAAAATGTGGTAAGCTACAACCTATATAAACTTCTTTTTTTTCTTCTTTTTTGCTAAGTAAGTAGGTATAGGGAGGTGAAACTTTCACTGTAGATTCTTCATTTTATAGATACTACAACTTAAATAATTCCGCAGACACATAGCACCGCAAAGTTTTTTTTATTTTTTTAAACATGGAACATGTTTTTGCCATCTTAACTCGGCAAAAAATGAGACAAAATTTACGTGAAATTTGGTGCGTTACACTCCTACTTTCAGATGATCATCGCTTACAACCAAATCGTTGCTACGGAACTGTATCTTTGGCGTTTATCATTGTACAAACATCGTTCACCGGTCCTTGGGAAGCTCTACATTTACCTAACCGTATTTTGTTAACCATTGCGCAGTGCGTGGCCAACTATCTGAAATAATGAGCCTGGTTGTCTGAATAATTTTTACATGAAGATGGTCCTTCTCAGTTAATTTAGTAAAAATGACCAACCACTATTAGACTGGAAAGAAACTTGGAAGTTGACATTTGTTGAACTTTGATAGGGAGACTCTATGGGACACTAAGAGACGATTGAAATGATGGGATCTTTCCAAATCAGCTCAGTGACGTAAATTCTCTCCTGTCCTGTGTATTCTCCCAAGGAACATATTCCATGTTCTGTCAAGATTTTTTTTAAGCTGGTCTAAAAAATGTGAAAAACGTGATTTATTTGCATAATTTTGGCAAAAATCATGAAGAAATGACTTTACGATTTAGCAATTTTCGAATCGAAAAACCTATTCGAAGACCTTCATTATGTTCTTTGTACATAATAAATATCTCTCAAATTTTATCTCTGGGCTACCGCTAAAAATCGGAAAACATAATATTAAAAAAAGAAACATAGCACAAAAAAATGTTATAGTAGGTAGGCTGTACGCTTACCACATTTTGTTTTTAGATATTTAAAGAGAATACGATGGCGAATATTTAGGCATTTGAGAATGGAAAATAGCAATATAGAATAATTCGGAATAATAAACAAAAATCAGCCTTACCTCATCACGACTACATAATATAACAATACATTATGTGGCATGTTAGTATTCGTGGAAATCCCAAATTAATTACCTAATACCTTTGTTTTATTAATTCGTGTTACGAAAACGTCCAACAATTTGTTTGTTGAGGAAACACGAGATCACTGCTGATGTGTTCCTCACACTTCTCACACATATCTTTTCTTTATTGCTCTCGCGAGTAGGGAGAGCTTGGGGTAGTTGCGAGTTTTGTATTTGCTTGGAAAGGCCTATAAGACGCTCGTAGTTAAGGAAACGACCGTGAATAACGGAAGCCGAGGAATGTTTCTAACCGCATAATGGAACAATTAACAAAACCCTCCGCCCAAAGGAATTTCAAGCTAAGTTTATTACCGCATTAGCTGATAGGCGCTACAAATGAATGGGCCGGGAACGGGAATTATCAACGACGTCCCCTCATCAATTTTAAAATTCCGTGACTTCTGTTAAGTAATTGCTGAAACATAGCGCAGTAATTGCAGTTGGTGCTTACATTTACAGCCTTAAAACGTAACCCCGATCTATGAATAACGAAAGGAAATTTGAATCAAAAAACGTAAAGAGTGTTAATAGGAGAGGTGGATATAAAGAATTTGACAAACTTCTGAGTAGTATGTAGTTTCTCATAATCAGCTCACAAAATTAAAAGGGTCTTGCGACAAGTTTAAATTAAAATCTTTTCCATTACCACAGACTTATTATTCAGTATAGCAGTGATCCATTAGCAGTCGGGATAATGCGGCTACCATATAATCTGGTAATAATCAGGCGGCCGTCAGGGGTGATTAATCGTAATTTTGCAGGAATGACATAAATGACACATTGGAAATGAGAAAGTAGAGTGAAGTACTGAAGTTGATTCAAGCCTTACAAATGTGAAAAAAATACGAAAAATCCAGCATACAACCTATACCTATACAAAATATGTTAGAAATCATGGTTAAATTTAAAATTCTCGCAATAAATTTCCGTAGGGAAACATTTTGGAAAAGCATTTACTGTTTTTGGGCCTGCTCGATTCCTAAGGAAAAGAAACTGCGTTCGTGCAAAAATCGAAAAAAATTTTCCCCTCCAAAATAAAAATTTCTACTTCCTTTTTGCGTTTCAGAGTTTGCTGATTAATTTTGATTCCTTGTCTTTCAATGTCAATTGATTGTTACGCCAAAATTATAGCAAGTTTAATAAAGTTTTGATGAAATTTTTGAAGATTGTGCGGGTTAGTTCTTAGACGGTCCTCAATAAATTTCCTTGCCTTGTGCGCATGTGTGAACGTGAATTTACCGAAACATTGATTTTCACGATCTATCATGGATCCGATTTCGTACAAAACGTTGGGGAGTTCACGGGTCCTACAAGTCCCAGAATGGTATCCACATGTTGATTTTTAGTTTAAATCTGTACAATAAAAGGACATCAGTTAGTTCTTTTCAAGAGTATCTTCACTGAATTTGTAGGTATGATTTGAGGTATTTGTTTATTTGATGTATTTACTCATTCTTCTTACTACAGTTTTCTTTTGCTTGAGAAATTATTAGTTTGTATATGTATACTTGTGTATATCCTACTTAATAATTTATTTTTTGTTTGTCATTCCCTCGGAATTGTCTATAGAAAGGGATTGTAAGCGCTTTTCAAATTTTCCACCCCCACCCGAACCATGGGCTGTAGGTCTCGGTGGTATGGGGACTAATCCAGTCGCATCTGTACTGTAGATCCCACACTGAGCGAGCGAGAAAAATTACCCCTAGCGAACGAAGCGTCCCCCCTACACACGTCGGATTCCAACAGGGTTTTTCCTACGAACTAGGGATGGACTATAATTATATTTATCCTCTCGCATCTATACATTCCACAGAGAGCGATCTAAGCGAGCAACATTCCCTATACATTTCAAATCATCCTTAGTGATCCACCGTTTCCAATTATTCTACATGTCCCATTCAACAGTAAATACCGTCGGATCTATACAGCCATACCGAGCGAGCGAAGCGAGCGAGAAAACTAGGCTAGTAATCTATATTGCAAAAATGGATGTATGTCTGTTTGTGCAATATCGACTCAATTTAAAACTTTCCAATGATCTATACATTCATGATAGGTAAACGAGGATGCTAGGTTCCACACCCAACTTGGCAGACGTTTTTTATCGTGTTAACGTATAAACTCGATTTCTTAATATTTTGAAAATTAGCCTGTGTCGTATTCAATAAATGAATAAACTGCATCATCATCAATAGGTAGCACTAGGTAGCAATAGCTGCACCTTCAACTAACATTCTTACGACACATCCGGGAAAGCCCGCACCTGTACGTCTCTAGTTCCTCATCGCCAGTGATTCAGAAATGATCTCCCGGTAAACCGATGACTAATCAGGAGACCTACCTGTTCTTCTACTGTTGTTTGGGTCTCGGAAGAATTTGTCTCCCTCCATCCTCAACTGTAACAAGGTTCGACAGGAGTGGGGAGGGGTCACGCTACCGTGACATTTAGATGAGCGGCTCGCACCGTGGGAAATGCCTTCAGTGATCCCCCCGCGCTTCTTCTTTTAAATCTGTCGAGCCGAAAAAGGGAAAGAATGGGAAAAAGAAAGAAATAAAAGAGAGAAAAATACCGCGCCGATTTGGGTTGATTTCCCTCTTGAAGCGATTTCCGACTTTGAAGAATGGTTGGTATTTCCAAGGATCCGGAAGATGTCAAATATAATTAAAAACCATATTAATGTCCGTTTAATTGCTTATCCGTCATAGCGAGGAACAAGGACTGGTTTTTAAAATAAATTAATTAGGCTGTTAAATCATCCAGTATCGCTAATCAATTAGTGATTGCTAAAGAGTTTTTTCGTCAATTTATTCCAAGCTTGCTAATTTCTTATAATCAATAAAATTCAGTGACAGGACTGTATATAGTATCGATTAAAAAGTTACAATCAGATGATTCATGTTATGCATTTACATTCAGTTATCTCTAAGTATGAGAAATACCTACGTAATGTAATACATACCTTATACATGCGTTCATAATTTCATAAATATGTACATGTGGATAGGATATAACCAACAATACCAAGCTTCATTATTATCAAATGTGGCAACCAATATCTGCTACCATGTCCTTTTGAAAGCATGCCCATCATGCATGATGTTCATGAATACTCCCTCCATACTCCCTTATAATGTTAAGTATAAGTCCTGATGATGGAAAATAAATTTTAGGAAACGAAGGCTCAAGATCAAATTTTATTCCACAACTGATTCTTAAGATCCCAACAGAATGAATATAGCTTTCATCAGAAATGAAGTTCATACATTATCTTCCCACGATCATACAATGTAATCATAGGTTATTGCTGTTCAATGGTTCTGTAGCATTGGAGTGTTATATATGCAGTGTTTCAGTTATGCATTTGAGAGAACTTAATTTGCTTGTTATACCTTTAATACTACAAATGAAAATAATATACTCCTTTCTTTTGTTCCGAAAAACTAAAACAGGGTGTGTTGTACCACTTATTAAGGGCAAATGCTGTAAAAGTTTACCACTGAAGCACATTTTGGTTTTGAGTTCCTTTATATAATTTGATCTTATATGCCAAATCTTGAACGTGTTGTGTGGAAATGTGAGATTTTAGTTAGCAACTAACGGAATAGAGTCCATGGAAATGCACTGGTTGCGTAACAGTTTTCAATACTGGATTTCGATTCGTGTCGAGGGATATCATAAGGAGCTTCCCTGAAACGACCGAATAGATGAAAAAAACTAGATCTAAAGAACTTGGTGAGAAAAGAAAAAAAAGAAAGAAAAAAAGTGACTTTGGAATGCAGGCTGCCGTCCGTCCCTATCTATTGAGATTTATGTCCTGAGTATTTATACTCTGGAAGCTACTGTTCTGTACCCAAGTTCTACAGACGCATTTGTCTCAAGTGGATATGAAGGGAGACGAGACAAAAGACCTAAATTTTATCGAGAACTTGCCTGCAGTCTGTAGTTCTATTAGGATGTCGACGGGAATAATGAAGTATCGGAGGGTCATTCGAGGTCCAAATTCGGTGGTGCTATTTTGGTTTTGGAAGTTGAATGATAATACGAATGCGCGTCTGAACGTTTACCTATACAACTTCTGATTGCTATTACTCGTTCGATTAATATTAGGTATTGTACTTTGAAAAAATCTAGTTGCAGGAGCTACTGTTCAATCCCTACAATGGTATTAAAGTCTGGTCAGTTGAGGAGGTAGCATCGTAAAAAGTACCAACTGAGCGAATTTCACTGAAACCCCAAAATCTGTTGCAAGTGTACTGTTCTTTCTGTTCCTCACATTAACCGTATTGCAGTGGAAAAAATAGTGGGATAGTTGGTTGGGAATGCGGTTATGTAAAATGTTACAAAAAAAGCCTTTCTGTCTTTAAATTTGTTTTTTTATTTTAAATCTGATTTTCATAAAAAAATAAAACAATAGAGATTCTACAATCTTAAATGTAGTATTTTGGATTTAATTTTCATCTCCCAGAAGAAGCTCCAGTTCTTAGGAAGAAACGTTGGAGGTCAATTATTAAAAAGTTCCGGTCATGCAGCATGATCGTATGAGCGAATTTTCGTAAAATATTGTATTACCTATATTATGTTACATTCTTTTGAAATTTGAGCACTTCGGGTGCAAAGAAATGGTTAATTACTAAATAATAATCTCTTATTTAAATAGAGGTTTAGAATTTTTAGCTTGTTTTGCCGTTTTTATTCATTTTTTTCCAGCCATTTTTAGTGATTTTTTTAGTACAATTTTTGAAATTTGACCAAAATAATGTGCTGAAAAAGTACTGGCCAACGAACGTCCGTTGGCCAGCAATTTTGAAGCACAATAAATTGCTCAAATTCCAAAAAATGTGCCCAAAATATAGTTTGAATAATATTTTTATGCAGAATTTTAGCCGAAAGAATTTTATCAGCAATGAACTAGAAGATACAAAAATGTATGCTCAAAATTATGCTGAAAAATGTAGTACTCAGGGCCAGAGGGTGTTGAACACAGGGCCACCACAGTTGATCTTTAAAATTAGAATAAAATGTGCCAATAACTCAAATAGCCGCTTGATTTATACCTTTAAATGACAAATTTAATATCACATTGATTTACAGAAGATTTCCTTAAATTTTGAGATTTCTTAAAATAACTTTGCAGGTCCTACATCAAAATCACATAGGTATTTAAAACTCAGTCTGACTTAAGGACGAATAGATTTTGATTATAGTTGATAGAAAAAATAAAATTGAAAACTTAGGGAAATTGATTGGTCAAAATCACATCCAATCACTATTTAAATCCATGATCCTATTAATCTGTAGTCTTAGACTTGGAGACAACTAGAATATGCTAAATCATGCAAAGACATTATGAAGTTGAAATTATAGAGAATTCTCAAATTAATGTGCTATGTAACTAGTTCACAATCACATAAAATCGCAGCTTGACTTGGGAACGACAAGAATAGGACTACAAAGAAATTTTAGAGAGCTAAAAAGCTCGGCACTTAGTTAATATAACCAGAGAGCGCATATCGTAGAATTGCACTTCAGTTATATCTTCTTAACTTCTATGGATTAGGTATAATTTTCAATAATGAACCTTTGTAATCAAACAGAATATGGCGATAAATTGTGGACTGCTCTTGGAATGGAGCCAAAAAACGGGGGAATTCGCCTACATTATATAACAACGAAAATGAAAATACAAACATACAAAATGAATGGAACCCTGAGAGTGTTCACATGGTCTATCGAAAAAACGTAAATCACATTACGTTCAAACCTTGGAAGGTGACAGAAAACTTCATTTGCCCCCTTCTTAGAAAAACTGGATCTGGTAGAACCTTAGAAAATCGGAAAATGTTCTTCAGATGCCGAAAAAACTTTTTTGTGGTTACGACTATGATCATAGTTAACACCACCATCACCACTTTGAATTTTTTGATTTGTCACTATTGAGTAGAACGCGCAACATTATGGGCCTCAGCTGCTTTATTTTTGCTTGTTCCTGCTAACACTTCATGCACAGCAGCAACTATTGTAGCTTCAGAGGGGGGGGGGGGGGGGGGGGGGGGGGGGGGGGGGGGGGGGCGGTTTTTTTATGCCCACAGAACTTGGTGGCATCTGAAAAAGATTCGTTTACTTGTAGTAATAAAAAAAGTGACCGGATTGGGTTGATTTTATACTCCTAATCTCATTTTATACAATATTGTTACAGATATTGTACCCAGGGCCACCACTTCATGTTGTACCCAGGGCCGGCCCTGGGTACAACGAAAAATCGGCCCTGGGTACAAAGATGTATCAAAAATTAAAAAATTGCATGTCTGCTATATTTCTTTATTAAATCCTGCAAAGTCATTCAGAACCCTTCAATAAGATGCTAACCATTTATTACTACCATAGAAACGTGAATATTTATTCTTACCTTGTTCACTTGCACCTCAAAAACACTCATACTTTTTACAACAGAGGTCGAGAACACCATACAAAAACTTTTGACAGTCCTCACGAGTTACTTAAATTTCATAAGTATTAGCTCATAAAACGATAAAAACTGTAAAAAAAAACTAATAATCCATAATATTTTTTGAATCTCAGAATATTGCTTAAAAAGTGTTTTTATTTTTGCCATATAATTGGTAATTCAATTTCTTTGCTCAAATTTAAAATCATTGTAACAGTATGTTAATTAATGAAAATTTTTTAACACGAGTATCCTGCATGACTGGAACATTTTGATTATTTAATTTGTATGGATTACGCTAATCTTATAATTAAGATGTAATCAATGTCCATAACCTAATCGCTTGGGAATTTCAGCGGAGGTGTCTCGTAGTTCTACAGAATATCATTTATGTGCCAACCGACATTGGTTTTCGTCCTATAATGGATTTCCTTTTTACCGATTCATTTGTCACAATTACTCGAAGGATGAGGTCAATTAAATCTAAAACGGGGCCCCTCCCCATGATTAACCACAATCAACGTTTTCATCTCAATATAAGGGCACTGTCGCGAAGAACAAGCTACGAGAACTCTGGCTCTGAAGACTGGCCGAGTTCGCAGTAAATCATTATTGATAGGACCCGAACCTGTTTTTTTTTCTTCTTCGCGCAACAAGTCTCAAAGGAAACTTATAAGCCCATCAGATGTCGAACAATGAGATCTCTTTCCTAGGAACTGATTCCGATTTCAAGTCCACGTCTAGGCCTCTCCCTCTGACGACAACGTATTCCCATAAGGAAACAATTATCTCAGCCACCGGCCGCGTCTTCGAAACGGGGGCACCTGAGGTTCTGCTAGCTCTTTTGTTCATTCGCTTCCTCTACCCCATAACTTAGTTTTTTTTACCTCCTTTTTTAATGGATCGTCAAGTATTGTTGGCCGAGTCACGTGAGCAGGTCCCGGTAAAGTTAGGTTACTCAAGGTCCTGCAAGCCGTATCGACCAAGTCCGAGAGGCTTGTCCGTGAGAAATGACAATGACATCCGAATGGGACAAGCCGTGTGAAACATAGTTCGCGTCATTCAACACTTCCTCGGTCATTTAGGCTTCATAATGTCGCAATATACTCCGACTAGCAAAAGCTGGTATTGCAACAATTCCAAGTATAATATTGCTTTATTGGTGAATTATCTGACTCTGGGGGTTGTATATTGAGGGCTGATATGGGCCAAAAAGTGTTTAAGTTGAACTCAAGGATAGAAGTGATCTACAGCATGAAAAACATTTGGCATTCATGTCTTATGGGCATTACCTACTGACTCTACCATACTACCTCGAAATACCATCTAGTGGCGTATGAACACTACCTAACCCAAACCAAGGATTTGAACTTCTGACCATTAAAAACACAAGAAGACAGCGGATTATTTCATCAACATTTTAGTATGATCTTCCAAGAATGTACAGTATTTCTAATTTAAGACGAATGGGCTGAGCTTCCATCATCAAATTCGACATCAAATAACTGATGTGACAGCAGTATCTTAATAGTGCATTATATGCACCTTCTTTGATGTCCGAGTTAGGGGTCTCCTCAACCGCCACTAGAAAAATAATGTGGAACACCGCGTCTGGCACCATGACAGTTCGCAGAGATGATGCACACTTTCAGTTGAGGTGGAACCGTGAGCATCAACTCGTTGAGTAGTGCTGTTGCTTTTGCTGCTTTAAACACGTCTCAGTAAAAGTGAGGTCGAGATTGATCTAATTTTAACCAGGATTCCGATTCAATCCTGGTTATATATTCAACCAGGGTTCAATATCGTGACCATATTTCATTGGCTGTACTCCCTCCTGCTACCAGGGACTATGAAAGTGTGAGCCAAGCTGGATCTGATGGCGTTGAGGATTCTCTACGTATTCAAACCTCCCATCTTTATCATTTCACTACCCCTAACTTTCTCCAGTTCCCCTACTGGGCTTAATAGTTTTCGATGGTAGCACCAGCACATCATCTTCCTTCTTCCAGTACTACTCCTCCACAGTCTAGTAGTTTCGAACTTCAGTAGTATGCACTTTGCACCTTGTCCATTATGTAGCCAAGCAATTCCATGGTATGTCTTTTGCACTCTACAGTCCCGGGTGTTCCTCCCTTACGCTACGGAGTCAAGTACCACTTTCACAGTTTCCACTTTCCACTTTCCTCTTTGAAAGTTAGGTGAAGTAGAGATAGGGAATTCTCAAGTATAGTACCCATGCGCATCAGATCGAACTCCACCATACAGGTAGAGTTCATGCAACATGGATACCAAAAATAGCAAACATTTATCATAATTAATTATGATTATGAGCAGGCTGTACCTCGATATATATATCCGACGGCCGATAAGTTAGTTTTTTGCTCAGGAACTCCCGCCTCATCCCTTGTGTGCTTCCTGTTCCATTTCTAGCTCAGCTAAACTTCCCATATCTTGATGGGTCACAAAAGCAAGATGTCTCAATGCCCTATGCAACTGGTTGGATTGGTCGAAAATGCTGAATTTTGAAATGGCGCGTTCAAGAAACGCTGGGCAACAGTGTAGCAGGGTTCGCTAACTCCTTGATCGTCTGAAGCTCTGTGAAAATGTTTTCTTAATTTCAACCTACTACGATGAAATAGGAATTTCTATGAGGCTGAACTGAGGCTTATTACCTACCTATTAAATTTAGAAAAATGAAATTAAAATTGGAGCTCCATAGGGACTGTTGGATTACAATGAAAATGTGCCAAGAACTTCCTATTCCTAAGAAATGAAATTGGAAATACTACCTCTTGAGAACAATGGATTACGATGCAGGGGTGCGTAAACACCCTGACCAGCTGAAGGGGCTCTGGTAGTAGGTAATTTCCTTTCCATTTCTATTCTTACGTAGTTGAAATAGAAACTGGACCCCCTATAGTTTTTCGGGCTATAATGACTGAGCGCTCTAATGCCCTGATCATCTGTGAGAGAATTATTTACGTCCTATTCCTGATCAACTTAAAAGTTCAAATTTGATGTGAAACATACAAGGAAGTAGGTGTCGAAAGTTAGAATAACTTTATGTCTTTGAAAATAATGAATTCGGTGGATAGGTATATGTGATAATATAAATTCTAATCTATGAAAATATAAGCATTCTTCCCAATCTACTTTGTGCTTCTGAGTCTTTGTATCAAAAATCAATATTGGCACACACGTACTTCAATGTTATTAGTAAGGGCATACAGGTGTGTGAAACCTGAGACTTTCCATAGTTTTAGTGAAAAAGGTTTTAAAAAATGTTTTCATTGGTACCGCAGTTTTACTGCTAAAACGACTATTCCAAATGACTGAATTTGTGCCTCTACTACAAGTATTTATAGACTTAAAAACCTACGGTCTTCCGAAATACAAGTTGTACATTAGATAATGAATGACAAAGATGGTGTCCACGGGATGATTTGGGGGAAAAAAACCCAAATATTATGAACTTACCTTATCAGCTTTTTTCGAATTACCCGTCGTTCGTTTGCCATTTTCAATGATATGATATGAGGTGTAGTCCTGCCTTTCAGTGGATATTTTCATGGAAAATTATTTTTACGAATACATATAGGTACGTTTCCGAATGTAACGCAATTTATGTCACTAGGTTTGTTTTTTAAACTAGCATGCCAGATGAAGATGATCCCAGATGTAGATAGTACTGTACTACTTTGTTCAGCTCAAGGGTGAAGAAGATTACCGTTGCCTATTTTGTAATTTTAGTCAAATGCCAAAACATTTTCGAAAATTGGAAAGATGAATGTGGCTTACTTTCTTAATTGCTCTCTTACAGTAAAATATGGAGAGCTTTGGTTCATGCCAAATGGTAACAATATCTTGTTCATGTTAAATAGTAAATCACACGAACAGGAAAGAGATTTTTAATTTTCACAATAAATTGGGGTGGTACTTTTTTTTTGGCAGTACCGTTCCAGTTGAACCTGGCGACAACTACGCTTATTAATAGGTAAGTAGCTACATGCTTGAAAGATATCCCTACTCAATTTCACTGAATTACATCAAGTCGAAGTGTTGCGGTCAACGGCTACTCGGGCCAACTGTTAGTCATCACTTGGTGGAAGACCCCCATATTCCGAATGCCCTTATCAGAAAGTCTAGGAAGGAAGTCATTTCCATCTCAAAAATTATACCCACATTATTAATTGTACACGAACTCGAAATTAATTTACGTGACCAGTCCATTTAGTAGCAACTGGGATACAATTCTTTGTTTTATTCAAATCCCACTAGTTAGCTATCATACAGTTCGTAAGAAATAACAATTTTCGCTGAGATTCAATAAGAAAATCGTGAACAAATTTGATCCCTCTTGCCTGTTTGAATCCAAATTTAGAAATAGAACCACTCAAACAATTTATATGACGAAGATCAAAATCAAAGATCCTAGATTCCTGTCAGATAGATACTAGTAGAATATAAATCTCCAGATAATATTGTGAATCCCACAACAACCCATATCACACCAACAATTTGTTCTTTTTCAATTAAAATGCCAGAAACTACGCGGATAGGTCCCTAGATGTTAGGGATGGTAGAACTTCTTTTTGTATTGCCTTTTATTAATTTGATGGAAGCTTCTGCGCATGCTTTGGTTGAACCAAACAAAAATCAAGGAAGAAGAGCGAATCATCCAATTTCTACAATATTTTTTTCCGGTGCCATGCTGTTCGGTCTCTACAAGGTGCCCGACAGAATCCAACCTGACTTTGATGATGCAAATGTTGCATTCCACCAAACTCGCTTCGCAAGGATCATGTTTATGTAGGCTGTAGGTCCTATTATTCCATGTCTCAGGTTCGAATATTTCTCTTCTCCTGTTTTTCCTTTTGCTTCCTCACATCTGAAGCTAGCGGAACTATCGTCGATTAGTTAGAAAATAACCTTTTCTTACAAAACCAAAATTTAGACTTGCTTCTTGCGTTTCAGAGTTTGCTGATCCATTTCGGTTCCGTGTCTGTCTGTCTCATGACCTGTCAGTGTGTGTGTCTGTGTTTGTGGTACATCCTTTTTTCAAGCCCGAAACGATTCCAAGTTTTAGTCTAATTTTGATGAAAATTACCCGGATTGTGAAGGTTAGCTTCTAGACGGTTCCCTATAACTTTCATTGCCATTGAATCTATAATAGCCTATGCGCATGCGCAAACGTGAATTTCTTCCGTTTAAACTCGGGGCGTAGTTGGGTATATGCTCCGGAGCCCTATGCATTGTATTGGGACTGGTTTGGTATTACCTATTGCTCATGCTATACTGTACATACTATTGTACATTGTCGATTTCATCTATATGTCCGATTTTGTTCAAACTTGGAGAGTAGATGGGTATATATTCTAGGAAAATTCCCTAAGAATAAAATCGCAATCGGTGGAGGAATAACTATAATAGCGCATGCTCAAAACTAAAATTGATTGACACAGGCAAAATTCTGAGACTAGTGGACCGATTTTTGTAAACATTTTCAAGGGTTGTGTGGGTTAGCATGTATACACATATATATTACTGTTCTATTTTGCATTCAACCATTGGAGCTCATAATTTTTCTTCAACTAATTCTACACGTCCATGCCCACTCAACTTGGCAGGCATTTTTGTAAAAGGGAGAAAGGTGTAAGTAGATAAACACATTTCATTTTACGTAACAGGATTTCTTCTTTAATTTACCTTAAACTAACTTTATACATTGCACTTCCTTCTACTACTCTAAAGCTAATCATTAACATAATGTACAATAATACAGATGGGAATGGGGGCGGGGGTAAAGGAAGGAAATGTAATTGCGGAAATGATCGCCTTCTCAACTACAAAGCTAACGTCTATGATAGTTTTGGTCCCTCCCTGTAAACATGCCTCAATACTATCCCCCGATAACAAAAAGCACGTTCGTTTCTCAAAATTCAATTATTCTAAAAAAAAAACTCAAAACAAAATTGAATAAAGACTGTATTAAAAAACTTGATACACAAAAAAGCTATGCATAACCGCAGCAAATATTTTAATGTTCCATATTTTTTCGAAAATGACGTATGTACGAGTTTTTCATAAAAGTTGCCTAATTCGTTCCTCCTTTTTTGATTCCACGCATTATATTTAACGGTTATAAAACATCAGCGTCAGCAGTATTAGGTGAAGTTGTTGGTACAAGAATTTATAGGATCATTCAGAATAGCTCCAACCGTGGGAATTCGGGGTCCGTTCATGTCCTTTGTCTCAAAAGTATAACATAAAATGACGGATTAATTAATACAATGGATTTGATAAAACTGCATAAATATGAGATTAAGTTTGATACCTTTAAGTTTATACCTTTTGATTACCTTACGTGTTATTGTTGATTTTTGTTTCACAAGCAAGATCAGAACTGAGGGATGAGTTCCAGACATGCAGCATGACCATAAGAGCAACTTTTCGTTTTTTTTTCTTCTGACACTTAAGGCAAACGGAATTGAAATTTTAGCACCTTGAATGCATCCAAATTGTTAACTGTGAAATTTATTGCAAACCATTTTCTCTAAACATATTTTCTTTAGAAATCAATTGAGGGCTTGTAACAATTTTTTTTCAGTTGTATAGATTTTGAACAAATTTTAATGAAATTTGGCTCAATTTTCAATATAATTTACAGTGCACAAATTTCTAATATTCTGTTTGATAGTTGATGAACTTTTTCCTGATTAATAATTTATTTCTACAATTACTAGAGACTTTTAGTAATTTTTTTAACATTTGAGCATTGTTTCTTGCTCAAAAAGTGCTGTTCAACGAACTACTACTTTCTTCTGGGATGTTTAATTTTTTGGCAAAAGAATCAGGATTAATAATGATTTTTACATTTTAAAAATCACAATTCGTCTGGAACGATAAAATCACAGTGAAAAAGGGTTGAAATCCAGGAAGCGTTTCAGAAACGTCTAAAACAGATTTCATTAAGAGAATTATAGAATTTAATTTTTTCTATTTTTTGGTCCATTGCAATAGCTTTATTTTTCCTCGAAAATTAGCTAAATATATTAGGCATACTTCAAATTCTAATCGAAATGGTTGCTTGCGGCATTATATAGTTCGGAATTTACATTTTCATTAATTAACAGTGATCATTGCCAACAAGATGAGGTGAACTGGAAACTATATTTAACATCTATGTCTTTCCATGAAAAAAACTTAGCAGTGGTGATTGGTACTATCTGTTATAGTTCACAACGGTTATTTTTCATGCTCCATGTTGGCTAGTTTATATGCGTTTCATTAGACCCATCATAAACTTTGTACTAACCATACAATTAACTGTATTATTTTTGTATGTGTACTAATCATTACCAATTGTCTTTACGTGTAATTATTGGGTTGGGAATACTCATTTTATATAAATCCTATGTTTGTGGAATAGTTACATAAATAATTTTTATTGTATCATATTCTATAAAAATGGAATTCTAGATTGAGTCATACTGTTATAATGAATCGTAGCTGATTGGAAGAGAATTTATAAATGGAAATGCCATTGGCTGGCTGAATCAATATGATTTTCAAAATATACTTGTACACCTTAGTAATAAATTAAGTTAATCTTGAATAACGTTTACTTTCTCTTATGGTATAGAAAAATCGCTTTTGTTGATAGATTCAGGAGTTCACAGTGGGTTAAACAATGTGTTTCAAATCTTGGTCTATTATATCCTGTCACATATCTAGAGCATGGATTTTTTGAAATTCGGTCGTAAAAAAACAGGATTATATATTTCAGCTAAAAAGTTTTTATGGAGTTTCTAAAACTAAATATCCCGGTCAGTACATCATTTTTTGTGGGTTTCTCACAGCTGGTTATGTATATTAAGTAGTGGAAACATCAGGTAGGTACCAGCATGGCGTGCCTTGATGATCTTGAGGTTGGTCGAAAAGGGAAAGAAAAAAGTAACTTTTTCCCAATCTTGCTGCTCATTTTGAGTTTGTATTAATTATTCTTCATCAGGCAGATCGTATTTCTATATACCGCTACTTTCCTTCATATATGAAGCAGTATTTTGGTTAGGTTCCACCTCAGTGGCATTACAGTGATACCATTTATGGCTTTTGGTTCCATTATGGTTTTTTAAAGGGTTGTGATTGTTTTCTTCTTCTTCCTGAGGAAAGAGAAAACCAATCTGGTTTATTGGCTTTATATGCCGGGGAGATTTGTGAGTTGCTCCTTCATCTCTTTTTAAAATGTAGTCAAAAGTAGTAGGATGAATATTTGTCATTAAAAGGGGGGGTTCCGATTAAAAAGGTAGTTTGGGAAGAGAACTTTTTATTGTTGCTCACAATGAAAAGTAACAGAAATTCATCCTATTACTTTTGACAAACTTTCTTCAAAAGGGGATGAAGAACACAACCCACGAATCTCCCCGGCATCTAACGTCACTAAGCCCTCATCGGTGTCCTCATTCCCCCACCAAGAAGAAGTGGTAAACAAATCGAGACCCTTAAAAAACCATAAATGGCATCAATGTAATGCCACTGAGGTGGGAACTGAACAAAATTACTACTCCTTAAATGGTGGAAAGCATTTACCTGTAGGAACCATATTCCATCTAAGAGTAAGGTACAATATTTAATCCTAGAAATACGATCTGCCTGATGAAGAGTGGTAAATACAGACTCTTAATGTATAACAGGAGGGGGGAACAATGACATTCTTCTTTCCCTTATCTCCTACATCCATAAACTTTAAGACCATCAAGGCTTTAAAAGGGGGCCCATCATGCTGATGCCTACCTAATGTTTTAACAAATCTCTTAACACACAATTTGTTTAAAATTACGAGTACCTATTTTTCCAAGAGCGAATCTCAACTAACCCATGATAAATATTTGAAAGGTTATTTCACACCCTTGCATCTTCTTTGATAAGTTAAGCGTTGATGTCATACAAATTTCTTATCTGGCAATTTCTTTCCGCTAAACGTTAATGACAGATATGCAGTTAACTTCAAAATCTTAAGGATGATCAAAAGTTGTCATCGATGATCAGGGTTCCGTATCACATTGGGAATGGGCTGCATATTTTAGCCAAAGGGTGGATGTGAGAGGGAGGGGTTCTTAATGTCTTTCGTCACTGGACAACAATCTGAACTGATTCCTCGTCGCACCTCCGCGCCCAGCAGGTTTCAGAACCAGTAGAGGTCCTTCTCTGCTACTTGAGCCTCGAGTCCTGGAACAGAAAGTACAATAATTCAGAAAACTGGAAATAATGAAGAAAAAAGTAACAGACAGGCAGTACGATCATGAGCGAATTTTCGTAAACTATCATATTACATTATGTTTGTTACATTGTGTTGAAATTGGAGCACTTTGTAACTAACTTTTTTTGTAACGAAAAGGTATAGATTTTGAGCAGTTTTTAGCCATTTTTAGCAATTTTTTTTGCCTTTTTTTTTAAATTCATCAATTTAACGTAGGTACTCAAAAAGTTTTGGCTACAACGATTTCATCTTATCGTTTGGAAAGATTGATTTTATGGCGCATGAACGGAATTTTTTTTTCAATCCTAACCAGACTTATCTTGTGGAATGACACATATTTATAAAAAATGTATACATGAAAAAGTGTTAAACTCTAGGATTTGTTTCAGAATTCTTCAAAACGAATTTCAATGATGAAAATTTTACTGCGTTGAGGAAAAGGGGATTCAGACAATTCTAGTGGAGGAAACAAGCTACATTGTTTCTCCCTCCACCTAACTTTGCTGATTGTCACAGTTCCGCAACACCACCAGTATCGTCTATTCTCTTTAATTCAGATTTTCCATACCAAATCTGAGAGCACCATCTCCAATCACCATCTTAACACCATCTGGAGAATATGCATTTATGCAAGTGATGTTTCCTCAAACTGCCAATTTCTGCAAAATAATTGCACCAATCTGTGATTCAATGGCTCATTCTAGATGTGATGAGTGATGTGAACATTGGCCTGCACAGGGGTGATTTGGTGTGTTTTTACCACCTACTCCAGAGTTTTGCTGAATGTATTGTTCAGTTCTCCAAGCTGGTGAAAGTGAGAGTTGAAAAAGTGAGTCGTGAAAAATCGACGTTACGAGAAATTCACGTTTATGTTCGCGCACAGACTAGCATTATTCCAACAAAAATTAAACTTATAGGACATCATATATAAGAGCTAACCCGCACAATCCCTGAAATTGTCATAAAATTCAGTACATTAGTTTTGACAGAGTTTTCCCTGTGTCAATCAATTTTAGTTCTGCTTCTTGGAACATATACCCAACTAATCCTCGAGTTTGAACGAAATCGGACCAGTGCACAACAAAAATTCAAAGTTCTAAGAAATTCAAGTTTGCGCATGCGCATAAGCTTTATTAATCCAACCAATCATCATACAAAGAAAGTTATAGGAGCTAATCCGCGCAATCCTTGAAAATTCCTCCAAAATCGGACAAAAACTTGGGCTTGAAAAGGATTTACCACAGACATAGACAGACACGTTACCAAAAATGATTAGTATTTGTAGTAATTATAGTAATTTGTTCTACATCTTGCACGAACAAAGCTTCCCTTCCTTCGGTAGTGTGGGTGTAAAAATGGGAAAATGTGGAATAGGAAGTAACGATTATTTTAATTTGTAATAATTCACGTGTTAATTCGTTGAGGGTCGGGTAATTAAGCTACCCAGCTTTGGTAAATGGTTTTGATGATCAATTTAACTAACGATGAGTGTTGGTGGAAGAAAAATTGTTCCAATGTCCGATTATGCCTATACATTATATCTTGTTAGCTCTAATATTGTCGGTTAACTCAAATGGCGAAAGTGCTCTTAAGAGAAAGGATGTTCATAACCTTCACATTCAAAATCGTTCGTATCAACGAATTGATGGTTCGTATCAATCAAAATCGTTCGTATCAAACTTCGTATCAGTCAATAGATCGTATGTGCAGTTGCATTCAACCCGCCCTCAGGGGAATTGAAACGCGTGAACGGTGAAACGTTCAAAAACCCCCAACATTCGAATTTCATTAAAAGAGTCGGGCAGCACCTCATCTCGATAAGCCAACTCTGATTAGCATTTGAGAGCGATTAGTATGCGCTGTATGGCTGGACCCGCGACCTTGCTCCTTCTTTACTCCGTCAGAGGCATTTATTAACGAATCGTTTGAGTAATGTATTCGCTGTTGTAACGATGTCCAGGGGGGAGACGTTATCGCGAGAAAAAAATTAATGGCACGCGATTATCGGTAATCTTGAAATAATTGAACTGCTTCCTTTTTTAATGTAGGTATGCTTAATGTGTTATTACAGTATTGGAAGGCAATTTAATGGTAATGTGAATTAAAAAGCTAAAGTCAATGACAACAAGTAATCCAATTTGTATTTGTATAATGATTCAAGATGTGAAGCTGTCAATGTATTTGCTGAATATTGCAAACGCACCTTTAGGGTCTAAATGAAATATAGTAGTTCCTATTTTTGAATTTTCTATGATAGCAGGTACGCCTTCACATACCAATCTTAATGTGATTAATAAGGTTATGACTTCATATGATGTAGATGAGCATGTAGGTATTGGAAAACTCTTTGCTTATTGTGCTTTCCTTAGAGTTTAACGTTAAATCATAGAAAATCGGCTCTATAGTGAGGGATGTGAGGTCTTTGATAAATTGTTCGCTTTTAATAGACCTCATTGGGTTTTTTTTCCCAATAATTTCAAATTTGCGATAGCTTTGTGCAGGGCACTCGAAGATTATGGGGATGCTACTGAAGTTATTTGAACTTTCAGACCAGTTATATCTGCAAAGCATTTTGAAAAACATAGGAATTAAGTTATACCCTCAAGCCCATGCTACTAGAATAAACAAAGAAAATCAATATACTAAAATATTCATCTTCACCAGGTCCCGACCATTTTCGAAAATTGAACAAAAATATAACAAACATCTTGTATTAAAAAATTATTGTTGGATAACCAAGGATATTCAGATTCATGTTTATGACGAACATGAAATGTTAGTATTCAAGTATTATCTGTTTCCAGTATATTTTTTCATGTTTGGATGAGTAGTTATACAGACGATTATTAGAATGTATTTGATTGGTGTTTGAGTTTACAAGACACTTTTCATGTGAACATGAAGGGAAATGGGAATACAAATTCGTAACGACAGACATGAAGCAAAGCTGGAAGGCAAAGTAAACAACTGAAGTGGCCTACACGGAAAGCGGTATTTGAGCTTAAAGTGGTGGCTAGATATAAATAGAGAGTTTTTGCTTTTTACGGAAGCTGACCGTACGTGGCCGTAAGGCGTAGTCAGCTGTTACGATGACAACCGAAAACCTAACGAAACTAACACGAATTGGCTCCCGTTCCGAAAACAAATGAAGGCGGACCGCAAACTCGAAGCTCCATACGTCGCTGCCCCCACGGCCTCCGACACCGTATAGGTACGCAAATGATATCCTTAGTGATAAGCTTAGTTCTCATTTTTATTATATTTGTTTTATTGGGAGCGGGATGAATGTGTCAGGTTATGATAAGACGCCGCGCAGATAGGTCTCGTGACCGTAGAGTTTAGCGTTCAGGTTAGCATCAACCTAGCGTTATCCCTAGGTTTACGTTCACGGGGGCGGCCGCACAGGGGCCACCGTGGAATCCAAAAACTCTCTAATAACTTTAATGTCATGACGCGGCGTGTGGTGTAGGAAAAGTGGTACATGTATGCACTCGAATTCCCCCGAGTTAGGAATTTCGGTGGGTTGCTCCATTATATAAACACCCACGTCCTTCGGTGCTCTTACCGTAACTGGTGGTAATTCTATGTGTCTCCCCTTTTTCTTCCAAAACTTCCTTGATCTCTCAGCTATTTCAATTTAGTTGTCATAGTCGACAGCACAATAAGCGAGGTCTAAAGTATGAAAAGACATGAACAACTGAGTTGAGAAAATCCGTCACAAATGGACCATTACGCAAATCAAGTCAGAAATTGATATTTCTCATCAGAACAAAGTTCGACAGAATACCAGAGCCCTGAAAGCTGGTACACAGCCTTTTGGAGAGAAGTAGAAGTGATTGTGAGGAAGTCAGATTAGCTGTGTGAAAGGATGAACCTAATTTCCCTCCTGTACATCCTAGAGCTCTGAAATTTGGTACACAGCCTCATGGATACCTGAGGAAGTGATCGCGAGGTAGTCAGATCAGCTGGGTGAGCAATGAACCTAACTCCTCTTCTGTAAATCCTAGAGCCCTGAAAACTGGCAAACAGCTGCTAGGAACCACTGAATTTGATCGCGAGGTAGTGATGAGATAGGTGAGCAATGGACCTAACTTTCCTCCTCTAGATCCTAGAGCCTGAAATTTGGTACACAGCCTCTTGGATACTTGTGGAAGTGATCGCAAGCTGTCAGATCAGCTGGGTGAGCAATGAACTTAACTTCTCTCCTGCACATCCTAGAGCACTGAAATTTGGTACACAACCTCTTGAGGACCGGTGGAAGTGATTGCGAGGATGTCAGACCAGTTGTGTCTTCCTTTCGTTATATCCTTGCTCTTAAGGATGAAGTCCCCTTTATACACCTAATTTAATACTTTCTCGTTTTAAATTGAACCTGCCAAGGAGTCTGTTGTTTTACTATAAAGTTTGAGCAGAACGCAGTTTTTTTTTGTTTTTTTTCGTGAATGGTGTTTTTTCCGTCTTTGAGTGAAATTTCAGCAAATATTTATTACTTGATTTAAAAAATGATAAAATAAAATAAATAAAAGACCCTTGTAAATAACTTCATACCATTCAAATTCAACCGAATAAGTCGAAATTATGAGAATCAAGCGTGCAAGCGAGATGTTAACCATTCAGCCAAGTTTTGCAAATGATTAACCACAAACATGACCATGACCTGCAGCCTAACCCACACCATCTCTCATTATTTAAACAAAATTTGATGACAATTGATGAAGTTACAGGATTGCCAAGTATCTGTTGACACACAAACAAATCCAATTTTGCCAAGAAATTTGTTTTTTGAGGTAGAAATAATTTTCGTTTTCCAACGTAGTTAAGTATAGCTTTCCACTATGAGGCCAAGTAGAGATAGAAAGAGAAAGTTGAAGGTTCTAGGCCTCAAAATTATGTACTATATTTTCATCGAAACTTGAATAAAATTTTTTATACAAGGAAAACGGGCCTACAGAAAAATTATTTTATGAAGTTTCTCCAGGGAAATCTGTTTCTCATACGACCTTTTATGTCATACGAGAGCATATTTCGTAAAAATAATTAATGTGCCCGAATTTTTAATATGTTTTTAGGAACTGGGTGAAAACCGCAAAAAAATCTAAAAATGTGGAATGTGTTATTATATTAAAATTCCTATTATATATTGGAAAATAAATGAGTAGGTATACGATAAATTAGAATGTTAGCCGTTAATGTAAGGTGATTTATAGAAAAAGATAAATTAAAAAATATATTAAAAAAAAAACTTCTAAATTGAAAATTAGGATATTTCGAGAGAAATTTTCAAAAAAAGCTTTCTGTCCTTAAATTTTTTTTCATTGAATAGTAAAACAATAATTAAAAAAAAAAGCAAAAATGTAGTCCAATTAAAGAAAAAACTATTGACAACCGTATAAGCAACAACGTTTTTCATTCAATTCTGTTTTCTTGATTGAAATGGGTTTCCTGAACTTCGCCGAGAGTGATTAATTCCGTCACCGTGAAATCGAAAAAAACTGCTAAAAGCTTATGCAATCAGTTCAAGATCAGTTTTTACTCGAGATAAGATAAAACCCATTGAAATAATGTTGTTGTTTTTAAAAGAATCAACTTTATTTATATATAAACGAAAAATCGTTTGGCCCACTGATTTTGAGTAATTTTGTACTGGGTCTTTCTGAACCTGTTTGTTGAAACATAAAGTGACACGGGCTATTGCAACCAATAACTCCGTTTGTTTTCTCCCATTTCTCTTCAAATTATTTTTCATTATTCACTTCCTCCGCTTTAGCTATCGCGCCCCCAACATTCACCCCAGGAATAACAATGTAACCCAGAAATAGCCTTCCCAACGCCCCAGAACCCCCCCCCCCTCCCTTCTAGGAGATTAATGGATAGTAATAATTGCTCGGACCCCCATCTCTGGAGCCGAAAACCCCTCCGAAAAACAGTTTGAATATTAATAACGCGTGTCTAGTAAATAAAGCGAGTTTCAGGAGCTTCACACATGAGCCGACGAGGGTGGGGAGAGATGGAAACAGCTCTCACGCTAACGTCACTCGAGTCGAGAAGAGGGTTTAGGAAGTAATTTGGCGGGGGAATCCACCCTTGTAATAAGGGCCGCGTGGTTGGAATTCCTTCTCGGTTATCCGGGTCCGCTTCTTGAACCTTCCCATTCCTCACTCTTTGCTTCTCTCTCTCTTTCTCACTCTCTCTCCCTCTATTCTCTCTCCCTCTTTTCGAGTCAAAAGCACCGAAAAAGGGGTCTTTCTCCACCCCTGGTTTTCCCTTTCACAAATTGAAAGGTAGCTCCTCTTAATAAGTTTTATCATTCAGCCCCTCTACATTTCCTTTTCCCCATCATCTATTTCGGCTTCAGTTGTCACTTGAAAACACCCCTGCATATATACATACACGCGCATTTTTCTAGTTCCGGATTCCACTGTTAATTTCAATGAGTCATCATGCTCGATTATATTATATCTACTTACGAATCATCACAAGAAAATAAAGTTCAATTCATGCAGCATGACCTGATGAGCTATGTTCTACCTAGTTCACTGGTGACAGGAATTATAAATTTAGGGAATTTTAAATTGTCATTATTAAATTTGATTGAGGGGCATCAAATAAGAGTAAATTGTGCTCAAATTTTGAGTGTCTTTTCGGAAGTTAACAGAATTTGAATTTTTTTCATTCCAACGATTTCTAAAATTATTCTTTTCTTCTAATTTGATTCCTTTCCCACAATTTTGAAAGTCCATGTCACATATTGAAGATCCGCTGGACATCTAGTCGTAGATCTGATTTATGTTTCGAATAACGAATAACACTTTTCCACACCCATCTTACGACAATGGATATGGTAGAACAAGTCTGAGTTCTTTTGGTGTGAAACCTATTAGTTTAAAGAGCAGCAGCCTGTTTGCATCAAGTGTTCGAAATGCAATTTTTTCGTGTTATAAGACTCAAAAATCTTTGTCGTTTGTTTACTGAAAAATGTTAAGCCGTCCCTTTCAAGTATAGTACAGAACAATAGTGGACTGGTTCTGAATGTTTCTTTGAAGAGAACTGTGTATAGTTTGGTCTACTTTGTTGATGGGACAACCATTAGCCATCGGGATCTCTTCAACTTTTTTATGTTATCTTAGGGAAATTCTGGGTCAGAAACAGTGAGCCATCGTTGTACAATATTTGTCACGACATTTTTCTTGTAGCAAGCGTTGAGAGTACAAAGTACGTTTTTTGAAATAGTGGTTTGTGATGATTTTATCATCTTCTTCATTTTTTACAACTTAAATGTCCAAAAATGCAATTTTTCCATTATTTTCTTCTTTGAGTGTGAAATGGAGAGAAGGGCAGTAGCTATTGAAACAATTAAGAAAGCCTGGTATGATGACTAGATCAAATAGTAAATTGTCATCAACATAAAATTATTTGAAATTTATGTTGATATTTGAATCATTATTTGAATTTTGTCGCAAAATTTCCATTTAATTACATTGAAAACGACGTGACGTTATCACTCGCAATTGGATTTAATAGATTTCCCATGGTTGGTCCCATTGTTTGCAGATACCCTTGATCCTTCCGAATGAAGAAAGAATAGACCATGCAACATTCAATACATTCAGGCTCTTTTTTTCTCTTTAAATTTGGTTTTCGTTGGATAAAGTCCCATTTTTCAGTCATGATTTTCATAACCATGGTAGTTGGTATTAATGTAAACCTAGATGTTGCATCGAAAGATATGAACTAGTACATGGGTTTCCTTTGAATTCCACCTAACAATGTCTTCACCTCATGAGAATTATTTTCATTGAAGTCACCACTCACTGTCATGGCTTCGAGGCGTGTGTGCTTTGTTGTTGGAGGAGATTGTTGGGTAGGATTGATGCAGGAGACTATAGCTCGGAGTGTCTTAGAATTATCTTTGTGGATTTTGGGTAGGCCATACCACTTTGGGGCAACAGATTTACAGCTACTAATTTTTTTCTTTGTCGTCTCACCTATTGTACCACATAACCACGAGTTCATCAATCGCACAAATCAAGGAAAGACCGGCCTTTACATTAACGTTTTTTACCCACCCTTACGCATAACATTACCTGAACTGCTTATTAGTTGGATAAACGAGCAATGCGATCTGGTAAAATGCTATTCAGTTTGTTCATAATGGTATAAAACAAAAGCAGCAAGTCACGAATAGTATTAAATATATCGCAACTAATGTAAGGACCAGATCATAAAGTCAACTGCGTCTTGCATATATATATATATATATATATATATATATATATATATATATATATATATATATATATATATATATGAATTTGCACCAAAAGCTTCTTTAGGTAGTATGACTAACGACAGTGAATAGTTCACGAAAGAGGCGCTAGAAGCGCAACTATGTCGAACCCATACAATTGCTAAGTTATGAAATAGAAGGTAACCAAAATTCTGAAAAAATTACTTATACTCGCTAACCTTGTACGGACGGTCGTTCAGTTGTCGATCAATACAGAGACATATGTGAGCGGAGGCTTCCACCGTATTCATTGTCTGAAATCAAACGTCGCTGATTAATAAAATATAAAAATATAATACAGTTAGAAAATAAATTAGACACAAGTCAATCATGTATAGAGCAAGCGGGATGTATTACTTCAATAATAGTTCAATAAACTGATAATTATGTCATTCACAGTCATGCTATCCTTTTAAAGTAAATCATGTACAGAGCAAGCGGGATCAGCTAAGATTACTTCAATCGTGTTGTCGACATAGTTTTTATTGTAGAGGGAATCGAATAAACTGATAAGATAGAGAATATGTCATTCACAGTCATGCTATTCTTTTAAAGATAATGAGGTCGGAAACCCTGAAATTCACAAATTTTGTAGCTCTACAAATTTTTGGATTCTTAGTTTATTCCAAAGAGAAAACTAAAATTTCCTGTTGAGTATTAATTACCGATTTTTTTCAAGCACTGCCCAAGGTACAAAGCTCGACCGATTTTCGTGATTTTTATTTTGTTCCGTTACCACATCAAATTTCATTAAGAGAGGGGTTGCGGTAATACTGATTCACAGTCGTGTTTTCGACAATTTTTTATCACACTTATTGGTGAATGGGTTGAAGGGGTTAATAGCGATAAATCGTGATATTTTTATCATATTCATCTGATTTCCGTTACAGTTTTTATTTTTTGTTCGATCCAGATTTTAGTCCAGTTATGCAACCATGGAAGTTTAAAATTTACTAGCGGTGAAGGGGTTAATGGGAGGGGGGGATTCCGAGGAATCATGATATTTCTGTTTATCTTAATTCTCACGAAAATTATATACAATTCATCCATTGGGACGTCCCTGTTATGCATGCATTACTTACCAATATATTTTTAACATGGATATGCCTTTTACGAGGGGGTTAAAATGACGTTTCAAAATTTAAATGACGTTTTTTCGGCAAAAAAATTCCAAACAAACAAAATACCGCAGTTCTTCACGTACAGCCGCTCAGTTACTAGGGAAGTGTAACTCTATTAGTTTTCATCTCAAGAAAATCGTTCACCATTGGTTGGAAAGCTCTCAGTTTATCTCAAAACATCACGCTGTCTGATTCCCACCCCCTTAGACAACACGTAATAAATTTGGCATGTCCATATGTGTTGAACTAAGGCGAGAAAACATCAACGGGATGGAGAGGCCTCGGACTATGTATTAGGTATTCGACGGTAAGATAAAGCAGAACCCTACTATTAAGCTGCTTATGATATGGTTATCGCGATCGATCCTGATCAGCTCAGTGAGTATTCTCTCCTATTCACCCGGAAATTTAAATTTAATAGGGAGCTTTTCTGAGCGAACTAGGGTCAAATGAAATGAAGGACTCCATCCTGATCGACTGATTAAGCTGATTAAGCTCTATTCTCTCCTTTTCACACTAGGATGTTGAAATTTGGTAGAGAGCCTCTCCTGGACAAGATAAAACAAATGAAATGACATCTCCACCATCATTACCCTGATTGTGGGTTTTAGATGGTCTAGTAATGTCCTTCTATTTCTATGAAAATGAAGTCATAAAGTAGAATGGGGTTCCATCTCTACGTACTGGATCTTTCATAATTTCATACTCAATTTTCCACTTAGGTAATCTAGAAAATAAGATATTAAGCAAAGACATATCCAAGATCTTCTTTTTCTCCCATTTAGGGAAAAATTATGCATTATTAAAATATAAATGCATAGTTTTTTTCTCCAGCTATTTTATCATTATTTTAAACATTATTATTATTTTGTCATTAAAGCAACAAACCGAAGTTATACCTGGTTCTAATAAATAATGATAATATTGAACTCAATTGCATACAACAGGAATTAAACAGCCGTCTCAACCTTCCTCAGTACGACAGTAAAAGAGGCTGGTGAGAGGTAGAATTAAGGAGCTGACTAATTACCCTTCTTGTCTGAAGTGTTGATACCAGCAACAAGTCACGTTCAACAGGTTAAAAAGTTTCTATAGAGATCGTTTTGCAGGGGTAAGATGTTTTTGACTCTCAATGACAGTACCACCACTACCACAGTCAACACCTAAAGCTAAAAAGTTTTTTATTCTCAATTTTAAGTGTTAGGGTAAAACTAGTTAGTTAAAGAGTGAAACTTAGTTGTGACGGAGTTGGGGCGATCCGCAATTGTCAACATACGATTCAGCGTGAAAAATTACGTAGAAACCGGCCGCAAACTCGTATTTTCTTGGGGGTAATTTTTCACAAAAAACTTTGATTTCCTTAGAAAAATATGTTTTTTTTCGCATACCTCCTACTTTTCTCCATCCATTAGCGAAATAAAAGTAAAATTTACTGAAGCGTTCAAGAGCTGAAAGTTTGAGTATGTTTTCCCCGAAGACCGCATCGATTTTTCTCAACAGAAAACTTGTGAAAATGTCGTGACAATATCGTCAGAAAACACTAAAAATCAGCAAGTTTGAAGTTTGAACTAGACAAAGACAAAGAATTACTACAAAGAGGGGTTTGAAAAAATGATTGGTTACCTATCTGATGGGAAATTAAATGTTCTTTCCATCGGCATCCTCAAGTTTTACTTTACTCAGCCAATTAAAGATGTTATGGTCATTTTTGTGAGGTGAGGTCGAACACACGAAAAAAATCTTAGAAGTGAAAAAACTTGGTTTTTTAGAGGAGTAAAATTAAAAAAAAAAAGTTATAGGACAAAAAATATTGGAAATTACTAGTAGAATCTATTCCTGAAGTTTTGACGTAGCTTCTTCGGACACCCTGTATTTATGTACACACACACACACAAAGGAAAGTATGACAGGAATGACTTGCGGCCAGCGGTATCCAAACTAAAAGGGGTGGCGACAAACATCAAGGTCATGACCGCGACCGTGTCATGGCGTGGAGTGTGGTGCGGGAAAAGTGCCTAGGAGTTACTCGAGTTGGGCATCTCCGTAGAAGTGATACGTGGGATCGCGACCGTGTCATGGCTTAAGGCCTGTTTTCCTAGCGACAAACCTATATGAGTTGCTTGAGTTGGGCATCTCAGTAATAGTGATCAGTGCGTTCACCACCCGCATCCTTAGGGGCCCTTACCTTTTTTTGCGCCGTTGAACTGATTAGGTAATTTTAGAGTGCGCATCACGTCAGCGCAGAACGTGTTGCGTTGACGCGACTGGCCCGACTGCTCGAGGAGGAGTCAACAGCGCAGTACGCTGGCGTGATTCCCTTGAA
Organism: Adelphocoris suturalis; assembly: GCA_030762985.1. NCBI lineage: Eukaryota > Metazoa > Arthropoda > Insecta > Hemiptera > Miridae > Adelphocoris > Adelphocoris suturalis. Next base: position 51,914,691 of record CM061048.1, read on the forward strand.
TTCCAGTGTTTGTGTTGCTCCAACTTCGATTTCCGAGGTTTTCAAGATGTCCCAAAGCGGGACACCTTCTTGGGACACCCCAAACCTTCGGTCAGTCTGAAGTATCTTTGGAATTTCTCTTCATAGATTTTAGAATACATCACTCACACGTTTCCTTACTTTGGCATATTTTATTAGTATGAACTCTTCTTCTTCGTCACCATCTATCATTTCTTTAATTATCAATGCAGCCATTACATTTCCTTTCTCTTAGGATGTTCTCCATTTCAGCAGTAGGTAAATGTTTTCACACACACAAACACGTGCTTACCTTCAACACAATTCAACGCCAATTGAACAGATATTAACGCCGCTAGGTGCCTGATGCAGCAAATGTTCAAAATCGATGGAGAGAGTGATGTGATATTTCACATTACAGCTTGACAAAGACTAAAATTTGATCGGGTTATGTGTCAAACTGGCCCCTACATCCCTGGCGGAATAAATAAGTATTTTCTGAAGTAAAATCGCTCGACTGAGTTTGCAGTGTGGTGGAAATCGTGGGATCCGATCCGGAAGGAAGTTGGACGGACTGAAGGAATCCGAAGATGCACGAGGGGTCAAGCGGAATGCGGCAAAGACCGCAAAGATCGGTGAGGAATTCGTCCTTCGAAGTCATCCGAAAGAGGATGAGCTGGGGTTGAAGGGAGCGGGACGGGGGATCGATAGCAGGTTGAGAAGATATAGTGGGAGAGAGGGCCTGGATCCAGGCCTGGATTGCGAGAAAATGATATGCAGGGCTGAGGGGAATATAACCCGGGAAGATAAGAGGGATAGAATATGCCTTAGGGGTCCTTTTTCCGCTGAAGAGCCAGCTAGGAATATTGCTTCTCGCGCGGACGAAAGGGTTGCTGCTGTATAGGGTACCCATACACGCACGATATATATATATATATATATATATATATATATATATATATATATATATATATATATATATATATATATATATACGTATAATATATAAGAGGTTGAAACAAAAAGATCCGTAATAGGGAGGGGGTATAGAAGTTGTTTTGCCGGTGGCAGGAATAGGGGGGAACGAAATGGCGGTGGTCGGCCGCATCGATCTGGTCATCTCGTCTCGGATTGGCCGGCTGCTGGTCACACCCACTCACTCACACGCGAGCGGACGCACTCGTTCGCATGGACGCGCGCACGCACTCGCGGACCCAACCGGCTTCGTTGTTGGGGTCGGGGAGCTCGGATGAAGAGGGAACGCTCTGCGTCGCAAAAGTTAAAAGCTGATCAGTTGGAAATCCAAAATCACGGGAGGAACTGATGCGAGGCATCACAATAGGTACTATCCAACAGTAATTCAAGTGCAACAGGTATTTATGTTGGTATGTGCGCAGAAAGGTGGACATTTTTGATTTTGGGTAGGTATACGTTATCTAAATATATCTGCATAGGCGTAGACGCCTACCGAGGAGAAGTTAATTAAATTAAATGAAACACCTACGCTTCTATATTCCACCTATTGGGGACAAAAATTATGATAAACTCGATTTCGTGAAGTGAAGGTTTCATTGAAATTATATCAGCCGATACGATCGTCGTATCATTTTTACTATGTTTCACCGGTTTTGATTTGTTCTGATTTTGACGATCGTTTTTCACTGTTAGCCTTAGGGAGAGCGACGAGATGAACGTACAGCGTTGATACGTGGTTTCATTCGATTCTTTGGGATGACCGGTAGGTATCTATTCCCCAAAAATTTATGATATAAGCTCAAAATATTATGATAGGTATTTATAATATATAGATATTATGATATTTATAAGCCCAAAATATTATGATTATTTGGACAGTTTTCAAGATCACGAATTTTCAATATTTCAACACGATGCCAAGGTTCCAGTACCAACCAGACCTCATATGAGGTAGGTGGGGGTAATATGGCCACACTAAACTGGAAAGGCTTGTATGAGACGAGTAGTTATGTTGAAATTGCGTTCTTAGCGCCAAACGGCAGGGAGTTTTATTAATTTTCATGATGTGACCTATTTTTTCAAATTATTACATTTAATAATTTTCAAATTCACACTTCCCAAAATTTTTATTTTTTTCTGGTAATATGGCCAGGGGGGGTAATGTGGCCAACAGGGTGGGTGGTTAAATGGCCAATCGTTTTCAGGGGGTGGTAATATGGCCACTGTCGAACCACACCATTTAAATTCATTTTGATCATTTCCAACTTAACCGTATTTATTTTCAAACAATTTAGACAGTTAAATATAAATGAAAAACGAGAAAAATGAACAAAAGAACGCTTTATTAATTATAATTCACATTCAAATAATACATTCAGGGCAGAGAAATACACCCTTGTCTTCCTTGGTCAGGCCGACGCACTCTTCGTGAACGTATTTACCACAAGCAGAGCACAATCTCATATCAAGGACTTCAGCCGTGGAACAGACAAAACAAAACCAGTCGTCTTCTTTCTTTGTTTTGGTTTTTGGTTCTGTTTTAGGTTTCTTATTCTGTTGTACTTTCTTGGAAGTCTTCGTCGTAGCTTCTTTATTTGGTTCGAAAAGTCCCTTGTTTAAGACAATACCATGGCAATTGATAGATTTCCTGCGAAAGGTTTTTATGGTTTTGCTCCTTTTAGGAGTTTGTAGGATGTCAGAGAGTGGGGTGTGTGTGTTAATGGGTGGTGGTACTGGAGTTGGAGTTCGATGCTGAGTTGGTGGTGGAGTTGATGTAGGAAAACCCCCTCGTTCTGTATCTGTATCAGACTCATCAGAACTACTCAATAATTTGGGGTACTCTCCTGGGTTAGTTTGTTGCAGGATGTTTTCTATTTCATCATCAGTCTCCATGAAAGGTATGTCATCAGTACAAGCAGATGAGCTTGATGATGAACTAAGAGATGTGCTGCGATCCCTCTTTCTTGCCTTTGCAGTCATGGCTGGTGGCTGTGGGGCAAACGATGTTGATGGCTGAGGCTCAGAAATAACCTGTTTTTTCTTCTTGTCAGTGATAGCATTTTTTTCATTTGACTCGGGCACTCTCAGCTTCGGTAGAAGAGGATAGACGCTGCTGTTTTCAACTCTATTTTCATCATCTTCCTGTGGGTTTTCTCTTTCAGTGACAGCACTGGGAGCAAATGCTTGCTCTGGAATTGCGTCTTTGTTGAATGGAAAGATGCCAGTAGCTGCAAATCCAGCTTTGATATTCTCAGGCTTCATTGCCTTGTCCCAAGCAGGCGTGAAAATCTTCCCAAATTGTGATTTTCTGATGGGTTCATTTCGTGTTTGGTCCATCCATTTAAGCACCTCACCATCCCAAAAAGTTTCCAATGGTCCAAAGCAGCTTTTATCCAAAGGTTGGAGTTCATGAGAAGTGTTTGCTGGAATGCAATAGAGGGAGATATCGAGTTTTTCAGCCTCGGTCATTATCGAATAATCAAGGTGGCATTTCGCACCATCCATAATAACCAGGCAATGTCCACTGGGTTTGAATTTGGCAAAATGATGCAACCACTTACAGAAAACTGACGTAACCATGCTCCCTCTTGGAGTCATCTCACAAACTGTTCCTGTTGGAAGATTATCTGACCATTCAGGTTTCATTCGCTTCCCCTTAAACAAAATCATAGGAGGAATAGCAGTGCCAATCGCACTAACACATCCTACAATCGTGACACTTTCCCCATGTTCATTTGTGACCAAATGAACTCTTTTTGATCCTCTGGCAGCATAAACATCTGGATTTTTGTGGAGGCAAAGGCGGCACCCCTTCTCGTCCATGTTATACATTCTCTCCGGGGAGTTCATGAGATTTTTTTCAATAAGCAATTGTCGAAGAGTGGCAAAATGCCGATTCACAACTATGGGATTCAACTTCATTGCCCTTGCAGGATTCATGCGTTGGCTCTTCCTTTTTTTAACATCAGGATGGCGTTTAAGGAAGGCTCTCAACCACCAACGACCTGCTTGCAAATGCGAAGGATTGAATGGATGTGCGATGTTGTTCAAAGAGCAGTAGCGAAAGACACACATCTTTATCATCAATGCAGTGAGTGGGAACCCAACGTCTGCCAATCTGAAAATTCGGTCACACAATTCTCTTTCAGCTGCTAGTGTTAAGACAGGTTTTCTCCCCAGTTTTGGCTTTTCTCCCTTTCCTTCCTTCAAATAGCGACGCAGAGTGCGCCTGGGAATACTGTACCTGATGCTGGCAGCGTTGGTCGAAAGAAATCCTTTCTTCACGGATTCTATCGCAGCCGTCAATGAATCCTGACTCCACCTGCCCCTCCTTTTTTGAGGCGACACAGACTTCTTGAGCTGTGAACCACAAAAACCCATCATTACAACCATGATAAAGAAAGAAAGAAAAAAAAAAAAAAAAAAAAAAAAAACAAGGGGGTGGTAATATGGCCAATGATGGCCATCTTTCCGCCCCCTACCAGAGACCATGTTTTTCATGTTTACAGGTGGTATAATGAACCCCCACTTAGATGTAACGAAAAACACGTCCCATATCCTCAAACTTGAGGACTAGTAGCATAATTATCAACGGTCAAATTCAAAATTATTTATCATTAGATATCAAACTCAAGAGCAACTTACTTTCATCGATTATTAGTGGAGACCTGACGAATCGTTCAACTTTACACTCAAACTGTCACTGACGGAGTAATTCACAACTGATCGCCACGAAACTTTGCACAGCGCCACTTGTCAATATCTTCGTCAAGAAGTGGGTGCTACCTAGCGGTTGGTTTATAAACTACGCTCTGCACTGGCAGTTGGCCACATTACCACCCCTGGCCATATTACCCCCACCTACCTTGTAATTTTCGATTATGTGATTTTAGTTTTTTTCATAAACTTTGGTCGAGTAACTTCAGCTGTGGATGGCGCACGGTGAGACCAAATGGCCAAAAAACCGAAAACACTCCATACCTTGAAAACGGATCGTCATATTGACTTGGGAATGGTTTTATTCCATTCTGGAAGGGTTAAAAGAATCAGAAGAAAAAGGAAAATTACCATATGAGCGAATTCGCATAAGGAATAATACCCGAACACTTCAAAAATTGTGCTACTAGTACAAAATGTCAGAAATGGCAAATTTTACCATGAAACCGGAATCCCAAGCACAATAAAACATTCAGACTATAAATTGAAACATTATAATTTTGTGTATGCCAAAATGTGTGAATTATGCACAAAAATGAGCATATTTGTGCACACAAATATGATGACAATTTATTATGATCTAATTTATGATATGAATACCTATTCAATTAACCGTAGAAACGCAATTTTATGAAAACATTCGCGATGTTTTTGGTCAATTTTCGCCCTTATTAGAGATTTGTTGTTTGCATCGAACTGAGTAAATTCCCTTTCACTTTTCTACTTGGGTGATGGTAACGACAAAATAGACATAACAGGTACCTATTGCAGGTCAAAATTTCACTGCAGATCCGTCATTATACATACATCAACCTAAAAACATCCGCAGACCAACGCTTCGTAATTATTTTTCTATAAATCTAACAATCCGTATTTATGACTTCTGTCGTTCTAATAATTTATCGACTTCAATAAGCTACATCCTCCCACCCCCCACCCCCCATTTCGCTAAACGTGCCCCAAAACTACAGAGGGAAAATGTATGAAATTAATAAATAGATATAATCACTTTAATAGTTCCCCTGATCCAAATAGAGCAACATTTAAATAGGTACCTATCTGTATACCTATCAACTGAAAATTTATGAGATAAAATAAAAAACATATCCATTGGAATTACCTATATCAGGTGACACGATCGCCGGAATGTACTGTGCAAATTTTGTGTTCCGATTTTACAAACACTTACACCTTCTTGCGGTAATTAATGGAATTTAGCGATTGACTCAACAATTCAAAGATGTCACTACCATCTCATGATTTCACTCTCTATAAGTTCTATATCTTAGGGAGAGCGAACGGAATAACGTACAGCGTTGAAGGTGGTTTAATTCGATTCTTTGTGATATTGTCTATTAATGACATCCAAAACATAATTACATTGAAAGTTTTATTTTTTCTTAGTAAGAGTAGATCACAAAGGATCATTATTGAAACCAATAAAACAAAATCAGTCTTTGGACATCGAAATGGAGGATCAGATTAAATGCGAAGAGCGATGTAGTGATTTGTGAACAATGAAACTGATCCGGGACCACATTCCTTGATAATTTCATCAAAATTGCATGAAAACAGTAGAAATTAAGGTTGCTGCTACTAATGACACATTAATGTTGATATTGATTTGGTATTATTGAATCTATTCTCCCATGGATCCTCCTAATTTGACCGAGATTGGACGGTGAAGGCCTGAGAAATTGATGTTAATAGATGTTGCGTTAGCGCATGCGCAGAGTCAATTGATTTATGAACAATGTAACTGATAAGGGACCATCTACAGCCTCACCTTCACATTTGCTGATACATTTCGTAAAAATTGCTAGAAAACTGTATAAATTAAGCTTGTTACAAGTATTTACCATTCGTGCAAGCGCAACAGCTAAGATGTTATCATGTTAAAATTTATATGGAATGATTAAATCGTCATCTCCCAACTACGAGTATCTTGTACATTTTAGGGAACTCAAAAGAAATCATCATTAAAAAAAAAAAAAATCATAAGAGAAAATGGTCATCTTGAGAAATTGGTGCTTGATGGACTTTACGTTTACACATGCGCAGAGTGAGGTACTTGATTTGTGAACAATGATACTAATAGGAGACTATCAGTCTATCTGCACATTCCCTGGAAATCTCATTAAAATTGAATGAAAACAGTCGTAATTAGGCTTCTTACAAGGATTTCACATTCGCGCAAATGCTGGAGCTACCAACACACATTTTGTTGATATTTATGTGGGATGATTGAGTCGTTTTTCCCGACGACAAAATTTGAGAAAGACTGGACGACTAGGACCTGAGAAAATGATGATAGATGGAATTTAAGTTTACGCATGCTCAGAGTGAAGTATTGATTTGGGAACAATGAGACTGACAGGAAACTATCTGCAGTCTAACCAGCCAATTCCCTCTGAAAATCTCTTTTAACTCGGGCGAAAACTGTGGAAATTAAGCTTGTTATATTCGTAGAAGGATTTGCATACTCAACAGAGACCCAAACAGACAGACATGGAACCAAAGTTCTTCAGAATATTCTATAACATAAAATGAGAGTGGAAATTTTGATTTTGGAGACTATAAATAATTTGTCATCTACCGAAAGAGATAACAATGCTTCTGTTACCTATAGTTAGACTCGAAAGCAATAATGACACCACTTGGAAGCCTATGACACTACTTGATGTCATATCATCTTGCAAAGGCTGCAGCAGTGAGGAGTGGGAGGGCCTTTGCTGGGTTTCCTTCGCTGCTTTCTTTCCCACCAAAAATTCACGGTGCACCTTGGGAATGTCTTCAGCGATCTCTACCCTCAGGAGAATGGCATTCCTCAAGGCTCTGTATTTAGTTGCACCCTGTTCATGGTCGCTATAAATGGCCTCGCTGATAACATCCTAGAGGATATTCGTCCCATGCTGTATGTGACTTAAATATCCTCCTGCGAGGCGATGATCTGAGAAATGCGAGGTACACATTGCAAAGTGCTATTGATACCATATGTCGAACAGCGCGGATGCGAGGTTTTAGTTTTTCACTACCTCCATCCATTTTTGCAGAAAGCTCAAAGCGCATGATGAGTATCCACTTACAATTGGTGGAGTCACAATACCTTACTCCACACACACACACACACACGTTTCCTTGGACTCATAGTTGACCAACAGCTGCGGTGGAACCAGCATATTGAGTACTTGCACCAGGCTGCTATGTAGGGTGTACAGCTGCGCAAGGCCCTATCTAACTATAGTTGGGGCGCCCAGCAGGAAGTCCTCTTAAGGATTTTCCATGCTGTGGTGAAATCAAGAATTGATTATGGGTCTGCAGTTTATAGATCAGCAGGAAAGTCCTTGCTGCATAAGCTGGAACCTATATTAAACAAGGGTCTCTGTTTGGCCACTGGAGTCTTTTGAACTACCCCAATAGCCTCCATTCAGGTGCTCGGGCGTAGCCAGCCATTAAAGATTACGCAAACTCTACTGACACTCCGCTACGCAGAGCGCCTTTCTTTATTTCCCAGGGTACCCTCTGCATACCATGGTAACTCTACCACCCCTTGATGAAACATATTCCAGGCTCCAGACTCGAACTCGTCGATTAGGCATTCGTGTTCAGGAGCTCCCCAGGTGGGAATGCATAGAGAGATACCCTATGGTCCCTTTTGAAGCCCCCCGTCCCTCCATGGACCTTGTCTGGGATGCGTGTTGATTTTCGCTTGAGGGTTGGGGTCAAGGGCAACACAACCCCACATATCCTTAGATGTCGTTACTTAGAGGCAATCCAGTGATATGCTGTACACACTCTCTTATTCACAGATGGCTCAAATACACCTGATGGTGTTGGCCTTGCTCTATGGAGCCCCAACTTCCAAGTCACTAGACGCCTACCACCCGTTGCGTCTGTGTTCACAGCAGCGCTGTGGGCAATGGCGCTGGCTGTTCCACATTGCAAGCTATAGGGAGTTGGAAATAATGTTGGTATGGTAACGGTGCCCCTCTTGCGTATGCCGTTTTTATGTGTCTTGTGTCGATGTTAGATGACAATTTTTGGCCAGAAAGGCTCCGTAAAAACGAATAACTACTTGAAACCGTCCACTAAAGATAACAATGACGATCTCCAATCGCCCCTAACAGCATTCAGTGAACAATATCTACTCATTAAATTCCCTCTTAATAACCGAGTCAATTTTCGTCAACCCCATCAGCCCCGATGCTACATAGGTACCATTTTTTCATTGCCTTTCCCAACCCGGTCACCATTGCACATTTATCATCTAGCGCGGACCTCGAAAGAATTCCCGTCGACATGATGCAAAAGGAAAAACGCTCCTCGTATTTAGAACTCGTTCTGTCCCATTAGCGGGGGCAGGGGCTGCCCCGGAGACGTGCTCATATGGCTATACCCTTATTAGACCCAGGCGCAAGAAGGACGGGAAGACGTGAAACTAAGAGCAGATTTAATCTGTAACTCGAGATGTATTTAATACATTCCTCAGTGAAACTTTTTTTCTTTTTTTTCCAGTAATTTTTTCGTCTTTTTTGTATTATTTTTCTTCTGAAGAGGCTCTTTTGCTGAGAAAGGGCCGCCCCGGTTATATGACGGAGCGAGAACAAATGAGCCCCGAATAAAAACAGAAGACTCGTCCTCACGTTCCCGTCTCCTTTCAATTCCATCTCTTCCTCTCTTTCCGTAGTCATTTTCTTCTTGTGTTTATGGTTTTTTTCTTCTTCTTTGTTTTTTTTTTCTTTTTCGAATACGATTCCGGGAAGGTCGATCGAAGAGACGCGGAAGGTTTTCTTGGGCGGAGGGACGGGGGGCGCTTGGACGGCAGCCGCGGGCGGCTTCCTTTGATCCCGCTCGCGAACTATTTCGAAAGGAACTGCTCCGTCCCGCACCGCTCGCGAAAAACCAGTTCAGCGCTCTCATCGCTCGGCTCAATTCGGGCTGGGAACGGCCTCATTTTCCTCGCGAGCGCCTTCGTAAGGGTTTTTTTTGCTGTGGTTTCATTTTTGCAAAAGATTTCCATTGGCTAATTTGAATGATGTTTATTATCATGCGACAATGGTTAATAGGACGTTTGGCTTTGCTTGAGTAGCGTCGCGAAAAAATGAAACATACAAGAATGTCAACAGAGCAGCGTTTAGAGACACCTGATCTATGTCGAATATGTAATGCTTGAATCGTAGACATCAACCGTTGGTATGCAATTGCACGTCATTTGGTAAAGATACTTCCCCTAGCTACGTATTATTTTTGGAGAAGCGTAAAGACGGGTATGCATACACTTTCCGGAATACCTAAATGTATCCCTGCGCAGGTATACCTGCACAGGAGGGTCCCTGTGGAAGTTGAGTTGGGAACCACTGGTCTAATCGTTCCCTTGGTTACTACAAAACATCCTAATAAACCATGATATAGTTTACATATATATTATGTGAGGAAAATTCAGTTTTTATATATCGCACCCTGGTAGTGATGCTGGTATAAGTCCAAAAATAGCAGTTTTGAGTTATATATACTACTGTGTACATTTTGACGAGCTCTACATGCGGCTAGTATCGGTTCAATCGTAGGACAAAAAGTGACCGATAGAGAGCAGGATAAACCAGTATGATTCTGGTCAAAGTCTTAATCTAGCGTCGGAGAAAGGTCGGTCTATGTCAGTCATGTTCCAGCTGTCAACGAACAAAGATGGAAAATTCGGTGTTAATAGTGGTTCATCCCGACATAAATCACTATCGATGCGACAAACAAGGTATTTATCCTTTATTTTTACAGCAATACTGGTGAAGTACCGCTATTGAACCAAGGAATATCAAGTTTCTTCGTGTTTTTCACTGTTGTACCGGTACATATTTTGCAATGCACCACTATTCGCCCTAAAGATTAGTAGTCGTACTGAGGTAACCTGGTGACTAACTCGCGATGTACCAATATTGTACGAAGGAAAAAATCAAGATTTGTTGTGTTTTACCATGTTAGTGGTACATCATAAGATTTTTATAATTATAATTATGTTAATCAAAAACAGAAAAGTGGAGAAGCTAATTCGAAGTAGGGCAGTATAGGTAGATGGTATATGCATGACACAGACCAAAAAGAACCGAGAAAATATGAATGGTGTGTCTGTAGTACGCCAACAAAGTCATAAAAAATCTTTAAATGCGATTTCCCAGAATTCATGTTTTTGGACTTATACCAGTATCACTCCCAAGGTGCGATATTATTATGAGAGGAAAATCAGCAGAGTATGTTACTAGGGAGCAAACCAAGTGGTGTTGAGAGTCACAACAACATAGTTTGAATTCGTATCAAAGCATGTATAATAAGGACTTCTCTGGAGGGTTTAGGAAGGGGAAATTGTCCCATTGAGATCTGGAATGTGTAATAAATTCACAGCTTTCCAACGATTGGTAGACGATTTTTGTGCGGGAAGGAAAATTCAAATTTTTTGCCAGTCGAAAATTTGTAATGTCCCTCTTGAGCTAAGACATATTTATGTCAATAAACCAATCATAATGGTAAGTCCCTCTAGAGCTACGTCTTATTGGCAAGGTTCCGTTAATAAGAGGGACGCCTATTGGAATTGACCCAGTTGGGAGGTGGTCAACCAAAGCATGAGAAAAATAAATAAATAACCGCATACAAATTCGTTTAAGACCATTCTAAGATCAAATCCGTGAAAAAACCATAGGTGCGTGTGTGTGTGACAAATTTTGTCGACGCTGCAGACCACAATTCTCACCCGATTTTCGAGATTCTTTCTGTGTTCAATCCCAATTTCGGTCAAGTTGTGCAACAAACCTCAGAAATGTTGAATTCCATGATGGAAAAGGGAGAATGGAGGAGGTGAAGCCGAAAAAACGTAATATTTCCGACAAAATTTGTCGACGCCACCCTGGCTATAATTATCAACCGATTTTCGTGATTTTTATTTGGTTTGATTCCAATTTTAGTCTAGTTGTGCAACAAACCTTGAGATTTTCAGGTTCGCGTCGAGGTGAGGGGTTAATTACCGATTTTTTCAAGCGCTGCCAAAGCTACAAATCTTGACGATTATCGTGATTCTTATTTTATTCCTATACGAAGTCGATATAGTTTCCGAATTTCATCATGGGAGGAGGTGAATGGAAAGGGTAATACTGATAAATCATAGTGTTTTAACTAATCTAGTCAGATTTTCGTGGTTGTTTTTTGTTCAACTACCTATAGATCCAGTCTAGTTTTGGAAAATTTGTCAAGAGTTTCAAATCTCATTATGGAAGGGGGTGAAAAGAGGGGTAATAGTAATAAATCATGATGTTTTAACTATCCTCGTCAGATTTTTGTTCTTTTATGTTCATTTGGTCTAGTTTTGGAAAATAAGTTAGGAGTTTCAAATTTCATGCGGGAATTCTTATGATGGAAATTTACTGTCGGCGAAGGGGGGTAAGGGGGGGGGGGGGTTATATTTTTGGTTTTTATTTTATTTTAACTCTCACCAAAATTATATATAATCCATTCATAGGGGCGTCCCTGTAATGCATGCATTACTTACCTCTATGTTTGAAATGAAACTCTGAGCTAAGATATATTTATTTCAATAAACCAACATACTTTCTCACACACACACGCACGCACACGCACGCACGCACACACACACACACACACACACACACACACACACACACACACACACACACACACACACACACACACACACACACACACACACACACACACACACACGCACACACACACACACACACACACACACAATCACGCACACATACACACAAACAAAAATACATCAATGCTTTTTTTACGGATTTGGTCTTAGAAAGGTCTGAAACGGATTTGAATGCGGTTATTTTTTCTCATGCTTGGGTTGTCCCCCCCACCCTCATGGATCAATTCCAATAGATGTTCCTGTTATAAACGAACCCTTACCAATAAGACGTAGCTTCAGAGGGAATTCTCGAAAAGGTCATGGAAGGAGATATTCAAGAAACTTGGTAACAATCCTTTCCCTAGCAACACATTATTTCGAGAAATGAAAACTAATTGGAAGAAATTTTGTCAAGTACACATCCAATCATTAGTTAATGATACGTCGCGTGGGATTCGATCTTGCTCCAATTCTTATCAATGAATTTTGTATAAAATGGGGTTATTGAAAAGGGCCGGATAGTGCTAAAAAAAAATTTTTTCTCTCGAGTGAATGAGGGATACGCACAAGTTTGTTTTATATTTTAAAATGAAATTAGATTAAATTCAAAGAATACAGACACAAACCATGCTCTTCTGAATGTGAAAACATTATTGTATTAGTAGTTGTTTTGTAAGAAGAACCAGAGTGTATTGAGGAGTTTAGATTCGTGCTTGCGGAGAGGTTGAAATGGTCCTGCGTGCAACGAATTCCATGGGCATAACTTACATAGTTTCCGAAAATTCAATCAAAATCAATTTAAATTGTAAAACGTATGCGAGTTTCCACATTTGTGCAGGCACGATCGATACTAATGATCTGATCATGACAAAATTCATAGATCTTCTGAATTTGGGAAAAATTGGATCAAAAGAACCCCTACTGTTTGAGAATTTTAAATTGATTCATGATCGATAATTTTTTATACGGAACTATATAGAGCCATTATCCCCATTGTGTTCATAAAATTGGAACAAAGTTTTCGTTCTGAAAGTGATGCAGAGGTAGACCAACACCAGATAAAACTAGCCAGGGTTAGTAAATAGAGATATAATGTATTAAAATTCTCATGTATAGATTACTACAAACTTCAGTTCTAATTAATATAAGAAAATATTGTTCTTTTAAGATATTTGAAATGAAATTTATACCTATATGCTTCATTACCTTCATTACCTATATGCTTCAACCTATGAACTTTTGTAATTAGTTTGACTATTAGAAACTATTATAAGAGGAGGGTATATTCTGATGAATGTTTAGCATATCAATATGCTTACCATTGAATGTTTACGCTCTTGTTTATGCTTTGATTGATGAATATTTAAAATTTCAATCTTCAAGATCTCCAATTTAGTTTAGGAGTCAAGGTTTAAAATGGGGCTAAATTCAGGAGAAGGTTTGAGGCTGTATCCTGGAGATTTTGTCTCGTAAATGAGGACATCGATACTTACCATCTCAAAAGAGTTGAAGTACAACGTGGAAAAAGAAGGGATACGATTGCACATTTTCAAAATTTTCTTCAATAATTCCTAAACCGTGCGTCCTACAGAAATACGTATACGCACTAAAGTTGTGAAGTATAAAAAACCTAATAGATTAGATCTTCGTATGATCTCTTGAAATAAGGGAATTATAAATAATTGGAAATATGTAGTGCACTTTTGGGAGAGTCCTCACCTCCCACCGTCAAGACCATTGGCCTTCAATATCACCTTACCGACTGACGTGACCTTCTATTGGTTCGATTGGAGAGCCTGCCAATTCAGGGTTAAGACCTTCAAATGTTTGAATGGACCGAGTTTCAGCTCATACCCTTCCTCATTAACTTAAAGCATAACCCATATGTGTCATTTTACGATGTTCATTTTACGCAAGAATGTCAAAACCTGGCCGATTATCCAGGAGAAATGTTTTAAATGTGCAGTGCTTACCTGAGATGGAGGGGTAAGCGGAGTAAGCAGCTGCTGCCGCAGCAGCCGCTGTATCGAGGTGATGCGCAGCCGTCGGGTCGTGTAGCCTATGCTGAGGGTGCCAGCCCGCCGCCTCTTTGTACTGATGGGCTGGCAGCAACAGGCCTCCGCCGTACTGCATGTTGTGTTGGTGGTACTCGTGGACCGCTCTGGAATATAAAATACGAATTATTTTGAATAATGACCCATCGAACGTTAAAATAACTGAGAAAGAATCGAATTCATGGACAAAACAACTTTAAAATTTCAAGAGCTGGGGTGATTTTGACAGTTGAGCCATCATCAGCCACACTAATGACTGAAAGTACAATGTTGAGGTTGCGTGTGAAATAAATTCAGAAGACAGGCTAAGTGAATCTAGCGAACTGGAAACTCGTGCTAATTGAATCTAGCAAGTTAAAATTGAAAAATGGACATAAATTTGCTTGTGTTGAAACTGAACTGATTTATCATACCATATGAGCTCATCAAATTTGTGTGTTAAAGGGTGAAACATGGTTATAACGGGGTTGGGGAGATATGCAATAGTGTTACCATTCGATTCAGCGTAAAAAAAAAAATACCTAAAAACCGACCCGCAAATTTCCGCAAAAAAACCCTCGATTTCATTGGGAAAAAAAAACAGTGTTTTTCAACATTAAAACATAGTTTTCTCCCCTAATTAGCAAAATAAAAGTAAAATTTACTACACTGTTGAAAAAGTGAGATTTTGGATCAGTTTTTATCGTTCTTGCACCTTGAAAAAATATTGGTTCTCATAGTTCAATTCCTGATTGAAAAAACTCAAGGTTTCCCAAAATAGGTAGAATTTGCTCTTCAACATTAAAAACACAGTTTTCTCCCCTAATTAGCAAAATAAAAGTAAAATTTACTACACCGTTGAAAGAGTGAGATTTTGGATCAGTTTTTATCGTTCTTGCACCTCGAAAAAATATTGGTTCTCATAGTTCAATTCCTGATTGAAAAAACTAAAGGTTTCCCAAATTAGGCAGAATTTGCTATTCAGAGGGCTTTTTCGTGTTTCTTAAAAAATATTAGGAACCCATCCGATCGAATATTTAATGCTTTTTCCAACGATATCCTCAAATTAGAATTTAGACAGCAAATTAAGGGAGTTATAATCGCTTTATTGACAAAATGTCGAAAACACGAAAAAAATCTTAAAAATTAAATTACTCAAACTAATCGTTAATGAAAAAAATCTGTAAGAGAAACTTTCGATCAGAAATGAGCTCTAGAATTGACCCCTGCAGTTTGGCAGACATGTTTTGTGTACCTAGATGATTTAAATGCATAATTATCGGTAATAATAGCCATTACTTTTGGTTGAGGTGCAGCTTAAATACATAAAATAAAAATTTAAACATTGCCTACACATAAACCTACAATCTTTGCATTACATTTTTCATCCTATTTATTTGAAAATTTCTGGGATTTTGACGCCAAAGCTATAATTATATCAATCACATCATAGCATTCAATATAGATAATGAACTTGAGTTAATATGAAATCCTTGGTACAAGCACAACTTCCAAATTTTATCCTTTCTATGTCAAAATACTTAATCCGTTGCTTGTCGTTGTCTCTTTCATTTGTGCCCTTGAGTTTTTAAAACATAGCCAAAGGGTTGGACCAGGCATTGTGTGATGGGTTTAAATTGAGGAGTATAAATTCTCAAAACTGTTTCGAAGATTTTCAAACTGCTTTTCGTAAAACATAAAGGCAGCATAATGTTGATTGAATATCTGTAGGTAGTAATGGCATCTGTCTTATAAGGAAAAATAGCCATTCAGTCGTATTTCAGAGTTAATCACCCTTTCGGTCTTGGAGCTCCATAAATAATACAACTACTGGAAGCATCACGTTTCCCATTCTCAATGTTATCCAGTCATTTAAAAACACCTAGCGTAAGAGAAGTGTACGTTCTTGAAATTAATGATAAATATTCCTTGAAATCAACGGTAATGCCTCCCGGTTGCTGCTATGGTATAGTCATTTACTTTTACGATTGCCGTCATTTTCCAGGGACGGCGGGTCGGGCGTTGGACAGAATGCTCAAAACCGCAACCCATTTGGCTAAATACACCGCTAATGGCAAGGGCGGCGATCGTGCAATGCATCCGTGCATTCTAGTTGGCACGAGCGGCCGGTCCCGTCTATAATTACCTCGAATAGCGAACCCGCATCTCGCGCCTTCTCGTTGCTAAATGTGCGATTACTGTCACTCGCCTGGCCAAAAAAAGACAACAAAGCCCTTGACTGTAAAACAGGTCATCCTGTTGGGAACGATCACGGTTTGTCTAGTGGAAGTGCAGGCGTGTGAAAAAGAGAAAGAAATGAAAAAGAAAGAGTGTGTGTGAGAGAAAGAAAGAGATTGAGGGAGGTGAGAGAGAGGAAGAAAGAGATTGAGGGAGGTGAGAGAGAGGAAGGAGAGAGAGAGAGAAAAATGGTTAATACCAAATACTTTCAAATTGACAAAAATTAAAAGATCTTCAAGTTACAAAATGGATTAGCGCCATACCTACAAATTACTAGAACGAATGGGAAATTTTCATGGACATTTTTTATTTACTGAATAGAAAGATCTGAGCGACAGCTTCCCAAAAAAGTGCTATAAGATGGGTATCGGATCAGTAACGGCTCTTGAAATTGATTTCCACGATGACGTCGCGGCCCCCGCCCACCTAGGGGAACAGCTCCCTCTTGCGCTACTACGTCACGCGTGATCGCCAAACTAAATATTATTTAGGAGTTGAAAATTGATATTAGAGAGTTTACAAGTGCGGTGAATGTGAATTGGAGATCAGAAGTGAGAAATTCCAACACTTGAAAGTTTCCCAATGCATGCGTCATCAGTCTTCTCAACACTATAGACTGAAAGTATGTGTGACCGAAAGATTTTCACAAAGGGGTTCCAGCCCAAAACTATGAATTATCTCCTAAAATAAGGGAACAATTGAAAGTCAGGCTAATTTCGAGCGAGCTTTTTCCTTCCCCCATCTAGGCATTCGCCGTTCTATATCACCTAGCGATCTTAGTATTGGTCTTATTAAAGTGTACTACAGCTCATACGTGCAAAAATAACGTGAAACGCTGAATGGTGTAAGTTAAAAAATGCTCGATATAGAAATTTTGGAGAGTATTATACTCTGAGTTGAATGAGCATAGGCAAACTTAAATCAGACTAATATTAAGGTCGCTAGTTGCTTTTTAAGGGAAAAAGTCTACACAAAAGGGAGGAGAGGGCTCACCCAAAATTTGCCTGATTTTCAATTGTTTGTTATTCATAGTTTTGGGGTCAAATAGCTTCGTCATTTTTTAAATTTTGTATTTATTTTTTTATGCCCTAGAACTTTGCTACGTACCAAAATTTCTGTGGCAGCAACATTTCAGTAGTTATTGGAGAAAAACTTTCCACCTTTTTGAGGCTGTCATTTTTTATTCCACCCATTTTGAAATGGCAATGATTTTCTCACTCAGAATGGACTAAATTTTCAAAATTTAATCTCAAACCTCCCTATCAAATTTCGTGGTAATTAAACGGAGGGCAACACTTTTAGTACACTCAGCTGATCAAGATGGAGCCTGTAAAGTCAATCGTCTCTTATCCCGGAGAGGCTCCCCATCAATTTTCAACGTCCTACGGTGAACAGAAGAGATTTTACCTTACTCAGATGATCAGGATGGCGCCCCTCACTTAGTTCGTCTCTTGTTGTCCCAGAGAGGCTCCCTATCAAATATCGACGACCTAAGGTGGATTGGGGAGATTTGAGCACGATTTGGCTATCATTATTATTGATATTATGGCTCGTGGTTAGCTGATTCTCAACAAAGTCAGCGAGGCACAAGTTCCGACATGGTAATACAACCAGGTTACAGAGGAGTAGTGAGTGCACAAAATGTTGTCCATATATGTATATATTTATATATATATATATATATATATATATATATATATATATATGTGTGTGTGTGTGTGTGTGTGTGTGTGTGTGTGTGTGTGTGTGTGTGTGTGTGTGTGTGTGTGTGTGTGTGTGTGTGGTCCAGTGGTCTGCGCAAAACAGCTATCAATACAGACATATTAAATCTTTGCGTAAAAGTTTGTAGCATTTTTCTGTTTATTATTGTTCAAGATTAGTTCTAATAGAACGATCTTGATTTTCGTTCCTTTATTTTGCGGTTTCCTGTTTTGCATCAAGACTTCACGCGTATTTTTTATTTTTGTTATTTTTTTTTACTTTTCTGCCATTTTATGTGTTTTTTAAAATTTATTCAAATATATAGTCAACACTGATTTTGCTCGTTTATGTATCAATCGGAACTTCTGCCGACATGAGACAAAAAAACCACTGCCGATTATCAACATGCGCGTTTTACCTTTCACGGCCATAACATCAGATCACCGTTTCTGACAAAGGACGTCACCCTCCCAATTAAGTTAATGCTCGAGTCGCCCGAAAAACGAGCGGAATAGAGCTCCTTCTCCCCCAGATTTTAGATACCAGCACGAAAAATTATGCTCCCGACCACCACATAAATCCCACCATTATTCGTGGAGGAGGCCAATCTTCCTTTGTTTTTGGTCTGTTTTTTCTTCGCCGTCTCCTCGGGTTTTCTTTTACGCTTTTTATTTTTATTTAAAGACTCCGTTTGTTTCGTTTTTTCTCCTCCGTCTCTTGTTTTCCACCCGTAATTTCCAATAAAAGAGGTGAGGAGTAAAGGGAGGTCAGTGGAATCGGAAGGTCGATCGTAAATTGTGGAGGGAAGCGAAGGGTTAGGTAAAAACTCGGAGACATCTCCCACGATGTCACCTTACTCCAGAACCTGCCGGCAGGGTTTCGGAGTCTTTTTCAAGATAACACCGATTGATAAGGTGCGGAGTTTTCGAATTATTCCGGGAGGTGGTCTGCTCTAATTGTTCCCATTATTACTGGGAACCACCTGTCGTCTCTCGACCACGTATCAAATATTACTGAGATAATTTTACGGGGAAGACACATTTTATTACCCCCATTAACCCCCCAAGAGAAACCATTTACGTTATAATAATACGGGGTCATATTGTTAACAGAAGTTAAAACTGGTATGGTAAAACCTTTTATAATGCTGGACGAAAAAAATGATGACACAATAATTTTTGAAAATGCTTGAATTTTACATCCTTAGTGAACAAATAGGCGTAATTGAAACCATTTTCCGCGAAGCCTTCGTCCGATATCAGAGTGTAAATCTGAAGGAGGTACAGTTTTAAATGGTTTTCTTGTCTAAAAACCCTTCTTTTCCTGTTTATACCACTGTTTATATTTCAACCTTTTGTCTCTGTACGAACTGCGCACTTGATAACTTCAAGGCTACAAAAAATGCTACAGTAAGTCAATAAAACGTTCTTGCCCCTATTTTTTTGACAGTGGGGCAAGTACGCTTTCAAATAAGGGGCAAGTGCGTTTCATTAAAAACCGTATGAAATTACCAGGAAAAATAAGAAAATCAAGGTCTTTAAGCCTAGTTTCCATTCAGAACCTCTTCCTCAACTCCCACGCACAACCGCACGCTTCTTCCAGACCTCAGTCCTATATAATTCTGCAAAACTCTGGAGCCCTCAAATTCTCTCTCACGCAAATTTCATTCTTCAGTCGACAGCGAATCAGAGGACAGTCAACAAGTGGATGAGTTTATTGACCATTTTATCAACTAAGGAATTCATGTTAAGTTGCTATAAATGATCTATTTTGCAGCGTATTATACCTAACATCTACCTACATTGGTTCATTTGATTTTTATTATTTTTCGGGTAGAAAGTTGAAAACGCTCTTGCCTCCCAACAAAGGGCAAGTGCGTTGTTTGAATACTCCTAGGTTTTTCCCAATTCTAAATGAATTACTAACATCAATTCATTATATCCAAACGTTTTTCGACGTAGAAAGGTCTGGGGAATGTAATATAACTGTAGTCATTATTCAACTTGTAGTTTGAGGGAAATAGTATGTAGCATCACAAAGTCAGATATTTATGAAAAACAGGTACGCACCCCCCCCCCGCCTGACCCTACCTAGTAATATGAAAGATGCAAGCGCTCCCGTTACAGCTGTGTTGTATGGGTTGCTGTGTTTGTTGCTAAGGCTCTCCTGGAATAACCGTAGAACTTGAACTCCCAGGTTTTTCGTACAACTGTAATACGAAAGATGAGAACCCACCCAAGACACCTAGAAGTTACTAATGTATTGCAAGGGTTGCTGTAGTTTTAGCTGACTCTTCTGGAATCATATCGCAGAGAATCTAAACTCGAGGCTTTTCGTCTACTTCATAATACGAAATATGCGAGTCCTTCTGAGATATCTATAAGCTACTATTGTGCTGGATGAGTTGCTGTTTTTGTTGCTACGGCTCTCGTAGAATAATATCTCAGAGAATCTGAACCCCCAGGAATTTCGTACAACTGTAATACGAAAGATGCGAACCCACCCAAGACACCTAGAAGTTACTAATGTGTTGCAAGGGTTGCTGTAGTTTTAGCTGACTCTCCTGGAATCATATCGCAGAGAATCTAAACTCGAAGCTTTTCTTTTACTTCATAATACGGAATATGCGAGTCCTTCTGAGATATCTATAAGTTACTATTGTGCTGGATGAGTAGCTGTTTTTGTTGCTACGGCTCTCGTAGAATCATATCCCAGAGAATCTGAACTCACAGGTTTCTCTTTTAACTCGTAATACGAAAGATTCGAATCTAGAAGCTACTACTGTGCTGCATGGGTTGCTGTGGTTCTTGCTAAGACTCTCCTGAAACTATATCCAAGAGAATCTGAACTCAAGGTTCTTCGTTTACTTCGTAATACGAAAGATGCGAACCCTCCCGAGACATCTATAAGTCACTACTGTGTATACTCAACCTTGCGCTGCCAGAAATCTAACCGAACAGAAAAAATCGAAATTCCTCAGATTCACAACATAAAACCGCATCAACCATCGAAGGAAAAGTCGTGTAGCTGCTTGTCAAGAAGCGAAAAACCTCTGGCCGAACTGACAAGAAGGGACAGTGGCAACGCGGGGAGGAATCACATTTGTTTACCGCCTTCAAAGGGTCCGCGATAATTTGTTGCCGATCGGTGCCCCTTGAGGACAAGTCCAGTTTTTTTTCACTGTTCCCTTTGTGCCGAAGAGGCTCCTGTCCACCTCGCCTTCGGCCAGGAGTCGAGAGAATTTCTCAATCCCCTGAGATCGTATTTGGCGTCACGAAATCGTGCGAAGGGCGGCTAAATCAGACGGGATCATCAAGATGACCCTCGGCTATCTAAGTTTGAATCGAAGAACCAAGTTCTTCCGATAAGTGAACCATACGACACTTGAAAATTTTCCTGGTAATAATCGAAGTAAACACAGAGTACTCAATCCTACTGGTTACTCAATGCTCAGTCAAATCTCTAACTAGGATCAAGGGGCCAGTGTTTGACGCCTCAAGAGACATGTTGGCTTTGACAAGCAATTGAGGAGCTGACATGGAAAACGAGTTAAGTCCATAAATCGAAAGAACATATTTTTTCGTCGAAGTGAAAGTAAACAGTCACGCCAACGGCCTTAGGTCCTCCCGTCCTTGCTAGATCGCACCCTGAATAAATGTGTGACCTTTGCATGGAGAAGAGTTAATGTCCAAAAAAATCTGATAAGAGTTCAGAGGGAGTTCCTATGAAGTTTGATTTTTGGACTTAACTCGTTTTCCATGTCAGCTCCTCAATTAAGTCATGTTTTTTCGTTTGTTCAAACTTAATCTTTCATCTATTGCTGCATCAAGATGTCCTCAAACTGCTCAGCATTAGAAAAATCACTAATTTAAGCCACAAAACATCATAAATTTTGGTTTTTTGAAATCAATTTTGTGACCCAGTATTTGACACCCAAATTTTTGGTTGCACCTGTGATTGACCCCCTATGATTGTCACACCAGTTCTTCTGCAATGAATGATTCCGTGTATCAACAAAATATTTATTTCAAAATTTTATAAATAAACTAGCGTTCCCCCCGCGCGCGTTGCTGCGCCCAAATTTCTCGCTGGATAAATGTTGGTTCATTTTTCAATAATAAACTTTAGTAATCGACTAATTAAAATAATTTTTCAACATACCAAATTCGTTGCTATTTATGTTTCATGATGCGTAGAATCCGAAAAACATATTAAAAAATAAGTAAATAAATAGACATAATCCCTCCTCCCTCCTCCTCCTCTTCCCTCCTTCTTCTCCTCCTCCTCATCCTCCTCCCTCCTCCTCCTCCTCCTCCTACCTCACTCCTCCTCCTCCCTCATCCTCCTCCTCATCCTCCCTCCCTCCTCCTCCTCCTCCTCCTCCTCACTCTGCCTTCGGTCTTGGCTTGGGTAGTTAATTTTGTAAACAATAAATTTCTAAAACCTGACACTGCACCCTTTTATGCCCTCTGGGTCAGAGCCCTTTGAACGGATTTGCACCAAACTTTACAGGAACAATCCTTGAATCATGCCTAATAATACCTGAAAGTTTCATTACAATCTGTCGAGCGGTTTCGGAGTCTATAGGCAACATACATATATACATACATATATATATATACATACATCCTCTTTTATAGATATAGATTGAACATTTGAACTTAGTTTTATTTATCGAAAAATAAAATTAATGTGAGTATTTATAAAGACAAAGATGAAAATATCACCAGATGTTTCATCACGAAATAGGTACAATGTTTTCTCAATACCGTAGGCACAATACGCTTCTAATGGTAATCTAGCAGCTTGTGAGTTGCTATGTATTTATTATATACTCGTAAATATAAAGAACAAAAAATGACAAGAACGAATAGAGATTCATATTGACAGCACTGTCAATTACTGAGGGTAGCATCAGTTAGGTGACTAGTAATGGACATTTGCATTTTCACATGTTGTCTTTGATTATTTCCAAAAAATGATAGTATAAATGCAATCTACACAAAAAACTGATTGATAAAAACCATGGGTACAATCGAATTTGAAAATGTGGAGGACATGGTGAAGCAATATAAAATACTTACGAGTACATCGTTAGCAACATCACAAGAAACAGCACCAAAGAAATGGCAAAACGAGGTTTTGTTGGGTAACCTTCCCCAGATTTCACAAAAACCCGCCTGAAACCTTTTCCTCCCTTTATACTTCACTGAGAATGTATTTTGTGTCAAATTTCAGAAGGACCCGTAAAACAATTTTGTGCCTTATTATTTTAACTTTTTGGTTAGATGTCAATCACTGGGTCCTTGTCAAACACTGATCCCTCCACCCTAACTAATCACTGATTTGATTAGACAGAGACTAAAATGTATTGGACTTTCAGAAACTGTTTATCAATCTTGAAATTACTGCTGACTAACTAATCAGAATTTATCATTCGGAAACAGGAGTACTACAAAAACTACAAAATATTCCCATGAAATTAAGTTGGAACACAATATCTGTATTAGTTGTTTCCATAGTAACTGCCAGGTCTCTGCGTGCCTTCCAATCTAGTCTTGTCGAATATCTCTATGCGGGTTTTGTGATGTTTCCTCATTTTACGCTTATACTGTTCGCTATTGAGAAAACTTTGCCAATTGGGGTGTGGTACATAGCTTTCTACCAACAAAAACATGGTTGTATAGATATCTAATGAGAATTTAGAATACTATGTTGGTTTTTAAATTGTTAGGATTACTTGAACTTCATTCTATCTCAATCCTAAAACGCAGAAACGCACAATTACAGAGGAATAAGGCACAATTGCATTGGAATAAGGTGAAAACTGTTTATGTGTAGGTTACATGAGTTTTATGTTGACACATGCGCAGAGGATAGGTACCTTTATCTAAGGACTAGAATAAAGAAATTCATGAGGGACTCCGTGAACAATCTCAAAACCGAAATCTGTAGGACTGAAGGTACTCTGATCTGATGGATTCAAGATACGCAATCCCCCCCCCCCCCCCCCCCCCCCCCCGTTTTTTGTTGTTGCAAATTAATTTCGTTACAATTAAATCAAGTATGGTTCCTAATTAAGGGTAAAATTCGATGACAAAGTGAGTTTGAGAGATTTATCAACATTTGATGTGTAGTCCGAATAAGTCGAATTATTGGGTATTCTTTTGGACCCAAAATAATTGAACTGGAAAGCGCTTTGTGAGAATTTGGTCAAGTCATTGAACAGCATAGTTTTATTTTTAAAGAAATTTGTCGGATAAGTCGCTACAAGCAGCGGTCGTAGCAGCATATCACGCAGTTTTCCATATTAATTTAATTGTTTGGCAATATTGAATCTTATTCTTATCTTGTAAAAACCAAGTGTTATTACTATAAAACCTATTCATTCATTCATTCATGTCATTAAAATTCGCTGAAAAATCAATAAAAACTGAAGAAAAAATGCTAAAAATCCAAAACATTTTTGAATCGTAGAATATTATACTTTAATATTGGCAATTAAAGATTTCTTTGCATTCAAAGTGCTCTACTTGCAAAACAACGTAACAAAATACCATCATTTACGAAAATTCGCTCAAACTGTCATTCTGCAGGACTGGAACTTTTTTTACAATTTTAGCCGGTATGAAGAGTATTTTGAAACGTTCGATTTTTCATGCGCAACCCTACAAAAACGTTATTTGAGAGAAGCGGAGAATATTATTGAGAATTATGACTGAAAACAACTACTTTTTCCAAGTACACTTCAATTATATCAGCCTTAAATTACGTTTCATTGCTCGGACGATAATTAAAACTCTCTGACGTTCACGAACGTCTAATGGGCCACTTAAGTAAGGGAAAGAGGTACAATACTTGCACCGCCTCGAGCATCCGCGTTGTTCCGATCAGAAAATGTTGACGGGCGGGATAATTATTTCTCATTTCATTACGTTGATGGAAGTCCACTTTTCTCTCTAAACGGCTAATCGACTGGGAGCGACTACCAATTAGGGTTTGCTTCTATTAAATTGAAACTTTACGTCTTCAGACATAGAGGGAGGGTGTATGTTGTCGGTAGGCCGCCATTTATATAAAAATCGCTCGGTTGTTACGAAATCGTTGTGAGGGGTTAGGAGAGAAATAGTGGCGATAGAAATAGTTGTTCCAGGATGCAGAATCTAGTTTCTTCTCCGGAGCGGACGGAAGACTTGCACCTCGAATCACTCTCAGTTATTAGAGAAGTCCTCTTTTTTTATATATATACCTATTATTTATAATCGCACTTACTGCCGGTCTCGCCAAGTCAGGTTACGTTATTAATAGAGACGACTGGACGGCAGTTAGCAAAAAACACTATTCGCGAGTTGTTATATAGATCGTATTCGCCAGTTAAGGAAGTCGCTAATAATCATTTAACAGCCGGAATCGCCAGGTGCTAAATTCAGTTCTAAAGACGGAAAGCTAATTAAGGACAACTTCGCTGATTTTCAAGGGCCTCACTATTGTGTCGATCCTATTAAAACAGCGTATTTATTTATTTTATGCCCGAAGTGCACAGTCTCCTTTTCTTTAAATTACAAATAGTCAGCTATTAAAATTGAAAGATGCAATGAGTGTAAAGCTGAATTGCCCTCAACCACCCCTTAAATTATGAACAAGGAGGCCTAGTGAAACAAGTGATCATCAAATGAGGAAATGTTAGTATTTGTTACTCGATAGCTCATGTTTTTTACCCCAAATTTCACAAGGAAAACACAGAAAAGTTAGAAATGATCCTGACGGCTAATGGCTACAACGAACAAGTGAAAAATGGAATAAAGTGAAGCTCTAGAAATCGACGCAGTTAGGTATAGTACAAAGCTGTATTCAAAGAATTACCTACTTCAATTATATTAATTTATTAAATTATTGATTAGTAAACACTTAGGAATTACTCTTAATTAAATTATTATTTCTATTCCAACAACAGAAGCTATATTACTTTCGATTCTACCAAGGTCGGAACATTCTAGCCAATTTTCCAAGAAAATGAAGCTATTGCAATGAATCCAAAATTTCCTTCATGGAAATTCGTTTTGAAATTCCTTGAGTTTAACGCTTTCTGATATGTGTATGTAGTCAAGTTTTCATCAATCAAAAAGTTCTGGTTCTTTTAAATATGCGCACAAACAGAGGGTCGTTGATACTTCTCGGTGGTCTCAACGTTAGTCTTTCTGGGTCACCTGTTTATTTTATATTGCTGTAATATTCTCAGTTCTCGTGTTATTCTGGTCAGTTTCGGAACCTCCGAGACTAATTTCTTTCCTAATCGACTCACGTTTCTGAAATTTAATGGAGCTCGTTCGGGGCAGCTCAAAAACAATTATGAGGTTCGGAAGATCACTGAACAGCTGATGGGGTCTCTGGGGCCAATATCTTTCCTTTTCAACTTGCCGTTTTACCTACAAAGCTTTTTGTTTCGTTGTTTTGACATTTTTAGAGAAATCTTCAACATTTACCTACTATGAACCGTAAAATTGTGGGGTCAGGAGCTGTAAAGGTGTGAACCCTTTTGGGAGGCATGATGCGCCAAGTTTTGATCATTTACTAGATATAGCATTTCTAAGCCAAATGAAACCTTTTCCAAGTCAAATGATACCTTTTCCAAGTCAAATGAAACCTTTTCCAAACCAAATGAAACCTTTTCCATATCAAATTAAACCTTTTCCAAACCAAATGAAACCTTTTCCGTATCAAATTAAACCTTTTCCAAACCAAATGAAACCTTTTCCAAACCAAATGAAACCTTTTCCAAGTTAAATGAAACCTTTTCCAAACCAAGAAAATGAGTGAACTGAGGTACCTAGGTAGGTACAGACTCACATTCAAAAGTCAGAAATTTCTCAAACTCACTTGTTTCCTATTCTACTAAGGTGAGATCCACTTCGGTAATCCTATGCCTGATATTCATCGAATTTTCATTTTGTCAACGTCTTTCTATGATAGGTACAATTGCATCTACCTGCAACTTGCAGGGTACCTACCTATCTAGGTACCTCAGTTCACTCATTAGCGAATTTTTGAAGAAAATTAAGCTATTGTTCTCGCCTCAAAATTTGTAGAATGTGAATTTTTGAAAAAAATTTTATGCAGAAATCCGTTTCAGGCTATTCTGAATCATATTCTGAAGTTTAACGCATTTTTTTATGTATGTATGTATGTGTCATTCCAGACGATAACTGTCCGTAGAATTGTGCTAGAAACTTCAAACAAATTTTAAAATGTTAAGGACACAAAACGAAAGTTCAAGTTCGTTGGCCAGCATGATCGGATTACATCTTCGGGTTGAAATTTTCAAAAATGTAGTCAAAAATTTCAAAATAGCCTGTTTTTTGCGATTCGTTGTGCGAAATAATTTTTTCAGCATACTAACATGTGGTATATTCGGAATCAGCGTAAAATTTCCTATAAGAATATGTATCAAGTTTTCAAAAATTTCAAAGTTGAAAAATCAGTCAAAAATCGAAATAATGCCGTTCGCTAGTTGTAAAAATAGGTAATATTTGCATGAAACATTGTCCAAATTCAGATTGAACTGCTCTTATGTAGCGACTGAAATGTCGAAGATTTCTTCAAAAATTCGCTCATGGGGTCATGCTGCATGACTGGAATTTTTTCTCAATAGGTTTCATTTGGTTTGGAAAAAGTTTCATTTGATTTGGAAAAAGTTTCATTTGGTTTGGAAAAGGTTTCATTTGATATGGAAAAGGTTTCATTTGGTTTGGAAAAGGTTTCATTTGACTTGCAAAAGGTTTCATTTGACTTGGAAAAGGTTTTATTTGGTTTGAAATGCTATATATAAGGGGCTAAATAATAATTATAGAAGAATGATCTGCGTAGAAGGGCTATCTAATACAGAAATAATAAACCGTTGTGTAATAATTTGCAGAGTTTAAAACATAAATTGGATCTACCGACAAGGAGATACGAAAAACGCGTTGGTTGCCCCATGCAGATCTTTAGGAGATATTATGGACTTTGACAATTTCGAAATTGTAGAAAGAAAATCTAATTTGCAAAAAATAATGTTTCTAGAAATGGTCAAGATGAAAAATTGGAATTCAATTAACTTCCGAAAAGACACTCAAAACTTGAGCAAAATCCCCTTTTTGATTGAGGGATTCTAAATTTATAATTACCGTCACCAGCGAACTAGGTAAAACATACGGAAAACATTGCTACCAACATAAACTAAAACAATTTTAAATTTGTTAAATTTGATTTTCTTACACCGATTACTTTGAATTTGGTTTTTTATCACAAATAGAAACCGATAAGTATTTATTTTACAAATTTAGAATTTGATATTTTGAATTTTGTCTTGAAGAAGCCCCAGTTCCTGGGGAGAAACGTTAGAGATTAATAAAAACCGCAATTTAAGGACAGAAAGGCTTTTTTTTTGCAAAGTCTTTTCATAATTTGAACTGTCTAAATAAAGAAGCGTTGAAAATATCCGTTACTGGCTAGAATGACAACCAGAACGTTGATGAATCTATGTCATGTAGAACTTGTTTTCTACATTTCCTGTTCTCTAAATTCACAGACGTTTCGTGATAATCGATGACAGTTTCTATTCTTACGTCGAATGTTGGGTTAATAGTTTAAAAAAACTTAAATAATGTAAAAAATGAACAAAAATGAATGTACCTATTATAGTACCTGTGGTGGTGGTATTGTTGGTAGTGGGAATGCCAAGGCTCCGAGGTGCCACAGTGGTACATGCTGGGCTCAGCGCTGTGGTAGCCCGCGTCCCCACTGCTCGAGCTGCTGCTGGAATTGCTGTTCCAGAAGGACGGCGGGAAATTTCGTGATGTCATCGGAGACCAGTCTGCAACAAGAATAGTAATGCATTGCCTGCTTTGGGTAGTTATATATTATTTGTGAGTAAGTATGTATTTGGCACCTGATGGTTTTTGTGTTGACAACTTTTCAGCATTTGCGTAGCTATGGAGAAGTTAAGTGCCGTGTTCAATACCTATTAGATTAAATGCAAAATCCTGCAACCAATCAGTTTGTCATGACGAGTTTACCAGATGGGGATGAGTTCTTGGACTTTCTCGGTTTTAGTTCTTTAATATATCCGCAACAAGCAATATATGTATACATATTCGTATGATTCATGACAGTTTCTCTAACAATAAGTTCCAAAAGGTCTTATATAAACGTGTCTCTAAAGTCTCCCCTGATAGACGGACAATGTCAAGCATTGTTGTACCATGTTTTTCTTTAATTAATTTTTTGTATATCTATATGTATTTATAATAATAAACAAGTTTTATTCTTCTTCTTTGTAGCACGCCTGCTTCCAAGCGAGTTCAAACCTAAGGAAAGTCCATAAAATGGCATGATCTCATCCAGAAAAGTATTTGTAACCCCCCCCCCCCCTCCCCCCCCCCCGTATGACAAGCCTACCGTTGGTTAGGTTCGCCAGTTAGCCGTTTCGTTAGAGAGTTCGCGGATTATCGTAGAAACAATAAGTAAACATATTGGTTTCATGCTTACAGGGACGTCCTATGAATGGATGGATATATATAGTTTTGGTTAGAGTTAAAATAAGCAAAAAACCAAAAATATCATGACTTCTCGGACCCCCTCTCCCAACCCATATTAACTCCGTCCACCGACAACTAATTCCTGTCATAAGTGTGAAATTTGAAACTCCTGACGTAATTTCCAAAACTAGAATAAATTAATTATTGAATTTAAAGAAAACTATCACGAGAATTTAATAGTTTAGTTTAGATTTAGTACTATTACCCCTCCATTCACCCTCTTCCATAATGAAATTTGAAACTCTTGATATACCTTCCAAAACTAGACCGAATTCCTAGTCGAAAAAAAAATCATGAAAATCTGACGATATTAGCTAAAACATCATTATTTATTTCTATTACCCCCTCCATTCACCCCTTTCATAATTAAATTTGAAATTCCTGATACGCGATCTGAAACTAGACCAAATTCACAGTTGAAAAAAGAAAAAAAAAAAAAAAACGAAAATCGGAGGAGAATTGTTAAAACAACACGATTTATCTGTATTACTTCCTCCATTCACCCCTTCACATGATGAAATTTAAAAATCCTGACATACGTTCCAGAACTACATCGAATTATTAATGGAACAAAATAAGAATCACAAAAATTGGTCGAAATTTTGTCGCTTGGGCAGCGCCTGTAAGAATCGTTAATTATCCCCTCCACCCCCCACCACGACAGTAAATCCGAAATTAGATAGATAGATATACACACTGTATAATATATATACATATGATATATGAAAAAGTGTTAAACTCTAGGATTCTTTTCAGAATGTCCCAAAACGGATTTTAATGAAGAAAATTTTCGAAAATTTAGATTTTAAATTTTTCTTAGCCATTGCAATAGTTTCATTTTCTACCGGAAATTCTTTAAAATGAATTCATACTAGTTTCTCGATTAACACAGATAATCATAAATTCTATAAATTAAGATTTTTTATCTTGGCAATTTTACATACTTAAACGTTATTCTTTATTTCACATCCTATCACATTGATAGGTAATTTCCCTACTTTTGGAGTAATACTCGCTCTTTAGAGTACTCACTCTTTTGGATGCTCACTTTCGGGAGTTTTAAATTGCTGTTTTGGTATCACAGTCTACCCAAGGTCCCAGGTTATCAAACTCGCTCTTCAGTCGGGCACGGAGAAATGCTTTATATACAACAGAATCAATCAGAGGTTATTGGCCAACAGTCTAAAAATACCTAACGCTCCTAGCAAAATATCCAGGAGGAATTATCCCCCTTCACCTTCACCCTTAAGCTCCACCGAAACTGTAAGAATTCTAATAAATACCTGTTCATAAATAATTTTACGATCCATAGGTGTCAGAAGAAGAATTATGATTGGAATACTCACACTCTCTAAAACAAAACAAAAGGGAGAGAAAAAAATTCTTTTCGGAATTATCGTCTTAAACTACAGAAACATGCTTAGTATCGAAGTAAAAATCTCATTAATTATCAATTTAATTTCAAGTTCATGACTACTGAAGTTTTCTTTTTACGAATCAGTGTTAGTTACTATGATAATCAACCACTATCTATTCAAAGGAAGAAAAAAGTGTTATATCACCCTGACGATCAGGTAACTGTTGACTGGATATTTTCACTGACGTCGAGTCTTAATTGAACTGATATCGAGAAATTTACTGCTAACTCAATCAAGCGGGAAATGAAAATATTTGTTATTGGACATCGCATACTTGTGTCGTTGAAGTTATTTTTAACGTCCGGAGCACAAATTAATATTGCGGTCGGTACAAATATAATAATTCCTCCCTTAACTGACAGTGATTTATTTCTGATATTTCGCGCACATCAAGTACCGAGGTACTAAGTTTATATGTCAAGTCGTAAAAATAGATTAGTCGGTTTTACAGTGTTTCACAATAGTTACAGTTGTTGAACGATACGTAGACACTAACCATAAAGAAATGTAATTATTTTCATCGTGTAATTGTAATCAGAAGTTGAAATCGGAGCTAGTAAAACACCGGCTGGCATTCTTCACGTGAATAAATTACAAATACAGTCAAGCCGTAAAGTTGGACGAACTGTCGAGAGGAATTTCTCATTAAAAAATAATAATAAACGGTAAACGTTTTAAGGAAGTCCACCGATTTGTTCAAAGCAGGAATCCGAGGAAAGGGCATTAAATTGAACCTCGTATTTCACGTTTATAGTGCAAAGCATTCGTGAGAAACTATCAAATGCCAGGATACCTAGCACAAAAGCTTGTTATACCAAGCTAGCAAAAATTTACCGGTTCGAGAACGGACTCTTCAAGCTGGAAATGAAACATTCTCGAATAGAAAAGCGAGTAATGACATTTTCTTCGTAAAACGCGACATGAAAGATAAGCATAGAAACCATTTTGAAGAAAAGACATAAATCATCACTCTTTTCCAGTAATAATTAGAAATTTTTCAACGGCGTTAATTGCTAGTTCAATTCACACCATAAAAGAATAATAAAATGGACATAGATACCATATGATGTTCATCAAGAGGTGAACGAAAACGTTCAGGTATTTATTAAAATGTGATTCTAGAATTTAGTCCTTAAGAAGATCAAAGTGAAATTGCTAGCGATGTAGTACCAATTTGATTTTTTAGGATTTTGGATACAAATCTTATGTCAATATTTTTTTACAACTCAAGTTTTATAGTAATAGGAAAAAATCAGTTTTTTTCTATTTGGGGCGTACAGCTCAAATTCAAAAAACATGTAACATGTTAATATCGCTTATATGACAATGATTACGTAAAAGGACTCGAGTCCTCGTTGAAGTCTATTGCAGAAAAATAAACTTGATTACCAATAACCACCTCAAGAGGAAGTATTCTTGTCTTATATTATTATATTTTAGAAACAATCAACCTTTCCTATAGAAACGTATTCGTTATCACACATCATCATAAACATATTATGTAATTATAAACCCACCGTCTGTTTCTCGAGGAATGTTGGTAACTACGTAGCAAGCAGAAATATGACCGCTACTTTGGAGTCGCATTTTCGCAACACAGAACGTAACGCTTTTGGGGCTTTGAGCATGATCCACGCTAAAATCGTTAGGCCTCATATTCAATGAATACATTCTTTCTCCGTCCTCAATTTAAAATATTAGTGATTTTCCTGTTGACTTATACATACAAAGATAACAATCTTACTTCCTCAATCCCAACTTGTTAAATTACTAGCTGTGCTCTCTCGCTTCGCTCGCTCGTCCAAGACGTGATTGCAGATCACAATGTACCATCACATAAATTTCTAGTTAATTTAGTCAGTACTGTCAGGGAAATACTATTCACAATCGTATCTACCACATCTAGAGAGGCTCCGTTCCAAAATTTGGCATCTCCAGTAAGATAGGAACAAAATTAGCTGTAGAGCACACACAGCTAATTAAAGAGGTCCCTCAAATTGTAATTATACACATTCATACCCTGAGAAGTATCGTTCCCAAGTTCAGCATTTTTTAGTGAAATAGGAACAAAATTATGTACAAAGCCACTCAGCAGATTGAAGTATTTCTCATGTGGTAGGTAATACCACTACCGGAAGAGCCCCGTTCCAAATGGGGCTCCGAACATGAGAAGCTCGAGATAGAGCGCAGCACGTAAACAATGACCTTAACGGTTTGCTATTCTTTTGTTGCCGATAAGGGCAGTCGTGACGTACACAAGTTGTTTTTGGTGTTTTGTCGGTTTTTTGTTTGTCTGTGTGTTTCTTCTTTTTTTTTTTTTTTAATTTTATTGGTTGTTTTCATTTTAATAATCTATGTTTCATTATTAATATAATTCTCATTTTTAACCGGTATTGATGAGATTGATAGTGAGGGGGACGAATTGTAGAGCAAAAAGGGGTGACGCAGGTTATCAACAAAGAGAAAGTCAGACAAAGACATCATCACACAGACGGAGACGGAACGAAAATTGTTCGGAATGGTCTAAAACGGAAAATGCGAGTGGAAATTTTGATTTCGGAGACAAAAACTGTTTTATCTTCGAAAAGAGAAAACAATGTTTCCACTACCTATAATAACCCCGCTTGCGTGAAATGAAACTACCATTGGAATTATATCATCTGATACGGGCATCGTAGTTACAAGGCGATTTTTATAATATTCCACCAGCTATAGTTTGCTCCCTAGCTGTTGATTTTTTTCCTGCTAAAGTTCTGGCCCTTAGAGAGAGCAAATGGATGAACGTACAGCGACCCAGGGGATTTCAGGCGATTCTTTTGGATGATGTCCATAAATGAGACTCAAAAAAACATTACTGTTACCTTAAAAGTTTTTGGGATATCGATTTTACAATCTTTCAGCCCTTAATTACGATCGAAATTGATGCCGATTTTAGTGGCACATCCTCGGCCAATTATGGTTTTGAGCCAAATTTCTTGAACTTTGGTCAAGTATTTTTGGAGAAAATCTCTGGACGGCACACAGTCATCCGAAATTGACATCTTGGGAAAACTTTTCGTTTCCCTTATTGATTTTGTAAAACTCCAAGAATTGTTCCATAGGAACAAGGGGGTATATTCGGAATCCGCGCAAAATTTCCCATCAAAATAGATTATAAAACGAAAAGTTTTCCCCAGATGTCAATTTCGGCTTAGTAACCGACTTAGTTATTAAAGTTTTCATCCAATTTTGATGAAATTGCCAGAGAACGTGCGGTCGCAAACGAAGGTCTCTTCAAGCATCATTCTTTCGTCGATTTTGACCTTTCACGCTACATTTTTATTTACTACTCTTTTCCGCTTTGGGATTTTTCAAGATCAAAAACTTTTCAATGATCTATACATTCACGATACGGAAACGAGGAAGCTATGTGCCTAACCCAGCTTGGCAGACTTTTTTTTACTTGTCTTCAATAAATGTTTGGGAACTACTGATGGGAGAACGTTCGATGCAATGGCACTGTGTAAATGCAAGTTTACGTTTCTCTTGATTTACTTGATAAAATTGCTGATTATAAAATATTAATGAAATTGTTATTGCTCTTCGAAGGACCACTGGAATGCCAAAAAATTAAATTATCTGGATATTTATGAAATTCACTCGAAAAAGCTTTATTGTATCATACTTTATATCGACCGAGATCCAACATCGTTAAGGTGAGAGGTTTGCTGTAAATTTCTGGCAATGGACCGAGACTAACCGCAATGGTACAGTGGGAGATTTTCAGGTACCTCCAATCAAAATTCCAGTCAGTGGCGAATAGTGCAGCTAGGGAATGTGCACTCATGATGCTGTAAAATATTCCGCCAGGATCATATCGGTAAATACACCTGTCGTTAGACCAATGAAAATTCCATTCCGTGCATCTCTAATTACTCCCATTTCCTGATACTAATTTCCCGTCGGTACGTTTAAAAGTATTTCGAAAATTCGAGTAATGCTGAAATTAATTACCATGTAGACATAGTGGAAGGCAACCGCGGAGTGCGCTCGTTCATCAACTTTTAGCTCAATAGCAGGAAGTAGTAACCGTAGCTTAATTAACATGAATCCATGGGAATAATTGTTGTTCTCAAGTGTCGAATTCCTGCTTCTAACAAAATATAGAAGACGAGTCGTTAAACCAGCGTGGCAATTCATTACACAAAAGTTTATTCTTTCCATATTAGGTACCTATCCCTTCTGCAGAAATCAGTAGGATACCTTAATTGATCAGCTTGTCACATCTATACTTGAAAACACCTTCGAAATTTACCTAGTGAATGTTTAACGAGTAATGGGTGTTGCAGGGATTCAACTCGTATTTGCATAGCAAATCAAATGTAATGAAATCGTCATAATGACATCAAGAAATTTCGTCAACATTGAATGATTATTGAGGGATATTGTAAGGATTTCATATCTGCACATGCGCACCACTTGGTGCGTTGGCACGTCCCAAACCTTGTGCCATCACGAGTGTCTGAGGTTGTTGAATCTTAAATTCAGCACTGTTTCCACTTCTCCAACATAGAAGGCTGAATAGTTTTTGGATAGAAGCTCGTATATGGTGGTACTTTGGTGTTTGGCAGCCTGCAGAGCCCTTGCACCGGTAGGTACGTGTTGGGAATGTTAAGCAAAGTAATGTTCTCTTCTTCAAATACCAGTATACATAGTTTGTATCGTGTGTTGCCTTTATTTCAGGCAAGGGGAACCTTCCAGTAAGACTTCATGCCATATCTTATAACGCTTCATTTGACGAGTGCTATGAGATAAAGGTTCTCCAAAAAATGAAGTCTGATAAGAATAAGACGAAGTTGCTGCAGTTCAAGAAAGCTCATAGCGATGTCGCGCATAGCAATACAATTTCCCGAGAGCCTACAAACCCCCAGGACTCATTATTTATTAGAAGATGAAAATGTTTGCCACCACTGAAGCATAGGCTCCCACAATAATAACCCCACAGTTTCACAGTTTCAGCAAGATTTCTAGCCAATGAGAAACTTTTAGCATGGAACATGCTTTAGCTATCACCTGACTGGCCAAAAGTGTCACGTTTTTATGTCACAAAAAACTGTCACACAAATTTTCTTATGAGTTTCACGTATAACCAAGCCGTTGGTAGGGAAATGGAACTTCCTCAGTGTTCATCGAACCTAAATCGTTCACTATTCGTTGGAAATCTCTCATTATTCTGAAGATCAGCAAGATATTTATGTCGTAGTATTATATTTATTTACAAGATATTAATCCAATAATGCGATGTTATAAATGGTTAGTAAACAATATTATTGTGCCGCTTGTAAGCCTTGTTTTGTGGCCACTTGATTGAGACGAACTAAATCACTCGCGACGAAGTTGTGGAAACCCATTATAAAACGGAAGTTAGTGAAAAACGTTGTCTATTTCCACGAAAAATAAAGAGTTACAATGTTAAATCGATTTCGACGGTTAGGCCATCATCAGTAACAAACAATAACTTATTGTAGTTATTGTTTACAGTAGTTATTGTTTGTTACTGATGATGGCCTAACCGTCGAAATCGATTTAACATTGTAACTCTTTATCTTTCGTGGAAATAGACAACGTTTTTCACTAACTTCCGTTTTACTTGATTGAGGTGGTAACCTTGATAATAGGTGTTCCGCTTGGTGGTAGGCTGTTAGTTTGGCAACATCATAAATATAAGGAAACAAAATAAAATACTTCCATTTAACTTAGTAGTGAGTCATCATAAGCGCTATAACGTTCTGTGAGTCCTCAGAAACGTACAACCAAGCCGTTGGTACGGAAATGGAACTTACTCAGTGTTCATCGCACCTAAATCGTTCACTATTCGTTGGAAATCTCTCATTTTACTGAAGTCTAGTAACTTGACATTGCACCATTGTACTACAACGGAAGCTGAGTTATGCGCATTATAGCCCATTCTCATTATATTAATTTGTCAGTTTTACAATTGAAAATGGCATGTATTTATTAATTTATTTACAATACAGGCAAGCCCAATACAAGAAGTTTATAATACAATAGCATAAGAATTATACATATAAATAAATAAATATAATACAACGTTAAAATCTAGGATTGTGTTTTTTTTATGCATGAAAGGATTTTTAGGGGGTCCCCGACGCTTCAAACCCACTTTTAAAACTTCAAGGCATCTAAATAGCTCATTTTTTCTTTGAAAATTCGCTAAAACCAACAAATTTTCAGAGGATTACCCCTTTTTTGCTTAGTCGATTTAGGTTAGGTATAGAAAATAAGAAATAAAAATCACTTCATTTCAATCCCGGGTCGATATCGGACGTTTAGGTGAAGTGAAAGGGTTAACCTCAGGTCTGGACGAAGACTGGAGTAGGAATAGGTGCCCGTCTTGAGGGGGCCGAAGATGTCTCTGACGTGAAGCCAAACAGGTTGACGGGCGTTTGAAAAACCGTCCGGCGTCTTTTGAGGCGGCCGCTTCAGGTTTCAATTTCCGCGAAACCCGGCGAGATGTGCAAAACGGTAGAGCTCACGGTGGCCGCCCCTCTCGCCGGGTTGGACGTCTATGTTGAGCCCGCCAGTCTCATCCGAGACGAAACCTCGACAGGAATGCGATTAGACTAATTCAGGTTTTGTGACTGAGTTCTGAACTGCCAACTTTGAGGAAATATTTCTGAAAATGGCAAGTTAGTCAAGAAGAAAGAAGAGTTCCAGTTTGGTAGCCGAGCCGAGCGCACGTGTTTTTTGCGAGCTCCGTATTAAGTATTGATTTAGCAGGGTTGTGCCGTGAATTTCGTTTCATTTTTTTTTGTTTTTTTGTGGTTCCTCTTTAATTAACTCTCAACAATAGGAATTTTCATAAATTTGTAACCGGTAGATTTCTGGAAAAAGGTCA
Organism: Adelphocoris suturalis; assembly: GCA_030762985.1. Taxonomy (NCBI): domain Eukaryota; kingdom Metazoa; phylum Arthropoda; class Insecta; order Hemiptera; family Miridae; genus Adelphocoris; species Adelphocoris suturalis. The sequence goes on from CM061048.1 coordinate 51,952,886, forward strand.
TTTTTGCGGGTTTGGTTGGTGATTTATTGTTTACCGAAGGAAAAGGACTATCCACTCGAACGAATACCGTATTCCTTAGTCAGCAGCACTCGAAGAGCCGACCGGTGTCGCGTTGAATAATTGCAACGACGAGAATGTCGACCTCCAAGATTCATTAGGTAATTCAACGCCTCGACGTACTTTCACAATCAAACTTCAAAACTGCGACTGTATTTTGAAGGAACATACATTTTTCTAAATTCATGCCATGTCGCATGAATGCCCTGTCGCAAGAAATCGCTAACAGCCAAGAAACTATCTTGCTCACGCAAAAAATTAATAAGAGAATTGACAGTTTAGAAGACAATCTAGCATTATCTGAAAAAAATAAAAATAAAAATAATAATAATAATAATAATAATAATAAAATAAAATAATAATACGAAATAGAACAGGCACACGGCACAGGCACAGGCACTACAGAAACGATATTGCGATTCTTATTCTTCATAACGTTCTAGAAGGGAAAGAAAACATGGATATTCTCAATAGGAAGGTGATGGACATTTTTAGAACGGAATTAAATTGCGTTCTTGAGGATTTTGAAGTTATAGGTGTAAGACGTTTAGACACCATCCATCCTTCCAGAAGTCGACCAGTTCACATTCATTTTGCTAATAATTTCTCTAAATCTAAAGTACGCCTGAACATTCACAAGTTCAAGAGATCCCAATTCAATACATCCGAGTTCTACGACAGACGAACACGGGAATTTAGGATGCATCCCTTGCCCAAGTTGTTTCAAGCAAGAATACGGGAAGCATACCGTCTAGGTTGGAGATGAACAACTGGTTGATCGAAAAAAACTTACCATTCGCCATGGACGAATTACGTTGGAGGATTCTACATCTACTGCGTTAGAAGTGGAGGTTAATCTGAATACTCCTCCTCCGTCCCCTCCCAATATTTCCAGAGAACAGGTAAAGAAGAAGATGAAAATCTACAAGAGATAGAACGAACATCAACACCGCTTTGGAAATTTTGGCAACGACTCGGAATTATTATTGAATTTGGCACGGCATGTTTGGTATGTTAACTATGCAGTGCTCATTTATTATACGTAAATTATGTAGACCTATGTAAGCAATTATTTGAAACATCATACTTAAAAGTCTAACATTGCTTGTTGAGGCAGAAATGAAGGCAAGACATCGCTATTTTTAATATGTCGACAAATGACAAACCTATGATGACAAACCTTGGAAATTCCACCATAACCAGTCCTTAGTGGCGGAGTTACGCCTGTTTAGGCTGCTGAAACTGCTGATCCGACGGCAATGAAATACATAGTGAGCTAACCCGCACATTGCCCGAAAATTACATCAAAATCGAACTAAAACTTAGCTCGGTATTGGACGTGACAAGGAATTGCCACAGACACACAGCCACGGGGTCAAAATTGATCAGTCAGCTCTAAAACACAAAATGCTAGGACAAATTTTTGGAAAGAAACCTTTTTCTCGTTTTTCGTAAAGAGGAGCAAAAAGCTTTTACATTACTGTAAGCGTAACACGTTCTGCATAAATTGGCAAATGCGTTTGATCCACCCGAAGTATTAAAAAACACATTAGAGCTGTGAGAATAAGTGAATAGATCTATTTTGGTGTCATAAAGATGGTTTATGAGGCCTAAGAAGCAGATGACGTGTCATAAGGGCAAGGACTGGAATGTTGATACACATTGGATTAGAAGAGGAAGCCTGTCCACTCTCCCGATCCCGATAAACGTGTGAAGGCTCGCTCCCGACCTCCATAAAACATGCAACTCTCACCCCCATTCTCTCTTCCATTCCTACCTGCTCCTTTCTGAACCTCTGGTTTTCAAAAGTCAACGATAAAACAATAAAAGCGGGAAGATGCGTTTCTTTTTCCGAAAAGGTTGAGTTCTCTTCGTGGGTTCTATTCGTGGGAACCCCGGGATCGATTAGAGCCGATTTTAATCTCTTGAATAGCAGCCGTAACATTATCTATAGACCTGTATCTAGGGACCTACTATTAATATTTTTCTAGTTCTCTATGATATCGACAAAAGTAACACGCTACAAATAATTACATTAAGGTTTGATTTTTCTCTGGGTGAACAAGTCTTTCTCAAAGCTCCTTATACTTTCCTGTTCAATATCTTCCAAAAACATATTGGTAAGTATCTAATGCATGCATTACGGGGACGTCTCTATGGATAGATCGTATACAATCTTGGTAAAAATTAAAATAAGAGAAAAAAGTTCCAGTCATGCAGCATGATCGAATGAGCAAATTTTCGTAAATTATGCACTATTTTATTTTAAATTGTTTTGAAGATGCAAGACATCAAGTAAAAATAAATTGATAACTATTAATTTTACGGCAAAAAAACTCGTTATAAATAATGTTCTGCAATTCAAACAAGATTTGGATTTTTTGTAGTTTTTATATCTATTTTTTTGAAAATATCAATGAAGTTTAAACACATTTTTCAGCATAAGTTTCTGCATACATTTTTAATTACAATAATTCATCTTTAATAAACTTTTTTAGGTGAAATTCTGCTAAAATATAAATTAAACGATTTTAAGCCGTTTTTCGCTATTTTTGTGATTCATCAGCACATTTTTTGAAATTTGACCAATTTAATGTAGGTACTCAAAAAATGCTGGCCAAAGAATCGGCATTTAGTTTGGAAAGCTTGATTTTTTTTTGGCACCAGAACGGAATTTTTATCTCAATTCTCAAAACAGATTTCAATGAAGAGAATGTTTGAAATTTTTGATTTTAAAATGTTTGGAGCCTTTGCAATAGCTTCATTTTCTACGAAAATTCACTAAAAACACAAATATCATCATCCCCATTTACCACCTTTAGCGACAGTAATTTTGAAACATCCAAGGTTGCATAACTGAACCAAAATCTGCATTGGACAAATGATGAAAACTGTCGCGGAAATGAGATAAATATAGTAAAAATATCATGATTTATCGCTATTATCCCCTCCATTCAACCCTTTCAGGTGACACACACCTACACTCATACACATACATACACCTATGGATTTTTTTTTTGGATTTGGTCTTAGAATGGTCTAAAACGGATTTGTATGCGATTGTTTCTCAAGTTTGGTTTCTCAATTATCACATATCTATTGATGTTTAGAGGGATGTCCTAAAAAACCAATACATTCCGGTTGGGTAACTCACCCAAATATAGGTACCACCCACAACACATTTTCACCTTTCATAGTTTTCTGATTCTCTATGATTTTCAACATAACAAACACGCTACAAATAACTGCACGAAGGTTTGTTATTTCTCTGAGTGGATAAGTCTTCCATAGATCCGAAGATCTGCTTGATCAATACCTTCCAACAAACCAATAGTTAGAAGTCAAGTAATTTACCCACCCATTTGCAACCACGACCCGTAAACTACCTACACGTATTCACCTATTCATATTCTTCTGATTCCTTAGGGTCAAATGCCCAGTAGATATCCGCTATCTAGACAATCAACAATTTGGCGCGGGCTTTTAAGTTGGAATTTTAAGGCTTGTAGTGCTTTCTGGAGGGCGTCTTATGCATTATTTGATACCAAATTATCACTAGAGAAGTCGGACTAACTATTAAGGTGTTCAGGTAACATCCTTGTAACGGTATTCACTTTCAGTTGTTCAGTCTTCACTTCGTTTTCCTCACACATCAAGACACAAAACCTTCGAGGATCAACGTTTCAACATATCGTAAATGTTAGAGAGAATCAAGATAATGTACTGTTCTTGCACAGGTAAAATAACAATGAAATCTAGGAGATGAATGCGTCTTCATCTATACTTTAGGTAGGTACAAAAAGTACTTTGGTACTTCTTCATCTACTGGGTCTTAAGCGTTCATACATTGGAGTTCGCTGTTCATCCACTGGGTGAAAACGCATTTCTCATTTTATTTTCGTTTTTTTTTTTTTTAATGAGTGTTTTTATTCGACCAATTACTGTTTCTGCTTCTTTTGACTTAAAAGCATTTATTAAACTAAGTTTTATAATGAAATATTTCTGGGGAAGTTAAGTTAACGATGCTAACAAGTGGTATTACAATGGTACCAGGGCTTAGGTGTTAATCTTCTGACCAGTTCACTCTATGATTTTCGACATCAAACATGCTGTGTATTATTACACAAAGATTTGCTATTTCCCTGGGTGGACAATCCTGTTCAATTCTTCCCAACAAACCAATACATTCCGGTAGAGCAGGTAATTCTCCCACCCATATGTGCCTATACAACACACATTCATCTCTCATATTTTCCTAGTTCTCTATGATCTTCTATATAACAAACACGTTGGGGAAAATTGTGGAATTTTCCCCCTCCCTAAGTTAGCACAAGGGCCAAGAGGTCGAAAACTCAGCATTGTCATCCCAGAGAATCCTCGAGTGACCTGTAGAAATTTCAACAACTTCAAAATACTTTCCAGCTCGACCTGAATTTTTCGACCTGCCGCCCGTACTATATAACTAATGTCCAACAGCAACTGGTATGGGAGATGATTACAATAGCTACTTATATCGTAAAAATGGGTTTTCTTAAGAAGAAAATAAATAAATAAAAACAAAAATTGATTTGAGTAAATGTTTAACAATTAGGTACCTTTTTACACCGTTTTTTTGTTTGGTTAAGGGGTTTAAGAAAGCTAGATAGGTATATTGAAAGAACAATGAGTGTTTTCTCCGATGTTTTATACTAGTTATTATGAATGTTGGGAAAATGCTGACCGCAGTAATCGATGTGTAAGCTATCGTTACAGCAATCGCTGCATGATCTGTTGAATAGGTAAGCACTGATATTATAATTGATAAAAATACTTTTCATTCAGATCTGATACCTATTGAATAAGAAACCTAACGACATGCTTTTTGAAGTGTAAACTTCTATAGGCGCACCGCGTCGAAACATTTAGCGGGGTGTGAATACGACTTTACCATCACGTTTTTTTCCGTCACGCTGTTTTGACAACCAAGCCGTTGCTGGGGAAATGAAACTTCTTTATTTTTCACCCGACGAAAATCGTTCTTCACTCGTTGAAAAGCTCTCGATTTATCACGCATTTCTTTCATACTTGTTCTTCTATTCATGTTGTAGTTTTATTTTATTTATGTTATGAATGGATATAGTAAACAATGCCGCTTGTTTTGTTGTCACTTGGAATCTTGCTTATAGTAATTGTAGACGCGCACCATAACAGAAAATTACCTACTTAGGTACTCTGTTCTAATTTCGATTTTTAAAACATTTATGTCGTTGTTTTAAATTTATTTACATTTACGAATTAGCGGGATTGCATGTTCCATGTTTTAGCGTTTTAGCCGAAGGCTCAAGGCGGAAAGTTACTGAGGGTCCAGGGGCAGAGCCTGTCCACTTTTACTTCCCCAACATCCCAACAGAGTGGAAAGTAATGTCCAAATCGTCATAGAAGTTTACACTTCTCCCGTGTGGTCTTTAGCACACCTAGTTTTTTTTATCGATACACTTGTATATCGGTGGAATTTCAACATAAACATACCCATAATTGAAACGGGGTCGAGGAAGCTAAAACTACGAACCGTACGTTCGTCAGCTGGGATTCCCTGGCATTTCACCCCAGAAGGATTCTGGTCCCGGCGGGATCGGGTATGTGGAGCCGAGACGAAATATGGTGCGGGGGAATTCCTTCCGGACGGGGGAAGAGTGCAAGGTCGCGCCTGCGTTCCGAAGAATCCCAACAATGGGACTAGGGATGAAGGAACTCCCAGTGGCAGCGCTGTCGATTTCGCTTCCGTGCACATCTGCGCCTCTTCTGGGTTTGTTCCTGTAGTGGCCTCTGACTTGGCCATCTTTGCTCTACAGGGTTATTCAACACTCAGAATTTTTTTATTTTTCAACCTATAAACATGGTTCAAATATATATATTTTTAATATCATGAACTTTTATTAAAAGTCATCAATATATGCCAAATTTTGATCTCTTCATCGTTCATTTTTTGATCTCTTATAAGCCTAACTGAAGTGCTACACGGTTTCCAAACCCAAGCTCCGCACTTCTCCATCTTCTGCTTCTATGACACATGCTGGATGCACGTAATACAGCCATAGTGATGCGGACTCTTAACCAACCACAAACTACCGTCTGAGGCTGATTCCATATGTCTGCAAAGCGCTCACCCAATACTTTTACGAAGGCATTCATCTTAATGAACGAAGGTTCAAATCTTAATGAAACCGCGGGGTGAGCTCCACCCTAAGGCAGAAGTTATCAGCTAAATATTTTGCTTCCTCACTACCAAAGGCAGGGATGTTTTGTGTTCGTACGAGAAGTGGAAAACATTTGTGTCATACTAAATCGAATGTTCCACTTAAGTACTTTTCGCGTTTCAAAGCTTGTTGATCAATTTTGGTTCCGTGCCTGTCTGACTGCCTATTGTAAATCCTTGTCATGCCCATGTTTTAGTCTTATTTTTATGAAATTTTCAGGGATTGTGCGGGTTTACTCCTGGAAGGTCCCCGATAACTTTCACAGCCGTCGGATCAATACCGGCCGTCGGCCTGTGTGCATGCGCAAAACAAAAATTTATTATAACATCGATTTTTCGCCAAATTTTGGTCGATTTCGTTCTAACTCGAGAAGTAGTTGAGTAAATGTTCCAGAAAGATGCCCAATGAATTGTGTTGGGATATGTAGTGATCGGTTGAGTTATAACAATTTCGTATTCGCAAAACTAAAATTGATTGACAAAATCAAAACTCGAGACCGACAGACCGATTTTTATGTCATTTACAGGGATTACGCGGGTTAGCTCTTAGACGATCTCCTATATCTTTCATTGCCGTCGGATCAATAATAGCCTGTGCGCATGCGCAAACGAGAATTTCTCATAACATCAAAACTCGGGGGTTAGTTGAGTATATTCAATTCGAATCGATTATTTGTATAAACCCTTTGGGTATTAGAATAATGAATTAATGCATCTTTATTATTTCGCATGTGATAAGAGAAATAGCCTGTGCGCATGCGCAAACGAGAATTTATCATAACATCAAATTCTTGTAACCTATAGTTCTGCTTTCTTTCGAACTCGGGGGTTAGTTGGGTATATTCAATTCGAATCGATTATTTGTATAAATCCTCTGGGTATTAGAATAATGAATTAATGCATCTTTAATTTCGCATGTGATAACAGAAATGTAGAATGAAAATATTACTACATCTTTTCTTCATACAATACAGCTATTACATCACAATAACGACAGAGCGGATACTTAGGTTAATTACATACATATTTACATAATATCATATTATATGGCGTAACACAAATCGAAATCAATCACCCCTCATCGTTTAAATGAAAATTAAGTAAAAGGTCTGAAAATACAATGCAATACGGCATCCTTATATATATAAAACTCAAAGTTTGTTTCTATCTATCTATCTATGTATGTATGTTCCCAATACACGGCTAAATGGCTGAACCGATTCTGATGGGAGGAGTCGTAAAATGATCAGCAAGTTTCGGCGCACAGCATAGGCTAGGTCTGAACCTCCAAAACATCCTTCTACTTCATAAACGGAGCTACTCTTTTAAACCGATTTGATTAGTTCCCGAACTTTTGTTATTATGGTTCCTAAGAGGCAGTTTGTTAGTGGCGGGAATTCGTGACAAGTGGAAGAGCCTTGACGGGTTGCTATACAGGTGTTCTGAGTGAAGCATGGGTAAAATTGTCTCCTGTTCATCTTAGGAAGTTGAAATTTGATAGGGTGACTCTTTGGGACATTAAGAGACTATTGAAATGATGGGCTCCTTCCTAAACAGGTGAGCACATTCTCTCCTGTTCACCCTTGGAAGTAGAAATTTGATAGGGAGACTCTCTGGTCTGGGTCATTAAGAGACTATTGAAATGATGGGCTCTGTCATGATCAGCTGAGAGAGCTAAATTCTCTTCGGTTTACCCTAAGAGGTTGAAGTTTGATAGGGTGACTCTTTGGGACAATAAGAGACGATTGAAATGATGTTCTCTTTCCTGATCAGCTGAGTGTGCTAAATTCTCTTCTATCCACCCTAGGAAGTTGCAATTTAATTGGGCGACTTTTTGGGACATTAAGAGACGATTAAAATGATGAGATTTTCCTAATCAGCTGAGGGACAAAATTCTTGAAATTCTGTCATTAAGAGACACTCTTTTAGGAAGTTGAAATTCTCTTCTGTTCACCCTCGGAAGTTGTAATTTGACAGAGACTCTCTGGGTCATTAAGAGACGATTTTAATGATGAGCTAAATTCTCTACCCACCCAAGGAAATAAATTTGATCAGCTGAGTGATCAGCTGAAATTCTCTTCTATCCACCCTAGGAAGTTCACCTTTTTGGGACTTAAGAGACGTTGAAATTTGAGGGACAAAACTCTCCTGTTCAGAGGAGAATTTGATAGACTCTCTGGGTCATTAAGAGACGATTGAAATGATGATCAGCTATCTTTTCTTCTGTTCACCCTCAGCTGAGTGAGCTATATTTTCTACTCACCCTAGGAAATTGAAATTTGATAGTGTGACTCTTTGGGACAATCAGAGACGATTGAAAATATGGGCTCTTTCCTGATCAGCGATCAGTTTGATCCTGATTTTGCTACTTTTCTGCTGTAATTTGGCATGTACCCTTCGTAGTTATGAACTCAGTCTAGATATGGTTATTTAAGCTGTCTATGCACAAACAAACCCGTACTGGTGGGTTCATACAACGCACGAGTAACCGGCTAGTTATAGATAAAGAAAACTAAATCTACGTTAGACAACCGAGAGAGAAATATGATTCTACTCATTCAGAGAAAAAGCTCTTAATTTTAGAGCTTGTGTAAAATAGCCAAAAATGTCTACAAACATCTTCGGATCGTCATCCCCAGCAAGCAGTTCTTCCAAATGAGACTGGACACACTCTACAGGTATAGTGTCACTTATAAAGTAATTCGATATATACTTACCCAGATAATGGTTCCGAAATGGCTTGTTTCCCGGAAATATGCATAATAAATTACCCAAAGTCTCCTGCTCCCGCCTATTACAGATCGTACACAGTGCTGCACACTCCAACTCGTACAAACATATTTTGTGATATATTTTCAGTTTTCCCTGTTTGCCAATCGTAATTGTGCCATAACTTTTTCCATGCATATATATATGGCCTGGCAATCCAATGCAGGGGGCAGCGCTCGAGCCATACTTGCATGTTTTCTGGAAATGTGAGTTATAACGCCATCGTCATCATCGATCACATATAATGTCATCGAAGTGATATACCATACATGAAGTACCTTGAAAATATTTAAATAAACCAATTTTTGTAAAATGTATATATTGTATAACGACTGGCACGGGCTATATGGGTATACAGTATACGCGCGAAAATTGAATGACGATCAACCACAGTTCCTAAGGTGGTGCTGATTATACGCTAGGTAGTGTAAAAAACAGATGTGCATTCTCCTGAACTGGTTTACAAAGCACTTGTAATAAAGAGAACAAACCATTGGCGTATATTTCAAAGTGGAAAGTACAAGTCACTTGCAGACAGTATTCACGTGTATTGTGATTTATAATCCCCAATATGTCATTCATCTGGCTGTAAATAGAAGAGATGTGGTGGAAGATTAGATGTGGTGGGAAAATAACATCCAGTCGTAGAGAGGAACATCCACTCTAGGCTTTCCACTCCTTTAAAACCTAAATTTATCGGTAGGTAATAATATACGAAATATGCCAAGTTTCAATAAATTTTAAAGAGCTAGACGGAACGCATATACGCTCAACTGTTATTTGGCGGTAACAAAGAGTAAATGTGAGCGTAATTTGCGTGTTAACGTAAGGAAAAAATGGCTTATATCGACTAAATTCTCAGACCGAAGTTATTCAAGAGGTACGAGAATCTAAAGAATCTGTTGATTACGAGGAAAAAATCTAGGAAAATGCTCCTAATAAGACTTGTTGCTCAATAGTTGAGTTTCCTAGCTCGACTTGCGCGTTTTGTAACGAAACCCGCGGCTCCGGATTGTCTAAGTACGGGGAGGCTCCTTCAAGTTGGGAAATCTTTTTAAAAGTTGTACTGCGGAGTTAGCATGAAGAGGAGGGGTCACCTCCAGGCGGCAAGATGTAATGGAGGATAAGAAAAGGCCTTCTACCTTGTTGCAGGTCTCCGAGGGGGAGAGAAAATTGCTTCGTGGGTCTTTGCAATGGCGGTCTCTAGAGGGTAGGGGACTCTCCGTTCTTAGATGTATAAAAGGCACTGGAACAGAGGCGAATGGGCGGGGAGTGGAACCGAAGAGAAAAAAAACCGCATTCCGAAATAATTGCCCCGATGGAACAGTTCGAAAAATTGTCCTCCAGGCGGGCACGGATCGCGTTTTAACCCTTCTCGTCCTTTTCAAACTGTTTTGTTCTCCTATGCGGCGGTTTTACGAAGAAAACGTCTGGTTTGAAGTTGAGGGCTTTGGCTCGCCTCACTGAAAGTCGGTGGCAGGGGGGTGGAAATGTTTCGACGCTCCTTTCACGAAAAGAATCCATAAATTCTTGAGGAATCCAGAAGAATTCAGCCGCGTACCGCAGCCGTGGTTTCAAAGAGATCCACGCGACCTCATTTTTTCAACCCTTTTAGTTATACCTAATGCGTGACAGCGACTTCAAACAAGTAGTAGCGTGTTGGACACAATGGATCAAAGAGTCGGTCGCTCAATGAGTAAATGTCCACAGCTTTGATAATGGAAGGTTCAAATTATTGCACAAAATTGAATTATTGATAAACCATCAGGTGTAGACAAACGGTCTCCAACGTTCACCACCCATAAGGTAAATTGTTTCAGCATTTCTATATGGTTTTTTGTGCATAATACATTCGATAATGCCATTCACAATGAGAGCTAACCACGTGATAACTTTATATTTTCAAATGAAAATAGATCCCATTTTAAGAACTTTGACACAATCTGAACTCAGTGAGTAAATCTTTTAACAATAGATCTATCTACCATTATAATATATCCGGTTTATAGATGAATATTGGTATCTAATAAAAATCTGTCTATACAAATCCGTTATACCTACATCAACATTTTTTAGGTATATAATATATATATATATATATATATATATATATATATATATATATATATATATATATATATATACAGGACAATGGTCGTAACTTCCATGGAACGATGTTGTCATACCGAATAACTTTATAACTTTGAAACAGTACGACTTATAATATTATATATTCCGCCCTCCTCGTTTATTATCCAAACGTGGCGAACCAATATAGTCTGGAGCTAGGGGCAAAAACGGGTGTTCAATTCGTGAGATGGTTTCAGATTATATTTTGAACATTTAGTACCTTCATAGTGAGAAAACGGCATCAAAAATATGGCAGAAATTAGAGATTTCCCCAATTATCCAATAACTCCCCAACAACTGATTTCATCTAAGTTGTAGAGCACGAAAAAACGAAGCAATTCACTTCCAAAAACTATAAATTATCCGGAAATAAGAGAGACACATATAAGTCAAAATTGGGCTAATATTGGGTGATTCCACTCCTTCCCCCAAAAGTTCAAAATCACCTAGCGACCATATTATTGATCCGTTTGAAGTCTGCTAAAGCTCATTCGACACAGAATTAAATATTTTACAATTTTTGCACCGAGCGAGCTTCAGCTCAGAACTCTTTCCCATTTGACTTACAGCACAAACCACCAAATGTTTGTAACCCTTCTATATTGGGAAATAATTCGTAAGTATAATGATTCATGAAGCCAAATCGCCTCGAGTGTTTGATCTACAACTTTAGTGTGTATAAAAACGTCTGTAGGAAAAGCGAGGTTTGACAATTTTTGGAGAAAACTAGAAAAAGTGAAATTTTAGCCTTTTTTATGTTGCAGCCATATTGTATTGTACTTTATCACGTAGTAGAGACATAATTTTCAAAATATAAAATCAAACCTTTTCTCAAAATTAACAAAAAATTTCGACCTTGCTTCAGAAACTTTAGGAATAGGAATGTCAACTAAATTTTTCTTAGCAAAATGAGTAGATTGAAAAGTTTACTGGGTGCCACCGATTGAGATCTCGGGCATTGTTAGGCGTTTGGCTGAGCTGGCTGCATAGCTGAGGCTGCTACAGGTGTAAACGTGCCTTCAATACGAAACAAGGCAGGAGAGCTCCTACGAGGTTCAGCTTCCGCATCCCCTTGGCCGACCCAATTAAGAGCCACAAGACAACAGGGCTAACAGCCCCCGCCCAAAAGGGGACACCTTATACCATAAATTGTCGAAGGTTTCCCGGGGACATCTGCCCCGTAGGAGGTCTATTTCATCCCCCTCAGCAGGGGTGCGTCTCCTGATGCTTATCGCTTTCAATATCCTTATAGATAAACCTATAGTAAGCTAAGGGCTTGTTCTCGAGATGTGATTAAAGGATTGTTTTAAAGAAACGATCGTTCTAGTGACAAGGTTCCTAATGGAAAATTATTACTAGTTCACAGTTCATCTAGTTTAGACAGAAGGGCAAAAGGTAGGTAATATTTATCAAGTGTTAATCATTAAGAATAAGTGCCCCTTATACGATATTATATGTGACATTCAGTGACTACGACTTTCAATTTTGTAAACAAGACTAATCTTCGCTTATAATCAAGGTATCAAGTTTTAGGCAATGTAAAGCTATAGAATCAAACAAACAGTGTCCCAATGCAATTTTACAATAACCATAATAATAATCTTTATCATCCATAGGAACATATATGCTCCCACCTCGCGGATAATTACCGTTTTCGGGGAGTTATTGACGTTTCTAAACAAATTTGACCGTTTCTTGTCTTTAAATTTCCACGAACCCAGGAATACGCATGCCACATAATATAACATAACATAATTATGTGCGTCCTGAAGTTAAGGAGTGAGCCTCATCGAGGAATGTCTGCTAGACAAGAAGAAAACCTGTGTGGCAGCAGTCGTAATTTTAATGTGTGACTTTCAAAATCTGAGAGTGAAGTCCTTTTAAGGAACAAACCTAATCTTCATTTAAATAATCCAGGGATCATTTTTTCAGGAGTTTCAACTTGTAAAAATGCGTATTTTTATTTTTAGTTCATTTGAATTTTAGTTTAATTCTTTTTAATTTTTTAGTTCAAAGATAAACCATGTCCAAATTAATATGTGATATTCTTCTCTGAAGTTGATGAAAAACGGTGTCTATTTCCACGAAAAATAAAGAGTAATAATGTTAACATTGTAACTCTTTGTTTTTTGTGGAAATAGACAACGTTTTTCACTAACTTCCGTTTTGAAATGGGTTTCCACAACTTCGTCGCGAGTGATTTAGTTCGTATGATATTCTGGTGGTGTGTGCTGGACTGTCCCCATACTCGAGTTATGAAAGAAGCATATCTTTGTCAAGTGTCATGCGATCTTGATGAAATTTTCAAGGATCGTTCAAGTTAGGCCTTAAACCACATAGTACAAATTCGTCGCACTCGAAGCAATGATGGTCGCTGCGCATTCCCAAAACGTTGAAACCTTGCATCACGTACGACTCCTTCAATTGCTGAGTAATTTTCTAACGATGAAAACGATGGTGAAGCCAGAATTATGATAACTTTTCTGTCCTCAGGTTGGAGCTGATTAACTATGAAGAAGCGGATTTTAGGACATCTCTCTGAAGCTATGTCATATAGGCAAGACTACGTAAATAAGAGGAACAACTATTAGAAATGATCCAGGGGGTGTGGGACAACCCAAGCATAAGACAGAAAAAAAATCTGAATACAAATCCATTACAGACCATTCTAAAACCGAATCCGTGAAAAAAACCATAGGTGTATGAGTGTGTGTGTTTGTGTGCATGTGATTAATCATGTCGACGCAGCCCAGGCTACGATTTTCTACTGATTTACGAGAATCTCTCTTTGCTCTAACCCAATTTTAGTCTAGTTGTGTAACAAACCTAGGAAATTTTGGATTTACCATCATAGAGGGGGATGGAGAGGGTAGTAGCCGTAAGCACGGCTTAAGCTACTGTTCTACCGATCTAGAGCGATTCATTTTTGTTTGATCCCAGTTGTAATCTAGTTGTTCTACAACCATGGAAATTTTGGATTTGTTTTTTTGTAGAGGGGGGGGGGGGGGGGGGGAGCTTTTTTTTAACCGATTATTGTGATTCATTCTTTGTTCGATCACAATCGAGTTTATACAGTTGTGCGAAAAACCATGAACATTTTATTATCACCATCGTGATGGGAGATGGAGGGTTTATAGTCGATCGTTTTAGCCGCTAACCAAGCTACGATTCTCGACCGATTCGTAATTCTTCTTTCTTTTTTAATAAGGAATCCGGTCCAGCTATGGAACAAACCTAGTTAATTTCAAGTTTACCATCGGTGGGCTAAATGGAGGGGGTAAATCCGATAAATCAAGATCTTTTGGTTTATATATACAAACAAATCTTGGATTTCATTATTTTCTTATTTCGCTCGAAGTATCGAAGTATTTGGTCTCTCTCTGGACCCATTCTCAGTAAATTAAAATTCCATAACGGGGAGGGGTAGGATACCATTATATCGTAATATTTTCAATCTTTTTCCGTGAATCTGTCATTATTCGATTTCACAATATAAAATTCGTTCATATTTTACATACTTTACTATGATTGTGAGTGAGAAGGGGCTGCATGTTGAATATTCATGTTAGGTTATAATGGAGTCGGTATGTCCAATGAAACATGATCTATTCGCCATTCTTTCCAAAATCGTTAACAACATATACATAGGGACGTCCCTGTAATACTTGGATTACTTACCAATACGATTCCTAAAGAAAGCTACTTTTAAAAGAAGTAAAGAGGGTTACTTTAGGAACACATTGTATAAAGTACCCAATTTTACAATACCTATAACTCCTATTGCCACAGTATCCAAATGCATAACCCAACTGAATCTCTTACGTTAAACTCTAGACACTTCTTTATTATTATTGATATTAGTATCCAATGATTCAATCAATGTCGGACGGCATGCTACCAATTAGTCTAATTTTTTCCCTGAGGTACAACTTATTATTAAACAGCTTATTATCGCTGAGGTTAAGGATATGGGCCACCTATTGTTTCGTGTTGTTACGTCGGACTGAACTGGCAGTTTTCTATTTAACATAGATATCTATGATATATTGAGGTAGGAGGTAGAATATTGCTATTGGTATAGGCCACGTTTAGCTATATTTAGTTGTATTTAGGTTACTTTCAGACAACATGAGTGCCACATTATTTTACTCTATACAGGACTGAGGCCCATAGTTCTAATACTAACACATAAATGGAAGTAATGTAAAACAGGTGGACACAGGTGAACTTACAGGCAAACAGGTGAGAAAACAAAAGCATGTTTTGACTCAGTTTTACATGTATTTAAAAAACTCATTACTTGTACCCTTTTTTTCCGATGGGACTACAATTTTAATTTTGGTTTATCATTTTCAATAATATACCTTTGTAATCGACCAAGAAAAACATTTTTTTTTACCCTCCCCTCAAAATTTGTTGGTTTACGTTTCAAGATGCGTATAATCCAAAAATCGAATAAAAAATAATCCGTCCGTCCGCCGTCCGCCGTCCAGAGCATTTCTCCAAAAGTACTGGACCAAAGTTTATGAAATTTGGCTCAAAATCGTACATAGGCCGTTTGATAAAATCCCAAGGATCGCTAGAGGTTCGTCGAATTCCTCATTTCCATGATCATCCCACGCGCGGCTCAGCAGTGTGTACGCACCTTTAGGACCCTTATGTACCTTAAGACACTAAATACAGTTAGAATGGTGGTGGTTGATTGGTTGGTGGTGGTTGCTGTTTTGGTGCGCCCATGCGCAAAGACGAATTAACAGGAACACTGGTTCCTCACAAGTTATTGGTCCGTGTTACAACGCTCACCGAACTGCTCACCGAACTCGGTTGATATATTTTTGTAATAGAGCGCGTGCAGATGGATAATTTAACAACTATTAATCTCATCCTAAGCACGTACGTATTCAAGTTTTTGATGCAATCCTCCAAAGTCCCCTAAGGTGTTTCAGAGAAACAGTTCGCATTTGTTTTTCTAGTTTACCCTACGACTAAAACAAGGAAGAAGATTTGGAGATAGTAGAGGGAAAGGGACAGCATACTGAGAGAGGCGGAATAAAAATGTTTACCCGAATATATTGGTTAATCGATCTTAAACCAAAATCGATCGTAGATATTGATTATTCTTGAAAGCTGTATTTAAACATATTAGATAACCAGTGGCGCACAATTATTGGTCCGTATGAGTATGAATAATAGTGGTGAGTCCAGGTTAGGGGTAAAAATGATTGAATAAACAAAAGACAAAACAAAAACAAAATGTTAACTAAGTTTAGAAAGTTTGGTCCCCTGGGAAGTTTGCAGGTGAAATAAACCAAGTAATGTCTAATTGTAGCACCTAGTAAATAGTATTGCTAGTAGGTTCGTGCTGGTGTCTGTCTACAGGAATGAATTATTTATCGTCCATCACAACATTTGATGATATCATCGACCCTGATACGTCGCTCCTCAAGAAGACCCCGCATAATTTTTCATTAGCCCCATGAAGTGAGATGGCCGTAATATTGTGATTTGTGGAAAAGACGGATTTTTATTTAAGGTTTAAAACCTCACAGGGTGCCCGGTCCCGATGCTAATACAGCTGACCGGCCTTGCGGACGGGGTCGTATTTTACCAACGAGACTCCTCGGTTGCATCTTCAGTCTTCGCGAGAAAGAAGGGATAGGAGACCGAGCTCTGAGTAACAGTCGGGCTTAATCATTTCCATTTAGTTTTGTTTTGACTTTCACACCTCAGGATTGCGGACGAAGATGATGTCAAAAGTTTTTATGAACACAGCAGGTTTCGCGCTTTCCTTAAAATCCGAAGGATGTAAAGAAAGCAAATTAAGATACTTAAACGCGCTTAATACTTTTTGTAAAAATCTAAACGTCATATACACGAATCAGAGAACAGGGGTAGGAGTTCTGTCTATACCTGTCTATCAGGTTTCTTTCGTTGTTACATGTGTAATGTTTTCGCGACATGCGAAGTTACATCATTTTCACCTTCATTCTGCTTTGGTTGTGTGTTTGTTACCACCTGAATGTGAACATTTTTGATATATTTTTGATTTTTGGTATTTTGTATGCAAAAATGTTCTTACCTTTCCTGATAACCTAAAAGGTGTGAAGAAATTCAAGCACCTAGCTTGAAATTAACTAACGTAATACGTGAGTATGGTTTTGAATTATTCATTCTCTGAGTGTTAACCATTATTTTAATTTTTTCATTGGGGCTGGAAAAATACTAAACAGATAAATGCTTCTTCTCACATACGGTGTTATTACATTTAGGTCTTATCCCAATCTAAAATGTTGAAAAACGTAGTGCGATACTATGAGTTTTGAGTGAGTTTATACGTATTTTGTTATGCTGAATCTAATGGTAACACTTGCACATCTCTCCAACTCTGTTATGATCGAGTTTTACACTTTAATGTACCTACTTGTTTTATTCCTAAAGAAACATACAATTAAGCATACCAAATTAAAAAAAATTCACACTAATGTGTAAAACTTGTTTATAGCACGGACAATAGTTAATAAACTCGATTTCGCAACGTTACAATAAATTCCATTGGAACTATATCACCTGATAATTCCAATATTGGCATTAAATCAGCTGATAGCTGATATTTACAAGGCAATTTTTATGTATTCCAGTATCACTATCTAGTATCCTTGATGGAATTTCTAGCTTGAATGTCAAGCCGACTGTCAATAGATCCGCTAGCAGCTTATGGATCCCCTATCTTCTCGCGCATAGAAATTCGAGGGTTTTTTTCTCGATGTCCAAGCCCTTAGGGAAAGCGAACCGTGCAACGTACAGCGTTGTGGGTGGTTTTAATCGATTCTTTGGGATTAAATTAATCATTTACAAGTAAAAAATTATTTCTGTCACCTAGAAAGTTTAGGAGATCTCGATTTTTAAAAATGTTTAGCCCATTAATACAACCCTTTAGGGTTTTTAAAATTGATGCCGAGCTTCTAGCACCATCTAGACCCCAAATGTGATTTTTAACACAAGTTTCATATAGTTTAGTCTAGTATTTTCGGGGAAAAGGCACGGACGGATTTTTTTAATTCGATTTTTGGTTTCTCCACATAAAGAAACGTAAACCAAAAAGTTTTCGGGGGGGTTACATTTTTTTTCTTGGTCAATTGCAGTTCATTATTGAAATTAATAAACCAAAATTGTTCCTTTCACCTCATTTAGACAAAGATCCGTCGGTGATCCTGACCCAAAAAATGGTTAATGATGGTAAATACATTTCAGAAGGCAACCTATAAATTGCCTTCTACAAAAAACTATAATGAAATTTCAAAGATTTTACGTTGACAAGTTATTCAAGATACAATTCAAATAGGATCTCCGGAAACATCAATAATGGCGGATGACAATGGAGGAAGTTGTGGTGGTGCAATGTCTTACAAATATACAAGAAAACATCCCTGAATAAAAGTTTACCAAATGCCTGCACGGGGGAAAAAAAACTACGACATGAATAGAAGAACAAGTACGAAAGAAATGCGTGATAAATCGAGAGCTTTCCAACGAGTGGAGAACGATTTTTGTCCGGTGAAAACTAAAGAAGTTTCATTTCCCCAGCAACGGCTTGGTTATACGTGAAAATCAAAAGAAACTTCAAACGCCTTCTCTCGTGATGTTCAGCCTCTAATGGAAACAAAAGTAAAGACGAAACGCTTGCATACGAGTCTGCAACACATTGGGACATTTTATGTCTTTAGTTGCAGACTCGTATGTGTTGCAGACTCGTATGCAATCTCAAAGAGCCACTCAGCTGATCCGGACCCTGGGCATCGTCAAGTAAATGTCCTAAAGAGGCTACATACGAAATTACAGCTTCCTAGAGTGTAAAGTATAGAAATTACCTATTAAAATGATTTAACCACCGCTTCAAAAATCAAACCGTTCTCGCAATATTCGGATCACCTGCTATGAATCAAATTATCGAAACACCAGCTCAATGAAATCATCAGAAATTAACAAGCGGTTGCAATCATGTTCACAATATCAATTATTGAGAATGACCACCTGAGTGTACACAATTATTCAAATAACCATGCTCATAACTCAGCTTGTTGGCCACGCACTTCGAAGTAGTTAACATAATATGGTTGGATAAATCAAGAGCTTTCGAACGAATGGTCAACGAATTTTGTGGGATGAAAAACGGCGAAGTACCATTTCCATAGCAACGACTCGGTAGTTAGCAGAAATCATCAGAATATTTTCGTGAGCAATTTTCCGTGACGTTTTTTTAGTTTATGTGCCATAGCAAAGACATAAAATGTCATAAAACTAGAAGCAAAAAAAGGCTGCCAGCAACATAAATATACAGACACATATCATATATATATATCGTGCTACAAGAAAATCCTTGAAGAAATTTGGACTAAAAACGTCTTCATCTAGCTTTCGTGGTTGGTAGTAACTTAAGTTTCACGATAAGTACCTACCGATATTTATATTGAACTATCTCAAAAATATAGCGAACCAGAAATAATGCGAGATCCATGTCTGAAACCAAAAAGATTGTAGGTGGAACCGGTTTTCCGTAGAAATTTGTTTGATTAAAACTCCTCTTTTTTACAAATTTCGTGAATTCCTGCCGGATTTTTCCAGCTTGTCGAATACCCCACGAGATGGAGCAATTTCCAACACCGTAAATCCGAACCGTTCCCGCTCTTAAAAAGCAGTCACAAGCCCGACATAGATAACACATTAAAACCCTTAAATCTCGAATCGTCCTTTCTTTTGGACTTGTCACTAAAAGCGAAGTGCCGAGAAACCCCACTCTCCACCTTCGATCGCTCTTCAGTTGGAAAAAAAAAACGTCTTATCCAGGTCGTAAAACTGCTCCAGACTGGTTTCATTACTGATTTATGTAAACAAATCGTTTTTGAGCCGAAGAAAAACCTTCCTTATGTCCCTCTATAACAAGGCGACCTGCCTATAGCTCCGGAAGATCATTAGATAACCTCCGCCGGACTCGCCGGAGTCCCACGTATTTAAACGGTCGCTCTTCTACAATTAAAACCCTGTTACATTTGAATTTTAGTGGGATTTGATGCCTGTGGGCCTCTTCAGAACTTGGAAATCGAGTTTTTCGTTTGTTTGTGTTGGTTCGAGGTTAGTGTTTTACCTACTTTTACCTTCAACAGTCTCCTTTCTCGGCAGTTAAAATGAATACTCACATTCCGACTTCAGGGAATTGGTGTCTGAGTCACCAAAATGCAAAATACCACAGATCTTTGTCTAAGAGTATCATAGCACAGTTGCGCCTCTCCTGGAAGTACAGTGCTTCCATCTCCATACATCTACAGACATCGCTTCAGGCCTTTGGAGTTGTGTACCATATGCAACTCTGGGATGGTGGAGGACCTCTATCATGTATTAGTTGTTTGCCCCATCTACCGCTCAGCAAGGAACCACTTTGTGCCGTTCGTGAATGGATTAACCGCAGAGAACTTTTACCAGTCCGTCTTCACCTCCATGGATGCCCAAAAACAATGTCCCTGTTCAAGTTTTTAGGGAAATTTACCGTCTAAGAACTTATCGTTTTTTCGATTAGGTAACTCTCTTTGGAAATTTAGGCATATATGTTAATGAAAATTTTCAAATTACTCAACTTTTCGTAGAAAAGGGTGTATTACAGCTGAGCACTTTGGTGTGGGTATGCATTTTATATGCAAACACGTTTACAATAGCAATTCATTTTCAGATATATGTATGGACAAAATTTTGTACTCACTACTCCTCCGAAACCACTGGTCCGATTCGTACCAAATTTTGGTATGATGTATTCTCCATGTCGAAACTTGTGCCTCGCAGACTTTGGTGAGGATCAGCTGACCACGAGCCACAATATCAATCATAATGATGACAAAATCTTGCTCAAATCTCTCCTGTTCACCGTAGGACATTGAAAATTGATAGGGAGCCTCTCTAGGATAACAGGATACGAATGACCTTACAGGCTCCATCCTGATCAGCTGAGTGTGCTAAAATCTCTCCTGTTCACCGTAGGACATTGAAAATTGATAGGGAGCCTCTCTAGGATAACAGGATACGAATGACCTTACAGGCTCCATCCTGATCAGACGAGTGTGCTAAGAGTTACGTCGTCGGTCTAATCACAACGAAATTTGATAGGGAGCCTCACTACGACATCAGGTGACGAATGAAATGACGGGCTCCACCCTGAGCTCCAGCTGACCGATTCACGTGGCGTTTCTTGCAACATGTGCTGCTAACCAGCGGCACGTAAATTGGAAAGCATTTTGTAAACAAATTTTCTACTGATTAGGCCACAACTACTATTAACCACGGCTCACCTAGAAACAAAGAATCACCGAAATTTATTCTGTAAAATTTGACATTTGAGTTTGATGCTTGACTTTTCACCTACTAATATTGCGCCTATCTCTATTCGAAAAGTTGGTTCTGCTTACGTAAACTGCGTAAGTATTTTTTGAATTATTATACTTATTGCTTGATGAGATGAAGTAGTGCAGCATCCTCCAATATGTAAATTGATATTTTTGCTATGCTCAAGTTGTTTTTTGATTTGCTTAAACCGGTGCCAGTTCACCCATGTATATATAGAGCTATATAGCTCAGAAATACATTATATGTCTCTCTATCTATCATAGATTTTTGTCAATTAGAGTTGCGTTATTAGAGAGTTTTTGTACTTCTCGTATTCATTTTCTCGTACACGAAAATGGCCTTTCCGAAACGAGAAGAGGTTTTCGTAACGTGGAAAGGCTTTTCGGAACGGGAAGAGTCAGCTTTACTCGTGCTCAGCTTTTTCGGAATCGTAATTACGAATTACGAGACGAAAACTTGACCTTCCTCTAGGATAACACTCTAGAATAACTTAGCAACTATCATGCAGTTGGCATAGAAACACATACACACCCGACAAAATCGCCTGAATTTTCCCCGTGCCGTCTTTTGTTGTTGGTTTAACCTTTGTATTTGTGTTTCTTTCGTGTTTTTTCCCCGCACCTCAACCAGAAAGGTCATTATCGGCATTTTGTTCTTGCTTTCGAAGTTTTATCGAAGATTTCAGCTTTTTCAATTTCAAGATTTCGTTTCAAGGTTCATTTTACACGTTTTAAAGATTCGTGTTCTTCACGGCAGAATCGTTTTCATATGATGAAGAGGTAAGTGGTCGTTGTTTCTCAATTCATGTTATATTTTGGAAATTATCTACTGTGACTGTGACAATTGAGTTTTGAGCAGTGATTCACTACAAAAGTCACGTTAACGTCTCTGTAAGAGTTTTCTTCCTCTCGGGCTTACGAAAACGCTACGAGAAATCAATGCGAAAAGGTTAGCATTCATCGCGCTCGTTCTAACAGCTTGTTTTCGTGTTTACGAGAAATATACCAATACGAGAAATACAAAAACACCCTATTGATTAGGTACTGATTACAAAACGATTTCCCTCAGGCAGCTGTCATCAAATAACCAATCATTCTCAGCCAAACCATCAAGAATAGCACATTCTAGTTGTTAAACGCAGAAAATTTATGTTATTGTCGCAGAAACTGCTGAAATTAACTACCGTGCTCACCGATCGCATGCATCTTTATGCAAATACTACTGAATGCAGCTCACCTACTGCTATGAAAACGAGCACGACCTTTTAGAGTCAAACTCGTTCACGAAATGCCACTCACCTTGTAAATCATGAACAAAACCACCAGAACCATTATTACGACAGTTTCAAACGGTCAGAATCCCAAATGGTTTTTACATGGGGCTGTTCTTTTAGCTGGGGTACCTATTTGAAGAAAAAAAAGTATGTAACGTTTCTTTGGCCCGAAAAGTATACGGGTAGCTTTATTTTCTATTGATTTTCACCTACAACCATGCGTTACTATCGAAGTGTAACTCCTGTAGTTTTCATAGCAGGAAAACCGTTCGCCACTTCTTGGAATGATCTCATTATATCACAGAATCTCATGACCCTAAGCCATTGTAGTGCCAAGGAAAGCTGAATTATTACGCTACATCAATAATATTGCTAAGTAACAATCAGGATGAACTAAAAGAAGGCACTACACGGTAGGTATACTATTGAGTGGTTGGTACTGGTAAGCAAAAGGTAATAGACATATCCATGATCTTTTGTTTTTCCCATCGAGGGAGAAATTACGACATCTATTTACGACAGTTTCAAACGGTCAAAATCCCAATTGATTTTTACATGGTATTCGGATGTAGCAGCCAAAAGGTAGTTGGAAAATCGCTAACATGTCTTCCTTTCTGGTGAGGCCTTACTAGAAAAATTCCCAACTTCCTGAAAATTTATTTTATATGCAAAGGGACGAAGAGTTCCTTCGCCCTCTTAAGGTCGTCTGAGGTAAAAGTTTACTACAAACATCACCAACTGATTTAAGTTAGTGAAACATGAGTGCAGACGGATGAAAGAAAGACTGTAATTGGCGAACGAATAACAGGAAAAGTCCCAAATATTTTCTGAAATCCTGAAAACCTATTTTTTGAGTTCGATCAATCAAGTGTTCTTCGGTTAACTATCGAATTATTAGAGAGAACAGCAAGAGGTCAGCAACATAGATTTTTTTGGCAGGTATATCAACATAGCTTTTTTCACGAAATTAACTTTCATAATGATTCAAGATGCCTACACTGATGATTTATCGACGTCAGGTAATTTAGCATTTGGAGAAGAGAGGCTTCATGCTACTTTCCTTACATATTCAATGTTGTAACACATCGAATGCGTGTCATCAGATTACTGTCCAAAACATTTGGTTTGCGACTTCACACTACTTTCCACGTTTCATTACAGAAATAAGTTAAATGTAGAAAGGAAATGATAAATTCAACGCGATTTGCGTTATTAATTTCTTTTGATGGTTTCCCCTTTTACATGTTTCATCGTAATTTTCTTGAAGAACGGCCTAGTCATACACCCAAATCTTCCAAAAGAAAATTTAATAACTAAATTTGGAAGAGTACGGGGAACTCGCTCGGATTAGGCTCGTACCACAGGAATATTTCATTATTTATGACATTAATGTTTCTTTCATCTAATTATTTCCTTTTTTATGTTCTTAGGTTATTTTAGGCCGTTACGTAAATGCGGTTTGGTTCATTTTGGGAGGAACCAATTTAATTTGGTGGGTAATTTTATATGGCAGATTTGAGTACTTACACTTACATGTACACATAAGGGAAACACGCTAAGCGCTAATAGCCGCGGAGAAACTCATATGGCTTGTTGCAACGCGTATGGGTAGCGGTCGGGATTATTTATTGGAGGACCGGGTGGTAGATTTACAGAGCTCCTGGTAGTCGTGTATACTTTTTATTGTTGAGCCCAAAAAGAGAAATTCTTGAGCGAGCTGTGCGCAATACGGTGGTTCAAACAAGCTATTTCAAGAGGGGCAAGTTCCGAAGATGACCCTAGTACAAGTCCTTGAAAGGTGGGTTACACGTTGGGATAGAAATTCAGTCGAATGTGCCCGTAGCTTTTAAATTAAGCAGAAAACATTTGCCTACAAATATTCCATTAGTTAAAAGACGACATTTTTGGGAGGTAGCATACATCAATCACACAAAATCGATTATTCTAGAAATCCTCATTCGTACGATCGAAAGCCATTGTAGAAACAGTGCCACATCTGATCTCTATATTTCCTCTTTATAGAGAGTAAACTATATAAAAAGCAATTTCTCTCTTTATTTTCCCCTAATCTAACAAATCAGTTTGCAAATCAAAAAGAAATATTCATCAAGTTTGAACTATACATTATCCTCGATCAAATGAAAGTACTTATAAAGTAAATCACAATTGTGCAGATCACAACTTACTGGAATTTGTAGCCAGAGAAACGTATATAAGAACTGCTCACAAAAAATTTTCACTAGCCAACTTCCTAGCGAGTCAGCACATCCCATTCATGATAGTAACGCATGTCATCGTAATTTTTTATCTACATCGCCACGGGAATTTTTTGTGTTTTAGAGTTTTCTGGACATATTGGGTTTCATTTTTGGATATCTGGGTCTGTCATTGTGTGCTCAAATCCTTAATATGCGAGTATCAATTATGGTCATTATATTTTGAAGAAGTTGTCTGGCCTGAGTGTTAGTGGTTGTATAAGTTCCTACGATCTATCTGATTTGGCTCCTATGCATGCGCGAATGTGGCACCTTTTGAATATAGGACATGCTGGAATGTCCAGCTTGTTAGTGGTAGCTTGGACATGGAGTAGACCTAGCGTGCTATAATTAACAAGTTCAATATCAATGACCAGCACGGTATTCGAGCTAAAAAGACTGGTGGCATATAATATCAGGACCTCGTCCATGAACGTGCCATAGCGTAGGATTTAGATCAGAAAAAGTGGCATGAGGACACTCGAGTTGGGCGTTTCGGCAGGAGTGATCCGTGTGGGCTCTCGTCCTGGTGGTAATTTTACGGAGCCACCCCCCCCCCCCCCCCTCAGTCCTACTCGTAATCTTTCTCAACTTCATTAATCCTTATGGACCTTCGATTCGATTTTGCCAAAATTTAGGACCTATTTACAGGTCTTCCGTATAAGGTAAGTCTCAAGCTGAATTGTGACGCACATTATAGCAGACCTGGAGCATTTCAGGCATCGTTTTTGTTCTCTCTATCCTCCCAATACAACAAAATGACTCCAATTAAAAGCTGGAAAATTTGTTATTTATATTCATGTATGTATGCAAATATAATGGCACCAGCTGCACTTCTCTTATTTATGGAATAATTTTTTATGAAGAACATATAAACCAAAGCTAAACGTTTCGAAGAATATAGCTTTCAGACAATTCAACAGACTCCAATAACATATTTCCACAGGGATATAAAAAGTTGGTTTGATATGAAATCTTGAATGGCGGATTCGATTGCTGGTGCATAACTTAGTATCTACAGATTTGCATATTGACTTTCGATCAGAAGCTGGAACGAGTAAGTTACTGACCGAGCTCCCTCTTACGCTGGTTACAAAGGCCGGCAGTGTCGATGTGTCCCGGTTATCTCTACATGATGCAAACGAGCCTCGCAAAGATGTCTACTCCATGTAGGATTTCCGTGCACACCTACAATGTATTATCTCCCTTTCGGTTCCCCTATAGGTGGAATGGCCGAGACGTGGGACATCATCTCCCAAAAGATCCCATCAGGATTTTATTTTCCGAAGGAAACAAATTGCCAAGATCTCTCTGTGGAAACGTAACTCGCGGGAGGATCATAATTTTCCAAGTATCTTCTCCAAGACATCGGTAAAAAACTTGGTTATGTCAACGGGAGACGGGTGAAGATTTTAATCAACCGCTCACGACATCCAGCAAAATGAAAGCTCTCAGACCACGATGCAGTTTCCACAATATTTGTCGATATTGCCCGGCCGAGCCGTTTGAGCGGCCGCGCAACGCAGTAAAATACCTGCCTCTCCATAGAATGGAAACCTGACGATGAAAGCGTCTATTACGAGGATTTCAAAGATAAGTATGAGATTGGTACGTAGCACTTTGAGAGCCGTGAGCTGGAAATGAACTCGTCAATTTCCCGATTGCACACGTCGAAAGGGCGCCAGGGTTCGGAGGCAGTAGGCAATTAAAGCAACTACTAGGTGTAAATACTTCTTTCAGCTTTCGAACTTTGAAAGCGCAGTTTCGTAATATGGGAAAATAGCCATTTACAAGAAATACGACTCCTCATTTATGACAAAAGGGGAAAGGAAAGTGAGGCTACAAAACGTAATCGTGTTTGCAAATTTTGCCATTAAAGTTTATGTTCATTAGCAACATTATTGTGCATTGTAATGATCAAACGGGATCAATTAAACAATTTAGTTGTATTAACCCACTGGAAATAACAAAGGAGAAGAACCTTACTAGTTATCGAATGTGATAATAAATGTAAAATAAAAAGGATTAAGAACTTCATTACCTGTTTGTATATAATTTTCAGTGAGTAATGTGAATACATAACACTAGTACTAAAAAACTAAAATTACAAAACTCAATTAAAACAAACTCACAACGAGGTGCAGAGTTAAACAATTACGTTTCATTTGATACTAGTTCAGCTCGAAACTTTCTCCACAGAGACAAATTTACACAAAAAAAGGTCACAATAAAGACACAAAGCATAACAATTAGGTTAAGTGGATTAGTATTCACAGAAGCATCACAGTTATACTAATACTGAATTTACAAATCAATGATTACATAATTGGGATTTTCAAGTGTTCTGGAGGCTAGTGGGTTGGGTAGGAATGATGGCAAGAGACCAGACAGCATCAGACAGCATGACACTCATCCCCTAGAAGAATGGATCACCGTTAGTTTGGGATGCAACTTGCTCAAATACAGTTTTCCTTTCTATAATTGCAGCTTCCACAAGAAGGGCGGGCAGCGCAGCTGAAACAGCACCCAGCAAGAACCGCAAAAGTGCTTCACATTAATAGCCGAAGTCCTATAGGCTACCTTGATCCTGCGGTAGGGAATAGACGAAAGAGTCCTGCGATTTTATAAATATACTGCAGAAAAAATTGAAGTTGCCACAGGTGTGGCCAGGTCAACGCCTTGTCGGGAGCAAAGAGTCAATGTAGCCATTCAAACAGGAAATGCAGCCAGCTTGATGAGAACACTTCCACTCTTCCACTTTTCGTTCTAATTTTCTACCTACTTTGATCGGTCAAGTGCTTTATCTCATCATCCTCGTCCCACAGCTACTACTTTATGTGGTTTTATCTTATGTTATTTAACTGTTGAATGTTGCATAAAAGTACCCACACGTAATTAGTAATCGGATCCAATGACTTGCCATCTTGCTAATTGGAATTGAGCAAAACGATTCAAAGGCAACGGAAAATGGTAGGTACGGATGAATGAAACGGAATCCTACGTTACCAACCTACGTTACTGCAAAACTAAAAGGGCGAGATAATTCAGCTCTTTCAGATTTCCTAGGATTTTGAACCTAGGCAAGCAGTTTCTCCAACAGAGGACCACTGCTTGGGCACTCTCAATAGGTACAGTGTAACTTTTGGACTACTCCAGAGTATGTTTTAGAGTAATAACTAATCAGCCAGATGTTGATTCCGGAACGGCTCGTAAATAGGACATCATAATCGGGAAATGCGTCAAATAAGAAATGACCCGGAGTCTCCTGCTCCCGCTTATTGAAGTTCAAACACGGCACTGAACAACCCAACTCATGTACCTACAAAGCATCTTTTGAGATCTATTTTCAGTTTTTTCTTTTATGCCAATAGTATAGTGCCAATAGTATTTTCGGGAAGTACGAATTAATATCAAACAGATCACCTTGGTCTTTGACATATCAAACCGAAATAGATCACCTTAAATCAAATGTCTGTATGTACCTTACTTATTGTGTGTTGATTATTGTGATTATTGCATCTCACACCTTTCCGAACAATGTTGTTTTCGAGTCTGACTTCCGCCTCCCGTAAAACTTATTGTTACAGTTCGAAGTTGAAGGTCTTTACAGGGATCAAGGTGCTTGTCAAACCAATAAGGGACGCATGTAAAAAATGATAATTTCCTTTGTCACGCATAGTTTTTCATCACTATTATTAATCAGCTCACCGTTTGAGAATAACTAAGGAATGATTGGAAAGTGTTAAGATATATGAAATTTATGAAATTTATTGAGATTGGGTAAGCTTTGGATATTCGGCCAGTTTTAATGAAATTTTTTAACGGGGTGTTTACCACTACTATATGCCGGACAATAAAATCATTATTTGTTAATAACTACACCCATGAAGCTGTGTTTAGTAAATGAAGAAGCCAACCCAATTCGGTAAATGCTTTCCCATGTAATGTAGTAGGTAGTACATGAATACCTACATATACAAAACTCGGTTCCATTTTCTATGGGCAATACGAAATTGACATGTCTACCCTTTCAAAGTCCTTCATGAAACACAGTGCCAACTTGTTCTATGGCCTCTTGAAGGATACCCATCAGCCTTTTAGTTGAATACTGTTTGCTGCATGATTCATTTAATCATAAATCTTAGATTTCCTAATGATTCACAAAGTGGTTGATGGTGTGTTGATGACATTTATTAGACATCCATTACTTTGATAATCTTCCTCACATAGTTAGGATGAATTAATAGAAGAAGGGCATCAAAACGGGCAACTTCTCAACTTCTCGGGCCGTAAATGGCGCATAACGAGGTGGCAGCAGCCCTACTTATCCTCCATGGATCATCCTCTGGGTCCGCCTTCTGTGGCTAGCCAGCCATACCTGTGTTTGCCCAAGCGTGGCGTTACGAGAGAAAAAACTCGGTCTTTAACCTTTTAAGGACATAACAATTAATTATAACGCGAACACTCTTTTTAAGTGGGAAAATGAAGAATCAAAAGACCGCATCGGAGTCTCGGAGGAAGTCAATGTCAGAGCATACTCATTACATTGTTTAATTATTCGATGCCTATTGTCTAATCTCATAATCTTTATGAAACATGATACGAGAGGTTGATTGTTCACGTACACCACCGGTTTGTTTACTGTTTGTTTAATCTGACTCCTAAAATCCATAAAATGCTACAGGTTTATTATTTATGTATTAGATAGCCCTTCTACGTAAACCACTTCTCTATAATAAATTATTAAACCCCGTTAATAGTACATCATCAAAACTTGACACTTCATGCCCCCCATAAACGTTCAAACCTTTACAGCTCCAGGACTGCACAATTTTTACGCATTTTTATAAATGTTGAAAAATTAAATTTAAAAAAAAAAAGTAAAAACAGCGGTAGGTCGAAAGCGAACTGTCGGTCGGAGCTCCAACTAAACTAGAAAAGAAATTAGCCCCAGAGGTTCCGCTGATCAGTCCCTCCTTTTTTTTTTTATGTATTCTAGATGTCCAAAAAGATTTCCATTTCAGGTTTCAGCACCATAAGTCGATTAAGAAACATTAGGCTGAGAGGTTCCTCAGCTGATCAGTGTGCCTAAGTGCACTAATACTGAATTTAAAAAAAAATTATAGGTCCACAGGTTGTCACCAATATGCCTGCTTAGCTATAGTCACCAGCAGAGGGGAAATTAATGCAATTAATAAATACATACATAGTTTACTAGTCCCCCTTGATCTAAGTTTACCTACCAACTGAACATTTATGAGATAAATTGAAGCATCTACCAATACTTCACTAGTCCACAGGCACGGAAAATAGTTAATGAACTCTTCGCAAAGTCGGAATTCCATTGAAATTATATCAGCTGATAATTCGATTGGAATTATTTCAGTTGATAGTTACAAGGCAAGTTCTATGTGTTCCGGACCTGTTCTCTAGCGGTCATTAATGAAATTTAGCGATTGGGTCGCTAATTCAAAGATTCACTAGCAGTGCACATTTCTCTAAATATTATCACCCATAATTCCTTTTTTGACATGGATATGTCTTTTGGCTGGGGGCCAAGGAATTTTTCGCGACACTTTTTTTTCCCAACCGTCACTTTTTTTCCCGACCGACACTTTTTTCCCGACCGGCACATTTTCTATTGATTTTCACGTACAACCAAGGCGTTACTAGGGAAGAGTAACTCCCATAGTTTTCATAGTAGGGAAATCGTTCGCCACTTTTTGGAATGCTCTCATTTTACCACGACATTTCATGACCTCTAAGCCATTGTAGTGTCAAGGAATGCTGATTTATTACTCTAAGTTAAAAACTAATATTGTTTTGTAACCATAATGGAATAATCTTGTGAAAAGAAGGCTCTATATGGTTGGTATACAATTGAGTAGTAGGTACCAACTGGTAAGCAGTAGGTACTAGACATATCCATGATCTTTTGTTTTTCCCATCAAGGGAGAAATTAAAATGCTTGATTTACACTTTACAAATCTTTTGAATTTTTCTGATGATTATCGCTTACAACCAAATCGTTGCTACGGAACTGTATCTTAGGCATTTATCATCGTACAAAAATCGTTCGCCAGACGTTAGAAAGCTCTCGATTTACCTAACCTTTTTTTTTTGGTCTTGGTTTATGGTATGTTCTGAAAAATTCCTAATGAGTTGCTTGTTACCTCCTGTATCAAAATTGTTACTTTATGTGTTTGATGTTATCCCTTTGTTACAGCTTGCTGTGGTCCTGTAGTCAAATGTTATCCTCTGTTTCTTTTTTAACGCTTTATTTCTAACTTCCTCCATAGAAATAATGCGTTTGTAGGCATTCAGAAACGATACCTGAATTTGAACGCTTTTTCATAAGTATATTCATCTATATATTATATTACGTACACTTTTTGAGCTCATTGAATTTGTCAAATATGCTCGAAAAATTACTAATAATGGCTAAAAAACGTTAAACTTATATTTCTTAGAGGAATATTACCCAAAATAAATGTATCAATTAAGAACTGGAACATTAAACAATTTATGCCCAAAATTATGAAGAAACTTAGGTACCTACCTACTTAAAGTCCATTAATATGTGCTAAAAAATCGATAAAAACAGAAAAAAGCTGAAAATCCGAAATCTTTTTGAATATGGGACGATTATTTAGAAACATGAGCTAATGTTAGAAATGTAGCTTTTTTCTAGCCCTTAGGGAGAGCGAACGGATTAACGCGCAGCATTTTGGATGGTGTTATTCGAGTCTTTGAGATGATATCTATCAATGAGAACTAAAAAACGTACAAAGGTTTACTATTAAAAATAGGTAGGTAATGAAGTAAGTAGCTAAAGACAGTTATTCGTTATCGTCAATTATATCGTTAATGCGAAAGTGGACGTTACTTGTAGATCGAGGAGAGATGATTATGTTGTGAAGCTGATGCGTTGGCGTCACAGCAAAAACGAATCCGATTACGAATTTTGGAATAACTCCTAGACTAATGTGTATGCCTACGTAACCGATTCGAGTCAAATGCAGCAGAGCCCGTTCCGTATTCGACAAGCTTCTGGCACCCAGACAAACAAGAAGATAAGACGGATAAAATATTATACGCATTTCAAACTGATAAAGAAAAACGTTGTCCGTGGTCAGTTGTTGAGATAGAAGATCAAGTACCTACCAACTCTCGGAAGATGAATTGTCTCCGATAACTTTTGAGATGGCGATAGAACGCAACGCTCTGCACCAGGGGGAATCAACCTCGGCTACCGGTACGCGCAAAATGTCAAGAAGGGTTTCCGCACCACCAATTAACCTTCGCTAGTTTAATAAATACTAACTAGGTAGTTTGGTGTTCCACAGGGCACAACAGTGCGACCTACCAGACTCACCAGGTGATAAATAGAGGTACCTACTCGACCGCATCCTTGGAGCTCGTGGTAGCCGGCTCCGACCTTTGCATTTTACCCTCCGAGAGATTTTTACTGCTCCTCGCCGAGTCCACGGGCCCAGATATCTTTACGGTGGATTCAATTAAAAATTACGATGTGCGGGACCTCGTTTTCTGTTTATGGGTTTCATACGCGGAGTTGACAACTGGACCGTTTTTTATGACGACTATGATCCGAGATCACATTATCGGATTGCGTAGTAGGGTGAAATTATTTTTCAAGCGGATTATTACGGGAGATCACTTGTATTACGGTCTCTGAGGCCGGTGGGTAATGAGTGCATCAAGTACAACCAGTGGCAGCCGGTTTAGCGGTGCTTAACCTACCTTGAGTAAGATAGTTTGATTAAAATCATAGCTCTTTCCGTAGAAGATATTCTCAAAATATTATATCTAAGTAGATACCTATAATATAAAGAATCTCAAAAAGTAATAAGACAAAATTAAGGTAAAAATTCTACAACTAATTTACAATAACAAGTTTTCAATAGCAATTATTGAAAGAACCCTTTTGTACAGAACAAAAAACTCTCTTAAAACCACAAGGAATATGACACCATTAATTTAAAATTCCACTGTAAAATTAAATTCAAGATAGCGCTGGAAAGCTGATACAACTAAGATGTTTGAAGCTCTCAAGTGCTCTCTAGCAAGGGCCGATATTAACAAAATGAATTGAAATGTTGATGTTTAAGTTAGAGAAATAACGCTGAGTTAATATAATTTGCATCAAGTCTACCAAGGTAGTGGAACCGTTGTTTTCACTTTTGGTAGATGGGGAAAAAATGTTTTAGCCATTATCAAAATTTTAACTCATAAGTGTACCGTCTTCTTTTTCTCAGGGTGCCGTAGACGTAAACCATCCATAGGCCACACCATCCATTCTCCGTCACACAATAAGAGTACGGCCGATGGCAATAACCTTGAGAGTCGGAAAGTCCTGAATTCCAAATCCCCACCTACGAATATCACGAAGCCAAGATAGCCTTTTGCCCCCAATCCCACGTTTTCCCTCCATATTTTTCTTCAAGTATCAGTCGCGGCAAGGCTTTGCGGCTTCCTTGGAAAATATGCCCGAGCTAACCAACTTTGCGTTTTTTCAAAGTCGCAAGCAAATGCCGGTCCTGGAAGACTGCATGTTGCAAAACCTCTGTGTTGTACTTACGCCGCACCCAAGAGATACGCTGCATCCTTCTGAGGCACCACATCTCAAATGCTTCCGGACGGCTATAGAAGCTGCCTTGCATACAAGTTTCAGCCCCGTAAAGCAAAACAAATGTGTATGCGATATCAGGCACCAAATCTTAGGTGCTTATCACACAAGAGAGCTTTCATATGGACAAATGTTGATCAGGCTTGCTCAATTCTAGAATGAATTTCGACTTCAGGAATCTGTCTGAGAGTCAGCAAATCCTTGTAACAAGCTTAATTTATAGTTTCAACTGTTCATGAAAACTTACAGGTAATGTACGGGTTAGGCACAAAAGGTCCCATGTTAGTTTCATTGCTCTCAAATCAATACCCTCAAGCTGCTCATGCGCAAACTTAAAATCCAACAAATATTTTTCGTGTCCTGTTCGATATCATTCGAATTCGGGTAATTACGATCTGATTACCCCATATGAGTTCTATCACGTAGATGCTACGATTACATAAACCTCAAATCCTGGTAAAAAGCATGATCTACCGTACTGATCTTGAATCAATCAGTACCCTAGATCTAGAATCTATCTGCCGCACCCAACTTGCGCTAACATTTTGTGGACAGGTTTGCAGCTTTCAACCTACATAGTTTTCGCCAAGCCATCAATATTCATGGTGGTAAAGTGCCCATAACGTAAATATTCTTATAAATTTTGTTAATACTGCAAATCCTTTCCTCATATATACGAATCTATATTCAAATTCCTTGAATGAATGATGTATGTATATAGCAAAAACACGGTATGTATGACAATTGTCAATTATAAAGATAAACCATACCTACAACACATTAAACTTATCTTGTAGTCGGCAAAAAAGATTTAATGAAACTGAGGGGAAAAAGGCTGCCAGATGAAGAAAATCAATTCACCCGCCCAGCCAGGTGGCTCAGCCAGGGCGTCTGCCAGGCCTGGACCCGGCCCACCATGGCGGCCCCCCAAGTGCATAAAGATGAGCATCCTTAGATATACCTAATTAATTAATCGCTCCGTAGGAAACCCCCAAGTGAGATACTCTCAGACCGAAACTAATTGACAAATATACGTAGCCAGACAATCTATAAGTAAATTATATTCACACAAAAAATTCATAAATAAATAATACATAAATAAATTATATTCACACAAAACATTCATTCATACAAATAACAACGAAACGACTTATATATATATATATATATATATATATATATCAATCTTCGATGGCAGCAAGAGAAACTTTATATAACATTATTTAAAAAAAAAATGCCGCTAATGACCCTCCTGGTTGAGGTGCAGCTTAAAATATAAAAAAATAAATAAATAAAAATAAACTAATAATTTGAACCAGGACATATTTAAAAGGTCTTCATTATACAGCTTCTAATGAATACAAAAAGCAATGATGTAAATATACTTTGTTTTGGATGGAAGAATGATTAGGTAATAAGTATTCAGGTAGGTATCTTACATAAAGCATTGTAAGTTTCACACTTTCCACGTGGGAGTCCTCGAAGTATTATATGGTATTAAACGTAATGAAGACAAAGTGACAAATAGCCCGAGACGAGAGAGCTTGTAATTGCAAAAGCTGCCGCTGGGTATCAGTTATTGATAAATACCCTCGAAACTGTACGGTGAACGAAAATTAGGATGAAATGAAATAAAACGCTTTAGAGAGAACGTCGAGAAGGAAACCTAATTAGTTTGGAAGGTCGAGCTGACAAATATAAATACAAGTAGTCGAGCCTCAAAGTGGCTTCCCTTCTCCGTGTGTCTCGGCCTGGACCCTTGCGCCCGTACGGAGAGCTAATTTGTGTCCACACCGTGGCCTGAGGAATGCGGCTTTCTTTGTGGAAAGAGCCGAAACGTTTCCCAACTAACGCGTTCAACCTCAGGGGGTTTGAGGCGGAACTCTGAAAAGCCCTTTCAGAAGAAATAATGGGATATAACGTGTGATACTATTGTCTTTGAAGTATCCAGATGTCCTTATTTAGGAAGGACATTAGAACTTTTCAATTCAATGTCTTTCGATTTTGATATTCTGTAAACGGGATCAAGTGTTATCACAATGTATGGCTGAATCCTGAATGTTTCTGTGAGGAAAAGCAGCATCAATTGCAGCGTGACTTGGATTGTAAGATAAAAGGTACTTGGAATATAGTAGGAACTTTCAGATTTGAGATTTTTTTCACGGATCAGAAGAAAAGATTTGGCATCAAGGTCATTTGGATTGTAAGGATAGATATAATCTAGAATGACAATCAGACACACAAACATTTAAATAATTTAATACTATAATAATATAATCGAAATAATATTTTAATATAATGATACATGAATACATATAGGTAATAATGAAATCAAGGAATATTTAATGAATGCTTCAGAACAGCTAATGCTTTTTTCTACGCAGTTCTAGTCGGCTAGGTTGAAAGAAAAGCAGGTGTTGATCGTACTTAGTTGTTGTTTATTGTTTTATTTTTGCTTCCTCACTACCGGAGGTAGAGAATCTTTATGTTTGCGCAAGAAGTCGAAAAAATGTGTCTTCCAAAATCAAAATGTATGCTACTTGCTTTCAATTTTTCCAGCTAGCTGATCAATTTTGGTCCCGGGTCTGTCTGTCCATCACCTGTCTAACTGTGGTAAATATTTTTCACGCTCAAAACTATGATAGGTATATATGTCAGAAATATGTCCTATGACTTATATCGTGGTTTGAACTCTTGCGCATGCAAAACTTAAATGGGTTAACGAAGACATAACTCCAAGACGAATGGACCGATTTGGATGAAATCTTCAGGGATTGTGCGGGGTAGCTCCAAGACGGTCACCTGTAACTTTCATTGCTTTCGGATCAATATTAGCCGATGCGCATGTGTAAACCTGGATTTTTTAAAACATCGATTTCTCATCATCTCTCGGTCCGATTTCGTTCAAGCTCGGGGAGTCAGTGAGTATAGGTTTCAGAAAGATACCCTTTGCATTATATTGCGAATGGCTGAGTAATAACGATTGCGCATGCGCAAAACGAATATTGGTTGGCACTGCGAGACTAATGAAGCGATTTTGATGCAGTTTTTAAATTTGTTTTCAATCATTTTGACTCGTACCTTGTTCTTCCACTCATTCTATCCGTCCATGTTACAATATGTGAGGAAGCTATACTGCCCACTCAACTTTTTTCCAATCTTTCGAGCGACGGAGCACCCTTCTTCAGGACCCTTGCAAATTAACACTGTTACACGGTTGTTATGAACTAGGTACGTATTTTTCTATAGGCCTGAAAAAGCGTGCACAGTCGCCCAAAAACTTGCATAAAGAGCAAAAAAATAGGTAGGTACTTCTTTTTTCTCCTAACTGGTGAAAAATAATTCTCTAGTGCTAACACATCAGCATTATTGCTTGAATTTTATTCAGTTGCGAAAATTTAATAAAATCAATCCTAGTTCTAACGAATCACAACCTAACAAAAACTTCGATGTAATGATTTTTTTTTAAATTAATTAAATTTTTTTCTCGATCCGGTGTAACTATAATCTAACGAAAACTTACCCATCGCCACACTGACTTTTATGAAGTACGGAGACGTGGAAACAAAGAAATGATCAATTGTAGCGGGAGACTACATTTATCAGCAAGGAATGGAATTTGCCGATAGGTATTTCTCGTTTTTTGTGTCTCAGGAAAACCCGAGCGCACTAATACAGCTATCGACTTAGGGCCACTTTCACCAACAACTTATAAAGCGGAGATTGGCCAAACTCGATTAAATATAATCTCGAGGATCAAACCTTGGCGTCTTTCACCAACCCAAAATTCGTTTAAACCAAGATTGGAATAATCGAGTTTCCCTAACGGAGATTCCGGAAACTGTCCAATGAAAAATTGGACAATTTGAAACGACAGTTTGAAAACCCGCCATGTGTCCGACATATCAAGACAATAAAGCAGTGAATCACAACCACGACCGATTATTACCCGCGCCGTTTTTATCTAGTTACCTAGTTACTATCTACTCGCAACTTTTCGTTGACTTCCAACAAAGAAAGTGTGACACATCATTTGACGGAAGCAGAACGGTTGATCACCTTATTTAAATGTACATAAGTTATTTTATGTGGTATAGGTAGGTAGGTACATACTGTACAAGGGATAGCAATTCAACATCGTATTATAACGTGCTATCATAATCGATTATACTTTATTTTCCTACCATCCTACATCTATTTCGTATTATAATTAATCGATTTGATGGTATAAAAGCCTTTTTCCAACTTATACCTGTTCGAAGGGAACTCCAGGTGAGAGTCGATAAGCTCGAGGACTTTCAAAACTGTCGGTTTTGGGAGCCGGAATCTCCGCCGAAATTCGACGTCGTCCAACCCGCCGTCGGATCGTCCTTGAGCGTCTTTGCAGGACATCGTTCTCATCCGAGGAATCAAATTAATCCGAGCGATAAATCGCGTGAATTCATCATCAAAAACTTGAATAACAATAAACTATATATAAACTATAATAATAAACTGTGAACCAAACTGTAGAGGTATGAGGAATCAGCTGTTGGTGCGCGGCCATTTTGCTCGATATCATTTTTATCACTAATCTGAGATTGGCAAGAGTTAACTGGCCGAGATTGGGAGATTAACCTCAAGCCACCTCGTTAGGAGTTTAAACTCGTAAAGTGGTTTGGTGAAAGACGATTAGCTGGAATCTCGATTATTTGTTAATCTTTTCTAACTTAAACTCGTTTATGTTGTTGGTGAAAGTGGCCCTTAGCATTCTAAGTTATGAGACAAACTACATCTATTTACAGATTCGGTCGTAAACATACCGATGAATCACACAAGCCGTGATCCAATCCGATGGATCCCAATACCTACGGTAAGATATCCAATAAACAAACATCGAGAAAAATATACAGAATGATTAAGATGTCTTATGCAAAGTTGGTTGGGCATAAGATTGCGCATTTTAATCTTATTTATTCAAAATGGTTGACACAAAATGGATGAACAAAATAAAATTTATTTGCGTTTTTACAGTAAAAGAAAACCATGATTCAGAAAACCCTCTTCAAAAACAATATCTATTAAATTAAAATTTGAAAGCATTCCAAGATTTTTTATTTATTTATTTTTATTTGCATTTATTTATTTCTTTTTTCTACATGACTCAATGACTAACAATGACTTATATCTTTTAAGGTCAACCAAAATTTCCGTTAATTTTATGGCGTTTTAGAGGTAAAAAGGTAGTTGAAGTGTGAAATTCGGGCAAGTGTTACTATTCGTTTCAGCGTGAAAAAATACGTAGAAACCTAGTATAATCCAAAAAGCATCATTTTCTCACGCTTTAGTCGTCTGACCTGGCTTAAATTTGGAGAACAGTTGGGAGAAGACGATTTGAGCAATCCATATCGATTTCAACAAGATCGTAGGTATCATTAGTAGGCCCTGCGCATACGTAAATGTGAAATCCTTGTGACGAGCTTAATTACTATAGTTCCCATCAAATATTGATGAAATGCTAAGGGAATATGCAGGTTAGGGCGTAGTAGTCCCTGCTAATTTCATTGTTCTCAAATCATTACTCCATCCTAAGCATGCGCAAACGTCAATTACTTAAAGCATCATTTTATCGTTTCCGTATTGACACTAGCTATATCTCGATTCACAATTTTCCGCTTTGGAATTTTTGAAGATCTAATCTAAGATTTAAATTATTTCAATGATCCATACATTCATGTTACGGATATGAGGATGTTATGCGCCATACATAGCTGGGCAGAATTCTTTTAACCGCACCTCAACTAGAAGGGCCATTGGCGGTATTGAACATGATGTCAAAGGGCATATTTCAACGGACATGATTTGAAGGGGAACCCTGATGGCCCCTTTCAGTAAACTAATCGCCATCATGGACTCCAGTGGCAGATTGGAGGGGAAAAAATACAATAACTACGTTCCGAACAGTTGCCACAAGAGATACAGCGATGACCACCGGTCCCTCTACCCTATAGTAAATTAAAAAAACCTAAATTTCCTGATGCTATTGGTAACGGTAATCTTTCAAGAAAAATAATTCCTAAACGTTTGTGTAATAATTCGCTCTACTCCAGCATTCGAGATCGTCTGTTTGACCTATAGGATATTAAAACCGTAGGTACGCTTCTGAAGTTTCCCCATCTATTCAACCGACTCGAAGAACTGTAATTTTAGGTATCTATTACAAAAATCATGTCAACACTTTTAATGAATCGATTGCGACTTTCATAGATTAAATTTCAACGAATCGAGTAAGACCCCCTGCAGTATTCTATGACCTACCGATTGCACCCTACGAGGGCTTAAAGAGAGGGGTTGAAGTTCTCTAAAAAAAATCGTCAACACGAAGGCGAATCGCTAAGGGATTTTCCTCCTCAGAACTTAAATTTTCTGGTTTAAACTAACCGTGATGGTTGAGAGTCGGGTCTAAAGCTGAAAAAAAGAGGAATCATGACAGTGTTTGTCATTATTTCAAGTTCATACTGTGCTTCGTGGGTACCTAATGCTATTGATTTGTTAGAGCACACAGAACTGGGAAGAACGCTGATCTATG
Source organism: Adelphocoris suturalis (assembly GCA_030762985.1). Classification (NCBI taxonomy): domain Eukaryota; kingdom Metazoa; phylum Arthropoda; class Insecta; order Hemiptera; family Miridae; genus Adelphocoris; species Adelphocoris suturalis. Next base: position 51,993,209 of record CM061048.1, read on the forward strand.
AGGAGGTTTATCTTTCCGGAAAATAATACTTCAAAAGTTTGAGTAATAATTCGCTCTACTCAAGCATTCGAGGTCATTATATCAGTGAACGTCTGTTTGACCTATAGGAGAACAAACCGGTGCGCTTCTGAAGTTTCCCCATCTATTCTCTTTCCAGCGGAGCACCGAACTAAGCGCCTGGCGCCGACTTGTTTACGATCGGTTTATGGAAACCTGCAAGGCTCTTCTGGACAGATCGCAAGAGCCGTATAGAAGCAACTCGCCTTTTAGGAGTCCTCACCGAGGAGGCGAACAGACGTCAGCGAGATCTTTTCAGGATGTCTACCTCAGATGTTTATGAGAGCTTTCCCTTCAATGACAAGACACTGGTAATCTCTCAGCGTTTGCCTTCGATCTCTTCAAAAACACTTCATCACCTTCCACACCTGGTTGTCTTTGACGGATCCCGAAGGAGGTCACTCATTCACTGTGACAGTTACGCAAGCGCTTCCAACGCACGTGGTCGATCACAAGACATCCTTGGAGGAGACGGCTTTTGTCCTTAGTCCGTTGCCCGCCACAAATTCGATTGAATTCCAAACTTGGTTAAAGGAATAAAGAACAAAGCTACGACAGTGAGAATTCCCAAAGGCAACCGAAGCTTAGCTTTAGGAAGTTTGTTTTCGAAACCCACTAAGTAGGTTTATCAATTTTTTTCGGAAAAAAAGTTTTTTTTACGGTTCTTGTTTCATCTTGTCTAGACTAGATGGTTTGACACATCAGCATGCATAGTTTTTATGCCAAAATCTAATATATCACCACCAGTGAATACCGAAAGTAGGTTTTGCTTCCAACACCTGTTATATCGTAATGCTGGTAAAATTTAACAGATATGATAATCACCTTGACCTTCTACTGTTCATAAAATAAACGTTATTTGCAATAAATAATTTTCATTTGTCATTTTTCCTAACTTGATACTTTATTATTATCCAAGTGGTCGAGAAAACTAACATAAATTATAGATATTTTGTGCCAATACCAAAATTATAAAAACGTTGGTCAAATTTTATAACAAAAATAATCGTTGTGCATCTGATTTCGCTGTATAATTATAACAGTGTACCGCAGTGAAAGTAATTTAAAAAAAGAGAGATAAAAACTTCCCAAGCTGAAAATTAAAGTCATGATTTAAAGACCCGCCCTCCTTTAAAATTTATTAAAACCTGTTGGTTTTGGGAACAAAATCTTCATTTGTAGCGGCATGAAATTGCTCAGGCCGAGATATACTATTGCAGCTTTCAATCTATTATTGTATACTACCTACTACCTACCTACCTACTACCTACTATTGTACCTACACATTCGAATGAAAAGTTCTCAATTGTATACCCAACCTACTACCTACTATTGTACCTACACATTCGAATGAAAAGTTCTCAATTGTATACCCAACAGAAAAAACCCGCGCGTTGCACTATTCAATAATGATATTTATCGCATAAAACCAGGGGTGGACTCCGGAGCCCCCGTTGTTTCCTCTTAAAGCTTACCAGCCAAACGAAATTGTTGTTTTGGAAACAAATATTTTTTCATCTCCCGAAACAGAAAACAATGCTTCCGCTTCCTATAGACAGACTCGGAAGCAAAAGTTGGTACTATGAGAGGGCTACTATTGATTTACTTATTTTTTGTCGAACGTAAAGGTTCATTATTGGAAATAGAATGTACACAAAACCCCTTGAAAATAATACTATAAGTAAATAAATTATGAGAAATTAGTTCTGGCGGGAGGTAGGTAGGTATACCTCCCCAGGTACACCCAGCAGATTATTTCTAGAGTGCATAAATAATATTGATGGCGAAGAAAGTCATCGAATGAAGACTTATCCCCGCAACTCAAACCTCCCTGAAGACCGCTCGCCTAAAAATGAGCGGCGTCGAATAAATAAAACATGTTCTCTTATTTCGGGCATCAAACTCGGCTTCCCGCTCGGGCTTCCTTTTTTATTCTATTCCCTTTTCAAGCCCTGCGCCTGCGCGGTGCCGATCTAAAAACGGGATAGAAAGGTGAGCTTTTTAATCCAAAGGCCGGGAAGGCCGCTCCTTGATGAGAAGGGAAGCGAGTAATTAGAGCAAAGGCCCCCACCGCGACAGCCCCACCGTCTCTCAAGTTCATCAGGAGTTAATGAAGTTGGAAAGTTTCTTCTCTCTTGTACGAAGACGGAACTCAAGTCGGTGTTTTCGCTCTTCACTTTTGCTTCTGCAAGTGAGGCGAATCCAGTAAATTATCGTGTAAAAGTTCACTTACGGACGTGTGTCGCTCAGTCCCACGACTTACCTTTGATTCTTAGAGGTTGTAACCTCCTGGCTCGCTCCACCATATACGATCGTGAATTAATCCAAAGTTAATCCAGTTATCTCACTGATATTGTTGAGAGATAACTCCCGACCCTGAATTATTGCCCTTCTAGCTGTCTGTGGTGCAGGCCACTGATTGTGTCAAGAGTTTGCTGGTCAGAAACACCTGTATAGCAAACAATGGTGACTTCTCAGTGGTGTACTTACAGTAACAAAGTACTGTAACAGGCTTACTTCTGTAAGCCTACCCTAGTCGAAATCTGTTGATAGAAAGATTTGGAAAATATTAATGTGGGTGGATGTAAATTATTAGGAAGACAATTAACTTGAGGAGAATGATTCAAAAGTAATTGTATGTTAATCATTAAATCAATCAAGTAATTGAATTAATAGTAATTGAACCTTGAAAGTAGAAGAATTAATGCTAAGTGATTTGTTCATTTTAGATTTGCTCATGCGCAGCGTTTAATCTGGTAGCTGTGCGAGTTACTAAAGTCCACCTCGATCCCGCGCAACGAGAGTGTCATGGATGTCGGATGTATACCTATTTACTTCGGGCAAGGTCGCTAGTTGGACCCCTTGCCTGTGATTCCTCGAAGATATTAGCTAAAGGCGAACTACAGACCTCTTATTGGGTTAAGTGGCTGACTTTAAAGCCCCCCCCCCAACACAATGGTATGTTCTGGACCAGATTTATGGCGAAGTATGGGTGCTGGCGCATGAAGGACGATGGCCGAGCTTCATGGCTACGAAAACCAGAGCCAGCAGCAGCCACCGCTAAACGACCACACACTGGCTGCCGTACAACAACGGTGACTGGCCGATGAAAGGGGACCACGAGCCCCTATTTGATGAAATGCTATGATATAATGTAATGATGTAATGTAACACAAAAGTATGAACGCAAATAATTCACCGCGTTAGTAATGTTCGCAAACAGGCACACGATTCAAAACAACAACAAATTGATAACCGCACTGTATTGGAGAGATTTCATTTGCATTTGAAGGGTAGAGAGAGAGAGGGGGGGATACCTATTTCTTTGGGGGGCGGTCACATTATGGGAGAACTCGTGGTCGTAGTTCGTATGCCAACCCCACCAAATGAGTATTAGATAATTGTACAGGGTGCGGCAGCATAACTTCCTTTTTTTTAAACTTAATAAAACGCATTGTATGAATCAGAAAATTTTTATTCGTTTTTTATAATATAGGCACATACATAAAGTTTTGTTTTACCCAGTTTTGAAGATCAAATCAGGTAGGTGACGTCCCCCATTCTCCATACACTGAGTAAACCGATTTCTGGCGTTTGTCATGACTCCAGCCAGTATAGCAGGCGTTATGTTGGCAATTTCTTCCTGGATGTTGTTCTCCAAATCTTGTAGGGTCCTTGGACGGTTCACATAAACACGAGATTTCAAAAAACCCGATAGAAAAAAGTCACAAGGGGTCAAATCGGGAGAGCGGGCCGGCCACTCCAAATCGCCCCTAATTGAGATAAGGCGCTCTGGGAAGTGTTCCCTCAAAACGTTGGAACCAAATGTCCCCTAAGTCCAACTTTTTCTATGGGGTTTTTTGAAATCTCGTGTATGTGAACCGTCCAAGGACCCTACAAGATTTGAAGAACAACATCCAGGAAGAAATTGCCAACATAACGCCTGCTATACTGGCTGGAGTCATGACAAACGCCAGAAATCGGTTGACTCAGTGTATGGAGAATGGGGGACGTCACTTACCTGATTTGATCTTCGAAACTGGGTAAAACAAAACTTTATGTATTTGCCTATATTATAAAAAACCAATAAAAATTTTCTGATTCATACAATGCGTTTTATTAAGTTTTAAAAAAAGGAAGTTATGCTGCCTCACCCTGTATAATGAGTAAGTTTTATCCGTCTCCAATTTGTATGAAATTATATATATTATCAAGCCATGCAGTAATAAGTAAATTTATTTCCACAAACGCCTCCATTCACGTATTACTTATATTTTAAATACCAACATAAGTTTTTTCTCGCGTATAAATATCTCGTAACTATGTCTAGATTCTTGGCATAGTTTCAAACGGATTCCATTCAAGTATTGTTTTATTCTAAGTTGACCGTTTTTAGGAGGTTTCTACTCTTAGTGTTATCGTGTTCCAGGGGTATATAAAGTTAGAATGGGATTTTGACGTGCGACTAAGCCACGCAAAACCCGAACGCGCACGATACAGTTTGACACCACTTCCGTGTTTACCAAACATTTCCCTTAATTTCACATCAAAGAGATTATATGGATAGCTACACACAATACTCATTTCTTAACCACCTCCAAATGTGATGATAAGACAGAAGAAAAATTCCCCCGAAATGCTTTAGACTGCATTGAACCAACAAGTTCCATTGATTCTTGTAACGATCAGCTTGGGTTGGAAATGTATAATTCCCTTCAAGCTGAAACACTTAATCTAGCCATCTTTCGTTTGACCAACCGACCACAAATATATTTTGACATGGATATGTCTTTGCTCTGGGGGGTCAACCAAAAATTTCCGTGACGCAAAATTTGTGTCACAATTTCAGTGTTTTTCACGTACAACCCAGCCGTTGCTAGGGGAATGGAACTTCCGCAGTTTTCATCGCACAAAAATCGTTCGTCACTCGTTGGAAAGCGCTTGATTTATGTGATAAATGTTCACATCTCAAGCTACCAATTTCCCCCTCCTTACGTACCTACACTCCTAAACTAAGTTGATTGGACTATAAACAATTTTAATAAGCCGGTTACAATATTCTTAACGTAAAGCAATAGCATCATTTACTCCACTCCATAGGAAACATTTTCATCCTCTTGACAACAGTCGACTGTTAACAACAACTCATTGTAGTGGCTTCTCTCCACAGTTATTTTCAACATTTCTATAAGTAAACCGTTATTTTGTTGGAATTAGTCGGGATGCGGCCATGCGGCCCAGGGATTTGTTTAAAGTTAAAGGATTTGTTTACAACTCTCGAGGACAACCGTTATGAAATCCCCAATCAAAGACATATCCATGTAACATGGTATCTGCTTGTAAAGCAGATAGTGGAACTCGTTTACGGGTTGTTTCGTTAGGTACTTGAAGTTTGAAATGAAAGTTTAGATTGGAGATAGATTAGAAGGACAAAAATACCAGTTCGAAACTTGAAAACGATTCCTTAATTTAGAAATGACTTAAATACGCATACTCTCAAAATGTAATTAACATTTGAACGTTCATAGGAACATTCTTTCTCGAAATGAACAATTTCATTTTTTGTTGTTCAACAAACGAACTCACGAATGGAAAACAGAAATAAGCTCGAAAATCTCAAGACAAGTGAGGTAATACCACTAACTCGGATTTTATACACATTCCAAACTGGAAACGGATACAGGTGCCGTAATGAGATATGTTTTGGATTCATGAGTGCTTCAAAAACCATATGCGAGTTCGGCTAATTGCGAACCGGGAGATGAATTTCGCACAGCCCTCTCGTTATATTACATTGTGATGATTCTTCGTTTTGCGACTTGGAGGGCTGCCAGCTGACATTAAAATAAAAACGTAAAATGGCCCTTAACTACTTTTGTTGAGGCTTCTCCCCTTTAATAGAATCTTTGGAGCATCATCATTAATATCTCATAAAATTATATGGCAGTAAGTTCTTTTGATAATCTATAAATAGGGATTTAAAAGTGAGTAAAAGAATGTCCTCTGAAGTAATGAAAGACTTAATTGATTAGTAATTATCGAATATCATCTTATGGACTGCATGCAGTCTTCATTCCATTCATAAGGTATTTTGATAACTGTAGGTGGATAGAGGTCATTTCTAACCTATGCATGAAAATGATGGATATCCGTTACTAAAACGTGCTTATCATGGTACAGAAGGATCGACTTTCTGGGCTGGAGTACTCAAGTTCAACTTAAGCGATAGAGTTCGAGGTAGAAGAGCGTGTACTAGTAGTAAAGATTTATCCAATCTAATCGTGTGAACACTGAAGAGTATTAATGTTCAGTTTAGTAAGAAGTTGATTATGAGTGACTACCACCGTGTGAGAGTCACTCTATCCACTCCCCCATTCTACCACTTACTCTACCCATGTGAATGCTGCAGTAGTTGGGATTAGCTGATGCTCCACAAGTGTCTCTCCGTGCACCTTATTGTTGTACTGATGCCTTGTTGTACATACATACAACTCTATCGTTGCCATTCGCAAGCAGCAATTTCTACACTCACCTCGAATGATCTAGGAAGAATGGAGAAGGAATAGTAGAGTTCAGCAGAATACAGAGTAACTCTACACATTTTCTGACTCTAACATTTAATCTACCCATATATACGGTGCAGTAGAGGAGGATGGAGAGTAGGCACAGTGCAAGAATGGGGAATTTTCATGGTTATTTTTTATTTGCTCGAAAGATAGATCTTAATGAGAGCTCTTCAAAAAGGTGCAATATGATGGTGTCTAACCAGTAATATGGCTCTTGAAATTCATTTGCACGATGACGTCACGGCCCCCGCCCGCCTGGGGGAACCCTCAGCTCCTTTGCACTACTACGTCATGCGTAATCTTCCTACCCAATTATTAGCCAAATTAAACGGTTTTTTGAGCTGGAAATTGGAACTAAGGGGTTTTCAAATGCGCTGAATCCGAACCTGGGGTCAAAAGTGTGAAATTCCAACGAGGAATCACACCCGTCCCTACAATATCATAACGTTGGAGCTACGGAGACACCACGGCAAGTAATAATTTAAACGCCTCAAGAAACATCCTCATCTCAAGTAACTCTAGCGTTCTTGAATAAACACTTTCTACTGACTTCTAATGATCTAGATAGAGTAGAGTAGGAATAGTAGAGTGGTCGGTAGAATATAAACAGTAACTCTACTCTACTAATTCCCCCACTCCACTTCCTACTGTACCCATGTAAACGGTGCAGTAGAGGCGGGTGGATAGTAGCCACAGAATAAGAATCGCGAGTAATCGCATTGTTGTTTACAGTATCATTGCGTGGGATCAAGTGCACCACCGTGCCAAAAGTAAATATTCTACGGCTTCAATCACACGCTCATCACAAGTAACTACCGTTCTGGAAACAGCACATTCAACTGACTTTTAATGATCTAGGCAGAGTAGAGTAGGAATAGTGGTCGGCATAATACAGAATTAACTCGATTATACAAATTCCTCTACACTACCACTTACTCTATCCATGTAAATGGTGAAGTGGAGATATAGGTATAGGTGTAGACCCACATAAAGAACTGCGAGTAGTCGCATCCTTGATTACAGTATCATTACTTGGGAGCAAGTTACTAGAGACTTTTTTCTGCCACCAAGAGGCGGCCTACCACGGTACCGTATTCAGCGAAATGGTTAATGCGCATGCGCGACGTACAAACGTACAAGCGTCTCGTCATCACACGCCGTGCAAAACCGCAATCCTACGTTCTTCCATGACGGCTTCTCCACGACGAGTTCACACCGTGTTGAGCTACCTAACCTGACACTTTATGAACAGTACCATTACTTATTTACTTTTTGTCGGTGTCTCATTCCTCAGTGTTACATTTTCGATTTACTTTTTCATTCATATTCATATGATCTTACCTTATCATATATATATAATATAACATCATACCTATACATATGACCGTTCTGGTTGAGGTGCGGCTCAAACTATTGAATAAAAAATAAAATAAATCGTCACATAGTAGTCCGTATCATGTAATTACCGCATCAAATAGGCTTGAAGTTTATGAAAATTAAACGGCTGAACCATTGAAGTCATAGGCAGCCAGTCTTTTAGTGTTTTGTTACTCTTTGCTGTCCAACTGACATTCCGATTATACCTTGGGCCGCATCAATTACCTATCATCTACCATTTTTCGATAATGGATGAACCCAATCGCCTTCTTCGGCTTTTCAATGAAGGGTTGATTAATGGAGGGGATATTATGTACGAAGCTTTTGATGGACATATCACAATTATATGTGGAGAGGAGGGTTCCTGCTTGAGAGGTTTGGCGAGTTCAGCTCAGAGCAACTGACGGACTTTAATGTTAAAATCTCAATGGGAGCACCTACCTCTATTGCTAAATTTATTGGAAATACAGATGGAAATCATACTGCCTACCGGATATCTCAGTTTGAATGAAGAATATGTTCAGTTGACGGGTATGAAGAAACTGTAGGGAGGTACCACTCACAAACAACTTCTCATTTTTAGCGAATGTTGAAAAATCTTTTCAGCTATACTCAACTGCATTTGTTCTGATTTTAATTGGCTGATTTATTTGTTACCTTGGTTGTCCGATTTGGAACCAAGGTATAATCGGAATGTTTATGGACAGCAAAGAATAACAAAACATTAAAAGACTGGCTGCCTATGACTTCAAAGCCATTTAATTTCCATAAACTTCAAGCTTTAAGTCACGCTAAACGTCACTTCAACGGTCGTCGCGGTTGTCACAAAACCGTGCAAAAAAAACAAAAGATCCAGTTAGCATCCATGTGCTCGCCTTATCTTGGGGACAACCTTTGAGTATTAATACTCAAAGGGGACAACGGCTCGGACGGTTTCGTTCATGGGACGACTACAAAAATTCTCTATTATTCAAAGGACTCAAGTCACATCCTCATCACAATAAACTTTACTCTATCATTCTGGAAACAACACTCGATTGACTGACTTATACATATAGAAAGATTTGAGGCGTAGTCGGTAGAGTAGAAAGCACTCTTTTCTGCCTTCGGCATGAATAGACTGCAAATTTTCAAAAAATCACAGGTGAGCTTACCTTTGGATGATGAAGGTGGTTTGGTGTCCGTGCTAAGCGCCCGGGTAAAGTGTTCGTCGACGACGGCAGCGACATCGCCCGTGTAGTGCGTGAACACGACGCAATTGGCCGACACGTACTGAGCTCTGCTGCTGCTCCCGCTTTCTTCCTCTTCGTCCGTGTACACACTACCCGAACCTGAAAACATGTCTCAGTTTTTATATTTTATATTTGCATATTCACTATTAAAATTAACAGACTTGAAGTTCGCAAACCAAACGTCACAATACAAATTCGTAGGAAGTTGACGTAAAAATATAATTTGAAAAACACCTCCTCCCACATACACGATCGAACCCGCTGATATAATTATAACGGATTTATCGCAATCAAGGAATCATGAAATCGAGTAGGTATATTATAACTACTGTTATACTAGTGAATCGTAGACAGGTGTTTTATTTTATAGCATTCGTTTCCTTCTAGTAGGTGCCTACCTACTTCAATAAATTTGTATTTAGATGATGTAACAACTTTGCTTTCTTGCATTATAATGAATCTTTAAACACCTGCTGTATGCACTTGTACATGTATAAAGGCTAATATACCTAGTACAAATTTTGCTTTCTTGTATTATAATGAATCTTTAAAGACCTACTGAATGTACTTGTACATGCATAAAGGCTAATATAGTCCTCATTCTTATTCTTAGTAATAGTGAAGAAAGGTTCACAACATAAAACATGTAAAACTGTGGAAGATATGTAGTGGTAAATCGTTGATTTTGAACGCAAGCCACCAAAGTCATATTAGTTTTAGTCGACGATTTTCTCTTTTAATTATAGATTTATCTTGAATGACTTTAGTTAATACTGACATCGTTGATTACCAACGTTGATTGGAAACTTTGGATGATAAATATGATCACTGAATGTTGAATGTTGATGTTGAATTGTTTAAAAATAGGTTTTCGGGGTACAGATTGTCCTGGACCCCAGCTACTCGTGTGTCCAGATTTGGCAGGGCGTCGGGGGGCACCTTGCTGGGCTTCGTATAAAGACGATAGGGCATTTTTGTGAATTTCATGTACTCAATGGGATCAACGTCGTCCGATTTAGGGGAGACCCATCTGTGGTATTGGTTCCAGTATATCTTAGAGACGCAACCTGGAATGAAGACTTTGAAAAATTGGAACACATGTTGAACGTCAATAATGATCTCAACTTTTTGGTGGCTGGTGATACTAATGCTAGGATTGGAGTGGGGCAGGAGTTTGGTGGTGATTTGGTGGAGCTTTTGGATCCCAATATGGTGAAAAGATCTTCTAAGGATTTAGTGGTCAATGGAAGAGGCAGGAAGCTGTTGGATCTGTGTGACGATGTCGGGCTTGTGGTCCTGAATGGGAGAGCACCGGGGGCTATTATGGGTGAGTTCACTTGTTTAGGTGCACGAGGTTGCTCAGTAATTGATTTTTTGTGTGTCCAACTTGGTGTTATTGGCGTTGTCAGCGGCTTCGAGGTCACCCGGTTCCGTACTCTGATCATCTGCCACTGACCTTCTCACTAGCAGGTCCTAAGGTGAATATGATGGTTGGTACTCGCTTCCCCCCTGCACTGAAATGGACTCCTGAAGACGAGACTGATTACAAGATTAAGGTGCAGGATTGTTTGGGTGCTGCCGGTTTCGACCATTTCAATACTATGGAGAGCATAAAGTCAGTGATACGCATGTGTGCCAGCCAGAAGTTGTCGAAGGGATCATTGCCGTCCTCTAGATTCAGAATGGGAAACAATAAGCCTTGGTTCACGTTTGAATGTCTCAGGTTACGCCAGCAGGTTTTCAGACTGTTGAGGCTGCATAGAAAAACTGACTCCAATTTGGTTCTGGAGAGATACAAGCAGACTGATCGTGACTATAAGAGATTGTGTGCAGACAGGAAGCGACTCCATAAAGCTGAGGTGGCGATGAAGTTTGTGGGCGTCAAAGATGGAAGACAGTTCTGGAGACTTGTAGGGGAACTAAAAATTCACCGGCCTTTGTCATCGGGAGGTATTGACATGCAGGAGTGGACATCTTATTTTTCTGGATTATTCAACCCTCTAGTTAGGTCCCCACCCATTTCATACGCCCCTCCGCTCATCATGGATGCAGCCCTAGATGCTGACTTCACTCTGGAGGAGCTTAGGGGATATCTGACAAATGTTAAAAAGAACAAGGCCCCTGGGAAGACCGAATTCCCTTTGAGTTCTATATGAACGCTCCTGATGAACTGTTACAGCTGATGGTGGAGAACTTCAATCATCTGTTCAATGGAGGAACCCTTCCAGACTCCTTTCACAGAGCACTTGTTTTCCCAATATACAAGAAGGGAGACAGGTCGGTCCCATCCAATTTTCGTGCCATCTCATGCTTGGACTCTGATGTTAAATTATATTCGGGTGTGCTGGCTGCGAGATCGGCGGGTTGGATGGAGAATAATAACGTGCTGTACGAGGGTCAGGCCGGATTCAGACGAGGTTACTCTACCCACGACAATTTGTTCACTCTCACGAACATAGTTCAGATTCGTTTTGCTCAGAAGAAAAAGACCTATTGCTTCTTCATCGATATGCGAGCGGCGTTTGACAGCATTCAGCGACACGCTTTGATATTCAAGCTATATGCTGCGGGGGTTTCTTCAAAGTGGGTGGCGGCAGTAAGGCAGCTGTACAGTGGTACGGAGGCTAGGGTTTGGGTGGCAGGCCATGTGTCAGATTATTTTAGCAATCACTCGGGTGTGAAACAGGGCTGTCCTTTGAGCCCTGCCTTATTTGCCCTCTTTGTAAATGACCTTAGCCAAGTTTTGGGTGGGGGGGTTCGAATTTCTGATACCCGGATCAATGCCTTACTGTATGCAGATGGCATTGTTCTCATTGCGGACTCGCCCTACATCCTCCAAGAGATGATCGACTGTCTAAGGGAGTACGTGGAGACCTGGAGCCTGGAGATCAATTTGGCCAAATCGCGTATCATAGTGTTTAGATCGCACTGGGGGCGTCTGGCAAGGCACGAGAGTTGGACGCTGCTTGACCAAAACATCGAAGTGGTCGATTCCTACAAGTATCTTGGGATCACTCTCTCATATAATCTCCAACTGAAGAGGCATTTCATTGAAAAGTCCAGGACTGCTCGTGCAGGATTAAATACTGTTTGGTCGGGTCTCTTTGCGGCTGCTGACGTTCCAACCGATGTCAAGTTCAGAGTCTTTGAGGCTGTGACTTTGGCCACGGTGTGCTATGGAGCCCAATTTTGGGGGAACTCAGCTTATGAAGAAATTGAGAAGATGAAGCGCTTCTTCCTCATGACACTGTTTAAACTGCCTACTGACTCTCCAAATTGTATTGTTTACAGCGAGATGAAGCAAGAGTCCGTCTTTCTATCAACATTAAAACTTAATGCAGACTATCTATCGAGGATTTTCAAGCAGCCCGATAGCCGTTTCACAAAGATTACTGCGCTTGAAATGATTAGACGAAAGATCGGGTGGGCCGAGGTGTGTCAAGATTTGATTACTCCGTATCTGGGAGTTCCTTCTGCAAACCCGTTTGATCCTTGTGCTTTTGGAGAGTTGTCGAGGCTGGTCCTGGAGGCCCAGAAAAGGATTTTCATGAACAGTATCTCGGAGAGAGCCAATAATGCACAATACCATCTTCTATACCGTCATCTTAATCCAGAAGTGAACTACGTGAGTACATCGAGCCAATACGAAGCCATGGTAATCATGAAATGTCGAGGTGAGCTGCTGAACCTTAATTGCCAGCCCTGGATCCGGGACCGGGTCTATCTCTGTGCCCTGTGTAACCTTCGAGCTGATGAAACGGTAGAGCACTTCCTAGCTGTGTGCCCAATCCTCAGTTACGTGCGCAGTAGATGTTTTGGCCGACTAACCCTGTCCAGGGAGGAATTGTTGGCGATCCTGGATGGCTCGAATTGGCCGGGACTTTGCTCCTATTTTCGAGAAGCCTGGCGATATAGAGAATTTCTAATTTCTGAATTTAATTATTATAATAATTGATATAATATCTCTCTTCTTGAATCCTCCTCATTGTTTAGTTCTAATGTTCATTCCTTAATATTAATCATTTGTATTTGCTTTTTATTCTTTAACTAATGTATTAATTAAATATTGGGTTATGTAGGTATTTCATTATTTGTTCAAATGTATTTAATTGTTCGTTGAATTTATTTGTATTTAATTGTTATGTACCTATTTGTACATGTGATTGCAAGCCTTAATTACAGCAATGCTAAATTATTTACGGTTCTTCCGCTGATGGTCTTAAGACCAAAGCGTTCCATGATAGTTCTTATCCTGCTGTACTACAGAAAATAAACATGTTTTTCATTCATTCATTCATTCATTCATTCATTCATCATGGTAAAGTATGGTTTCTTTCCTCAACACATGCTCTATACAAAATGACATTAAGACTGCAAGAATGGGAATTATGTTTATGTATTGGTTGATTGACTAGATTGATTGGTCATGTTGTATAAACTTGTCATATTGTCTGATTGTATTTTGAAAAAAGTATTGTTCCAATAGGGGACGTAGGAGAAATTCTGCAGGTCGGCACCCGGGGTATCTTGGAAAAGGACCTGCGGAAGGCTGGTTCAAGGAATGTATACATTTTATACATACTCTTTCACAGTTTTGCTGAACTAACTAAAAAAATAACATGGTGAATAATTGGGATATCTACCTAATGCTGACGGACCATGGGGAAGGAACTAGGACTGAAAGACGGTTACAGGATGTCCCCAAAAAGTCCCCTTCCTGCTAAAATCGCTAATAATTGGTCAAAAAATAATAATTTTTTTTTTCTTTCAATCAATGTTTTTTTTTTTAAGATCTCAAAAATGAAAAAATTCTGCATTGCGCACGTGCACAAACGAGCGAAATTTGACATCAACTTTGTTATTTTAGACAGGAATTCCAATTTTGTGTTCCATATTTGAATTCTACGTAAAATTTCATGAAGAATGACCCATCACTCGATTTTTCAAGTGCACATAAACGGGTGCAATTCCGCTCTAAAAGAAGTGCAATTAATGAAGTGAAATACCGAATTTTTGGAGATATATGACCAATCGCCACATGTTATACATGATTTTGGAGTAGTAAGAATCATGTATTACATGTGGCAATGGAATATCTCCGAAAACTCAGTGTTTCACATTTATTGCACTTTTAGAGCGGAATTGCGTTCGTTTGCACGCACTTAAAACATCGAATGATGGGTCATATTTTTCAAGAAACTTCACGTAGAACTCAAACCTGCAATAAAAAATGGGGGCCTCCATTTAAAATAACAAAGTTTATGTCAATTGCGCATGTTTGCGCACGTGAGCGACGCGCAATTTTGTCATTTTTTGAGATCTTTACTAAAAACATTAAGATTGAATTTTAACAGGGGGAGGGGGGGGGGGTTTGTGACACCCTGTATATATATATATATATATATATATATATATATATATATATATATTTATATAAGTTTCCCAGGGCCAGGAAGTTGTCCTCGCACAAGAGCGCGGGCACACCGGATCTAGCATCGCAAATGGAAAGAATTTAGTGGGTGAGAAAACATAAGAACGGAAGAATGGAGTGGACTGATGAGGTGTGGATGGGAAGATAATTGGAAGGTGGTAGTGGATGGAAGAGGTGTAGGTAATAAATGTTTTTTAACTTAATAGTAGTAAACTATTCAAGTGCATTTTCCAATAATATTGAGAAATAAATTATGTTTGCAATATTACATTAAAACATACAATAATATTTATTATATGTCCATGGTTTATTGATGCTGGTCTTGATAAATTACAGAGCCTGAAGAAGAGGGCATAGTATTCCCCAGAAACGATTGCGAAAATCCGAAATTCCTAGTAATGATCCACGCAGGAAATCTTGATAGTAGTAGAAAATTGTTAATAACCAATATTGACAACGGGCATTGATATTTCTTATTAATATATTCTTATACTACGTTTGGTGATTGGTTACAGTGACATACGCGATCTAAAATCTTCCGCTTGGCCAACTCCCAAACTATGAAACCTTGATGACAGGGTATTGGCTGGTTATATCCCGTAAATATTTTCCTCACACGCCCAAATGCGTGAAAACAAAAGATAATGAAGATATACGGTCGAGGACCCTTCCAGCTTATTACTCTGATTTACGCGTTTATTGATTAATGCAGTTGCGGGGAAGAGACCGACCACGCGGAATGAAGCTGTAAATAATAAAAAAGGCCCATAAATCCCGGCACCGCGTCGGGCCGTTTTCGCGGTTTGGCTCGGCCACAAAGGCGCAGGAATTTATGAGTTTCCGTTCATACAAATTGCCTAAGTGATTTGTCGATACTAGTTGAGAGGCTTTTTCTACTTGATGGATTTACTCGTCAATAAGGTCTTTTCCCCGCAGCTTTTGTTCATAATGAAACTTGTTTGCAATGACTTGAAGTCTCCATTGTGACTGAAATGTACTTCAAAAAAGGACTCAGTCGTAATCATAACCATATAAGCCACATATCACTATATAAACCTCATTTTTAAATTTTACTATTTTTTAAAGGAAGTTGGACTGATAAGGTAGTTGATTTACAGTTGTAACATTAACATTTAAGGAAAACAAAATTTTTCTGAATTATTTTATTCAGCAATGTTCAATATCAGGATTTTGGTCATTTTCCCAATTTTCAGCAAGAGTTTGACATTTGTATATTTATTTGTACGAATTGAATATTCTCTGAATATTTAATAGAAAATGGGATGTATATTTATTTATTTTTCCTCTCTCCGGAATTGAGCTAATTTTTGTGCAAAAAAGTGCTATCCTCTCTCATAAATTAGTAAGCATACACACACACATTTATTATTATGATTTTTTCTTTTTTTTTTTCAATAAAATTTTTCACGAAGACGGAAAGGGTACACCATTAAAAACAAACGAAAAATAACTAAATAAACTAAATTTTGGGGAGGGCGCCCAGGTTAACGTGACACCATCAGCCCTAGGGGTAAAGAAGGATGAGGAAGATGGAGGAGGAAGAGAGGAATGGAAGAAAGTGCCCCGATAAAACCACCCCTATAAGGTAAGAACCCCAGTGAACATGGGTGATGATACTACGAAGCACTCCTACCCGACTCGAGTTACTCCATGGCACTTTTCCCACACCACACCCCGTGCTACGATACACACACACATACACACTCACAAACCAACACATACCTTTTAGTCTGAATAAGTGTAGTAATGAGACCATAGTATTTATTTCGAGTAGATACTCGAAAATAAAGATGACTTCACAAACTCCATCGAGTTACGGTAATTCACTGGGATCAGAGCATTCCTACTTGTAAAGAATTCCGGTAGTAACCCCGTAGAGTATTCACATTTTGACATTTCCATGTCTTTACTATGGCCACCCTCGGTAGGAAATAACTATAATTTCCGCACACAAAACGTAACGGAAAAACGTAAAGTGAAAGCGGGAAAACTTTCTGATCATTTTCACGTACTACGACTGCGTTGTTACGTTTGTTCACCATCTTCCCTCTTTAACCCACAAACATCGTTCACCAATCGTTGGAAATCTGTCGATTTAACTAACATTTTTCTGTTCAATATAACTCTGTGACAGTACGATTAGCAGCGTTATGGGCATAACAGTTCTCATGGTCGTGAGAGTAAAAACATCTATAATATATATCTATTGGAATTGAACCTATGGAGCTAATTTCTTTGTTATTCAACCTATGAAGATAAAATTTGGAATGGAGAACCCTTGGTACGTCGAGAAACGAATCATGTTGAAGTCTAGAGCCCCCAGATAAGCTGAGTGAGAGTCAAAACAAATTTCTTTGTTATTCAACCTTTACGAAACTCTAATTTGAAATGGAGGCCTCTTGGAACATCTAGAAATAAATTATAAAGTACGAAGATCCCTATGAAGCTAAAATTTGTTATGGAGAACCCTTGGGACGTCTAGTAATAAATCTTAAAGTCTAGAATCTCCCAGATCAGCTGAGTGAGATCCGGACTTAAGTTCTTTACTAATTCAACCTATGAAGCTGAAATGTGAAATGGAGGCCTCTTGGAACAAATAAAAAGTCATTATAAATTCTGAATCCCTGTAGATTAGCTGTGTGAGGTCCGAAGCTAATTTATGTAACATTCAACCAATTATGCCAAAATTTGGAATGGAGGCCCTTCGGGAGATCTAGAAACGAATCATAAGGTCCGATGCCCCTTAGAGCAGCAGAGTGAGCTATGGAGCTAATTTTCTAGCTATTCTACCTATGAATAGCACATTTTTACGTCGAAAAAGTAAAAACGTATTTTACGCTCATCACTCTAGCCTTCCTTGTTATAATCTTTCTAGGTATTGGAAGTACCTTAGAGAACATAACAACTTCCACTAACTAGATTACCTTTAACGTTTAAAAAAATGTTAAATCCTACTTCAGCTAGCCGATAAATCAGCAACACCAGGGAAGATGAAGATGGGTGTTGCGCAGAACATGGAATTGTCTCCTGATGTCGGATTTGAGCTGATTTCAGATTGATGCGCACCACAGTCAAGTGTTAACTGTATAGTTTCTGATGTATAAATTTATACGTCTTTCGCAACTAGATTTGTTATTTTTTAGTTAAGTAAAGAGATATTGTAGTAAAGAAAATTTCACGTGCTAATGAATGCAGAATTTTCTCAAAACATGCAATACGTAATTCATAATCATACAGTAAATACATGCCAATAATCAAGTATTTGAAGGCTAAAGCCCTACATGCCTTACATCTAAAGAAAATAACTGGTAAATACACCAACTAACACGAACTACCAACTAGGAGCAAAGATGTTGCTATGCTTGCACTTCCTTTTCAACAGACCGCTCTGGCTCAAATGAATTATTTAAATAAGGGTCCAACAATTTTCAACGAGCTGCCTAAAAAGATAAGGAAAAAAATCTTGGAGGGGAAGGTAAAACGAATTTACTCGTTCCTACACGAAATTTATTCATAAGAAAATATGCGAATGGTTAATTATTGCAGAAAAATAAAGAATAAAAATTAGCTATAAGAATGCAATATTTAATAAATAACAATAAGAAATAGTATTTTATATCAATTTTTGTTAATTTATAGATACTTAGAAAAAGACTTTTGGACTCTAGACCCCACCGCGAGCTTTATGCTCATATGGGGCTATAATTTCCTTTAGAAGTTGTGTGAATTAACTTATTTTTACATGCAATTTTATAATTTCATTCTTCAATTTATTGTACTGAATAATATGGAAATAAATTTATTTAAAAAAAAAAATTAAATAATTTAGTGCCGAACTGACAAAATTAACTCAGCTGTGAATAAGTATAATGAGATCATTGGTTAACATTTAACCATCTATAACATGAAGGAAACAACGATTAATAGACCCTCATACGAAAAACACGCAAGTTCTTACGAAAATGAATAATGTGGTACTAGTCGATTTCACCGACCAATTAGTCGCTAAATGAACAGTGTTGCATACAAGTTTGGGTGAATACGTAATAAATGAGTGCAGAGGAAAAAAACTCGGCACATGTAAGTGAATCGGAGATGGATGAACGCTTGGTGGATTCGACTAAAAAAATTCATCCGAAAAAGAAACAGCAAAGCTGCTTTTGAGGCAGGTGGGGCACGTGCCGCGTTCGTGCTCAGGTGATCCCCATCAGCTGGGCCAATTACAATCAGCTTGCTCAACTTTACAGGGGCAGTTCAGAAACCATCAGGGATGAGAGGGTTTTTTCCTTAATCCAATCTATCCCATGTTCGGAGGTAGGTAAGGTTAACATAGATATAGTTATAGTTACAATAGCTAGTTATATTTGGGTGGTACAAAAAAAAAAAAAAGTTCTGGGATTTCTTGTCCCCATTGTTTTTTTGCTTCCTCGGTATGTCAGGATGACCCTCCTAAATTTTTAACAAATAATATTAATCCTAACCACTTTACCTGGGTCGATTTTGGCCAGTTATCGACCGCAATCGTAAACCAACCTCTAAATTGGTGCCGAGGTGATGATTTGAAGGACGGATTTCAATTTTTTTGGGTCAATTTATGGGTTTTCGCATGCGCTGAACACGATGAACTTATTTATTTTACGCTCCGTCCACTAGTTATCCAGTAAACTCGCAGAGGGCGCTGCTTGAAGATAAGTAAAAATCGAAAATTTCACTGAAAATGCTGTCGCCTGGTTAAGAATTGCACTACAAACATGCTATTATGGTCTGATAATATGCTTTGGCATGTTCTGAACATGATTCCGTTTTTTACTATACTTTTCCGCCGATGATTGCTTCGTTTATCGGCCATAAACCTCAAATTAATTGTAGGGTAATAGACAAATTCACCCTAATTTCACCGGAAATTATGTCGCGTTGATAATTTAAGGTCCCGAAATACCTTGTGTCGATAAAATTTGATATTTTCCAGGATACTCGGTACAAAGCCGTTGGTAATTTGGCAAGGACTTGAACTAGCATTGTACTTTTTTGCCAAATATAGAGGCAAAATGGAGAAAAAAGCAGTCATCGGCGGAAAAGTATAGTAAAAAACGGAATCATGTTCAGAACATGCCAAAGCATATTATCCGACCATAATAGCATGTTCTAGTACAATTCTTAACCAGGTGACAGCATTTTCGGTGAAATTTTCGATTTTTACTAATCTTCCTTCAAGCAGCGTCCTCTGCCAGTTTAACGGGTAACTAGTGGACGGGGCGTAAAATAAATAAGTTCATCGTGTTTGGCGCATGCGAAAACCCATAAATTGACCCAAAAAAAATTAAAATCCGTCCTTCAAATCATGACCTCGGCACCAATTTAGAGGTTGGTTTACGATAGCGGTCGATAACTGGCCAAAATCGACCCAGGTAAAGTGGTTAGGATTAATAGTTTTTTGCTAAAAAAATAGGAGGGTCATCCTGACATACCGAGGAAGCAAGAGGAAGCAAGAAAAACAATAGGGACAAGAAATCTCAGAACTTTTTTTTTTTTTTTTTTGAACCACCCTATAGTTATATACGTAATATAGTCGAAGGGAGATTGCGAGTTCAACGTAAAAGCCCTAAGTTAGGTATTGATAAATAGGGTCGACTCAGTCCGATGTTTTTATTTTGAATAGGATCGATTAAGAGCGAGGTTTCTTTTGGAACGGGGTCAACTTAGCGGGGCGTAAATACACTTCCCCACGAAACCTGCGAGAAAAAAGTTTCGCCCGATTCCACGATTTAATGCCGTTTTCACCTAACCCAGGTATGGTACAGACATTTAACATGAAGGCCTGTCCAAACATTAAGACTTCCTAAAATTCAGAGAAAAATCAATCAAACAAACATAAACCTAAAGCCTAACGGTTAAACATTGAAGAACGTGGAACACGTTTAACCTATTGTGTCGGAAGCAGAGGCTCCCTGCTAAATTTCGGTTCTAGTCGGTTATGTCAGCAAACTTTGGAGGTCCCTGGCAGCCCACCGTGTCCAACTAATCTGGATTTTCACTAAGGGAAAGGACTGCTGGATGTTATGTCTTTTAGAGATGCGAGAGTGGTGAGCTTCCTGACCACTGATCTAAGCAAAAAACTGATCCGTGTAAAATTTCTCTAGAACGGTGGTTGTTGACGAGCTTAAGCTAGTTCTGTTAGTCACACAGATTAGTGGTATGGATGGTCGTCAAAATCTTATCTCAAAAACACATACCATCATGTAGACAATCCCTCAATAAAAGTTCAGATTAGTTGGACATGGCTGGCGCCAGGAAGGCCTGGCGGAACGATAACGAAAAATGTCCTTAGTAGGACGGTCCTCCAAAGTTTGCTGACTCATAACCAACTAGGTCCCAAATTTCAACATCCTAGGGTGAAAAGGAGAGCTCACTTAGCTGATCGCAGGTCCTTTCACAGGACTCTTGGAGCTGATTTCACCAAAAAAAAAGTTAACTCCATTTATCAGGATTCGAGTTCAACATGAACGATGTATAGATGATAGTATTTGTTTCGGGTTTTACCAAGTTGAACTAAATTTCTAAAGGAACGATTTTCCGATTGAACTTAGATCGGAAACATTTAGTAGTCGAACATTAATGCAGTGGCAAATGCAGACTTCTGAAGAATTAGAAACATCTTCTGATATACAAGCTGTTTCAGAATCACCACCTGACTAAGTAAATATCGAATTACTTTACAAGTAACGATTCTTTATCTGGACAGTTCAAATTATAACAAGACTCTATAAAAAGACAAAACAGCCTTTGTGTCCTTAATTTTTATATATATACTCCAATAAAACATTCTTTTCGATTTCTCTCAGAAAAGAAAAACTATAAAGTAAGTAGATATTTAATTTCGTCTCCCTAAAAGAAGACCCAGTTCTTTGGGAGAAACGTTGGAGTTCAATTAAAAAAAAAAATCAATTTAAGGACAGGAAGGCCTTTTTTGTAAAGTCTTCTTACTTTACAAGGGACAGTATAGAGTGAGTTCAGTATCAGTTGGAGAAAGAAACTGCTTGCATGGGATGACAATCCGGAGAAGTTTGTAGACATTTTTGGCTATTGTATACAAGCTCTAAAACTAAGAGCTTTTTTCTCTGAATGTATAGTACCACATTTCTCCCTCAGTTGGGTAATTCCCTGGTAACGTAGATTTATCTTTTCTTTATCTATACTTAATACCGTATTGCATTGTCATTTCAGATCTCTTACTCTATTTTCATTTGAATAGTGATGGGAGGTTGATTTCGATTTGTATTACGCCAATTATGATAGTGTGTGAATATTTACGCAAATAACCTAATTATGCGCTCTGTCGTTATTGTAACGTAATAGCTGTATAGTTTGAAGAGAATGGGTGAAGGATTCTATTCCAACAAATGGGCTGTGAGTGGGTAATATTTTTTACCCTACGTAGGTACCTGTAATCTCAAGCGTAATGAATGAAAATGCATCAATTCACTTCTTTTTAATACCCAAAGGGTTAATCCAAATAAACGATTGGGATTGATTTGAATTTGTTTAGGAACACTTGAAAAGTTCAATTCCTTTTTATTTATCTGTTTCACAATTAGGAACATCTCTATACATTTGGGAGGTTACTATAAAATTGCACAGTATTCGTGGTTCCAATTACGTATGATTCCGAAAGAGATTGGTTTTCATTTTTGCATCGCAGGCTAAACAGGAAATATATCAGCCTTAGATTCTATTAAGTGATCCAGGTGAACCCTGTAGTATTAATTGTAACCCTGAAATCCTGTGTATGTTCCAAATTTCAACATCGTAGTTTTAACACAAGAGCTGACTTAGGCAGCTCGCACACGGAGCGTTATGCAAGCGAGGCGTTTGAGAGGCACAGAACTACCAATGTAAAGTATAGCACACGGGTCGTTGGGGAAGAGGGAAGGAAGAGAGGCGTAGGCGAGGCGTTGGAGAGAAGTTTCGAGCGTGGTGCTCAGCGCGTCATTCCCCTCTCACGCTACGCTTAATTGCGGGTTTGCCTACTCAAAAATGGAAGCGAAGAACGTGGAGTGGAGAGAGGAATTGTGGGAATCGAACAATTTTACCGCATTTACTTATTCCCTCCCTTCCCCGCTCAAGTGATGAATTTCGAAATTCTTGAGGTTCGTTGCGCATCTAGATCGAACAAACAAACAAAAAATCATCTAAATCTGTTGAAAATTGCAGGCTGGGCAGCGCACACAAGTTTTGACACACACACACAGTTTTTTTACACACAAATCTATGGTTTTTTTTATGGATTCTGTTTTAGAATGGTCATAAACGGATTTGCGTATGGTTTGTTTTTCTCCCAGCTTCGGGTTGTCCCTCACCCCCTTGAATCAATGAGGATCAATTATATAATTATTTGCTATGGGTGATTTTGTACAGATCTGAAACGATCAGTAGAGTGTATAAAAGTAATAAAAGAATTTATAAAAAATTTATTTAAAAAAAACTACAAAAAATTATGAATTCATAAAATTTTTTTGGGATACGATTACAGAGGCTTATTATTGGAAATAATAAACCAAAATGACATATGTGTATGTCAGAAAACACATACCTCAAAGTTATAAGGATTCGCTCTTCAGCAGTCACACACCCTCGCATATTTGTGTGTCGAATGTGGATAAAGGGTTTGACACGTTTTCAAGATCACGATATGAAGATTTTGACATTCGGTAAAATGCAAAAAACTTAGAATCGGAAACGCGCAATTCCTTTGCTGCTATGAATAGTCGGTGATGCTGGCTTTTTTCCCCCCCAAGTAGAACCCATTTTCTACGAGACTTTCTTGTTCTGGGGGTATTGTAGTAATGGAGCATCATCATATCTTCATATTCGTCACTGCTGTTTGACGAAGAGAAACGATTCAGCGTCAAGCGACAATTCAAGGCAACTGAAGCTGGAACCCTGCACCTTCCCTTTCTCTGTTTATGTGAACTGCCTCAGTTTATCAGGGTGGCTCCGTGCATTTCCTTTCTCGTTCCTAATTCCACAGGATGAAAGTAATTTTTTCGTATCTTTGTCATACTAGGACAAACCCACCAACTGATTATACCTACAGTATCCCTTATTTGGAAAATTCAGTTTGACTGAAAACCGTGTTTCTGTTGAAATGCGGTAGAATTAATTGAATTGTATTCAAACGAATGAATTCAGTTTCAAGCATAAGAGAAACGACATTTCAACTTCGTGCAGCGTCAATCCATGCTGATGCCCATTCCCTTGTGTCGTTGAACAAGGAAATTTCCTACTACATGACTGTTCAGATGTTTGGTCCCGCATTTTAATCGGGCAGAATGAGTATTACTTTCAAAATACATTGCAGTAGCTCGCCGAAATGAAAAATACCGGCAGTTAACTATTTAGCTAATTCTTCGTACAATACAAAAACTACTTACTGTGAGGTTGAGGGCTGGGGGGACTCGCGCTGGCGCGAGGAGTATAAAATTGCCTAGCGGGCTCCTGGTCGCTCCCAGGGCCGACGGGCTCTTCGGAGGCGGCACCGCTAAGCCGACCCCCACTGCTACTGCTGCTGCTCCCACCGCCAATTACCTGAAACAAACACCAGTATTCAATGTCATGTAATGAATCTCTCGGCACAAATTATATTAAACATTAGCGTTTTTCACCAACCCAAAACTCCTTTAAACCCAGTTAGGAATAACGAAATTCACCTAGCGGAGTTTCAGTCAAACTGTCTAATGAAAAGTTGGACAATTTGATGCGTCAGAGCATAGGCCAAGCCGTTACTGCATACACGACCCCTCACCATTTCAATCACCAAATAATACCATTTCAGACTTATGTGCACAAGGGCGTCGCCCATCTTGGTAAATCGACAAAGGGCTCCGTCGGTTTGCAAGCGCCAATCTAAGTAAACAGTGAACGGCACAATTGGGTACACGGACTTTCTCCAACCAACTCGCTATGCCGATTAGCCTAATCAGGTTCGCAACATTCCAGCTAGTCCGTACCTACTCGTGTGTTCATATTTTCAAATATGAAAATTGAGAGCTGGAAGCGAGGCAGTGTCAATAAGCTCAGGAAAGCTGCTGCTGACAACCTTCAGTTTCTCCAAAAATGCTGGGGCACCTAACTACAGGACAAGGACGAGATGGCCTACATGACAAACATCGCCAACCGCTGTTTTTGCCTAAGTGAGTTGTTATTATGATTATTTGTCGGAGGTTCCTATCATGTACCTGATAT
The DNA here is from genome assembly GCA_030762985.1 of Adelphocoris suturalis. Classification (NCBI taxonomy): domain Eukaryota; kingdom Metazoa; phylum Arthropoda; class Insecta; order Hemiptera; family Miridae; genus Adelphocoris; species Adelphocoris suturalis. Next base: position 52,018,135 of record CM061048.1, read on the forward strand.
ACCCAGTACAATAAATCAATTTTTTCAGCTGTACTTCTCTTTGGATAAGATTTTACCCAATTTTTAGCCAGAAGAAGCTTTTATCCAGATGGGCCGTCGCTAGCTCGGGAAAGTGAACCCTACCCAGTTAGGTCTAAATTATTTACCCAGTTGGGCGGTAGTTTGAATATTATTTACCCAGATGGGAGGTGCCCGTGCACAAAACTGGGTAGGGAAATTCCCAAATTGCCTTAATGGGAAATTCCCACCATTCCCCACGAAATATCCCTACGTTTCCCTCTGGTTTCCCCCGCAGCACCACAACATCCACTCCACTCCCATCCACTCCCACCGACATTTTCGAATGTATAGGGTTAATAGGGGTTCCCATCTCGAGCATGAAATGAAATGATTTTCAAATTAAAATTAATTTTCATTGTTAAAATTTTATATTAATATTGACCTATTCACAAAACTAAGTGTAGATACTTTACATAACTTTGGTAAAAAATTGTAAATACAAAGAACAAGAAACTCCTGAGGTGGAGTTGAACATTTTTTATATTTGCCAATATTATAGTGTGCTCAGAAGTTCACTTACTGTCTTGTTCCATATTGCACAGAAAATAGGTGACCCAGGAAGAGAGAAAAGGTGCTGAACTATTATTTAAAAATGAAATAACTCGGATGTATATAAGATATTGTGTAAACCTGAATCAGTTAATTTATCGTAGGTACCTATTTCCAAATTACCATGGAAAAACGTTCAGTTCAAACAATTAGTGACATTAGAACTTTGCTCTTGTGGTGTTCTCTAGGATTGTAGTTCATTGTTTCCCTGACATATAGCAGAGCGGACATCGTCATGAACCTACCTAGTCGGGGAATGGAGAAATCGACCGGGCATTGCATTCACTCCACCGGGCAATTGAATAAGATCTGCTGTAGACAATGAGTAAGTTTGCGTTGTTTTTCAACTTCAGCGGATATTCATGGTATACTCATAAATGAATGTTATTTGTTTCGAGCGCCTCCCGTGGACAAGAACCACAGTGAACTCATCCTTGTACCATACCAAAACATCTGACCTTGTCGCGAGAGCATTCGAACAACGGAACCTCCTGAGGAAACATGTTCCTCCAGGCCGTTGACGTTGCGTAACAATATGCGAAGACCAGACCGAAATTCACCAGCTCGTTAAAGAAACGGGACAAACCAGTCCATCTTCAAACGCTCTGGCTCACCTGTGAAATCCGAGGATTAAATCCTCACTTTTCCCCTCAAAGAACTGACGAGTTATGAAGGGGTCATACCATCGAGGCATCAAAACACGAAGGCTGGTCTGAGAAAACCACAAACTTGAAACCTTTCCGTCAACATATTCTATACAGTTAGCTTGGAAAAAGCTGTTGTATCAACTTCTTGATGACCTGCTCCATTAAACTGTTTAGTTTGTGAGGAAGATGATCTCACCTTGGTCTGTGTTCCTTTTATTTAGGGAGCCCTCGTCTCGGAAACTTGATCCGCTATATCGACAGCTTTGGTATAATTGGTACTAAATAACCCCCGCTTTCTTCCAGCGATCCTGGTGGTCCCCTGTTCTCGATTTCTAGCTATAAACGCTGCTCAACTTCAGTAGAACTAATGAGAGGAAAATGCTGTAAGTCATGCCCGTTGAATTTATATTTACCGATACACACACTCTTTTTATATGAATAAGAACTGTTTGAATTATGAAGAATTCGTACACAAGGAATCCTACATGTATCCCAAGACCAAGAGATTAAATTTTTTTTTTCTTGGTCGATTACAAAGGTTTATTATTGAAAATAGTAAACGAAAATCTATTTCGTCGGTGATTGTCATTACACTTTTCGGAGCCCCTCAATCTCATAGAACTAAATTTTGCTCAAATTCCGAAATCGTTTCGGAAGTACTCTGAATAGGCTGTCACTACAATGATTAATATTTATTGTAACACGTTTCAACATTATCGAATTTTCAAAGTCAGCAAGGAAGGTTTAGGAGGTACTGCAATGACTCCAAAATTCTATAAAAATGTCTACCCTCTTCTCGGAGATATCGGATTTGGGAATGATGAGAGAGCTGAAGCATTCATTCCGAATAATTATTCATTAGCAATCGCCCAGATTATCTGAAGTGAATTAAGGGGTCAAAATTCCGAAAATTGAAAGAACTCAGAGGACATACCCATGTAGAACTTGTAGAGCTGCACGTGCTGTTCCAGCAGAACTGCGGGGGTCAAAATTCCGAAAATTCAAAGAACTCAGAGAGGACGTACATGGTGGGAGTCCTCTGGTACATTGTGGGGATAGGACCCTTATCTCTTCCCATTATGGACTATCTAATGTGAATGGATGGATTTCATTAATAAAGAGAGACTGTCGAGTTGCTAATGAACAAATGTTTTTAAATCATCTATGAGCTCAACGGCTAACTAGGCAGTGGCGGTCGGAGTGTGGGGAGTCCCTATTGTAGGGTTGAGCCCTACAATGAAGACAATTAAACAGAAATACTCCCTCACACTCCTTCCTAAAACGGAAGCGTTGAGGAATACAACTCATAAAGTGAGAACTGCTCAAGCTGACTTCTTCAAAGACAAACTTACACTTCGATACATTGCGGAGAGGATGAAGCAGAAAGAATTAGAAAGCGTGCAGGTATGTAGTGATGGATCGTTCTCGGAATCATGGGTGAATAATAGACCCGACCATAGGATGGGGAATTTGAGGTAGACCAGGACAAGGCAATTGGAAACTTTCATGTGTCGGAATTTCACACTTTTGACTCAGATTCGGATTCAGGGCACTTGAAACCCCTCTAAGTTCCAATTTTCCGCTCAAAATATCGTTTAGTTAGGCTAATAAACGGGTAGGAAGATTACGCATGACACAGTAGTGCATGGGAGCTGAGATATTCCCCCCCTCCCCCACACTCGGGCAGGCGGAGGCCGCGACGTCCTCGTGCAAATGAATTTCAAGAATCGTATTATTGGTCAGATATCCATCATATTGCACCTTTTCGGAAAGCTTCTATTGAGCTAAATAAAGAATAACCATGAAAATTCCCCGCAGATGCCGAGAAAAAACAGGAATACGTGCTTTGACTGCCTTACCTGACACAGCTCTACAATATCTATTCCTAGGAAGTGATCGGGTTATGGCTTCAAACCAGAGGTACCCCATCGAACACGCTTGAAAATAGTTTCAGACCAAATGCGCTCCTTATTCTTAGGATTTAGCCGAGTTCTTCAGAGCATAACTCAACGAGATACACGAAGAAAGCAATTGCGAAGCAGATGATGACGGTCACACATAAAATTAGGCATGTAGATACCATGGTAACAGATCGTTCTCGGACGGAAGTTAGTGAAAAACGTTGTCTATTTCCACGAAAAATAAAGAGTTACAATGTTAAATCGATTTCGACGGTTAGGCCATCATCAGTAACAAACAATAACTAAACAGTTATAACTAAACAATAACAGTCATTGTTTGTTACTGACCTAACCTAACCGTCGAAATCGATTCAACATTGTAACTCTTTATTTTTCGTGGAAATAGACAACGTTTTTCACTAACTTCCGTTTTTAAATGGGTTTCCACATCTTCGTCGCGAGTGATTTAGTTCGTATCGTTCTCAGAAGTGTGGGTGGATAGTAGACCCCACAATAGGATGGGAAACTAATGATGTAGACCAGGGTAAGACTGTAGATGCCGAGAAATAACAGGATTATGAGCTTTGTACGCCGCACCTGTCACAGCTGTACAATATCCTGGGAAGTCCCTTTTTCCAAATTTCTTTATTAGAAACAATATAACAACCGAGCTTAGCCCATCAAGTTGATTTGTTTTAGTGCAATTATTGAACAGTTTTCGAGTTCATTGCCTAATGACAACTACTCTATCACTATCACACAACAATTGTCACATTATCATGTCACAAGGTTGAGTGGCTTTGTTCGGTCAAGAGTCAGGTGACTTTGCTGTTGTCTAGTAGACATATCTGGGTCCATGGGTTCATGAAGCGACAGCTTGTGTTTAGCCGCAAAGTTTTAAACAATTTCCCTGAGTGTTTTCATCTTGAGATCCCGATGGAGGTTCGTCATTTGGAACAAAGGAGCATTGACGATACTCCTCATCACTTTCTTCAGGGATACGATATTGTCCAGAACCCCAGTCTTCTTTTGACTACGACAGTTCCTATGTCTCATCTAGAATCAAGGTCACCACCATTGGTGGGTCTGTAGCCCGAGTCATAGGGCAACCCACATGGTGGGCAGATCGCTTCATTTCATTTTAAAACAGTTGTTTCTCTATTCTATTCTGGACTATTTTACTACTCTAGACCATTTCTAGGTTATAACAAAACTGTGCTTAGATTTCAAAAAGTTTTCTCAAAACTTGCTAACCAGGTCAAACATTTAAATTGTACAAAATGGATTTATAAAATTGGTTTTTATTGAAGAACATCGTTTAGAATAAGTTTGCTCCATGAGATTGAACGTCATAAATTTTAATACTTTGTTGTTGATTTGTGACTCGGTCGATGTTAAATTTTATTTGGGTTGAATGACCACACCAGTCTTGGAAGTTTTGGCTTTTATTGTTTTTTAATTTGCAAAATTTCGGCGCCATGATGGCCGCCATCATCAGGCATAGTATAACACTTAGTAACAAAGATACTATTGGCATCACATTTTTTTATTTATAGGAACGTGATAGGAACTAATATCATCAACTAACTCATTTAACCAATGTATTTTAGAGGATAAGTTAATTAAGAGCGTAAAATAAAGTGATGTATGTGTGATAGGTACTTACAATAATGATTTTTGATGAAATATTGCAAATGAAAAAACAATAAAAGCCAAAACTTCCAAGACTGGTGCGGTCATTCAACCCAAATAAAAGTCATAAATTTGTGTTCAATAATAGTACTCAAATCAAGAAATCTTATGATAAAAAATCCATGAAAGAAAGGGATTAGCTCTTGCGTCATTCTGCTCGAATGGAACTGCACAGATAGACTTACAGACACGTAGCAATATGAACTGTTGGGGAACACTCTTATCTTGATCCCATAGTTTCACATATTTACATTATGATTGTACAATCCTCTTAAAATGTCGTTATCGTTGATATAACTGGAAATGGATGTTTTGAATTGAGTATTAAAAATTCTCCGGTAGCGACTATACCAACGCCATCAAAGGAGAAGCCGTCGCAGTGATTCACGTTCGTGATAACGGGCTAAAGAGCCTTCTGAGAAGCCTAAAGAATATCTACCTCCTACGTGATACGCTTGAGAATCGCATGGTTATTTCGCAAAGCCGTTAGGAGCCAGAAGCCTATCTTCGCTTCCGGATTTCAGAGAGCATTTAATGAGAAGATATTTAGGAAAGGGACATCTATATCATACTTCGGATATAATAATAATAATGATGACCGTAACACAAAAAAGTTAATTTGAATATTTTTAAATGGAAGAAGATTCCATCCTATGGGTAGTGTCACACGACCATGAATTCACAGAGGCGAATATTAGCGGATGCGATTGGGGCAGGTAAAGCTTATTGTTTTGTCACACGAGTACATGTGATTTTTGTTCCTTGTGCTTGTGGTAGGTAACCACGCTTGAGCGCTGTTTTAAACATTGTCCTCGTGTTTCTAATTTCTAATGAAAATGAAGTTTTCAATCTGGTCTATAATTTCATCAGCGGAGGAGTTCCTAAACCTATTCATTCAAGCTATTTATTGATCTTTTTCTAAACAATACTCTGATAAAAAATATAAATTGAACGGTTTTTAGCCTTTTGTGGATTTAAAAAAAAAAAAACACTATTTCAATGGCTCAAAAAATTTTAAAAATAAATTTCCAAAAAAAAAAAGCACGTAAATATCCGTTTTGATGCACTCTGAAAGGATTCCTAAATTCTAACTTTATTTAAATTACTTATGTTTGAGTCTTCAAGATATTTTTCCTTGAAATTGGGAATGCAATCGATTGATTCCGAATAGGAGGAAAGTCATAACATTTTATCGTATGGTCGTGCTGCGTGTCTGGGGCTTTCCCAGTTTGTTAAAGCTTTTTTCGGGCAGTTTATCGTGCCCAAAAACGTTTTCCTATGAACTTATCCTTTCTTTTGGGATACTAGAGCCGTACTGTAAAAATAGAGAATCGTCGTGCGATTGAATGAAACGATCAGAAAGCCACGAGAACGTAAAAGAATTCGGTTACTTATGGAATTGCTACATAGTCCTCAGTTTGCAGATTTCAGCGACTCGTCATTATGTCGAAGATCCCACTGCACTTTGTGTTTTAATGAGACTATTTTTTAGTAGTATAAATATATGAATGATTATTATATGAATATGAGAATACTCTTTGAAATTCACGATTATAAATGTGATAAGAACAAAAAAAGTCCCAGTCATGCAGAATGATCGTATGAGCAAATTTTCATAAATGGTCGTATTACATTTATGTTAAATTCTGTTGAAATTTGAGCACTTAGGGGACAAATACAAATTTTATTATACATTTTTATAGCAAATTAACTTTTTGTCAGTAATATTCCAAAGAACAAACGATTTTGTGGATTTTTACAATTTTTTCAAGTGTTCCTATCGATTTTTAGCTTATTTTAATGAAATTTAAGTACATTTTTCAGTACAATTTTGTGCTTACATTTTTAAATGTCCTACCTAGTTCATGTTCGATTAATTTTTTCGAGTACCATTCTGCTAAAAAAATATAAATTTGTTAATTTTTAGTGGTTGTTTGCCTTTTTTAGTGATTTTTTAAGCACATTTTTTGAAATTTTACCAATTTAATGTGCTCAAAATGTGTTGTCCAACGAACTCATCCTTTCTTTTGGAATGCTTGATTTTTTGGCGAAAGAACGAAGTTTTTATCTCAATTCTATCGAGAGTTATCGTCTGGAATGACACACACATATATATATATATATATTTATATATATATAATATATATATATATATATATATATATATATATATATATATATATATATAAACCGTTAAAATCCAGGAATCATTTCAGAATGGCTCAAAACAGATTTCGATGCAGAAAATTTTTATAAAAATTTTTGGAGCCGTAGCAATAGAATTTTCTTTTATTTTCTAAGAAAATTCGCTAAAAAACTGACTATCGTTATCATCATGGAAGATTACATGCGTATAATTCAGAACTGTATTCGGCTTCCATTAAGCTACAAATAGGATTTGCCTATGAAAAAGTCCAATGGTTGGTATTTACACGTCTCAAAGGCTTCACAAATTCGAATGTGTCGGCAATGCTACGTCTAAGGGATGTTGGAAAAGATCTCCATTAATGGTAATAATACCCCATGATTATGGTTGGGTAACATATAAAAATTTACGTTAGATTATAATGTACGTCTGAGAGGCTCCCTAAGTTCGGATAAAAAATAAAATCGTTAATTTTCTTCAAGGTCGACGGCATTAGACTACTTACTTGTTCTAGGGATGTTGATAGAGGAATACGAAGAGGAAGGAGAGCACCGGGCAGGCTTTACGAAGTTAGGCGACAGTTGAGTGATTTTATACGCTTCTGAGGCGTATAATATCCATTCTAAGGCTATTGGAGAACTTGGAATGAGGTACCCGGGGACTAACAGACAGTACAGGGTGGTCCGTAATAAACGGACACATTTTAAAATCCTGTAACATTCACAAATTCGATCGTAGGGATTAAAAAATAAGCAGAACGTGTAGAGAAAATCAGTAAGTTTTATTCACAATCGAAAAATCGGAAAAAAATTATCAAGTTTTAAAAATTATGTCATTTAAATGACGACCCTGTATGGTAACGCACAGTTCAAGACGGTACGTGAAGCTCTGCATCATTCTTTGCACCATATCTTCCGGTATTTCCGCGATTTCTCGTCTTATTGACTGCTTCAATGCTTGAATGGTTCGTGGTTTGTCCACGTAAACTTTAGATTTCAGGTGGCTTTTTGCGAACGATTTTTCCCGGATGCGTGATCTCCCGGCATGGGGATGTTCCCTGGCCTCCGCGTTCCCCAGACCTCACCCCCTGTGACTTTTTTCTATGGAGCCACCTGAAATCTAAAGTGTATGTGGACAAACCACGAACCATTCAAGAATTGAAGCAATCAATAAGACGAGAAATCGCGGAAATACCGGAAGATATGGTGCCGGAAGAGTGATGCAGAACTTCAAGGACCGTCTTGAACTGTGCGTTACCAAACAGGGTCGTCATTTAAATGACATAATTTTTAAAATTTGATAATTTTTTTCCGATTTTTCGATTGTGAATAAAACTTACTGATTTTCTCTGCTTATTTTTTAATCCCTACGATCGAATTTGTGAATGTTACAGGATTTTAAAATGTGTCCGTTTATTACGGACCACCCTGTACAACGATTGAAGAAGGACAGAATTGCCAAATTCATCGTTGGACACTGGCCCACATGGTACTCGTAAAGCATGAATCCGGCCCACTGTTAAAACCCAATATCATATGCAACTCACGGTATCACACTAAGGTTCAAGTTCAAGGTGACGAGTAAACCAGTAGCGGGAAACGTACGACACCCGACGAGCATGCCAACATTCAACATTATACAACCGCCTCCCACGGCCTCACCTGTGGATTTATCTGGACGAGCTCTTTTTACGGACCCGGTGATACCAACACGACCTTGTCCCGCCGGGCGGTCCCACACGGGCTTTTAGGCCAACCCAACTCCGAGGAAAGAGGAAGGCTCGTAAAAAAAGGGGAAAAAGAGCAACCGCTATTAGGCTTTTTCGATAAGGTTTTGGTCTTATAGTCCTCAAAGGGAAGGGAATTATTTATCGAGTTGGGTTTAGCAGCAACTGCTTTAGAAGTTGTAATTAGTCGGGGGAGCTAATAAAGTAGGACTCTCGAGACTTCCTTGGGTGGTGGTTGGCGGTGGGTTGGTTAATCTCCCGCCCTTCTTTGTCTTCTACGCAGGATGAGCTCTTCCTCCTTCTCCTAGTTAAAAGCCACTCTTCTGCATTCCTTATTGCAGTTCATGATTTATGCTATTTTATCCTGTTCTATTACGTGAGGAATGTTTATATGTATTTAGGTATGAAACGTTAATATCATCGATGCGTCCATAATATAATATGTCATAATATGTGTATATGTGTGAAGCTGAAGCTTGGTCTGGCCTGGTGACCAACTCTTGATAATCAAAACACAATTCATCCCTCAAGTTTCCTGACTTTTTACAAAAGAGGCTGCATAAAAATGACAGAACAAGCATCACAGAATAAATACTTTATTTCTGAAATAATAAGATGGAAGTAGGAAGTGAGCTGACCTCAAAGTCGAACAGTGTACTGTAGATATACGAACATTGTTTGCCAACTCGAAAACTTTGGTAATTCGTTCTTGACGCATCGTGCATGAGTTATGTAACTCGTTTCTGGAAGCAAAACTTTTTCGAGTCATTTTCAAAATGAAAAAGTAATTTTTTTTACTCATGTTTTGGTTATAACATGTTACTTAGATTTTTAGTTTTCTCCTCGTCAATTTTCCTAGTTGGGAATTTCATGGGCTGTATGATGTATTCATGAGGAATATTTATACACTTTCTATCATTTGTTTCATTAAAAAAAAATATTGCTTTGGGAGCGAGTAGTACCTACCTCGTTAATGAAGCAATTAGCGTGGAAATTGCATGTTTTCCATCTTAAATTGAGTGGCAATAAAAAGCTCCGGCCCTCTCAGGTCTGGGACTAATTTTCATTTGTAATTAATCCATAGATCAATACACTGTAAAACTATGATTCCCCCCCAAATACTATTACTTTCATTTCCGGTATTAATTTGTTTTCTTCGTTAGTTTTAGCGAATTTTATTAAACAATTAAGCTATTGCTTTGTCACCAAAAATTTCAAATTAAACATTTTCAAAATTTTCCTTATGGAAATCCGTTTTGAGGCATTCTGAAACGATTCCTGGAGACGATAACTCTGCTAAAGATTGAGGTAAAAATCCATTCTTTCGCCGAAAAATCAAGAATATCAAATGAAAGAGTGGGATTGCCGGACAGCACATTTTGAGCGCAATGAACTGGTCAAATTTCAAAAACCGTGCTGAAAAAATCTCAAAAATTGGCATAACCTAGAAATAATTAAAATATATTTTACCAGAACACTACTCTAACAAAGTTGATTCACTATAAGCTGGTACGTTAAAAAATTTTTGTACAATATTTTACTGAAAAATGTACTTAAATTTCATTTAATGTGTAATTTTGGTCTGTCTTAACTCTGAATTTAGTTGTAAATCCTTCAATTCATATATATATTCAAAATAGAAGTAACCATCCGACACAGTGTGAAAAAATACAAAAGTCAAACACTCCTAGGGTATTCTCCCTAAAAACAGCCGTTTCCAACCACTGAGCGCCGTTCTACTGGCTAGAGTAGGTAGGTAGGTACAGTATCAACGGAATTTGAAGGTAGGTATAGATACTATAGATACTAGTACTAGGTAGGTATAGATACTAGCGTTTTAGTGCCCACCTACAAAGAAAGCGGGACTTCATCTCAAGACCAGGACAAATGCAAGACACATTTTGTCGGGACGGCCGCGGCGGTCTAAAAAAACAAGACGGTTGGTCACCTTATTATGCCAATGGGCGACTTACGCGTATTGGAATTCATCTTTTTTCTATTCAAAAAGGGACTCCCTTGAGAAACCTCGAATGTGGATTTTCATCAAAAACTCCAATTCGGTCAAAAAATATAGAAAGCTATGAATTTAGTGCGAGTTTCCCATACAAGAGAACGGGGGTGAAGTCGTGCCCAAAGACATCATTTAGCTTTCTTTCCACATGTGTTTCGGTCACTTCCAAATACCCTTCAGATGGCACCTTTTTGGAAAGCCCTCGTCACGAACTTCCCTAGTATGAAATAAAACTAAAAATTGAGAAACACAGAAGAAAAGTATTTGAATGAGGGCTAATCAAAAGAAACGAGTAAACGAGTTCCACTATCTGCTTTACAAGCAGATACTATGTTACATGGATACGTCTTCGATTGGGGATTTCATAACGGTTGTCCTCGAGAGTTGTAAACAAATCCTTTAACTTTGGACTGTAGGCGACGAAATGTAGGATAAAGAATTTATTTTATCATTCTTGGAGGCACAAAAAGCATACCTACTATAAATAATACTATTAAAGTTATTTTTTCTCCAATACAGACGCAATGAGTTGTCGTTAACAGTCGACTGTTGTCAAGAGGAAAATGTTTCCTATGGAGTGGAGTAATTGATGCTATTGCTTTACGTTAAGAATATTGTAACCGGCTTATTAAAATTGTTTATAGTCCAATCAACTTAGTTTAGGAATGTAGCCAGGTACGTAAGGAGGGGGAAATTGGTAGCTTGAGATGTGAACATTTATCACATAAATCAAGCGCTTTCCAACGAGTGGCGAACGATTTCTGTGCGATGAAAACTGCGGAAGTTCCATTCCCCTAGCAACGGCTGGGTTGTAGGTACGTGAACATCATTAGAAATTGTGACATCAACTTTTGTGTGACGAAAATTTTTGGTTGGGCCCCCCAGAGCAAAGATATATCCATGTCAAAAGGTGGAATTGCCCTCTCCTTTTAAGGGGGTCCAGAAATTTTACTTTATTCAACGACACCAACACGATTTTTAGTGGTAACATCCAACTAAATTCTCACTCACCGTGGGTCCCCTTTAGAAAGGATTATCCTTTTTTCTCGATTTATTTTGCACTTTAAAAAAATCAAATACCTGCCCACTAAATTGATATGGAGAATTATCTATCCATGTAGAGAATTCGTCCTAATATCAATAGCCAAATCAGAACCCACTTCGTATTTTCAAATAAAAATAAAGAAAAGTTATACCAACAACAACTTCGGCTCATGGCTTTTATCTCGAAATGAGCTCTTATTTTACCCTGAAGATGAGATGACACCCCCCCCCCCCCCCCCCCCCTTCCCCTCATCAACTGTCACATTACCTGTTAGGTACTTCGTTTTATCAATAAAGTAAGTTTTAATATTTTAACCTACTTTTGCCAGTAACTAATTTTCCACTTCTAACGTAATATATTAAAACCCCGAAACTAAGCCTTGGATACCCCAAAAAGCTGTTTACAATGTAGTGTCGTGTTTTGAAACGAACAAAAATCTTGCAAGACAAATTATCAAAGTATCAAAAAAATCTTGAAGAAATTATCAAAGTATCAAAGCTACACACTGATACATTAAGACATGGATATGTATCATGGCTTCCCACGTTGCTACTGTCGGGTCAGCTATGAGGTGACTGGCCTCAGCGGGACCCCACCTTGGAAACGCCGACCGCCGAAAAGACCCACGAGCGCCGAAATCCGCATCTTTCGTCACTGGACTGCGCTTGGTAACAATTAGCCGCTGTTATCCTCGCACCGTGAGCTGGATCCGGGACGACTAGCTACCGTCTCGTCAACGGTAGTGCCCTTCACCGAAGCCCTTTTCTCAGTGCCGCTCAGTACAAGAAGACGACGTTCTTTCTGGACCTTCCTAGACCTAGACCTTCCAGAGTTCCAAGCTTTGACTAAGGTACAACGAGGAGAGACAATAGGGAGAACTAGGGTTTAAATATTGTATTAATAAAGGGGGAATTTATTACTCGTTCTTTGTTTAATATCAACTATTCCCTAGATTCCTAAATTGGTGAAAAATTGAGTACTGACACTACATCATGTTGTAGTAAACCATATGTGAGAAAAATCAATAGAGGATTGAACTAGGGAGCGAACCCAGCACAGTAGTGGTTGATCCAGGGAGAGTCACAACAGATGGTTGGTATACGCACGAAACGTGTATCTAGGACTTCTCATGAGAGCTAAAGGAAGGGAAAATTGGCCCATTAAAATGTGGAATCATGTGCACTAAATTCACAGCTTTCCAACGATTGGTGAACAATTTTCGTGGGATGGGAATCCAGGAAGTTTTATTCTCCCTAGCAACGAATTGTTGTACGTGAACTATTACAGAAAGGCGTGACATTATTTTCTGTAGGACGATAATTTGGAATGACCCCCAAAGCTAACACGAATCCATGTGGAAACCGCGGATGTTTCCTATGTATGTTAAGTTATCTTAAGAAGGTAATGCACGAATGGACATAATGATCTGTTGAACATGGTTTTCCAGATCAGTAGAACATTCAAATGAAGTTCAATGATCCTGTATTTAGCTAATGATACCTTACGTGTTACATGATTGATGAGTCATTATTTATTCCGCGGATTCAATCCTGTTTCTGCTCAATCCTGAGGAGTTTCCAGAACTCACCCCATCAATCATTTCAGGACCGAAGACCCACATTCGACGAAAGGAAAAGGGTCTCTAAGAAAAACTTGTAAGCCGTAGATGTGGATAGACCACGGAGTTTAGTCTCGGACGGGCTGGTGTAAGGTATTTTAACAGTCGCTTTTGCAGGCAGTGCGACCGCTGTTCATTGCAAGCCGACAACCGGTGGCTTCGAAGAAACTGGACGAAAGGAGAAAGAAGAAAAAAGAAAGAAAAAAAAAAAAAGTCCGCAGACCTAGTACCTACTGGAACGGCTCTTCCACTCGATCCTGCGGAACGGGATTTCGTCTGATTTAATATGGACGAAATTACTATTTCCTTTGAGCATTCATCATTATTGTCAGGAAATCATACAGTACGTAACTATATATAAACATAGATTATATCCAGAAATCACCATACCTACTCACGCGCGAAAGTGAGTGTGAAATCGTAAATATTCACGCAGTCATTAATTTTGCTTTTTCACAACCGATTCAGCGTTGTAATCGTCAGAATGAATACATTTTGTCGTCTAAAATTGACATAAATTTCCACTTGCTTTTCGTGTTTCATAGCTTAAATATCAAAACAATTTAACATTATACAATACGATAATTTACGAAAATTCGCTCATACGATCATGCTGCACGACTAGAACTTCTATAAGTTGAAATCATATTTAAGCAACAAGTCGGGCCATGACCCCTTTTACTCACAATCTAAATGATCAGCAAATGCTATCTTGAATTCATTCTTAGAAGCAAAATACTTAAATTATCCGGTAAATTGAAACATTTCAGAGATATTTCGTGCAAGCTTGTAGAAGATTCTCTGCATGTTTCATTGTCGTTATCTATTGGAAGCGAGTGCGCATGCGAAAACACTTTAAAGTTGAATTCCTTTCTTTCTTGGTCAATTGCAAACGTTCATTATTAAAAATAATTAACTAAGAACAAACATTATCATGCAATCAGCCCTTAATTCGGTTATAACGTCGGCATAATACCACTACCATTGAGGTAGGCATGAACGTATGAGCGAATTTTCGTAAATTATCTTATGGTATGATGTTAAATAATTTGAAAATTTGAGCTATTTGAGTGCAAGGAAATTGTTTACCTATCAATTTTATGGCAAAAAACGTATTCTAAATAATGATCTACCATTCAAAGTTTTTGAATTTGTAGTTTTTTTTCAAGTTTTTATCGATTTTGTAGCAAATTTTAATGAAATTTGAGTACATTTTTCAGCGTCATTTTGGACATAAATTTTGAATGTTGTATTTTATAATTAATAAACTTTATTTGAGCAATATCCTGCCAAAAAATACAATTTTACTGACTTTTATCCGTTTTTTGCCATTTTTAGTGATTTTTTTAGCACATTTTTTGAAATTTGACCAATTTTATGAGCTTGAAAATTACTGGCCAACGAACTCACCCTTTCGTTTAAAAAGCTTGATTTTTTGGCGCAAGAACGGAATTTTTAACTCAATCCTAAGGAGAGTTATTGTTTGGAATGACTCATATATATATATAAGAGTTAAACCCTAGCATTAGTTTCAGAATGCCTCAAAATGAATTTCAATGAAGAAATTTTTCAAAAATTTGTATTTCAAAATTTTCCGAGCCATTGCAATAGCTTCATTTTCTACGGAAATTCGCTAAAATTAAATCAGTTATCGTTAGTTATATTGATGATGACCTAACCATCAAAATCGATCGTAAAAATAGATACATACTTCATCAACTTCCGTTTTCTTAATTGAAATGGGTTTCCACAGTTTCGTCGGTAATGATTTAAGTCCATGTCACTACCACTGATCATAATGATAACTCTTGGAGGAGCTGAGCTTTCAAAACCAAGTTTCCACGAATGTCAGCACTTGTGCAACGGAGTGTGAACTACTGATGTACGTTCCAAGAGAGAGTCGCTTCGATCGGTCACCAGCAGATTCCAAATACCTGAAATTCCCTGCTGATCGCCAGTTCTCATCCCCGCTAAGCGGGATCGCTATAATCGAGATAATTACCTACAATATACGAGGACTCGGTAGGATCTGCCCATATCTCTAATGAACCCCTCACTTCCTCCACCTTTTTTAATTACGCCTCCCCAGCAGTCCTTTCGGCCTTCTTGCCCGAGATGGGGAGACTTCCAGGTCCCTGTCCTCCCTCCCAGTACCAACGAGTTCTTGCTTACTTCTCTTGGAACTCTCTGACTGGTTTTTCTATATTGTGTTTCCTTGAAACTCGGAATGGTCACCTGCTCTTCATGAGCAGTTTCATCTTTTCTATAAATCCAACTTGCCCCACTGTCAACTTTTTCATACGAGGGTTCTCCTATACATCTTTACTTTCTACAATAGTCACTACCTCAAAACTCAAACCCCACAGAGACTCTTTGGAAAGGGCTCTGGAATTAAAAAACGGACGGTAGACCTACGGTTCTACAGTCAGATCATTTAATAATAATTAACTTTACGCACTACTAGTTCATTATAGTTACTTAGCAATATTAGTTTATAACTGAGCGTAGTAAATCTGCTTTCCGTCCTGTTAATCATTATTAAATGATAAAATGAGGGAGTTACACTTCCCTAGTAACGCATTGGTTGTACGTGAAAATCAATAGAAAACCCCACCGTGACGTGACGCTCGTGACGTGACCAAAACAAATGGAAACGTCCTGTTAATCATTATTAAATGATAAAATCTACCATGTAAGTATTTCTGTTCATGGAATGATCGTATACTTAGATCATTGGAAGACAATCGAAAATAACAATGTACTCGTACGACCGTAGATGTTTAATTCGGGAGGGTCGAGAAAGGATTAAAGTGACCTCTCCAGTTTGTGAATTACACTCATTCTATGGACGGCGCTCAGAAAAAAGTTCCAGTCATGCTACATGATCGAATGAGCGAATTTTGTAAATAATTTCGTCTTATTACATTGCTTTGAAATTTGAGCACTTTGAGCAAAATGAAATTGTTAACTACCAATTTTATGGCAAAAACCTTATTATAAATAATACTAGAGGCCTGTTAGGGGTTGGAAAGCCCTAATCTAGTCCGTATAAGAGTAGTACCTAACGGGTCATTCTCATTTCATTTGCCGCTTTCATGTCCCTGACGATGAATTCTCACAATTCTTGACCAAAACTAGCGATTTTGGGGAAAAAAGGGTAGTATAAGTTGGGAGATCAACGAAGAATAATTTGACTGCCCAAAATCCCCTTTAACATACACAGTGATGGCGAATAAAACTTGAAATCCTGGTAACTCATGAGTGTTACCATCCCCTCCTACCTAAAATGTACGTAGAAGTTAGGTAGTTACGAAACAATGGCAATCTAGAACTGGCCAGGGTTACTAGCTGCAGTAGGTTGGTTCCTCTTTATTTAGAGTAAGGATTTACATTTTAAAGATTTTTTCCAACCCGTGAAAAACTAGTTTTTCAGTCAGTCCCCCATATCTCTTCTCAATGGGACCACAGGAGTGTTACCATTTTTGCGATCAAGAAGACCAATGGAAAATGGTGGGAAACAGTCATATGTGAAGGTTATATTGTCCAGTTGAAGATGTGAGACTGCAGTGGAGTGCTTGGAGTTGCAGCAGTTTTTACAGTGAAAGAAGTCTAAAAACATGAGGAGTATTTTTATTTTCAATCATGAGTGTTACACTAATTACGAGTGTTGTTAGTGCTTAAACAAAATAATCCGATATCAAGAACCATACTGCTAGGTGACAGGTTTCAAACAGTAGCCATCCCCGAGTTTGCCACTTCGTCATCCCGTGTGACGCCATTTTTACTGGAAATTCTCATGAGTGTTACCTCTCAGGAGTGTGACCAAGGATGGGTAAAAAATATATAAAATACAACATCAATGAAAAACTCACTGTTCATCTATGGAACACAAATCTGCAATGTACAATGAGTAATATTTGCCGATCTAACCTCATTTTTGAGCACTTTCATATTTCATGTTTCTGAGGTTCTCAAACGACCCAAAGCGGCAAATGAAATGAGAATGACCCTAACAGAAACCCAGCACATTATAGTAACGATATGTGACCTGGTGCAAAGCTAAGGCGATGTTAATAAATGATTAAAAAAGAGGAAATAACGATCAAAATGTAAGTAATGTAATAAAATAAATACCACCAGTTGAGGTGGTCCTCGCCACTCAGCTGATCAGAAAAGACCCCATCACTTCACTCGTCTCTTAATGTCCCAGAGAGTCTCCCTATCAAATTTCAACTTCCTACAGTGAACAGGAAAGAATTTAGCTCACTCAGCTGATCAGAAAAGACCCCATCACTTCGTTTCTTACTTACCGACACCTTTGGAACAAACTTGGGGCCGTACTGATTCGCAAGCCTCAGAAATAACTCTTCTAGATGTAACTAACTACACTAAGTTTCTTACTGACCGTTAATTGATGGCAACTGTTGTTACCGCCACAGCCTAATAAACAACTCTCGTTGATTAGGACCGCCTAGAACACGATCAAGGTGGGTATAGAGACGAACGGCGACACTTTTGCAACAAACTTGGGGCCGTGCTGATTCGAATAAGCAGTCTAACACTAAAATCGGACCGCGAAGTTCTTTACAATTTCAAAGACCGTTCGGAATTATATATACAAAGATTTTTTGATTCAATGTCTTCACAAAAACATGAAGTTCATCAAATCGTTATCGTGTGAATCCTGAGTTCTTACGGGAGCAACTATCTCTATTCTTGATTAATTCCTTCATACACAACCTTTTCTACTTGGTTCTTGAGATTCATTTCCAGGATTCCACAAAAAGAGCAACATATGGGTGATTCTCACAGAAAGGGGCAGAAGTCCGGACCAGTTGCGGCGACCCACTAAGGATTTGGGAGCAGGCGAAGGTCTTAAATTGTAGTATAGGTTTTTATCTAGAACCCTTTTTTCCATTTTTAGGTTATGATTATTCCTTTAAATAAAAAAAATTAACTAAATATAGTCTAATCGTCATCGACCTGTCCTGTCCCAATGCGACCTTCCCAACTTCAAGCTTTAATTAAAGGTCTTTCCACTTTTGAGTTTGGATTTTATTCAATTTTTCTACATCAGCATGATTTCTGAGATGCATTTCTGATCGATAAAATTAATGTAGAACCGCTAGAAAAGTGTATTTGGATGGAAATATATGTGTCCGGAGCATCGCTGTCATCGACCTGTCCAATATTGTTTTTCGAATTTTCGCGGTCACAAGTGTATTTTAGCGGGTTTTTTTTTGCCATCTTTTTTTTTTGCGCCCTTCTCAGTTACCAGAAAAACTGCCATTCGTTTCAATTCAGTCATTTCGTGGTCGTCAGTAGGAGCAGACGTGTGCTGGATCGTGGGTTGGTCAAACACAATCGTCATAAACCTGTCCACTTTTTCTAAGTGAGTACTTGAACTCAATTTTTTCTTATGGTATTTTTATTGTGCACCGAACGGTCTAGTTTCATGTTATATGCCGCATTTGGGAAAAAGCTTGCCACAAGGTGAAACATTTGAGAAAAACTGATAAATCATCATCGACCTGTCCATCATCAACCTGTCCTCTCCTGAAAATTCGAGGACAGGACGATGACGAAAAGGACAGGACGATGAGGAAAAAGGCAAATCTAGGATCTTGGATTTTCTAGTATTCCCATATTCTCGCATTTAGTAATTCAATATTCTCGTATTGACCATTCAAAACACATATCTACTTAGCCGAGCGTTGTGAAGGTCTACTTGGACTTGTTCTACAATTTCTGTCATTGTTTGTTGGATTCGCCCTACAGTGGTCACGTTTTGGGTCTTTTGACTTGAAATGTTGAGGGTTTAACGTTCCTTGGCAGTTAGAGCAAATTTTCCATTGGAGCGTGCCAATAAACGGCCCCAGCTCAAAAATTCTCGTTTGGCTAAAAATCGTTTTAAAAAAAGTTCCAGTCGTGCAGCATGACCATGTGAGGGAATTTTTGTAGGAAACCGATTTTTATTTACTTTTTAACTGATTTACGGCATTCAAACTTGATTTAATCAACATTCCGCAAAAAGTATGATTTTTTTAGGTTTTTTTAAATTTTTTTATCGGTTTTTGCTATTTTTTAGCACATTTTGTGGAATTTGAGTGCGTTGTTGTGCACGAAAAGTTCTGTTTTTCGAATTCATCCTTTCGTAAATGATTCTTTTACTGATTAATTTTTCTTGACGAAACTCGCGTTTTTTTTTTTTTTTTTTTTTTTTTTTTTTTTTTCAATTTTTTGTCGGTTTTTGCGATTTTTGGAGCACATTTTTTTAAATTTGAGCGCTTTTTGTGCACCACTCGCGGTTCTTTTTATTTTTCGTTATTTTTTGAGTTTTGGTTGTCTTTATAGGCACAGATGGCTCCGAAGAACTAATATTGAACGTGTGATATAAATATATAGTAATGACTAGGGAAGAGCATGACTGAGAATAATTAATAAATCTCATCCTATTCCCTATCAAGTCATGTTAATATTTCAATGAGAATGTATATTTTCAAGTTTCACTGTTAATGGTTTATTCGTTTGATTGAAATGTTAGATTCTAAGTATTATGTTTATATAATTAACGTTTTCTTTTTTTAAATACATATGAAAACTTTTCAAAATTAGTTAGAATTGGAATTCAATAATATTCAACCATGATTTTTGGGATACTTTACCACGTTTGAAAATAATTCTCTAAGGAAGGTTTCATACACTGGTTTAGACGAAGCATGGGAACATTTTGAGGCGTCCCAGCTGCCTGGAGTTGTTTCGGGACAGTCTGGTCAGCAGATTGAAAGCCTGCCAGCAGACAATCTCCATACATTTATGCAGCACTGTTAATGCCCTGTGGCAGTAGCATAGCAAATGAAAACCTGCATTTTAAAAGGGGAATAGGTTTTTCATTGTATATATGAATGCTAAAGGTGTGTTAGATGTTGTGTAGTGGTCAGCAATTGAAGAGGCTTAGAACCACAAAATTGCACTGCTCAAACTAAAACTGAAAGGCATATCTCTGACTACATCAGAGAACATAGATTTATCTATCAGGCAAGCGAGGATTCACCACATGCAATTTCATGGGTAAATGCATTCAGAACACCTTAAGATGAAATTGGTGTCCTCCAAGTGCCCCCCTCCCCCATCATCCTATGTACTTTACAGCCTGCAGCGTTTACTCTATAAGTCAGAAGCAATAATCCCGAGGTTAAATCTATTAATTAATAATGCCTCTCAAATCTACTACGACGAACTAGAGAACGGAGGGTTTCCTCATTGCCGGCTCATGACGGTTGGATGGTGCCGTGCTTGGAATCACCAATCGGTCGGTCAGTCTTCTTTCTCGAGACCTCAGAAACTTTATAAATTATGTATTAGCCAACGTGTTCCCACTCCTCAACACAATGGCATCTTTCTATTTCAACGACAAGAATCAATCACGCGAACACCTCCTCTAACCTGGTTTCGAGTTTAGAGAGGAAATTCACGGTGAGCGCGGCTTTACTCGTTTACAGCTTTTGTATAACAACTTGTTTAAATCGGATGAAGGAGGGATTTCTTGTCACAATTACAAGTTATAATAGAGTGAGAAAAACGACGTGGAGAGATGAAGACGCCAACGGGTTTATGGGTGAGTGACGAGTGACGCATGGGGTCTGACAGATTCTATGGGAAAGGAAACTGTTTGTCGTAGGATTTAAAACTCTACTACAATACTTACTGGAGCAATGTGTAGCTTCAGAAGAATGCATTCAAGCATACACACCTTGAATATGGTACCAGCGTAGGTATTTTGGTGGAAGAATAATTTATTCACATGAGAGATAAATAATTGATTGAAGTGTTCGGGGTCGTTTCATACAGCCCAATGTGATACAGTCTCACACTAGCAACTGCAGAAACTTTCAGTAGGAAAGTATTATTTCTCCTTGTTAGAAATGGCAAAGCCCACTGTCAAAAACAACGAAAGTATAAATTATTAAGAACACATCTAAAGTACCTGAATTATATCTTTTTCAAGCTATGCCTTTCAGGATCATTTTGTGCTAGAATAAAAATTTAAATAAGAAAAATGTATAACAATTGCAAAACTTCTAGA
Organism: Adelphocoris suturalis; assembly: GCA_030762985.1. Classification (NCBI taxonomy): domain Eukaryota; kingdom Metazoa; phylum Arthropoda; class Insecta; order Hemiptera; family Miridae; genus Adelphocoris; species Adelphocoris suturalis. The sequence continues at coordinate 52,039,616 of CM061048.1, forward strand.
AATGTCTTGGACAAAACTTGCTGCATGATTGGGGTCTGTTCTTAAATGTACGAGTTGTGCACGCTTGTGCTTGTGTGGCTTTACTCTCTCGTTCAAGACTTAAATATTGGAGCGTACATCATCATTCATATTTCAAATAACTTGCGCCCTGTACTGGTAGGATAATGGTGGCTACCTACAATAATTGTAGCTATAATACTCTACCATACCCAGGGAGGCCCGTTCTAATGTTCAGCATCTCCAATAGATTATACCACACAGAGCTCACACTCTACCGATTTGATTGGTTCCTCGTGTTCCAATAATACCCCACCACACCTAGGAAGGCTACGTTCCGAATTTCAAATCTCAGTTGAATAGGTAGGCAATTAGCAACAGACCTTAGGCGGCTAACAAAACCAAAATAAATAAACAAGATTTTACTACCTGATTTTAGTGAATTATCGTATTAAATGTTACAGTGCTTTGAAATTTGAATACTTTGAGTGAAAAGAATTCGTTAACTACAAATTTTTTGGCAAAAAAAGATAAAAAATAATATTCTGCAATTCAAAAAAGATTTTGGATTTTCAGCCCATTCTGCAGTTTTTAACGTTATGTAAATTTTTATCTATATTATGTTTATATATATATTTAGATTTTTTATATAAATTTTAGCGAATTTTCGTAGGAAATGCACTATTGCAATGGCTCGGAAAATTTTAAAATGAAAATTTTTCATAAATTTCATCACTGAAATCCGTTTTGAGGCATTCTGAAACGAATCCTAAATCTTAACGCTTTTTCATATATATCTCCTTAGGATTGAGTTTAAAAATTCCGTTCTTGCGCCAAAAAATCAAGCTTTCTAAACGAAAGGATGAGTTTGTTGGCCAGCACTTTTCGAGCACATTAAATTGGTCAAATTTCAAAAAATGTGCTAAAAAAATCACTAAAATGGCAGAAAACGGATAAAAGTCAGTAAAATCTTATTTTTTGGCAGAATATTGCTCAAATAAAGTTTATTAACTATAAAACAGAACATTAAAAAATGTATGTTCAAAATTATGCTAAAAGGTGTCCTCAAATTTCATTAAAATTTGCTAAAAAATCGATAAAAACTAAAAAACTACAAATTCAAAAACTATGAATAGTAGATCATTATTTAGAATTATTTTTGCCATAAAATTGATAGTTAGACCATTTCCTTACACTCAAAAAGCTCAAATTTTCAAACAATTTAACATTATACCATACAATTATTTACGAAAATTCGCTCTTACGTTCCTGCCTACATCAATGGTAGTGGTATTATGCCGACGTTAGAAGCGAATTAAGGGCTATTTGCATGATAATGTTTGTTTTTAGTCAGTTATTTTTAATAATGAACGTTTGTAATAGACCAAGGAAGAAAGGAATTCAACTTTCAAGTGTTTTCGTATGCGCACTTGCTCCCAATAGTTAACGACAATGACAATCATGCTGCATGGCTGGAACTTTTTCAGCTTGATTTCGTGCATAATTTTATTAGTGCTCTATTTCATCTTTATAAACTTCTTTTGACTAAAATTCAGCTATAAATATAAACTTAACGATTTTTAGCCATTTTCAGTGATTTTTTTAGCACATATTTTAAAAACTGAGCAATTAAATGTGCTCAAAAAGTGATGGCCTCTTTAACTTTAAACAAATCCCTGGGCCGCATGGCCGCATCCCGACTAATTCCAACAAAACAACGGTTTAGGTACTTATAGAAATGTTGAAAATAACTGTGGAGAGAAGTCACTACAATGAGTTGTTGTTAACAGTCGACTGTTGTCAAGAGGATGAAAATGTTTCCTATGGAGTGGAGTAAATTATGCTATTGCTTTACGTTAAGAATATTGTAACCGGCTTATTAAAATTGTTTATAGTCCAATCTACTTAGTTTAGGAATGTAGCCAGGTAAAGGAGGGGGAAATTGGTAGCTTGAGATGTGAACATTTATCACATAAATCAAGCGCTTTCCAACGAGTGGCGAACGATTTATGTGCGATGAAAACTACGGAAGTTCCATTCCCCTAGCAACGGCTGGGTTGTACGTGAAAAACACTGAAATTGTGACACAAATTTTGCATCACGGAAATTTTTGGTTGACCCCCCAGAGCAAAGACATATCCATGTCAAAATCACAACCACAAGAAACACTTTGATCAGCTGCTTGAGCTGTGTAGCTAATTTTGTTCCTATCCAACCTGAGCTATTGAATTTGAAACGGATCCTTTCTGGATGTGGTATTTTTTCACTTTTCAATTTAGGATGCTGACATTTGAAACGGGAGTTCCTTTGAGTGTGGTGAGGAACGACTCTAATCGACTGAGTGAACTCTTTGTCTAATTTCTTTCTTAATCCTCCAATATGAGGAACCACTCCAATCTACTGAGTGAACCCTTAAGCTAATTTTGTTGCTATTAATCTTAAGAAGCTGAGCTTTGGAATGGGGTATTTCATGGTGCAGTAGAGTATAAATTCAACTTGACTAACAACTTTTATCAATCAATCAACATGAAGGAATCTAAAGATATTTTTCACTTTCTGAGCATAATGCATAGGTAGGTATGTATCTTTTCGGCATACGATTTGAACAGCTTTCTACACCTCTATAAAATTTTAATAAAGAAGATAGGGCCATCACGGTAAGCGTCAAGCTATCTAAATAAAAGCATAAGCCGTACTTACATAAAGTTGGTGTTTTCATTTAAATTTAATAAATTATTTTGTAATTATTCATTGCATGTTATTCATTAATTTTTGTTATTTTTGTTGATTAATTAAACTTGCCTAAGTTACCATGTAGTTGGTAGTTAAAATTTTTCCTAATATCCCGGTCCTCAACGGAAACATTTCCAATTGCATGTAATAGTAGATCAAAGTAAATTCTAGGAAACTAGTTAAATTTTAAGATCGAATGCTCTATTTAGTCATACTAGACAACTTTGGTAGATATGGACATTTCTATAGCACACATCGTTAGGTAAGGAATTATTGGAGAACGACTACAAAATGCGTTGCTTTAGCGATCATTGTGATACCGCCATTTTGTGTTAAAATTGTTTAATTATGATAGACCCAGATTTTCTCACTCCAAGGGCTAAGTTTTCAAAATACAGTAACAAACCCTCTCCTGAAATGAACACCTTTTTAGGCCCCGCCTCCAACTTACTTATATAAACAGCTCGTACATCATACCACATTTAACTTGTGATGAGTGTGGTTCTGCCTGATGAATACTTTCTCGACACTGACGTTCTTTAAAAGCTGATTAATAGCCTCTTGGCAGTCCATAATGGACGACTTCTAGACAGGCAAGATGACGAGATGTACAACACAGATGACGTTCATCTCCTTATACATACACTCCTCGGCAGTCCCATTGCCTTCTTTGACCTGCTCTGACATGGGGGTAGAGCTAGGGGCTGATCAAAATTACTCAGAGAAAGTCGACTGCTTCCCTTAGAGCCGTACGTTTGCAGAACGAGTTTGAACGAATTTGGTTAATTTGTTGGGCACCTACCTACTTGAAAATCAAGCAAATGGATGAGAGTTGAAAAGTTCTCGTCGGTCATTTTCCCCGCCTTATAAAGCAGTAATTCCAAATCAGTCTTATCAATCAAAGCCTGTCAAAGAAGCGGTAGTTGGTACCGTTAAGATTTATGCCACTTTATGTTGGTACCCCTGATGGCCTGACAAGGTATAAAGACGAACTGATCAGCTGAGCTAATCATTAATCATTCACTCTGAAGCTAATTTCATTCCTAATCAACCAACCGTGATGAAATTTTGAAATGGAATTTTTCGGGGACTAGAATTACAAAGTATGGAGGACAAACTGATCAGGTAAGGGACCTCAGGGGCTAATTTCTGTTCTAACGACCTGTGGTGCTGAAATTTGAAAAAGAGCGCCTTCGGAATACCTTAAAAACAATCTTACGAGGTATACAAGACCACTTATCAGCTGAGGCTTTACTGAGGTGGATTTATTTTCTAATTTGTCTACAGATCAACATTAAATTATTGTAATAGATGATTCTATGTGCAAGAAACAAACATGTTTTCAAACCCATCCATCCACAGTTCATGGAACCATTCTACATGGAGGGAAGATGACTTTTTCATAAAGGGTTTTGTTTATTAAAATTAGGGATGAGTCGATTCCCGATACCGATTCTCGATACCACCGATTCTTAGGCATTGGTAAACATTTTGTATTACAATAACTTGTTAGTTTTAATTTTCCTGCCCACCACTCTCGTAAATGATTGTATATATAAGGGCCCCAGTGGCCTCCATACAAATATACGTTCCATCTATCTATCTATCTTGGTATCAGTATCGAGAATCGATCGCCTAAAGCCGATACCGATACCGCCCGGTGATGGGCGTTTTATTACACTACGGTACTATTGCAAAAACCTTATTACTATTAACAACTACTACGTTACTATTAAACAAAAACCTCAAATAGAACAGATGGAGAATAATGGTTTTATAATCCATGTTTTGTTTTTATTTAAAAATTACCTCATTTGCAAATATATTGGGATCAATTTTTTGTAAGTATAAGTTATATGTTGTACAAAAAAATTTGAATATATTACTAGTTCAAGAGGAATTTTTGTTTTTCACCTACAGGTAAGTTAGGTATTATGCGCCGATGGTATCGGTATCGAGAATCGGGAATCGATTTTTTAGGTATCGGTATCGGGAATCGATAAATTTTGGTATCGACTCATCTCTAATTAAAATGTATTAAAATCATAAAATTAGAGCGTTCCGACGCTGAGAAGGGCGAGGCGCAATGCGTCGAATTGAGATAACGTACAACACAGAAATATCAAACCTCTTCCAATTGTTAAACACATTCTGCAAGCATCTTTTGGTGGCTATTATAAAAACAGCTTTTTGGTCCTGTTGGCAGGTAGAACAAAACATTGTTTAACTTGGTAAAAATTTCTCGTAAACTCAAGCTTAATTTTTTGTGGTGTAGTGATCTTAGACCTGTGCGCTGTAGGTCAAAGTCGAAACTAACTAACGAAACTGGCAGGTAAAAAACCATTATTATCGCACTATAAAACCATCCGATTTCCAGAACCAGTGACGGCATACATGATTTAGAAATATACGGATCTTCTTACATAAAAAGAGAATTTCGTTCATGATAGGGTGTATCGGATAGCCTGTATCGGAAGGAATCTATCCCTTCTCAAGTATCCTGATCGCGGGGATATAACAGACGACGTTTTTAACGAGACCGCAAGAGGCAATAAAGGGCCCCGAAAGGAGTTGGAGAATTTTATTGCTCACCTACAAGATACAGATGAAAAGATACCCCAGATACCCACCCATCTTGGAAAGACAGTAATTCATAGCTGGAAGGAAAAAAGATCAGATTGGGAAAACCTCGGGAGAAGAAGAGGAGCGGAACAAAAGAAAGAGCGGAGGAAGGGGGAGGGGATGGAGAAAGGAAAGGACCAAAAGTGGATAATGTTGGGGTTGGATGTGGACAGAACAAAGCTCCCGAGCCTGTGGGAACCTTTTCGATATAAAAATCGAATTTAAATGTTGTAAGGGGGGTTTTGTGGAGGAGGTTCCCGAGGGAGTCGGTGGGGGCCCCAATGAGGCGGAATTCCACGTGTGAGAGAGAGAGAGGATGATAGCGAGGAAGAGAGAAGAAGCAGTCGCGGCTCCTTTGATCCCGACCGCGGGACTGGGCGGACCGTTTGAGCTTCCACTTTGCCGCCATCTCCGAACTCTAGTTGTTAAGTATTGCATTAATTAATAGCCCCCTCCCCCCTTCGTCCTATCAACCCCTTCTCTTACCGACTTCTGAGGTGTTTTTTTATTTTTATTTTTAGGGGGGTCGACGTTCGGGAACGCAATATGGCTGATGCAGCTCAAAATATGGAAGGTAACCGATTTTTGTCTCAGGATTCAAAAAAGCTTCAACTTCAGTGGCAATTCTGCCTGTTCCAAAAGCTTCAGAGGAGCGCTGTTGAGTTTTGTCGTTTGTAGAGGTTTGCTCAACTATAGAATTCATGAACGCTGTTCCAATCGGTTGAGGTGTTTTTTAAGGGGTCGTCGTCGGGGAACGCAATATGGCCGATCTCAAAATATATTAGGTAACCCATTTTCACGCCGTAGGATTCATAAAACCTTCGTTATCAGAGGCAATTTTGCCAGTTCCGAAAGGTTCAGCACAAAAGTTGTTGAGTTTGGATGTTGTCAGTTGTTGATTTCAAGATGTTTATCAATAATTCGCCAACTATCGACACCACGAGTCGCCAAAGTATTTGAGCTTCCACTTTGCCGCCATCTCCGAACTCTAGTTGTTAAGTATTGCATTAATTAATAGCCCCCTCCCCCCTTCGTCCTATCAACCCCTTCTCTTACCGACTTCAAAGGTGTTTTTTTATTTTTTATTTTTATTTTTAGGGGGGTCGACGTTCGGGAACGCAATATGGCTGATGCAGCTCAAAATATGGAAGGTAACCGATTTTTGTCTCAGGATTCAAAAAAGCTTCAACTTCAGTGGCAATTCTGCCTGTTCCAAAAGCTTCAGAGGAGCGCTGTTGAGTTTTGTCGTTTGTAGAGGTTTGCTCAACTATAGAATAAATTCATGAACGCTGTTCCGATCGGTTGAGGTGTTTTTTATGGCCGATCTCAAAATATAACCGATGTTCATGCCGTAGGATTTATATAAAACCTTCGTTATCGGAGGCAATTTTGCCAGTTCCGAACGGTTCAGCGCAAGAGTTGTTGAGTTTGGAAGTCGGGCGGTGGCGCGTTGCACAGTTCTGGAATTCATTAAAGCAGTTCCGAACGATTCTAAGATGTTTATTAATCATTCGCCAACTATTGACACCTCGTGTCGCCAAAGTGTTTGAGCTTCCATTTTGCCGCCATCTCCGAACTCTAGTTGTTAAGTATTGCATTAATTAATAGCCCCCTCCCCCCTTCGTCCTATCAATCCCTTCTCTTACCGACTTCTGAGGTGTTAATCAGCGTAAAATTTAATATAAGAATATGTATCAAGTTTTCCAAAATTTCAAAGTTGAAAAATCAGTCAAAACTCGAAATAATGCCGTTCGGTAGTTGTGAAAATCGGTAATATTTGCATGAAACATCTTCAAAAATTCGCTCATGGGGTCATGCTGCATGACTGGACTTTTTTATTTTTTTTATTTTTAGAGGGGTCGACGTTCGGGAACGCAATATGGCTGCTGCAGCTCAAAATATGGAAGGTACCCGATTTTTATCTCAGGATTCAAAAAAGGTTCGACTTCAGTGGCAATTCTGTCTGTTCCAAAAGCTTGAGAAAAGCGCTGTTGAGTTTTGTCGTTTGTAGAGGTTTGCTCAACTCTAGAATTAATTCATGAACGCTGTTCCGATCGGTTGAGGTGTTTTTTATGGCCGGCCGATCTCAAAATATATCAGGTAACCCATTTTCATGCCGTAGGATTCATAAAACCTTCGTTATCAGAGGCAATTTTGCCAGTTCCGAACGGTTCAGCACAAAAGTTGTTGAGTTTGGATGTTGTCAGTTGTTGATTTCAAGATGTTTATTAATAATTCTCCAACTATTGACACCTCGAGTCGCCAAAGTGTTTGAGCTTCCACTTTGCCGCCATCTCCGAACTCTAGTTGTTAAGTATTGCATTAATTAATAGCCCCCTCCCCCCTTCGTCCTATCAACCCCTTCTCTTACCGACTTCTGAGGTTTTAGCGAATTTTCGAAGAATATTAAGCTATTGCTCTCGCCTCAAAATTTGTAGAATGTGCATTTTTGAAAAAAATTTTATGCAGAAATCCGTTTCAGGCTATTCTGAATCATATTCTGAAGTTTAACGCATTTTTTTTATGTACGTATGTATATATGTATGTGTCATTCCAGACGATAACTGTCCGTAGAATTGTGCTAGAAACTTCAAACAAATTTTAAAATGTTAAGGACACAAAACGAAAGTTCAAGTTCGTTGGCCAGCATGATCGGATTACATATTCGGGTTGAAATTTTCAAAAATGTAGTCAATAATTTCCAAATAGCCTGTTTTTTGCGATTTGATGTGCGAAATAATTTTTTCAGCATACTAACATGTGGTATATTCGGAATCAGCGTAAAATTTCCTATAAGAATGTATTAAGTTTTCAAAAATTTCAAAGTTGAAAAATCAGTCAAAAATCGAAATAATGCCGTTCGCTAGTTGTAAAAATAAGTAATATTTGCATGAAACATCTTCATAAATTCGCTCATGGGGTCATGCTGCATGACTGGACTTTTATTTTTTTTATTTTCTTCTATTTTTAGGGGGGTCGACGTTCGGGAACGCAATATGGCTGATGCAGCTCAAAATATGGAAGGTAACCGATTTTTGTCTCAGGATTCAAAAAAGCTTTGATTCCAGTGGCAATTCTGCCTGTTCCAAAAGCTTCAGTGAAGCGCTGTTGAGTATTGTCGTTTGTACAGGTTTGCTCAACTCTCGAATTAATTCATGAACGCTGTTCCGATCGGTTGAGGTATTTTTAAAAGGGTCGTCGGGGAACGCAATATGGCCGATCTCAAAATATATTAGGTAACCGATTTTCATGCCGTAGTATTCATAAAACCTCTCTATCAGAGGCAATTTCGCCAGTTCCGAACGGTTCAGCACAAGAGTTGTTGAGTTTGGAGGTTGGGCGGTGGCGCTTTTCACAGTTCTGGAATTCATTAACGCAGTTCTGAACGATTCTAAGGTGTTTATTAATCATTCGCCAACTATTGACACCACGAGTCGCCAAAGTGTTTGAGCTTCCATTTCGCTACCATCGCCGAACTATATAGTTTTATTGCATTAATTAACAATCCCCCTCCCTCCATCCTATCAATCCCTTCACATACCGACTTCTGAGGTATTAAATCTAAAAGGTTATTTCCGCTAGTTGTAATAGTAAAATTATCATTTACATACCTTTCGGAGAAATCCGTCGTCACGAGCAAGTCACAGTGAGTCGACGGCCTGATAATGATCTCTTTGCATCGTAAGCGCTCGCCCTCGAAATTCGACTTGCTAGTCGAATCAATCGACGGATTCCTCCGAAAGGAACGTAAATGATCATTCTACTTCTGAGGTGTTTTTGTAGGAGGGACGTCGTTCGGGTACAGCTCAAAATATGGTTGATAACCGATTTTCAGGTCATAGGATTCATAAAAGCTTCGATTTCAGTGGATATTACCAGTTCTGGATGGCTCTGAGTCTTTTTTTTTCCAGTAGGTCATCATTAGGGAACGCAATGTAGCCGATGCAGCTAAAAATATGGTAGCCGATTTTGATATCAAAGGATTCATAAAGGCTTCGTTCTCAGTGGTAATTCTGTCAGTTCCGAACGGTTCTGCGCAAGCGTAGTTGAGTTTGGTGGTTAATAGCGCTTTGCGCAGTTCTGGAATTCTTAAACGCAGTTTCTAACGGTTCTAAGGAGTATATTAATCATTCACTAATGATTTACACTACGTTTTATCAATGCTTTTGAGCTTCCATTTTGTCGCCATCTCAAAACTCTAGCTGTTAATTAATACCCCCCTTCATCACAGCCAGCATATCAATCCCTTTTCTTACTGACTTCTGAGGTGTATCTTATGGGGGGATATCGTTCAGGAACGGATTATGTCCCATGCAAATCGAAATATGGTAGGAAACCGACATCAGTGGCAATTCCCGCAGTTGAGTTTTGCCGTAAGCAGCGGTTTACACAGTTCTGAAATTCACTAACGCTGTTTCGAACAGTTGACTTTTTTTTTTTTTTTTTTTTTTAATAGGAATCTTCGTAATGTGGCCGCATCGGCTCAAAATATGGTAAGCAATCGATATTTATGAGATTTTGAGTAATTGCTAACAATAAGACACATGGACGCATCGGTCCAACAACGAAGTATCAGAGTGTTTTGAATGTTGTGTCCGGCAAGGATGTTAGATTTCGTCGTTATTGTTTGCCCTTAATTTAGATGACATTGATGGGATTTTGTATGGTGAGGTGTCATTTGGGCTGGTAGAAGTTAAGGTTTGAAAATACGCCGATGATGTAGTTCTGCTGGCTGATAGTGCGAGAGAAATCTAAGATATGATACAAAAACTCGAAATATCTTGTAAACAAAAAAATCTGGAGGTAAACCTGGGAAAATCTAAAATAACGGTTTTAGATTAGTTTTTAGTTAGTAGGGTGGGGGTGTATTGGCCATAAATGAGAGGTGGTTTCTGAACGGTATCCACACGGACACAAAACCAACCTATTATATTTGACAAAAAGGCTGAACGTGATCCGCCTTAGGTTGGTGGTCTGGATGCTCGCAAGCTCGCATCTCAAGAATACATAACATCGAGTAGTCAATCCCTTACTAAAAATTCAGGTTATTAGGACATATAGGTCAGAATGACGTGTACAGTTTGTCATTCCAACGTTTCTACTGCTAAAAGGCAGCGTACTATTGTAAAAAGGCAAGGCTTTAAAAAAAAAGGCTGATTTCACAAAAAGCTGCGATATATATATACACGTATATATGCGATAATTCTCCTTTCAGGAGTGAGATAAAAAATTAAGACGGTCTTCGAAATTTTTTATTTAAAAATTTTTGAAGCCTTTGCAATAGCTTTATTTTCTACAAAAATTCGCTAGAATTGTCACCAAGAGAGTTTGAGATTTCTTACATCAGGAAGTTAGCTTTATTTTCCTACCGACATGTTGCCCCTCTACCAGCAGTGAGGGACGATTTACCAGTCTTCCGATTTTACATGTATAATGTTGAGTAAATTTCAGAATTTTAAGTTTGATCCTGGTCAACGTTCTGGTTACAGTCTACGTCAGTTTTTTTTTTTTTTTACCAAAAAATATGTCGGTATTTTTTTACACCTTAGTCGTTCGGTCTTGCTAAATTTAGATGATAGTTGGGAGAAGACAATTTGATTACCCCATATCAATTTCAACATGATTGTATCATTAATAGCTACTGCGCACACGCCAATATAAAATCCTTGTAACGACCTTAATTTCCAAAGTTTTCATCCGATTTTGATGACATTGTCAATGAATGCGGGGGTTAGGTTGTACATGGTCCCGTACCTATTTCATTTTACTCGAAATATCATTCTGCGCATGCGCAAACGTAAATTGCATTGAGTATGATTTGTTGTTTCTTAATTGACCAATTATGACGTTTGAACGACTTCTTGATTTACTCTTTTCCGCTAGGGAATTTTCTAAGATCATTTAAAACTTTTCAATGATCTATAAATTCGTTATACGTAAACGAGGAAGCTATTTGCCACACTGAACTTCGCAAACGTTTTGTTTTGTGCCATGAATTTCCGCCCAACATTTTAGGGTAAGAACTTGTGGAGAGGGTTAATTTTTTCTGGGTCGATTACAAAGGTTAATTATTTAAAGTAATAAACCAACGTATCCAACAATTTATTCAAACAGTTTAAATCAATTTTAACCACAATGTTTATATTCTCTCAGTTAATTGATGAACGTCTGCAGGAAAAATTAAGACAGAAGACGCCCGATGACATTGGAGCTATCCAGTCAACACGAGTCAAACGAGTGAGTTATTTCGCCCACAAAACGAGACAACGGGACAGGCTATCTACTCGTGTTTTTTACACGCTTACAAACAGCCACTAACGAGACAAGGATGGGATTAAAAAGAGATTGTGAAATAGTGAGAGCATCTGTTCCAACAACGTCGATTGGTAAAAGGCTCACGGCGTTGGGGAGCTAAAAATCGATGTGGACGCCTGCCAAATTTCTTCGGGCTTAATTTAATACCAGAAGGGAATGATTCGAGCGGGGTCGTTACATTTAGAAGGTACATAATAGCTCACGGGCCGGCATCCCACATCGGAGTTCGGGACATGAGTGGAATGTCCATTCAAAATCGGAAGGAGGATTCTGGGAACAATCTTAATTGACCTTCATCGAGTAGTTCAATGATCGTCACCACAACGATAAATTTTATATCATTCTTCTAATTAATTAAAATGTGCATACCTATGCGTAATTTTACAAGTTAGATCAGGGCATTTAGTGGACCAACTAAAAGCTAACAGTCACAATACCTGACCATTTCATTAAAAAAAATAGGTGTATTACTCTCGGATTTTCGTCAGTAACAACGAAATTTAGATAATACATTTGCACCTAGCAATGGTTACTACGCAACAAAATCCATGGGATACCACCTCGAAATTTGAAAGAAATCCGACCAACGACAGATCGTGGAAAATCGATGTTTTTTGGAAAATGTAGGTTTGCAGATGCCCATACGCTACCACTCATTATAGGAATTTGTGATTTGTATTTTCTCCTACCCCCATCTACACCACCACCACCCCCCACCCCCAACAAAATCAATCTATTTTTCTCAACATTCAAAAAAATCTGAATAAAAAGCCATTTGAAAAACAACTGTTATAGACCCTTAGTCTGTCGGTATTTTGGTATTTAAAAAAATATATTATGAGTCATTGAGACTAAAGGACTTTTAATTTTGGGGTTTCGTCCACTCCGCCACCACTGTGCGGTGTATCGGCGGACGGACGGATGGGAGGGAGGAGGGAGATAATGCGTTTTTCAATATTTGGAGAAGAATCAGGAAAATTTGCTCGTAAGGTCATGGTGTATGACTGAAACTTTTACAATTTCGCCAAGCTTCTTGACTGTCCGTGAAAACGGCAGGTTTGTGGCACAAAACGCGAGTGTCAAATACGATAAAATTGGCTTGCTTTGAGGTCAACTCAACTTGGTTCAACCAAGTTTTTTCACCACTCAGAGAGAATTATAATACGCCGTCGGCATGTGACATAAATCTCCATCAACGGGCCATATGGCTAATCGGTATTGTTGCACGGGACGGGAACGGACATCGTCAGACGAAAAGCCGAGAAGCGAAACTTATAAATCCCACCGATCAAGCCGAGGGTTCGCATTCCGATCATTTTTCCGCTCCCCGAGACTTGAAAAGCGATGGAGGCGAACCTGGTGGAAAGGATGAATATATTTGGTGGGGCCCCCGAGCTTAAAAGTCTTCGCCGGGATATCCACATCCAGGCCTATTGAGACATTGACAGATCGCGTGGAATCCTCACGCGCACCTCGCAATCTCGTCTCCCCCGAACTCAACTTGACCGACCACATAAAATGTTTGATTCTCCACCCTTATTATGTATTTATACAGCAGCCGCCTCTTTGAAGACGCAACGAACAATTGTCCACATTTGTCTGCCTCGTCGATCTCTTTTTCAGTGTTGTGTTATCGGAGGGTCAATTTCCTCGTACGAACTAAATCACTCGCGACGAAATTGTGGAAACCCATTTCAAAACGGAAGTTAGTGAAAAACGTTGTCTATTTCCACGAAAAATAAAGAGTTAAAATGTTAAATCAGGGGTGCCCACAGGGGGGGGGGGGTCACGACGCAAACTGCGTCGTTCAAATTTTGGGGGGGTTAGAAAAATGAGTATTTTTTTAATTTTTTTATGAACAAGTAATAAGATAATGATTCTGAGTATGTGAAAAATGTGTGGATAAGTAAAGGGTCATTAAAACCTTACCGGTGCCTAATACACTTTTCTGGCTTTAAAAGTTTAAAAGTCGTATATACAACTTTACTATCACTAGCAGTGACCAGTTGCTCGGCGAAAAGAGCAATGAGCCGGGTAAAAATAATATTAAAAAAACAGGCTCAGAGCTGCAATGGGAGATGCTTGGCTGTCAAACGTGTTGGTTCTTTCTGCAGAGAAAGATGTGATGGAGTCCTATATCTAATGAGGAAATAATTGATGCATTTTCTTTATCATTGTTATGTTGGTAACACTGGGCCCCACCGCCAAAAGGTTCCCGGCGTCATACCTTATGTAACCGTCAGTGGAACCATTTCAGAACTACCTCGACCGTCTCCAGGCTTTTTTCGAGTTGAATGAAACCGACGAATCCGAGAAGGTAAATTCTCTTGTTGTTTTTATGGGTCCCGAGATGTACTCAGTTCTAAAAAACCTAGTTGCACCAGCAAAACCTAAAGAAAAGTCCTTTGAAGATCTCTGCACGACGCTGAGAGACCATTATGCTCCTCAAAGCATTGAGGTAGCGGAAAGGTACAGGTTTCATTGCCGAAATCAAGGAGCGAATGAATCAGCCCGCGATTTCTTTGTTGCTATCAGGAAGCTGGCAACTTCGTGCAATTTTGGTGATTTTTTGGATCAAGCAATGAGAGATCAGGCAGTTTTCGGTGTGAGAGACCCAGTGGTAAAGAAAAGGCTTCTTTCGGAGAAAAACTTGACTTTCGATGGCGCTGTCAAGATAGTATCGGAGATGGAGCTCGTCATGGAGCAGGCCAAGGTAATGGACGCAGAACACCATGAGGAAATTAACCGAATGAGTTCCTACACACCCCATGGAGGAGGGAGAACGAAGAAGAAGTTCCAGAACAAGAACAGTTCAGCTACAACAACAGATAAGAAATCTGATATTAGTCATAATAATAACAAGTATTCTTCAAAATGTGCGAATTGTGGTCGTTTTCATAAAAATGATTCAAAATATTGTCCTGTTTCCAATTGGGAATGTTTTAATTGTAACCGTAAGGGCCATGTGGCGAAGTTTTGTCCTAATTCGCGTAATGTCAATACTGTAGAAGCTACTAATGCCGTAGGTAATGATCGTTTTGATTCATTACGAGATCCCCTTGTTGTTAAGTTGTGTGTTAATGGCATAGGTATTTCTTTTGAAGTGGACTCAGGAAGTAGTTATTCCTTAATACCATTGTATATGTATAAGAAGTTTTTGAGTAAGGTTCCTTGTGGAAACTTCAATATCACTTCGGGCTGCCAATGGTGAATGTTGTCAGTAAAGGGTCAACTGTGGGTGTCAGTGGTGTTTCAGGGGAAATGTTTTAATAGTATGCCCATTGTTATTACTGGTAAAGAGTTGAGTCGTCCTTTAATGGGTCGGGACTGGCTATCGGTGTTCAACCCTGGTTGGAGGTCGGCGATGCTGGGGATAGGCCATGTAGGACCTGCACCGGAGAGGGAGGAGGTAAGCTTTAGTGATAAGAATGTTGCAAAGGATTTGGGTGTACCTTCTGAAGTTACTAGTTTGATAGAATCTTATAGGAAACGTTTTCCTAAGGTGTTTGATAAGTTCAACACTGATCCTATTAAAAAATTTGAAGCTTCAATCGTTCTGAAAGATGCGGTACCCATTTTTCACAGAGCTTATAACGTTCCCTACTCTCAGCGGGAAGCGGTCGCTGAGGAACTGGCTGCTTTAGAAGCTAAGGGTATTATTAGTAAAGTATCTTATAGCCAGTGGGCGTCCCCGATTGTTTGTGTCAAGAAGACCAATGGTAAACTCCGCTTATGTGTGGATTTCAAGGCAACCATCAACAAATATGTAGATTTGGCCCACTATCCCTTGCCAAAGGCAGAGGATATTTTTCAGTCGCTGTTGAGACATAAATTTTTTTGTGAGCTTGATTTGTCTAATGCTTACCTACAGTTGAAGGTGAATGAGAAGTGTAAAGAGTATTTAACGATCAACACGCATCTAGGCCTCTTTCGTTTTCACCGTTTAACGTTCGGGCTTTCAAGTTCGCCCGCTTTGTTTCAAGCAACTATTGATGCTATTTTGGTAGGTATTCCTAACGTTCGTGCATATTTGGACAACATCATTATAGGTGGTAAAAGTTTAGAGGAGTGTCAGACCACTGTCGAACTGGTTCTGGCCCGTCTTAATGAGTACAATGTAGTATTAAATGTTGATAAGTGTAAGTGGTTCAAAACGTCAATTGAGCTTTTGGGGTTTTGGCTAGATGGAAAAGGGTTGCGCCCATCCCCTACAAAAATTTCAGCTATGCAAAATGCACCAAAACCCACTAATGTGTCTGAATTAAAATCGTTCTTAGGCTTGTTAAATTTTTACCATAAGTTCATAAACATGTCTGTTGATTTGCTAGAACCCCTGTATGCGCTGACCAGAAAAGAAGTTCCATGGGTCTGGTCCCAAGAATGTGATGACGCGTTCTTGCGAGCGAAATCAGCAATTTCTGATAAATGTTTACTAGTGTTATATGATCCTACCAAACCGTTGATTTTAACAACTGATAGTAGTTGTTATGGTGTGGGGGCCACGTTGGCTCACCTCATTGATGGGGTAGAGCAGCCAATTGCGTTTGCTTCTACTACCCTGTCACCTGCTGAGAAAAATTATTCCCAAACTGACCGGGAAGCTCTTTCCCTAGTATTTGGAGTCAAATATTTTCATAATTTTCTCGCAGGCCGCCACTTTACGTTGGTCACAGACCACCAGTCGCTTCAATCTCTTTTCAAGGAGCGAAAAGGTATACCGTTGCATGCTAACCCTCGTCTTCAGCGTTGGGCGATTATCTTATCAGCTTACAGCTACACCATCAAGTACAGAAAAGGGTCAGAGAATTATGCAGATGCCCTCTCTCGATTGCCGTTGAAAGGTTCAACGGAAGTGCCTGAGTGTTTTGTTGTGTGTGAGGAGTTTGAGAACAATTTCCTCACGTTTCGAGAGGTGGCAAAATTTACGTCGGCGGACCCGGTGTTGGCTCAAGTTCGGGTGTGGGCACAGTCGTCATGGCCTGTCAAGGTTGATAGCCAGTATGCAGTATTTTTCAAAAACTGACTCGCGTTGACGGTCCAGGATGACTGCCTGTTGTTTGGTAGTCGTGTGGTAGTTCCTGCGGCGCTTCAGTCAAGAGTCCTAGATCTGTTGCACAAGGATCATGTTGGTATTGTTCGTACCAAGCTATTAGCCAGATCTTATATCTGGTGGATGGGCCTCGATCGGGACATCGAACAAAGGGTGGCAACTTGTATGACTTGCCAGCTCACTCAAAATGACACTATTCCTCGGGTGTATGTTCCCATGTCAAGCGCCCAAGGTCCCTGGAAACGACTCCATTTAGATTTTTTGGATGTATTCAAATGCAAGATTCTGTTGTTAGTTGACGAATTTAGTAATTGGCTGGAAGCCTGGATATTAAATCATACTACAGCATTGGTGGTGATCGATAAGTTGCGAGAGTGTTTTTCCCGCTTTGGATTGGCCCAGTGTGTGGTGACCGACAATGGCCCTCCTTTTACATCCAAGAATTGCAGAATTTCTTTAAAGAAAACAACATTGAGCATGTTTTGTCTCCACCTTACCACCCGGCCTCTAACGGGGAAGCCGAAAGGGGAGTACAAACAGTGAAAAAACTCCTGTTGAGAGCGGTGGTCGCAAAGAATTCTCAGAGTGACATGCAAGGCAAATTGTATGATTGTTTGAATGCGTATAGGTTTACACCATCAGCTACCAGTAAGAAGTCACCTGCTGATTGGATGCTTGGATTCAGAGGTCGTAACCAACTTAGCATGTTGTTGCCCACGGATAAAGTGGACCTGAAAGGGAATGAGAGTGATCAGCCTACGAGAGGTTTTCAGGTAAATGATAAAGTACTAGTAAAAAATCCTGTTAAAGGTATGTTCAAGTGGGTACGTGCTAGGGTTATGAAACAAATTGGTCTGGTTGTATATCTAGTTAGATTTGCTGGTGGGGAAATCAGAAAGGTGCACCTTAATCAGTTGCGTTTCAGTTTGTTACCGGATTCTGACCATCCTCCTGCCAGGTGCTGGTACCCGGAGACCTCCCCAGGTCCTCCTATTTCCCCTACCCAGCCATCAAGGGTTCAGAACGATTCTGTGCCCCATCCTAGACCAGAAGTTGGCTCGCCGATCGCACAGCCTCAGACCAGAGCAGGGTTAAGGACGGCGTCAGAGCGCCGCCCACCTAATCGTTTTTCACCCTCTAAATACGATTAATTGTAAGAAGTTTATGTGTAGAATGGTGTACCTTGTATATTATGTTCTTTGTAAGTATTATGTACATTGTGTAGTATGTTCTTTCTAAGGGGGGGAATGTTATGTTGGTAACACTGGGCCCACCGCCAAAAAGGTTCCCGGCTCGTCCTAGTTGTTAGTTCAGTTGAGTCCATCGTTTGGTTAGTTCAAAGTCTGTACTCGGTTGTAAGTCATTGTCTCTCTTGTAAAGTTCATTACCTTAATTATACTTCGTGCCGTGGTACTTGTTGTGTTTCATTCCAGTTACCCGTTCAGCAAAGTCACTGTCAAGTAAACGACAGTTCATCACCCCTGGTTAAATCGATTTCGACGGTTAGGCCGTCTTCAGTAACAAACAATAACTGAACGTTATTGTTCAGTTATTTTTCATTATCATCATTATCAGTTCAGTTATTATCATCAGTTATTGTTTTTTACTGATGATGGCCTAACCGTCGAAATCGATTTAACATTGTAACTCTTTATTTTTCGTGGAAATAGACTACGTTTTTCACTAACTTCCGTTTTGAATTTCCTCGTGATCAAAGTTTATTATTGGAGTATGGCCCACCTCAGTTCATCGTCCTCTTCGTGAAGGTTTTCCCTTTGTTAACTTTGGATTAGCTCAAAGAGTCGAAAGAATTGTTGCTTACCAAAATCAAAATTTTCCATTGCTTATTGCGTTTAACAATAAGGAAGAGAAACGCCTCTGACTTCACAACTAGAAGAGGTATTATCCTCCCTTCATCTACTCGTTTTACACCAATGCCCGCCCATGATTCTCGGACCTGCGATCTAATGCTTCTGGATGGACTCAGGACATAGTCCTTAAAGTGACGAACAATGAGGATTACCCATTGGTCTGAAAATATTGCGTAATTTTTTATTGAAAGAAGATTTCATCCTGAGAATTTTGACACCATCGCACTTACCTACGATGAGTGGTTTGCTATTTCTGCTTTTTCAAGGTTTCCGCAAATGTGATGTCACACAAGGCAATGGAGTCCGGCCCAAGCGTGAGGAGTGCAATGACGTCGATTGTTTCCAAAACTTTGATATTAAGAAAGAAGAAAACTATTTGTCGTGGTATACAGTGGTCGGTGCCTGTACTCTCAAAATTTCATCTTAATTAAATTCAACGGAAATGGCATTTATAGGGGACCGTCTAGGAGCTAAACCGCACAATCCCTGAAAATATAATAAAAATCGTTACATTAGTCATTGATTTTTTTCTGTGCCGATAAGTTTTAATTTTACACATGCGCTATAGTTAATACTGCACCAGTTGCGATAGTATTCATAGGGAGCATCTTTTCAGAACAAACCGTCATCTGGGGTGATTTCAGCCATACGGGGTGGTTTCAGGCAGTAGGTACCTGCACCCTTGATTTTCGCACTGCTACCTACTGGATGATCGTAGAAACAAAAGCTTGCTTTCCGCCTGATCCCTAGTTGTATACCTTCTTAATGGTGATGAGATTTTCCCGCCAAGAAATAGTTGGTGGGTTAACTTTTCGGTTTTTGTGAAGAACGCCTTCTCAGAACGCCAATCTACAGCTGAAATCACCTCGAATAAATCTGAATTCGACTTTTCATGGAGAAAACAGGCTTGACTGAAATAACCTCACATCATGAGGTAAATTCAGCCACAATATCAATTTTTTTTTTTTTTTTTTTGAGATGCGAGCTTGCGAGCATCCAGACCACCAAACTATACACTTCATTCTGACCTACATGGAATTGAAGAACTCACAGTTCTTCTTGTAGGGAACGGTTCCAAGCAGTTGCCGGGGTGGGGGACAAACTTGATCGTTCGAGAAGGTCTCGTATAGAGCGAAATAAAACGAAGAAGACGCACTTGCCCCGAAAATGCACTTGCCTATAGAAAAATATACAAACCTGACCCTGACCCTATAGAAAAATTTAAATTTTTTTCTAACGGAAATCCGTTATTTATATTAATTTAAAATGTAGGTATTATATGTATCATCCCAAACGGTATCTTATCGAACATCTTTAAATGGAAATAAAAAAGTACTGTCAATGAGCGAATTTTCATAATTCTTCACCTTTTTGTTAACACAGAAATGTATGGTGAAAATATAGGTTTCATATCGCAAAACTCGTCTATATCTCGAGTTATCGATGTGCATAATGATATTGATCTCAACCGATTCAGCGTGGACAAATACATTGAAAATTAACTCCAAACAGTTTTTTAAACCAACCCAAGATTTTGACGGTTTTTGAAAATATACTGTAAGAAGGTGTATTTACCCTACCTTGATTTAGGAATTAACCTACTTGAACCCGATCAAACTCGCTGGTTGGCAAACTTCGGCGAGGGAACCGGACGGACTAGTTTTGTGCGAAATATAAACCCTCTAGCTTGATCCGTTCGGACATTAAACCGCGCAATCTATTACTTTCAATAATGAAGTTTTGTAATCGACCAAGAAAAAATCAAGACGTGAAAATTTTTGGTTCACGATTCAAATGCGTAGAATCCAAAAATCGAATAAAATAAAATCCGTCCGTCCGCGGCTTTTCTCCGAAAATACTAGACCAAGCTATATGAAACTTGTGTTAAAAATCACATTTGGGGCCTAGAAGCTCTGCATCAATTTTTATCAACCCTAAAGGGTTGTATAAAAGGGCTGAACATTTAAAAAAAATCGAGATCTCGACAACTTTTTAAGTATCTGTTATAGTTTTTTGCTTGTCAATCATAAATTTAATCACAAAGAATCGATTAAAACCACCCGCAACGCTGTACGTTGAATAGTTCGCTTTCCCTAAGGGCTTGAACATCGGGGAAAAAAAAAAAACGTTGCCGATGGGGGTGTCTAGCCGCCAGTGGGTTTGTGTTCATGATGGTAACATTTATTGTAAAATGGAAATCTGGGGGACACCCCCAGACCCCCGGATTGTTAATGTTAGGATCAAGGATCAAACCAATGAAACACAGAATGTGTATTTCGGGGATTCCCCGGAGGGCTGGTGGCATTCTGTAAGTTCGGCCGAAGTTCATCCGCGTTCTTGAATCCAGCGCCTTGGATCGTAGCAAAGAGCTTATAATAGGACAGAGAGCATGTAAAATGTAAATGTTTTGTGCGAATTGTATTCAGCTGAATTAAAGGTAAAACTCAAAACATTGCATTTCACCTCGAGGAGTAAGTTTATTGAACTTGGACAAACTAACTGGTTTTAAGACTCGAACTAATTAATCACAAGAGGCTGAACGAATTTTTCAATAGTGGATGGATTTCAACAATACAATAGCAGCAATCAGCAATATAGGTAGGTAAATTTTGTGTTTCTGAACTAGAACAGGTTACATTACCCTACTTAATCACAATAGGTACATTTAAAGTATCACAACATCAGTCCGATTGGAAAATTATTAATAATAGTAGTAGTGATTTTTTCTTCTTCAAACGAGATCTTTAAACAAGAAAACATCCACTTCCTGATGAATTAGTCAAATAATCATAAAGATTAGAAACAATCTCCAACTAACGTCTGAATACTAACTGTCAATGAAATGGGAGCAGTACGTACGGTCTTTCTTACCTACCGGCTTATTTATAATATTTATAATAATATTATAATAATGCTTGCCACTATGTATTATATTATATGAATATTATATTATATTATACATTTTCATTTATACACACACTCGCGCGGTACGTGAGTAGGTACCGATTGCCCAGTCCGTAGAGAACACTTGAGCGGCATTTCCACTCACCATTAACAACATACTGGCCGCTCCTGCTCGCTTCGCTCGCCTCCACGTCACTTTAATCGCTTCGCCTCGCTTCCCCTCGCAATTTGACCGACTTCCCGTCACTTTTTTCGATATCCGATTTCGGATTCAGATTCGTCGGGATCAAACCTTTATTTCGCCCGCAAAAACCGTTCCGAAAAACGTACCTTTATGGGGTATATTTTAATCAGAAAAAAACCAAGTTTTTCGTCGGACTTTTCGAGAAAACGGGTCCGTACTCTTGCATTTTTTGACGCATTTCCCGATACTTTTTTCGCGATCCGATCGCGCCGTCGTCTTCCTCGTAGAAAAACCTACGAAACCGGTATTTTCCCGGAATTTTCAACGGTCGTTTAGAGGGGTACAGGAAGTGGGGAAGTCCAAAAAGCGCACATTAACCGTTACTTCGAACCCCCTCCCGCCCTACGGCCCATGGTTCGGGTGGGATTAGAAAAATTTTAAATTCGCTCGTTCCCCCTTTCGGAAAATCCCAAGAAGATCCCCCCACTCGTGCACTCCCCCCACTCAGCCGTTTGGCCGTGCATAGACACGACAGAGGGGTGGGGTTCGGGGGGATCTTACTGGACAGACATTTTCAAACCAAATAACCCTCCGTAAAAAACACATTCTGTGTTAAAACCTTTGATTTCCTAAAGCGGCTCATTCACGATCCTTCTGTAGGAAGTGAGGCGAACCAAAAACTTCCCTCACTTCTCGTACGGGAGGCGTGCAGGACGTGTGTGGAGGCGGAGTCCTTCCTGCTTCAGGTGTCCTGTAGAGCTCGTCGGATGGGTTTCCCATCGGACCATCCCGCGGTCCGGTATCCCCCACCCTATCATTCTAGGTCCGAGCGTGTGTGGAGCTGCCGGAAGACCTTCCATATTCTAATCACCCGCCAACACAGGATTCCCTCAGAATACCGTATACTGGCGGGAAACCTTCGGTTTGAGCTGGGAATGACGGATCGTGTGTGGAGAACGCACTCTGAGGCAGGAGAGTGAAGAGGGGAACTTCGTTGCACTCCCCACCTCCTGCAGCAGGTTCGTGAATGGGCCGCTTAAGCACGAGAAGATAGAGAAATCACGCGCTTATAGCGGATCTATTGAATAGACGATCAAGCTCGAAATTCCATAAAAAATCGCTAGATAGTGATACTGGAATACTTAAAAAATTGCCTGATATAATGCCAATATTGGAATTATCAGGTCATGTAGTTCGAATGGAATTTTTCATAACGTTGCGAAATCGAGTAATAACTACCTATTGCCCGTGCGATATACCTACTAGTGAAGTAATGGTACCTAAATGCTAAATTTCATCTCTAAAATTGCTCCCAAGTCTACCCATAGGTAGCGGAAGCATGGTTTTCACTTTCGAGAGATTTAAAAGTTGTGGTCTCCACTAAATTCAAACGGCTGTTGTTTTTCTACAGTGGTAAAATTCCCACTCGCATTTTTTATTTCTTTCAATCTCTGTGAGTGTATCTGTGTGTGTATGACCGCAAATCCTTGTAACAAGCTTAATTTCCACAATATTCAACCGGTTTATGAAATTTTTATGGTGTTTGCGGGTTAAGGTGAAGATGGTTCCCTATGAGTTTCGTTGTTCCCAAATCAATACTTCACTTCATTGCACATGCGCAATCGCAAATGCCATCAACCATCATTTTCTCACGCCCTCGTTGTCCGATCTCAGTCAAATTTGGAGGATAGATAGGTGGTTAATTTGAGCATTCCCTAACAATTTCAACATAATTCTATCTTAGTAGCTACTATTAATTAATTATCCACTATTAATTCCATACCTCTCAAATCGTTACTCCGTTTTGCGTATGCGCAAACGTAAATTCCTTCAAGCATCATTTTTTACGCCCTAGTCGTCCAATCCCGCTCAAATTTGGTGCATAGTTGGGGGACAATGGTTCAATTATTCCATGTTGATTTCAACCTGATTGCATCATTATTTGCTCCTGCGCATGCGCGAAAGTGTACTCCGAGAACAAGGTCTAGTTTTCATCAGATTTTGATTACATTTTCTGGGAATTTGTGGGTTAGGCTGAAGATTGTACCCTACCAATTTCATTTTTCTCAAATCATTGCTCCATTCTGCGCATGCGCTAACGTAAATTGCTTCAAGCATCATTTTCCCGTTTTTTCAAACATCTTTACTATGAAGCGTAAAATCGTGGGGTCTTGGAACTGTATAAGTGTGAACCCTTCTCGGAGGCACGATGCGCTATGTTCTGATCATATATTGTACACGGGGTTTAATAATTATAGACCAACGATCTGCGTAGAAGGGCTGTCTATCACCAAAATAATAAACCATTGTGTAACAGTTTGCAGCGTTTTTTATGATTTTCATTTCAAAATATTTTACCTCATCGCAATAGCTTTATTTTCATGGACATTCGATAAATCTGTTTTACCTCCATTAGAAAAAAAATAAAATAAATAGGTAAATAAAAAAAAAAAAAAAAAAAAAAAAAAATTAAAAAAATCGACCGTCAATAAAGTCCTTAAATTTCAAATTATAACCTAACAAAATCACTAAAATTGTTAAAATATTATAAATAAATGAATAAATATATATACATATATATATATATACATATATATATATATATATATATATTATATATATAATATATATATAAATATATATTTAGCGGAATATTACTTTAAGAAAGGTTATCAACATTAAACTACTCAC
This sequence comes from Adelphocoris suturalis, assembly GCA_030762985.1. Lineage (NCBI taxonomy): Eukaryota > Metazoa > Arthropoda > Insecta > Hemiptera > Miridae > Adelphocoris > Adelphocoris suturalis. The sequence continues at coordinate 52,063,983 of CM061048.1, forward strand.
AACATTTAGGAATTCGTGCACAGTATTGTGCTGGAAAAAAAAACTATAAAACGTGTTGAACAATCAATAAAATACTGACCAAAATTTCCTACACCTAATTCTGGTTTGTATTATGTTACATTATACAGGAAACGTTTTTCGCCTAAATTTTGATAATTAACAATCTGTACACACAAACCCTGAGACATTAATCAGAATAGGTTGAAAATTGTAGAAGTTACGTTTTAACAAATGCTGATAATTCAAGAATATAATGTTTTCGTATTTTCGCGTTTTCCCATCCAGCACAATTCCAGATAATTCAATCAAATGTGACGAAAACAGTCAAAGTTATGGTAGTTATAATAACTTCATATTTAAGCTCGAATAGATGTTACGTTTGGTAGGGCATCTTTGAAATTCATAGGAAAACACATAGGACTTAATTCGCATGACCCCAGATATGATGATAATTACTGAAATTGGATGCCCTGGTAGCGTTTTGACGTTTGAGGGTGGGTAGCAAAACTTCCGCTACCTAAGTAGACTGACTGGGGAGCTTACAAGTCATAAAAAGTATCCCCAAATGTACGTACTCCATTTTGAGATATCGAGTGAAACATTAGAGAATGTTTCTATTTTGAGACAACTACTAATGCTTATCTTGTTTTAGGTCCCTGGGTAGGTAGCGTAACTAACGAATATATAAGTGTTTACTGGTTTTCACGTTAGCCCATGGGCCAAGAGTTACAAGGTTTGATTGAAAATTTAAAGAAAATCGGACGAACACTTTAGGAATGATATTCGCAGACTAAGATGAATATAATTTATTGTAGGTAACACAAAGTTCATAAGGAGAGATTTATTGAGCTGCGATTCCAAGAAGGAAATTGGTAACAGGTTTATGAATACTGAAGCAACTGCGATCTTCACTACCTACCTGGGATGCTACTGCAATTACCAGCCGACTTGACTTTGCGCAAAGTTACCTTCAGTTTATAACCTTCTTTTTATAACTGCAGGGGATGATTTCCCCAAAATTACCCCTACTGGCAGTAAACTCGTTAAAACGGTTACCAATTGCTCAACTTCACTCTGTGAGCTTGTTACGCCATAAAAGCCAAAGCTGTCCACTCGAGTTCCAACAACCGGCCAAGTTAGAATATTATGACATCCGGTCAAGTGTGCAATAGCCGTCCAAGTCGAACGGTGTGCTGCAAACAGCGAGTGCTTAATTTTCTATAAGCACCTATCAGTAGGTACTATTTTAACCTTAAGATTAACTGTTTACAATACTGGTTTGGCTGTTTATTTGCCTATTTGTTCAATTAGTAAACTAATTTGCAACTATGATCTCAGCTTTCAGGATTTCGGAATGAGATGGGAAAGTGCTTCCTTACTTATATAGTATAATTTTTTTTCGCTTACTCACTACCGAAGTCGTTGTGATCACAACGATGCGTTGTGATCGTGAAAAAATGTTGTGTCCGCAAAATCAAAATTTCCACTTGCTTTTTGCGTTCCAGAGGTTGCTGATCAATTTTGGTTCATGTCTTCTGCTGTGGAAATCCTTGTCACCCCCAAAACTTAACTTTTAGTCCGATTTGATGTAATTTTCAGGGATGTGCGGGTTAGCTCCTTGACGGTCCCCTATAACTGCCCTTCCAAGGATCAACAGTAGCCTGTACGCATGCCCAAACGTGAATTTCATATAATGTGATTTCTCATCATCTACTGGTCCGATTTTGTTCAAACTCGAGGCGGTAGTTGGGTAATATTATTGTTCAGAAAAATACCTTATGAATTTTATCGCGATTGGTGGAGTAATAAACATTACGCATGCACAAAACTATATTGATTGACACACAAAACTCCAATCTAATGACCGTTTGATGAAATTTTCAGGATTGTGCAGGTTAGTCTTGTTTTTTAGACGAGATTTTTTTGTCCTTTTTTGTCGCGAAAATAGTCAATGTCCTTTTACATGTCTGTCATTAATAACAAAAACCTCGGAATGAATCTCGTTTTTGTCACCCTACTAGTCCAGCATTACATCAAAATCTAAAAAATTTGAGTTTTGTTAGTTGTGTTGTAGGATCAACATCGGTGTTCCACATAGGCTGGTATTGATCTACAATGATACAATTAAATACGTCACGTTCTCAAACGTTACTTCGAGAAAACAGCCATTTTGTGGGTTCAAGATTGGCCTGATGGTGATAAGCCATGCGTCCATGAGCGCTGATTTCGAAGATTCTTCGGGCTATTTAGAGCAACCTCTCAAAAGATTTCATCTAAATTCGGAGTAAATTCCTTTGTTCTATTCTGTAGAAGACTGAACTGTTATGCAAGTATGTGAACAATACAGTGAAAGTTGTGAACACTCGCGCAACTCTGAGCCCCCCATTGTTTTGCACAAGGAACCACCTGAACCTAACTCGACAAATCTTTGAAGATAAATTTGAATCAGAGCAGTAGAAGTTAAAGGCAAAGTTGACGACAATGTGTGAGAAGATGGAAGATGCCCAAAAGTTGTACCACTTTCCAAAGTGTTTAGTGCAATATCTCATCAAAAATAAAGGTTGCTGTTATTTATATTTGAAATTACACGGGCGAGCCCGTTTACAATTGAAATACAATTAAGATACAAGAATGAATTACACAAAATTAAAAAATTAAATATATATATATATATATATATATATATATATATATATATATATATATATATATATATATATATATAAAAACTGGATATGCCGCTGATTCCGAAATCTTATCAGACGCACGAGTCCCAAAATACTAAGAAATAAATTCTTATCCGGAGTGTCGCAATTCGTATGTACTGAGTACTATATATAAAATAACGTATCTTAGCTCAGATGCGGGTTTTGCTCTAGAAAAGCCATACGGGATTTTCATTAGTAAATCGAACCAAAACGTAGTTAATGCGATATTGTAGCCTTTTTGAGGCCGACAATCGAGACTAACAAATCGAAAGAAACCATCTCACCCAAAGGGGGTGTACCATTAACTCAATAGGCCGAAAATCAGATAGAGATCTATTCTTAGTACGGCAGTATAAAGGACGCAGGCCCTATGATTTTTCAGGGGAACTAACTAAGTTCATCATGACCTAGTTTTGATTCTACGATTTGAAACGTAAACTAACAAATTTTGAGGGGGTTAATTTTTTTCTTTTATTTAAATAATTAACCAAAAAAGTTTGAAAAAGAAAAGAAAGTATGAAGTCATAAAATAGTGTTGTAAAATCGGTTCCAGAATTACTGTTACAGCCTGTATTTGAGAAGTGTGGAAACCGTTTTAGAATGCACAAAATGGATTTCCTAGAAGACAATTAAAAATATTGTTTATTAATTTTAGATCATTAAATAGCTTCAGTTTCTTCAAAAATTTCTAAAAACTCAATAAAAAAGCGACCTTTTTATATAATAAAATTTACAAGAAGTGTTTACTAATTGATAAAAAACTTTCAGTTCTGCTTCGCAAACAAGTGGGCTGTTCTAATTTTTTCCTCATAAACAAACACTCAAATAATACCTCTTCTACTTCTTATCGTGCACAAGTGACCCAGTTATTTCCTACTCCAAAAGAATTAAAATGTTGTCTAAAAAAAAAAACTTGAATGTAAAAAAATGCAATTTAACTTTTGTTATATTTTCGACAGTAAAACTATCTAATCGACCACGATTTTTTTTCTTCTCTTAAACCCTCTCAAAATTTGTTGGTTTTACGATTTAAGATGCGTTGATTCCAAATTTCGAATAAATCCCGTCCGCTGATTGACGTTTTTCCAGCAACTACAGAACCATTCCATGACATTTTTATGTTTAACATGTCTGCAAAGTTGGGTAGGCAGAATAGCTTTATCACTTTCTAAAACATGGACATACAGTATTATTGAAGAATAATTAAATATGAATCATTAAATGCAAAATGAACAGTAGGTAATATATGATACATTTGCAAAATTGGGTTATCATAATTGTGGTTCTGAAGTGTGGCATTAGCTGTGATGCGGAAAATCGCTGAAAGAACAAAAAGAAATATAAGTGTTTTTAAGCGTGTGAATTAAATTACAAAGTAAATGCATTAATTAACAGGTAAGAGAAAATTCAAAGTAATAAATAATAGGACGTAGCAATATCAATACGATATTAATTAATCGTAGCAATCCCTCACAATAAGGGACTTTTTAAAAACAGGGAGTTTTATACTTCAAACTACATCTTCATAATATTGTTCTCAATGCACCCATGCTCACTAGGGTGGCCATCAATATTTTTCGAAACTTACAAATGAGTGATTTATACAATCACAGCCACAATTACCTTTTTTAGCAAAAGTGTCCCGATCTTGTTTTCTTGACTATGTCCTGAGATCCAGAAGTTTCTAACATCTAACTAGTAAACTATTTGCAAAAATTCAACAATATTTACGCCATTGGTCAGTAATATCTGTTGAAGAGCATAACAATATATCAAAACGTCGACAAGAAAAATAAATACACAATTTGAAACACATATTTAAGATTTTTTATAATTTCAATTTTCAGATGTGCAAATTTTGATTAATTCATTTAACTTTATTTATTTATTGTGTTTATTACATTTTACAGCTTGTCTACGTGTATAGGAACCCAAAGGATGCGGCTATTTCGTACTTCAACCACTACCGTCTGTGGAATGAGTACACGGGATCGCAGGAACTATTTCTCGATGCCTTTCTCCAAGACAAAGGTGTAATTTTTTCTTTATCAATATTTGAGTGCTTTCCAAAATTAAGTTCATTATTGATTAATGAACCAATTGAAGTACAGTGTTTGGGATCTTTTATTACCAAATCATAGGCACTCCATGGGAAAAAATCCATATTCCTTATTTGATAATGTTTCATAAACGAATACAATTTTTCAGACCCTTATGTAGACCAAATCATGGTGTGGTGTAGGTACGATCATATGGTGCAAGAGTAGAAATGGTGGATAATCCGAGCTAATGAGCTAATTTTAAACTCACAAAAATAAGACTAAACCAAATAAATAAACTTAAAAATGTAAATAAACAATCAAAAACTTCCTTTATTTCCTAAAAATAAATAAAGCAGGACTAGTGCTGTCTAGTTCATTAACTATATGTATGATTAAATATATCTAGCAGCATGTACATCCTAATGTTCAGTTTGAAAATAGGAATATGGATAAGTACTTACTGTAAGTAAACATGAACATTATTATCGTGTTAGATATTAGATATTGTTTTAATATTCATTAAGATCAAATCTATTTCGCCTGTGATGTAAAGAAAGGATATAAATATGAGTGGAAGTGTAGGTTACTATTTAGATAGGTAGGTAATCAGTATACGTCTCACCAGGTGTATTTGGGGTGATATGCTTCAGTTTTGCTTAAAACTCGTGACTTTATGATTTCTCTCGTCTTTATATTTCTTGTATGATAGTATCCGTTTTCTTCGAGATATAGGACTATTTGCTGCAGGTATGGTGGACACTTTGGTCCTGATCTAGGTATGTTTATAAAGATATCCAATAAATGATATGTATTAATGTTCATATGATTCAGCTTAACGTGTGGATGTTATATAAGTTGATAAAGGTACGGTTAGGCTACAATTTTACATTATATGCGGGTTTAAACACTCACACATGGGGCATTTCAACAATGAGTTTGAGGCTAATTGAAACATTAAATAGGGGAATATACATGAGGTTCATGTTTTTGTTACATCCTAGGTGGCATATTAATGTCTGCTAAATTAAAGATTAATTAATTTTAGCTAAGCTGATTAATTTTAGTTCTACGAACTGTCTGTATGCTAAATCAAATGTGAATATATGAAGAGATTTTTTCGGTGATTTGCGAAGCAAATATATTATTATCCTTCGTTATGTTGGTTATATTCATCTAATATTTTATTAAATTTCCGACCAGAACCACAATACTCAAGCCCACATGAACGCCTTAGGCTGTAGGCCCAATGACAAATTTCAACTCTGAACGTTAATTTTATCTTTGATAAAACATTACGTATTTTTAACAAACAACCCATGAAGTATTGACCAATCCAATACACTTATCTCCCTACAGGCAAGAAATGAACTAACAGATTCGTAATTGTGTTTCAGTGATGTTCAGCCCATTTTGGAAGCATGTGCTCGCATACTGGAACCGGCGAGACCTCCCTAACCTCAAATTTATCACCTTCGAGAACATGAAAAAGGTAGAAAAAGAAAATTTCTACGTTGAAGAAACGAATTTTGATTGGACATAAATACAGAATTAGAACAGATATTTGGTCTCACCCTCCAACGCGCTGAAGTATCAATCTCTCACCTATTATAGGACTATACCAAATCTAGTCATTGTACACATCGAAATGATAAATTAATCAATCTATAGCTCGATCTACATAGTTATTATTTTTTAGTAGGAATACACCTAGGTACGAGAAGAACACAGACGAAGTCCGGTTTGAACCCATAATTGAAAACCAACTTATTGAGCGGAATGTCAACTATATTTTTACTGAAATGTTGTTTTTGGATGTTTTTTGTTTTTGAGATGCGAACTCACTAACCATCCAGGCCACTAAACTATACAGATTATTGATATATACGCAGAGCACCTTGCAATTAAGACCTGGACTCCGTGATCCGTGAACGTATTATCACAATCATCAGATGGATCGATCAGGTGATGTGCGAAAGTAGTGGAGCCAGGCTGATCAGCCGAGTGAGGTCTGATACTAATTTGTTTAGTATCCAACTTATATAAAATCAACTTAATTTCAATAAACAAAACAAGGTTCGAGGCTACCCCAATCATCTGAACTGAGTTTGAGGCTGATTTCTGTTATATGCAATCTTTGACATTCAAATTTGAATTAAGTTCTTTCAAAAATTTTAAAATAAAAATTTGCCAAATCTTTCTCTATGGAAATCCGTTTTGAGGTATTCTGAAACGATTCCTGGAGTTTAACGATGTTTAATAAATATATACCATATATGTACATATGTATTTGTTGTGACACAATGATAAGGTAGGAGGCCTGGGCACTTGCTGAAATTCGAAATTAAGACTTTTTGGGACTGTTGCTGCAACTTGAAATCAAGTCTCTTTGGAACTGCTGCGGAATAATGATGGCCTGTCTACTTGCTGAAATTTGAAATTTAGTCTCTTTTGGACTGCTGTGAAACAATAAGGTTGTAGGCCTAGCACTTTGTAGCAATTTGAAATTATTCACTTTGGGACTTATGTGAAATAATGCTATGGCACCTGCACTCGTTTATCAGGTTAAAGTGTTCTGTAACTATTTTATTTTCACTCTTCAGCACTGACATTTTAAATAAAAGAATCTGGTACGCAAACGGTATATTCCATCAATCCCTCCTATATATACCGTGTACTTAAAATGTTTGGCAGTTTGTAAACTTAATATCTTTATGGTGATCAAAGTACATGTAGTAAAACTGATTTTTAGTAATATATCTTTATTACCCGATTTATTTTCCAGGACTTGCGGTCAGTTCTCCACGAGGTGGCTGACCATCTCGAAGTGACCATCCCGGCCGAACTCGAGCCGGAAATTCTCGAACACCTCAGCTTCGCGAGCATGAGCAAAAACCCCATGGTCAACTTTGAGGCGGAAAGGCGAGAAATGGGGAAGCTGGACATGCATTTCTTCAGAAAAGGGGACAGCGGCGAGTGGAAAAAGGCCCTGACACCAGAACAAATCAAGAAATTCGACTCCTGGTCCCACAGCTTCATCGATGGAACGGAGTTCCCTTATTACGCATAAAGTTCCTTATAGCGAGATTTGATTAGCACGTAGGAATAGTTCGTAATTTTTTCTTTATAGTTAATAATATTTGTTGGACTCTGTCAGGCGTGGTTAATCTATATTTGATATTGGGATTTGGTTTGGACAGAACGGTAGAAACTAAGTTACCAAATTTTGTGGTTTGTTTACTGGTCTAGAATGATTGGACTCTGGATGATCCGGAGGTATTGTTTGCGACCACCTGAAAAAAACTGTACTGGCATGTAAAATCGCCTACCAAGTTGGGTGGGCAGTATTGTTTTCTCTCTTATTTCAATATTCACTCTAATATGTAAACCAAATAATGGGGGAACGCGATCGAGTCTTAATACTGGAGAAAAAGACTATTATTTGGCGATTAATTATGAGAAATCCGCGTTTCATCACATCCTCATTTGGGCATTGCACACGCTTCCTATTACTAAATTTTACTGCTTACAACCCATTAGTGCGAGGATGGGGATGGACAGTATCGAATAAGTAGGTATTTAATTTGTAACCCATATTTTTTGATTCCATAAACTTATGTTGTACCTTTAATCGAAATCCGTGAAGCATTTAGGGAAAAATCTCGATAATCCCACTAAAACAACCATTTTTTCACGTATTTGATTGGTTCCTTCAAAGAAAATCAGCAAAATCTTTGAGAAGCAATAAGAAATAAATACTTAGTACCGGTGAAATAAAAGCTTTAAACTAGAAACTGTAACAATAAATCAGGGTAATATCGTGACGATTTCTCGTAATTTAGACTAATTCGAGTCTGACAGTTGGACAGTCTATAGGTGCCTATTCTAATTACCAATCAGCCAATTGATTCAGACAGGAATATCCAATTTTTCACTGAGGTAAGCTCGATTGCAAAATAAAAAACCACGGCTAGAAATCAAAAATTTCGCAGGAGAATAAAAAATATTGTGCTTTGATATTGCACGATCATTAAAACGATCTAAGCTAAGCAATGAAGAGCCAAAAAAAAAAAAAAAAAAAAAAGAAAAAAACCAAGGAGTAGGTAACAATAAGCAAAAATGGAACTATTTATATGATATAATGAGATAATTCTCTCTGTTGGGTTTTAGCTATGTATTTATTTTTCATGCAACAGGATATTTTGCCTCACATCATTCGTGGAGGAAGGGGTATTTATGTAGTTGCAAATTTTTAAAAATTAATCAATATTTAAATTGATTGCTGTGAAATTATCTATCATGGTTTAGCCCCAACCAGCGTTAAACAATTCAACAGAATACGATGTTCCTTTAGCGTTTACTACATTGCAAAAACTGATTCAATGAGTGAATGTGCAAGTATATCTTGAACTGAATGTGATTTACCGCTGTATGAATTATTATGAATTAGGTAGAAAATGCAGTCAACGCCTTCAAAAAAGTTGTGACGTTATATATTGTTTGTACATTTTATTTTATTCGTTCGAACGTCAATCGGTGTACCAAGAGCATCGGATAAATCCTACAAGAAACATCATTTTTATAGATATGGAAATTGAACCAAATTCATGGGTACATGATTTGTCACTATGTCGACAGACCAACTAGATTTACTTTCTGCGTTCATTTGTTTAGTTTGATGTACAAATACACAAATTCGTTCTCCGAGGTCACCCACCATGATAACAACACGACCTAATTTCTACGGCTGTGAGATAAAGTGTTGATGAGAGGTTTTCTGAATAACCCTTTGAGACTAGAAAAAGAAAATAAATGTATGAATGTTTTTATTGCCAGGACTATTAATGTATTATCATTGTCTTTAATTCATTGTTTATTATTTAATTAAATGCTACTTTTTAAACAATAATTAATTCTTTCTACCTTTTATAAAGGTAACTATTATACATTTATAAGTATAATATATTTATGTATAAAATATAAAGTGTGGTGAATTTACCCACTACATAAAGCATATAAATTAGGCATCTAATTTTCATACATACTAACCTAAATTGCTGTTTGTAACAACTTAATTTCACTTATTTTCATGATGACGAAAACATACTAAATTATGTATGCGTTAGTACAATCTTGTTACCCAACCTTTTTAATTAATACTTATCATTAATAATTATAATTGGGCTAGCATATAAATTAGAATATTTCTATGTACAATTTTTCATTTATTTAAAGGTTTTATTATAGATTCGTAGTTTTGAGCACTTTGAATGTTTATTACACGACTTGAGGACTTACTCAATTCATGAGATAGTTTATTTATTAAGGAGTTTTTAAAAATTGTTGATTGATGAATATACATATATATTTTATACAATTTAATCGTATTAATTTCGCATTTGAAATTGAAGAGTACCTAGAGTAAATTCGAATAATCGGAATACTGTGATCATATATAAATTACCTATTATTTTATGGAAATATAAAGTATATTTATAAAGTTAATGACTCGTTTTAAATTTCTCTTTGTGCGCGCGCGCATGTGTACTTGAAAAACGTCTGCCAAGTTGGGCTGGTAGTAGGTATGGCTTCCTCACTTAATGATTATTGCAAAATATATATAATATGAGAATTTTGTGTGTGTATAATATTACTTACACGCTAACATGTGAAATTCATGTTTGCGCTTGCGCACATCCAACGGCATTCACTATTTAATAACCAAACAGCTTCAAAATCTTATGAGATGAAGTTTTATTTTTTCCTCAGGTTATTTTCTGTTGTAGTGGGTTAACGAGTATTTTTTAAAATAATTAATTTGTCACTAATATAATTATATTTTTTCCACTATTGGTGGAGATTATGAAGCGGGAACCGAATTTTAGAGCAGAAAGTGTGACGCAATATTAACTGTAGAGAAAGACATGCGTCAACAACCTTCTTTCTACAGTTCATCGCTCACTAGCGCTCCGAGCGGCGGGCCGTGTTACTTCGGAGCCCCATTAAGAGTTAATTGGTACAATCCCATCAAATCGCACATTCCATCGAAATCGGCCTATTAGTCTCGGAATCGGTCTTATAGAATCTGCCGTTGGTAACAAACAGAAACAATGTGGAATTTTCAAGGTTATTTTTATTTGCACAATAGAAAGATCGGAATGAGAGCTCTCCAAAAAGGTGCCATATTATGGGTATCTGAGACCAATAAAACGGCTCTTGAAATTCATTTGCAAGATGAAGTCACAGCCCCTGCTCACTGGGGGAAAACCTCAGCTCCTTTGAGTTATTACGTTACGCTTGATCTTCCTACGCGTATATTGGCCAAATTGGTTTTTTTTTAGCAGAAAATTGTTACTATGCGGTTTTCAACTGCGCTGAATCCGATTCTGAGGTCGAAAACGTGAAATTACAACAGATGAAAGTTCCCCATTCCAGGTTTGCGTATGTGGAGGGGTTACTACAACCAACTGCATCAAAATTCATAGGGAACCATTTTGATCCTTGTACCCAAGTACCCCCAAACTTGAAGGAAATCGGTACAATGATAATTGTGAAAAATCGATGTATCGGGAAATTCACATTTGCGGATGCGCGCATGCTACTAAAAGATGAACTAAAAGTCTCTGTACAAATTATGCTGAAAAATGTACTTGTACATTAATATTTGCTGAAAAATTTATAAAAACTATAAAAAAGCTAAGAATTCAAAGCATTTTTTGAATCACTGAATATTATTTATTACGAGTTTTTCTGCCATAAAATTGGTTATTTCTTTGCACCCAAAATGCTCATATTTTAAAACAATGTGTCGTAATATTATAATCTATCATTTACGAAAATTCACTCATAAGATATGCTGCATGACTGGAACTGGATGTAATTTCCTTTTTAGGCTAGAGGTGACGGATTAGAATAGCTTTCTTTTCGAAGATGAGTACCAGTGAACATTATAATTTACACAACAGAATTCTTAGGATCATTGTATGTAACAATTTGAACAATTTAAGACACCTAATCATATTTTTGAGTGCTTTATTCTAATAAGTATAGTTTTTATTGGATATTATGATCGTCTCGTCGTTCGTCATATCGGTAATGACTACGTTCAAGATTCTCCTTTTCTTCCTATTAGTCTTATCCCTCGATGCCCCCTCGTGTTTATTTTCCGAATTTCCGTCCAAATTATCAGATAGCTGTGGGTAGTCGTCAACCAAAGTGTTCATCTCTGGGTCTCCCGTGTGACTGCCTTTGGCGATGGACCATTTGTAGTCAGCCTCTATTTTCCTGCCGTATTAGTAAACGATGAAAAATACTGCATAAATATACTCTTTCAAGTATTCGTAACGTAAGTACAAGTAGGTTCTTCGCTAAGAGCAATTTATGGTAATTACATGGCCCTAGTGGTATGCAAGGTGATTTCGTACCTCAGCAGTCCCCAGCAGTCCAAAAAAGGCTTCAATTCAAATTTCAGCAATTAGATTTCAACTTCTACCTAATTAATTTTTCAATCAAGCGTCACCTCAATATAACGAACTAAATATATCCTTAGTTACGTTAAAACTATTCCCGACCAACATTGCTGCAGTTAAGGCGTTTTGAATATAAATTTTTGACATGGATATTGACACTTTTTTTTTCCGACCGACACTTTTTTTTTTTCCCGACCGACACTTTTTTCCCGACCGGTACATTTTCTATTGATTTTCACGTACAACCAAGGCGTTACTAGGGAAGAGTAACTCCTATAGTTTTCATAGTAGGAAAATCGTTCGAAACTTTTTGGAATGCTCTCATTTTACCACGACATTTCATGACCTCTAAGCCATTGTAGTGTCAAGGAATGCTGATTTATCACTCTAAGTTAAAAACTAATATTGTTTTGTAACCATAATTGAATAATCTTGTGAAAAGAAGGCACTACATGGTTGGTATACATTTGAGTAGTAGGTACCAACTGGTAAGCAGTAGGTACTAGACATATCCATGATCTTTTGTTTATCCCATCAAGGGAGAAATTGAAATGCTTGATTTACACTTTGAAGATCTATGTTTACGAGAAAAAAAGAAAAAAAAACTACTCACTATGACGAAAAAATCATTAGAATATGTATCCCTAACCGCCTCGATGGTACTTAGTGAGTCGTTACAGATCACATAGCCAGAGGGTAAGGTGGGTTCCTGAACACGAATACCCAAGGGGGGAGCCTCATGTCTCATCCATAAGGGGTAGTGTGAAAATGTCATGCAGGGTATGTCAAGGAAGTAGCACAAGCGTTCTGCATAGCGAAGTGGTAGCAGATTTTGCCGAATCCTGAGTGGCTGGCTATGCCAGCACCCAAAGGGAGGCTGTTGGGGTTGTGCGGAAGGCCTCAATAGCCAGACGAAGACCCTTATTTAATATAGGTTCCAGTTTATGGAGCGAGCCATTAACTGCAGCTGCATTAATTCGTGACCGCATTACTGCATGAAAAATCTTAGGAAGACATCGTACTCGGCACCCCAACTAGATTAGAGAGGGCCTTGAGCAACTGTACATCCTGCATAGTAGCCAGGCGCAACTACTCAATATGCAGAGTCCACCGCAGCTTACGATCAACTATGAGTCCGAGGAAACGAGTGGGAGTGGAGTAAGGTACTATGACACGCTTTGCGCTTTCTGCAAGAATGGATGGAGTTAGATTTTGCAGGTGAAAAACTAAAGCCTCACATCCTTGCTCTTTGATAGATGGTATCAATAGCACGGTGTCGCACACATTCTTCAGATAATACCCTTCCGAGAAGGATAGTTAAATCATCCACATGTAGCAAGGAACAAATATCTTCTGGGATGTTATCAGCAAGGCCATTTATATCATCCATGAACAGAGTACAACTAAGGTATTCTGAGGTATTCAGTATACTGAGGACTGAGGGATGCCATTCTACTGGTGATGTACATCGGAGAAGACATTCCCCAGGCGAACCCCGAAATTTCGTTCAGAGAGGAAGCTGCAGAGGATGTTGTGACGCCCTGTTATGTCACAGGCTTTGGCTAGGTCAAAAAACACACCAATGGAAAGGTGTCCAGGAAGAAAGTTGGAAAGGTGTTCTCGACCAAGAAAGGTGTCCTGGATATAACTCTCAAAAGGTGAGAAGCGTTTGTGGAAACCAGCCTGATGTTTGCAGATAAAACATTCATGCTCTCAAGAAACCAAACCAGGAGGTAGTTGACCATGGCTTCCAGGATCTTGCTTATGCAGCAAGTATGGGAGATGGGTCTGTAATTGCCAACTTCGCAATAGTCTTTGTCCTCTTTGCGCAGAGGGATAATGACAACCTTCTTTCAGGATAAAGGATAGTTACCTGAAGCGTAGATAGAATTGTTCAGCCTCAAAAATTCAAGACTAGTGAAGTAGGTGGGTTATTATATCTAATTAATTTTCATTTGGTAGATGTCTTCGTGCCTACGTCTTTGTGATGTACTTAGAATATGATAAACGATTACTCGTACATAGATGAAAAATTTTTGTTGGGGTTGTTGCAGGTTCCCCGATTGACTACGTTACTAGGTACCTAAGTCTCGTAATCATCACTTATCTTATTTTTCACGGAGTTTGAAATTCCCTCTTTCATGATCTGTTGCTCACTTGCTGCATCATGACTGTGACCCCATCTTGTTCCACTTAAGATTTATAATTCCAGAAGAAGATATATGTAGATTTTCGCAGTACAATTCTTAACCAAACATCTCTACTTTACTGCATCCAACGTTGACACATGATCACGTAGGTAATACTTGAAATTATCCAGCACTATTAATTGAGCTCCGCATTGCGTAGTAATATATTCAATAGGAGCTCTCATCGTTATCGGCAGACCGAACTCACAGTATTGGCTGAAGCTACACCGAACAGATGGCGAGGAAGCTGCTGAACTCTTACCTCATTAGTGGAATGTAAACATGGGGAATTGATATCTAGGATCTGTATTGATGATCTATGGCCACTTTTCAACACGGCGGACAAATTGACTCAAGAAAATTTTGTCAAACCGATGTAATTAAAATCCGCTGGAAAAACTTTTTTTCGTTCAAGAAAACGTTTGGGAACCCATCCCTAAAACGGCCGAGCTGAATTTTGAGTTTTTCAATTTTTTTCTCCAAGTAGAAGCTCTAAAAGTTGTTGCGAAGTGTCAGTCCTGTCACGCCTGTATTTGATGATGAAGTCACTCTGAAGTTCTCGTTGTTGGTTTTTCGCTTAAGTCTGGTATTACTTGCGGCAATGTCTGCTGGGCATAATTTTTCAATTAAAGAATTTTTCAGTTTTTTACGGTTTTGATGGTCAATTTCATTCTCACATATCTTTTATTACATATAGAGTACAATTAAAGAAGATGACATTTCATTCAAAGACGGTAGCTACAAAAGAAGATCTTTTGGAAGAAGATGTGATAGGGGATCATTTGAAATTTCATTTTATAGAATACTTATGAGTATTTTATGCAGTGTGACAGAACTGACTAACATGTGACAGAAATGACCGGATCTGAACTAAAGAGGGTGTCCAGCATAATTTAATGTATGCATTCACATACAATAAGACCTGAAAGGAGATCAAAGTACACGGGAGGTTCGTAGAAAATATTTTATTTATTACGAAATTCTTTAGAACACTTAAAGTATTTCAACTATTGACGACGAAGAGAAGTTCAGTCATATAGGAAGGACAGTAGATGCGACCAACTATAGAGATCAGTCTGAATCTATTCTCTTGCAGAAATATAAATAACTTACCTAGGAACAAGATTTATAAAGAGATTTACTGAGAAATATGTAGGAAACTGAACTATAAAAAGGAACAAAACGCAAAAATATCAAAAATAGACAAGAAAAATTACAGGATAGCAAATTTGTTTAACATTTAAAAATTCTCACCTAATAGGTAGATCAAAAATAGAACACTTTACTGAGTATAAAGAACCAACAAAAATGTGTCATTGTCCAGTAAAACAAAGGGGAAACATCTTTTTTCGCTTCTTCTTCTTATTTTTTCTGCTGTTTCTTTCTTCTTCTGAGGGGCCATTCTGAAGACTGAAAATTGTAAAAACGAGAATTAAGATGCGCAGAAAAAGGAAAACCTGGAAAATATGTAATGCCCAATTATATATCCATACGTCCATACCTAATATCAAAGAACTGAAGTAGAACATGGGTTACTAACAGAAAAAAAAGTTCCAGTCTTACAGCATGATCATATGAGCAAATTTCCCATAATTATCGTATTACACTTCAGTTAAATTAAGTTGTAATTTGAGAAGTTTGTGTTCAAAGAAATTGTTACCAATTAATTTTATTGTGAAAAAACTTGTAAAAAATAATCTTCTATACAAAGATTTTGAGTTTTTAGATTTTTTTAAAATTTTTATCGACTTTTTAGCACACTTTATGATGAAATTTGAGTACAATTTTCAGCAAAAGTTTGAGCTTCAATTTTTAAATGACCTTGGTCATGGTTGATAAACTTTTTTTGAGTAATATTCTGCTAAAAAAAATATAAATTTAACCATTTTTAGCCGGCTCTGTAATTTTTGTTATTTTTTAGTACATTTTTTGAAATTTGACCAATTTACTGTTTTCAAAAAGTGTTATCCAACAAATTCATCCTTTCTTTTGGAATGCTTAATTTTTGGCGGAAGAACGAGGTTTTTATCTCAATGCTATCGAGACTTATCGTCTGGAATGACACATATGTACATTTATATACAAATAAAAAAGTGTTAAAATTCAGGAATCATTTCAAATGCCTCAAAACAGATTTTGATGAAGAACATTTAATTATTTTAAAATTTTCGGAGTCATTCCAATAGCATCATTTTCTAAGAAAATTCGCTAAAAGCACGTTTCCGAACAGTCGTTACAGATTTCAATAATCCGTAAAAAAAATGCTAAAAAACGGAAACCCCACTTTGAAATTAATTTTGTATTAGGAATATGAATTCTACAGAGGATTTAAAAGTTGCGAAGCTCATAATGTTGGTTGAAAGGAGCAAAAAGAATGAACGAAAGAACTGAATAAAAATCTTCATTCCTGTCACACACTGTCAGGTCCTGTCACGTGACAGAACTGACCGTGACAGGAATGACTTTTCGCACATTACTGTTCAGTTGGCAGCCATATTGGTTTTTACAACTATTCTGAGTCACTGGTTGAATTCGTGCTCCATGGAAATACTACCTCCCCATCTTAATACGTTTTTCTGTAATGCTTAAATATGGAAAAAACAAGTGACAGGAATGATGAACAATAAAGGTACGCAACGGTTTTGCGTTTATTATAGGTACTCTGATTACGAGAAAAATCTGCTGTGGGACTTACCTACGGCATTTTTCGATGGAACTTCAAACTCAACTGCAGATGTTGATAGCAGCAGGGCGCTCTTCCGGATATTTCCCGAACCGCCACACGCGCCGCCAAAAAGGGGCTGCCTCTGAATTCAACGTTTGGGTGACAACACTTCCGAGCCTAATATAAATTGGGGAAAAAATATTCCTCGCCCACTTTCTGTTGGATTTAAGAGAGGGCATATGTAATATATTATCGGTATATCAGAAACATTCAGAAGTTCAGTGCTCAAAGTAAATATTTTAAAGTACAGTTCACCTTTGTGTCCTGGGGACACGTGACAGAACTGACGATCCGGCCTTCATCACTGAATAACTCCAAAATTTTGAGAGCTTTGAAAAAGATCATATCGGAGCGAAATAAAGAATTTTCGGGGTGTTAAATAAAAATAAAAATTTTGTGAATTCGAGCATTAGTACCAGCGTTATCGCACGGTGACTCGATTTGTCCGCCGTGTTGAAAAGTGGCCCTATATATCAATAAGTGATCTAGGATTGATATGTTTTCTATTGAACACCTTGCTTGGTCGTCGCTTAGGTCCAAGTTGACGTAATCATCCAACATAGTAGCGGATTCACCGTCATCATCATCATCGGTTGCCGATGTCGTTGGTTCGCATTCCTCGTCGATTTTCTTGAGTAAACGCCTTTTCATCCGGCTCACTTCATCTTCTGTCACATTTTCCGCTAGTTGCTGTCCGGGAGTTTCCGCTAGATTCTCACTTGGGCCTAAACACGAATGAACAACTAACATCGTTTGGAATAAAATATTTATGTGCATTTAGTTAGCAGAAGTTGTAAAATAAATGTTTTAGGTAGTTCGGAGTTTACTACGAGAGTGGGTGAGGATGTTTAATGCAGAGCAGATGAATTAATCCGGAAATTGGATTAATTGGTAGTTTATTCTATTTATGTAATGTAGTGTAGAGAATCGGATGAATAAGAACGCAGTTTGAGTGCTGTAGATTGTATGATTGATCGGGGCTCCGTCGACCTTTTTATACGTAGCTTGAAGAGGCTAATTTCCTCTGCACGTCGAGGTAAGGCAGGAGAAGTCACTACAAATCTAATACGAACTGAATATGGAGAGATGGGAGTTGATTATTCCCCCAGAATAACAGGATACCCTCATCAAAAAGTAGCTATTGCATTAGCTAAATCTGAAATGGAGTATTAGAATCGCCAAAAAAAGTTTAAATGAGTACTAGATTGGACCGAATATTTCAATAAAACTCTCTTGAAGGAGAGATTAGATTCCAATACTGTGGGCACAGAGATATTTATTTACGGTATATTTATATAGATGGTCTCTACTTCAACGATAAGCAAAATATCAGGGGATATTGGGTATCAATAATTAACATTTACGTTTCAAAACTAATAACTCAAACGTAGAGGATAATTTAAAGACTTGATAAAATCACGGTTATCACTTCGATACATGCTTATCTGCTAGATGGAATAAAATTATAACATACTGATTTAGTGTTGACATTAATAATCCATATAAACTAATTAATTGTACTACTTCGCGGGGTTATCGAAGAAATGAAAATAGTAGTAGGTACGAGGGACGATGTTAAATTATTGCAGCATTATTAAGAGAAGACAATAAAACCAACAAAAATTGGATCGTCTAAGTTTGGTAGCTCACATGTTGGGAGAGAGAAATTGTCTTCTATTGGAATCGAAGTTGTGTCGTCTTCATCCTCATTAGTGGATGCAGTGAAATAGCCATTCGTTGATGACAGCACCCAGCATGATAAAACAACTATCACGAAATATGCCATAAATGAGTAATAGAAATTCGCTATGTATTTTTCTATGCAGACAACCGCCTTGTATAAATTGGGTTGTCTGTTCCTACGTTTCTGATTATATTATCAGAGACTACTGGAAAACTATAGAAACCGACAAGAAATAATCTTTCTCGACTATTGAAGGCTAAACAAATAGAAACAGTCATGGCTATACGTGCGCATTTTGGTTTTTTACCTTACATCAATTCATGTTCAATTGTTTTGAAATTTTTGCACTATGTGAGCACAATAGATTTACTCAATTTTTATTGAATTCCATATGACAGAGATACTTTATCTAAATAATAATCCAAAATAAGAAAAACATTTTAGTATTTTAGAAAATTGTTTTGCTTGTATAACAGATTTTCATAGCACAATTTAGTGAGATTCAAGCTTATTATTTCATTTTGGTTTATAATTTTCAATAATAAACTCTTGTAATTTTAACAAACTTTTGTTAAAAACATTTCTGAATGTTCTAATTCACAGTTCGTCAACTTTTTGCAGTAATATTCTGCTAATAAACACACTACTAATTTACTAATGGTACTAATTTAATGGTTATTGGCCGTTTCACTAGTTTCCGTTATTTTTTAGCTTATCTTTTGAAATTTAACCAATTTATTGTACTTTGAGTGCTGGCCAACTAACTTATCGTTTCTTTTGGATTGCAAGAGTTTTTGGTGAAAGAATAGATTATTTTATCTCAATTCAAAGAGGGGTTGTGGTCTGGAATTGCACATAAACGGATAAAATATACATAGGTATATATATATATATCTGAAAAAATTTTGAACTCCAGAAATCTTTTCAGATTGCCCCAAAACGGATTTCCTTGAAGAAAGTTTTGTGAAATTGA
>CM061048.1:52083794-52179448 GCA_030762985.1 Adelphocoris suturalis
ATTTTTAAAGACTTTAAGAATTTGAAGGATTTTTGAAATTCTTTGAAACTTTGTTATTGTTAGTCATATGGAATCCATGGTTGCCACATGAATGTGTTTTTGTTTATATTCTGAAAAGTTGGTTGTCCCATATTTTTTGTCAATAAACGATATAACTGCTGGTAAAAAGAGTAACAGTTATAATGGGGGAAAATCCAGGATCCTTTAGCTTTAACTTAGAGCTTAACGGCTTCAATTCAGAAACGTAAAAAATGCATCCAAGGGTGAAGAGGAAAGAATTTAGCTCTCCCAGTTTTATCGTAACAGCTGGGGTACCCTAATACACGTTTGTTCAATCTGGGCACCATGTAAAACTATTCAAAACGTACACTAAAATATTTCATAAAAGAGTTAGAGTTCATTTATTGAAGATCCCTTCAACATGTTTTCCACGAAATAATTGCATCTGCGCTTAAAAAGGGGTATTCGCATCAAAATATAAAAGACAAATTTTGATATTTGGAACGCCACATAGTTCCTATAAGTGACAACATGCTTGGAGAACGTTGGAGTTTTGACGCCAATCAGCCAAAAAAGGTACATCAGAGAAGTTTCAAAACGTGGGCCGCGAAGGGTTAACCTGATTCCTTCAATCATACATCTGGATAGGTGTTCCCACTCTTCGTTGAGCAAGACCAGATTTGGGATGAAGAGGAGATTGATCACGTCATGACAACGGTCCCTGACTTCGACCAATGACCCTGCGCAGAAGTTGAACCTGTCCAGAACCCCGAGTTTGTACCCTATAACCCTCCAGAGGTGCACGAAGCCTTCGAATTCGTCTGGGCTTGCACCGTGTATCCCGAGGAACTCTGGGTACAGCATGACAAGGCCCATAAATCCGAAAAGAGTGAAACTCATTTCCGCTTGGTTGATGAAAATCGGAGAGGTTCCCGTCATTTGAACGTAAGGTGGACAAGATCCATGAAAGTCTTTTTGGAGATAGGCAACACACCGGGAGTGTATTTCAGACTCGTCTAACATAAAATGAAGGTTAGTAATATCTCCTATGTTGGGTTTTCCTATTCGGTTCATGGCTTCACTAACACTTTGATGCAAGAACCTGACGTGCAGGAAATTTGCAGTCGCTGCACTGTGTTCGTCCCACAAGTCTTCCTGGTACCAAGATAAAACTCGTAGAGCCGTAGACAAATATCTTTTGCTTGCCGCTTCCACGGTATGGGATTTCCTAGTGAATAGCAGAGGCTTTGTGTTTCCTCCGAATGAAAACAGAATCATTAAAGATAACATCTGTGCGTACTCGATGCTAGCAAAATGCTTCATAGCAAACTGTTGTCCAAGCTTGGCTTTCCGGTCATCGTACCAAATCGGTTTCTTCAATTCTGCATCAAATGGGCCCACCGCAGTATTCAGTCCGGTGAAGAGGCATTCTAAACTGCTTGGATATTCTTCTGTCATTCAGCGGTTTGTGCTTTCATGCAAGATTATTGCCTGCTCAAAATATACTTTAGCTACCATGTACACTTTCTACAATGTTCGCAAACCTGTGCCAACAATAAAAACTTAGAAGTTTTGTATAACTGACCGGCTAAGTAATATGTTGATGAGACACGCCGATTGCTTAGGTAATATCGCCTGGAGATTTTGTAATCATATTTTCCCTCCTAATACTATCGGGCAGTTGATTAAGAAATGAAGCAGAATACGGTGGTCCTACAAAAACGATAAAAAGATACTAGGTACATATCAAATGCCGAGTGGCCGGGGCTAGAAGCCGACATCTCGGCAGAAGTGCTCGGTGGTATCACCACCCGCGTTCATAGGGGCTCTTACTGGTGGTCAATTTATAAGCCACTTCCTTTCATCCCTCTCTTCGTCCTCCTCCTCCTTCAATTTCCTTCATCCCTAGAGCCGGCGTCGGGTAAACCTGGGCGTCAATTCTCAACCAATTTTCAATTGTTTCTTTAATCGATCCCAATTCCAGTCTAGTTATGCGGAGAATCCTAAAAATTTCGAATTTCATGATGGAAGAGGGAGAATGGAGGAGGTAAAGCTGAAAAACTTTTTTTTTTTAAATACATTTTGTTGACGCCACCCAGGCTACAATTCTCAATGGATTTTTGTGTTTCTTATTTTGTTCGATTCTAATTTTTGTCTAGTTGTGCAATAATCCTCAGGAATTTTGGATTCGCTTCTTGTTGGGAGGGGGGTGGACGGGTTAATTACCGATACTTTCAAACGCTGCCCAAGCTACTAATCTCTACCGATTTTCGTGATTCATTATTTTATTGCAATGAAAATTCGATTAGTTGTTGAAGTATGTCAGGAATTTCAAATTTCATCTAGGGAGGGGGTGAGTGGAGGGGTTAATCCAGATAAATCATGATGTTTTAACTATTCTTGTACGATTTTCAAGATGCTTTTTCTGTTCTACTATGAATACGGTCTAGGTTTAGATCGTATGTCAGGATTTTCAAATTTTATCATGGGCGGGGGTGAATGGAGGGATTAATACTAATAAATCATGATGTTTTAACAATTCTTGTCCGATTTTCGTGATTCTTTTTTGTTTAATATTATGGATTTGGTCTAGTTCTGGAAAATAAGTCAGGAGCTTCAAATTTCATAATGGAAGTTTCATGACGGATATTTACTGTCGGTGGATGAGGTAAATAGGGAAGGCGGGGGGGAGCATAATTCCGAGAAATCATAAATTATTTTCGTGTTTTGATTTTCACCAAAATTATATACAATCTATTCATAGGCACATGCCTGTAATGGATGCATTCTCACCAATATGTTTAGTTCATTTTTGTTACGTATAGAATACTGATAAAATGTTATTTATTACCTCCAATATGACCGGGTTGTACGCTTAACGTTTTATTCTTCCACAGTAAAAATTACCAGTCTGTACCAGTAACATTTCTCATTCCTCCATTCCGTATATACTTTATCATCATTCTCGTTGATCCGTCACCAATATAAATTTATAAGTTTGAAGAATGAAGCTAATTTTTTGTGAGTGTAAGAGACTTATTGAGAATCCTTTTACTTGGAGACAAAAGATTCTCTAAGTTCATTTTATCTACGTGTTTGATAGTTGTTCGAGAAACCGAATCTAGTGTTGTGATTTCAAGAATGCTATTAATTTTACCTAATTAATATTTATCAAATAAACTTTGCCCACACGTTAAGAAAATCTTGACAATAACACAAGAATGTATAGTTAGTTATGTGGTGGGTTACCATCTTCCTTATGTAGGTAGGTTTATTTTGAGGATGAGATATTGTAGGCTTCTCACTGTTATTATGTGTTTATTGGCTGAGTACTTTCGCCTGTTTAAGGCCTCATCAGAACTTGAATTTGTATAGATTTTCTTTTTTTCCAAATATTATCAATTTTATTCATTGTATCATATAGGTATTACATTTAGATGTTTGACATTCATAGGTAGTTATTCATTTTTCCGTATTTCATTTTTTCTTGTTTCTTTAGATGTTTCTAATTTTCTAGAAGTGGAAGAGAGGCTCCGTCATCCAATCCCAGACTCCTCAACTTCTTGCGAGTTCCTCATTTCAGTTCCTAATGTTGAGACTTATGTTAAATATTAATGCTTCTTTTACCTGAAGTTGTCATTGTGGTAAATGAACAAAAATGATTGTGAACATGTAGAAATGTATTCTCAAAGAATATCTTAAAATAGATTAGGCCATTAGAAAATAGAGTGATACAATACATAAAGTACAGGTTATGTTGGGTTCCTTAGAAATATTCTCTCTCTATATATATTTGCTTAGAAATATTATCTCTCTATATTCGCCTTGATGATTTTAATCCAAATATCAACTTTACAATTAAATTAAAAGTTTCTCCTAATATTGACACAGGAGTCAACATTGGGACACCAACTCGTTTTAAGGAACCTAATGTTGATACCGAACAAAATTTTAGGGTTTTTATGGTTACGCCTTCTTTCTCATATTATTAGGAGATCATCAGAATTTAAATCGTAATTTTTACTCATATACTTGATCCGAAACATCCAAATTTGTAGGCTCACCTCACTAAGCAGCAGAGCTATGACAATGTCACTGGAGTGACAGGTTTTCATCAATATCACATCACGCAGACGATTTGTTACGTTCTTCATAATTAGTTGAATCTGTCAACCTTAACAATTACTTTCTCTTATTCCTAATGACGTCGATTTTGAAAATCTACAGTGTCTCATTTTCTTATTTCTTGGATTTGAAATTGAAGTTTCAACATTTGGATAAGTGTCAACAATTGGTGCTTTTATCCTAAATTGTCTTTGAAAATTCCCTTTAAAAGTAAAGTTTTGATGGGAACGAGTTTTCTCTTTCATTGAAAACTTCCCGGCTGTCCGCACTACCAGTAGTGAGGAAAATCAGTGCCCTCGATGGCTCCGTGGCTCCAATCGTCAAACTGTCGCACCTGACGAGGCGACAAGTTGCTGCTCCACGTGCCAGACCTCCCTTGACGGATGAACTGAAGATTTTTGTTCTCAGAGTTTGAAGAGTCGTAGATAGCTCCAATGTTTACAGCCGGATTTTTAGACATGCTTGAGAAGCTTAAGTGGGCCAATAATTCTGTTTCAACGTCGGACGGTATAGGCGTTTCCAGGAAATCTGCTACATCGTGGGCAACTTTCTTCAGATCCTTAAAAAATAAAATATGGTAAGTAAAGGTCAATAATGAATCCTTGAATACTTTAAATACTGCTTTTCTAACTAGAGCAATGGTTAACTTTAATTTTATTGCAATGCAATTCATAGATCCACCTCGTTGTCTGTTCTAGACTACTTTCCAAATTTTAGTGATATCGAATATTGTTATGAATAGTAAATCGATATAAGTATGCTACAAATTTAGAAAAATTAATTGAAAAGCTGAAAATTATTAAATATATTAATAAATTGTGACAATCGGATAAAAAATGAAGCAACTGCGTGTATCAAACGTCAAGAAAGTAACGAGTTGAGTCTTTATTTGGACAATCTTTTTACGGGGTTCATTTGAATGCAATAAAAAAACTATTTTATCAGGTGGGCACCTTTTAGTGTTAATAATACTTCCTCAACATTTTGAAATTTTGTGTTCCTAATTAAGGCCACTATGACCAAATGAAACTGAACTGAACTCATCTGATGCGATAGCGGCCCTCCCAGGTGATCATTCTTAAAGTTTAGGTTCTATACTGATTGCGCCAAATGTTACAATCCTTCTGGCCCCGAAAATCCCTAAGAAAGTCGGAATTTATTTTCTTGAGAGAAGTCTTCAATAAGACCGCCAACTTTAACCAAGTGGCTCCAAGGCCTATAAGTCCAAAATCTTTATCGAATCGCAGAATTTTGTATAGAACTAGTATTTGGTCACAACTTTGGTAGAGAACTATTTATTTGCCCTCAAAACGCTTAAATTTAAAAAAAATGTATTATACTTGATATACGAAGATAATGATATAGGTATAAAAATGAGACAATATTACCTCTTTCATATCTTCGAATGTAGTGAAAAGGACGTTTGGTTCATTTCGCTTTTCCCAAAAACGCAGAACGTTCGACCAAAACGAACCATAAGTCACTGAAAAAAAAGTAGATTAAATCCAAAGGGTTATTTCCGCTAGTAGTAAGTAATAGTAAAATTATCATTCACACACATTTCGGAGAAGTTCGTGGTCACTAGGATGTTGAGGACCTTTCGATGTTAGGACATCATCATCAGGCCATCGAAATTAGTATTGTTTGAGTTCAAAGGTGTGTAAATGATCATTTAAAAACTTGTGCTACCAGCGTGTGTGTGCAGTCTACAGAGACTACCAGTGAGTAAGTTGGTATGATGAAATGAAGATTACCCATTGATCTGAAATTTTCCGTTTACTAGGTACTTTTAAAATGGCGTAGATTTGATTTAGAGAATTCAATACTACAATTTAAGACTCCATTCACACTTTCCAATGGTGTGTTGGTTGTTAACAGAAATCGCTGAAAATGTAACACCTATCGCTGACCACTTCAATTCTTTCGACAGTTTCAAATTCATTAGTACCTATATCAGTCTATCAATCAGTTTTGATCTTATCTGATGATCTAGTGATAAGGCGTGATGGTAGCAACAGACTGAGGTAACAAGCTCACCTTTTTCTTCGAGGTAGGCTTTCACGAAAGAATCCTTGGTTCCGTCGTAATTCGAGAACATCTGATTGTGATGAAAGTACGACGTGACGGCGTCCTTTGGATTACGATAGACGTAGATGATCTAGCAAATAAAAACAAAATAAAATACAACAAAATAAAAAACATTTGATGAGAGTGGCGTTGGAAGCTTATAATGCTTACATACAATGTTTGAAAAAATATTCGATTAAATTCAATTTCAATCTTCAATTTCAATTTCAAATTCAATTTTATTGTATAACCCGTATGCCTCGCAAAATGGCTGAACCAATTCCGTCTAGGAGTGGGGGGGATCTTCTTGGGTTTGTCCGAAAGGGCGTATAAGCAATTTTAAAATTTTCTACCCCCAACCGAACCATGGGCTGAAGGGCGGGAGGTGGGTGGTGTCCGTTGAGGTTATGCAATGACCCGCAAGACCGAGCGGTATTGAAGGCAAAGTCGCTTTTTGTCCCTTGCGGACCCCGTTTAACGTTTTTTTATTTTTTATTTATTTTTTTTTATTATTTATTTATTTATTTTTATTTTTTTGTCTACACACGTAGGATTTCAACAGGGTTTTTCCTACGGACTTGGGATGGTCTCAACAGTAACATCCCATCGTACCTATACATGCCAGCTGCCAGAAAACTACACTAGTTATAAATAAAATAGCACGTTTCATCTAGTTTTCATTTTTGCCTCAACAATCAGAGCTCGCTGATATATTTTGGTTCCGTGTCTGCCTGATGCATGTCTGTTGTAGCTCCTTGTCACGCCCAAAACTATACCAAGTTTTAGTTCGATTAAGATGAGATTTTCAGGGATTGCGCGGGTTAGTCTTTGCTCACGCGGAAACGTGAATTTCCTAAAACGGTGATCTATCATTTTCTACTTCTACTGATTATCGCGATCGGTTATTGTATTAACTATTGTGCATGCGCGAAACCAAAAAAGATTGACACAGACAAAACTCTGAAACTAATGGACCGATTGAAATTTTGGTGAAATTTTCAGGGTTTGTGCGGGTTAGCTCTTAAATGCTGTCCTATAAATTTTATTTAAATTGGAATAATGGTAGTTTGTGCGACTGCGCAAACTTGTTGTATTGCAGTCCGATTTCATTCAAACTAGGTGGGTAGTTCGATGTATGTCCAGGATGATCCCCTATGTATTGGGTCACCATAAGTTGAGTAATACATATTGCGCATGCGCGAAACTAAAAGAGGTTGACATAGGGAAAACCCTGAGACTAGTGGGCCGCTTGGAATTTCGGTGAAATTTTGAGGAATTGCGCGGGTTAGCTCTTAAATGCCGTCCATAACCTGCGCACCTGCGCCAACTTGTATTGCAGTCCGATTTCATTCAAACTAGGTGGGTAGTTTAGTGTATATCCAGGATGATGCCCTATGTATTGAATCGCCATAAGTTGAGTAATAACTAATGCACATGTGCAAGACTAATCTGAGAGTAATGGACCGATTGAAATTTTGATGACATTTTCAGGGATTGTTGAGCTCCTAAGTGATGTCTTAATATGAATTTTACTGCAAATGGAATAATGGTATTTTGTGCGTATGGGCAAACGTGAATGTGCTGATTTCTCATGATCTTCCGTCAGATTTGGTTCAAACATGTGGTGTAATTGGGTATATACGAGTATGTTCCAGAATTATGCTGAAATTTGAAATAGAGAACGCTTGAGACGTCAAGAAACGAATCGTAAAGTATAGAGCCCCTCAGATCAGCTGAGTTGTCTTGTAAACCTGCTTCTTATCAATAAATTATTATGATTAATATTAACGAATTAAGTGGCAAATGCACTTTTCAATCTACGCATAGGATAAGCTCAAGCTTATCGATTTCGTAATTGAGCTTTTGATAAATAGGCAGGTACATTTAATTCAGAATCACTGCGCGTGATTTTTTACTTACTTTAGGCTTGACAGTCCACAATTTCGAAGGCAAAAGACTGATGGGCAGGTGGCTTTTGATAACACGCGGCGAAGGCAGACTATTCAGCCCTTCGATCGAGCTTGCTTCACCTACTGGGTTCAGCGGTTTTGAGGGATCTTGAAGATAGCGGTACCTGTGAAAATATGAGATTGTAGTAGGCATTCTGAACAATTGATTTCAGTGCAGTAAAAATTTGGGTTCTAGCGCTGGGGTTGTATTAGCCATTGATGTAAACATCTCCCTGTG
Organism: Adelphocoris suturalis; assembly: GCA_030762985.1. Lineage (NCBI taxonomy): Eukaryota > Metazoa > Arthropoda > Insecta > Hemiptera > Miridae > Adelphocoris > Adelphocoris suturalis. The sequence continues at coordinate 52,092,174 of CM061048.1, forward strand.
TGATGTAGGTAGGTGGTATGTTTGATGTGTTTACCTATACATTCATAGATCTATTACTACTGATCTAACAGAATGAGGTTTTAAATTTCTCAGCATTTAGCTCAGATCCGAGAGGGGGCTTATAAGGTTTTATGATTTCATTGCGTTTCACTCTGGCCTAGATAGGGGACATCCTCTGAAGCTATGTCTTATACGCAAGCTTTCGTTTACAAGAGAATTAACACAGAGGGGACAACCCAAACATAAGAGAATAAAATAATACATTCCGTTTCAGACCATACTAAGATCAAATTCGTGTATGTCTGAATGTTAGACAAATTTTGTCGACGCTGTCAACAGATTTTAAAAATTCTCTCTATATTCGATTTTAATTTTAGTCTAATTGTGCACCAAAACTTGGACATTTTAGATTTTTCGTCGTGGAGGGGATAGTTGTTGAACCTGGACAGGGGATGCATTGACCAAGTTACAATTCTCAACCCATTTTTCTGATTATTATTATTATTTTTTTATTTGGTACAAATTTTAGTTCAGCTTTGCAACGAACCTTGGAAATTTTGGATTTGCTATCGGGGAGGAGGGTGGAGGGGGTAATATCCGAACCTCATAAGCGCTGCCCAAGCCACTTTTCTTAACCGATTTTTGTAATTGTTTATTTTTGTTTGATCCCACGTTTTGTGTAGTTGTACAAAAAAGGTTGGAAATTTTGAATTTGCCTATGGGAGGGGGGGGGGGAGAAGGAGTAATAATCGATCCTAATAAGAGCAACCAAATCTACTATTCTTAACCGAGGTTATAATGTAATGGAGGGGGTACATCCATAAAAACATAATCTATTTGCCATTCTTACCAAAATCACATACCCACAACACAAAAATAGGGACCTCCAAGTGATACAAGAAGTTACTTACCAATATATTAGAGATTTATTTTTCTTAGCATTTCACTCTTGCACCTCAAGAAGGAAGCACACATTGGTATTTATGCAATTGCATATTTTACTCAACCAAAATGCATAATATACAGGATGTGCAATCTACAATGAAAAGAGGTCAATGTCCAGGAATCGTATCAGAATACTCCAAAACGGATTTCGATGATGGGAATATGAAAAATTTATCATTGTTTGGTTAATTATTTTCATTGAAGAACTTTTATTCATTACCATTGGTCAACCAAGGAAACGAAATTCTGTGCGTTTGTCAAACGCTGTACACCTTCAAATGAAGTTGGCGTTGATTGTGAATTATATAAATATTTGAATTTTCCATCAAAAAATTTCGGGGTTTATTTTCAATTGTTTTCTATATTTACAGGGGAGCGAGAGTAACTGCTGGGTGCACTAAGTAGTGGAATATTGGAAAAGTCAAACAATATTATATTTCAGGGTTCGATTCGGGATGAGTTTTGAAAAAGATCTTCAAGTAGATACATAGGATAATGCTAGAGACGATTCGGTTCCCGGATGTTTTTTGACCTTCTGCAAAGACTGTACAAAAAAGAAGAAGTGGATTTAAAGAAGGGGAAAAAGTATAGTTAAATAGATAAAATTAGGCGAGGGCCACATCCCTACAACCCTTCCCATTCCCATCAAATTGAATGTTTTTGGAAAAATAACTCACTCCAGAAACGGTATTCGACAGTAAGTTTTTTCTTCTTTTGCAGCTTGGAAATCGTAATTGTTCTTCATCAACCAGACCATCTCTTGCATCCATGTGGTACCTGTCATGAATAATAAATTTAATTTTTATGCACCAGCGCTTAGAGCACGGGATCCCTGTCATCTCGTATGATAATTGTCGTCCCGGATAAATTTATCTGATTATGGCAACTGTTTCACGCGACGAATTCAAAATAAATATCTATACACAAAAATGATCCCCCAGTCGGGATACGCATTTTTCCAAACCAATAGTCAAACCCGCCTTTTCATAACGAAGTCAGGCGCCGAACAATTTACGTCAAATGTGGACGGGATGGGTTCACGAGTAGAGAACTTTCGATAACGAATTCAACGATACCAAAACAATTTCGGTGGGTTGTACCGAGCAGTTTTTATTCGTAATGATAGATAGTAAAAAATAGATATTTAAAACTCCTGATTGATTTTTGAATGTTGAAAAAGAATAGTTTTAACGCAATTAAGGATATATTGAGGAGACGCTTGGTAGAAAGAGTAATCAGGTACAAGTTGAAACCATTGTTGAAATTTGAATTGAATCCTCTTTGGGAACTACCTAATGGGTAAAAATGTCAAGGTACGAAGTCACCTTACATTGTGCGTGCTATGTAATCACCATAAATTGCCCGTAGTGGAGCACGGGCACACAGCTAGTTCAAAATATTGATATTTTAAACGCATGGTTCTAACAGAACGCGGACGATGCGACACGCCACACTTGGCATGAAACATTCACCATTATCGGAGAAATATTTCCGGGACGTGTTATCTCATTCGAGGTGACAAAGAATTATTGGAATTTTTTAAATATATTTATTGGTTAAAATTTATTGGTAATTTCTTTGAGCGAGTTGGCACATGCTCGTCCAGCAATATGGCAGATGTTGTTAGCATATGCGGGTGTGTACAAGTATAAATGTAAAAATGTAAAAAATGAAAATATTTTCATTAAAATTTGATTGTTCGGTTTTTTTAATTGCGTACTTCATGGAACACCCTCTATTTCAATTTATGTTAAGTTATACAAATAAAAACAGAGATACAGTTGAATAAACAACGTTACTGGTTTCTCAAAAAACTATAGTTACGTTGTGCTTACCGCATTTGGGAAATGTGATGATCCATGTGTCCTCCTTTCGGACGTCAAAGTTCTTTATTTTGTCAACGTGGTCGAGGTAGAATTTGGGGAGGACGCATTTGTCTGGGAGAAACCTAACGGTTGACGGAGGCATTCCCCGGTGGTTGTGCTCTGTCAAATACCTCACAGTAGGATCTGACTCGATACATTCTGTTTGCAGATCCATTTAAGCTGAAATGTTTCACGAGGAAATTTAATTCAGACAAATGCCACCCCAGTCTTTCTGCAGTAATGCTATCTTATAACTCTAGCTTAGTAGGATTTCAGTGATTGCAAGAAAGTTGTTGCTTCTAGAAAGTGGCGGATCCAGAGGATGCCCCCCCCCCCCACCATTTCTTGAACATTGATTTAAAGAAACTATCATTAGTTTTTCTTCAATTCTAACATAAAACCGTTTATAGCATTTCCAAACCAAATACAACCTTTTCAAACCCAAATACCTTTTCCAGACAAATTAATCCTTTTACAAACCAAATTAAACCTTTTCCAAACCAAATTAAACTTTTTCCGAAATTAAACCTTTTCTAAACCGGATTAAACCTCTTCCGAACCAAATTGAACTTTTTCCTAACCACACTAAACGTTTTCCAAACCTAATTTGGCTAGGAAAAAGTTTAACTTGGAAACTAGGATTCCTCATGTTTCATGATAATATAAAATAATCTCAAGAAGAATCTGTATATTGAAATGTTTGCAATTATGTAAAATATTAATTAGATATTGGGACCTATGCCTCAGAAGTAAAATATTGTACGTAATTATTATTAAATAATTCCTACAATTTATCAGGCATTAAAAAATCTTATTATTTAGTTAGTGTGATTTTCTTAAATTTCAAATTTGTATAAAATGAATATATAAAAAAATGAATATAATACGAAAGTTCACAAAAATTCGCTCATATGATCATGTTGTTGCATGAATATAACTTTTTTTTAGGGATGAGTCGATTCCCGATACCGATTCTCGATACCACCGATTCTTAGGCATTGGTATTGGTATCGAGAATCGATCGCCTAAAGCCGATACCGATACCGCCCGGTGATGGGCGTTTTATTACACTACGGTACTATTGCAACCATCTAACAACGAAGATGGTTGTACCGTGCAACCGTTGTGTGAAGTTAGCAGTTGCGAAACATGAATTGTCCAAAACACAACTTACAATTATAACTTTGTTTACAAGTAGGCTTGTGTTATTTTGTTTGTGACAACAGAAGCATTAGACAAAGCTATGTTTTCCAATTATAAAAGCCTAGAGCCAGTCTTATTTGGAAATACCTAACAGTTACCGACGAAAAACTAAAAAACCAAGTCAGTCTGCTTAACTTGTTTTATTCAGAAAGAAATCAATCCTAGGCAATAAAAGTTTCCTATTAATTGATACTTGATAGATAACAAAAAAATATCAAATTTTGTATTTGCACAAATCAAATTAACTAAAGCCTTGAATGAAAATATAAATCTGAAATTTAGAATTTGTAATAAGAATTAATCTTTAAAATTTATTTAATTTTAATAAGTAACTAAAGCATTAAAGCTTCATTGGAACAAGAACTCCTAATGACAATAAATAGAGATGGAAAATATATTAGCTAATTAGACTAATAACTTAATCTACGACTGAACGGTAAGCTATTGGTGCCAGAATTCAGCGAGAGGCTATCGATAGATGTGCAACTTTTTTTATTGTGCTAAAAAACCTTACAAGCAAAAGGCTTGGAAATACTGTTATTTGAATGTTAAATTTCGATGATTCAACCCGGGCCCTTTGTTTTGATGGAAGTCAAGTGTAAGATGGTAACAAGTTTACCTCATAGATATAGTAATGCAGCTCAATTAATGTATAGTTACACAGCAAAGATCATTTATATATTTCTATAATAAAATATTATCTGAATTTTAACTTATATTATTTGCTTAATAATTTTTAAAGCGTTTTTTTCATTTTATGCATCGTATGATTAATTAAAAAGTGTTTCAATACTGTTAGATGTGTACTGTAGGGGTGACTGCAAATAATAATCAGTGCAACACCTTATAAATTTACCTATATCAATGAGAAAGGACTAGAACACTTGACAGCTAATCTCACATGGAAACTAAATTTCGCCCTATTATATAATACTATATTCACAAAGAACTGAAGAAATAAGCCCAATCTATAATCCCCTGCTCTAACCTTAACAAACTTAATGTATCCTTCACTTTGCAGGATAACATAAAAACACACTCATACTGAGTGGAACTAAACAAAGAGGATCCAAGCTAATCCCTGTCTAGTAAATACCCCAAACATACCTGGTAAGCAGCAATACCCCATAAATACTCAAGTTCCTTAAACTAGCCAATCCATACATTTCCATCATATGTATATGATTGATACATGCTACATAACTTTATATTAATTTAGCTGTATCGTCAATATGTATGATGCAAACGTTAAATTATTCCGTTAAATCATCATTCATAACATCCAGAGCTTTCATTCGATGACGATGGAATTTTCAGGAACGTGTTAAATCATCATTCATAACATCCAGAGCTTTCATTCGATGACGATGGAATTTTCAGGGAGAGAGAGAGAGAGAGACTTAATTAAAAGAAATATCACTATTCTTAAAAATATTGCTCGTCAAACGTTAAGACCCGTGTTGACGAGACTAGAGCTGGAGCTGCTTACACTTTGAATAGAAATGAAGTTTTGCTAAGATTACCTGATATTTACCGAAAAAGGAAAAAAACTATTTAAATGCACAAAAAAAAAAAAAAAAAAAAAAAAAAAAAAAAACTACATGAATAAAATGAACAATGTGACCTTTTAGAACATATGACCTTTGAGAAATGACAATATGATCTTTGAGAACAGTGTTAACAAACGTAACTACTTATTATAAATGAGTTGTTTATAGGGATCGCGCTGCTAGGCCTCTATGAGTTTCAATGGTGTCAGATTAGAAGTGCTCTTCACGAGCACAAATGTAGCAACATTCTTGTAAGAATCAGAATAACTAAAGTTTTTAACAGATTTCAATAGCTACCTATGTGAGTAGAGATAGTTTCCTATTTTTTTTGTGCCATGGCGAATTGATAGTGAGCCGTGGACTAAACAATTTTGGGTAAAGCTGATGTACTGACCGAAAAAATCTGGAAACAAAACGACCTTGCGAACGTCTTCCGAACGACTGATTCCCGTTTCGTTTCGTGTTTTTCCCACGTTCGATCATCGCAAGCGTCCGTGTGGGATTTCCTGTCGAAATCGCTATAGAACTAGATGGGTTGGTGGGAGGGGGTGTGATGGGGGAGGGGGGGGGGGTGACCCTGGTGGTCGAAATTAAACGATCGCAACGAGGCATTTTTACCTGTCGCAGAATTGGGCAAAAGCAGTTATGAGTAATGAAGGATAACTACAATAACTAAATAAGTTACTACAATGCAAATATTAACTACTACTAATTATCTATTATTTATTACTTTCAGAGTAACTAATTCAGTTATTCGATTAGCTACCACGAGTAACTAACAACTCTTTTAGTTACACAATTTAGTTACTACTAGTAACCAATAACTAATTTAGCTACACAATTTAGTTAGGTATACTACTGACTAATAAATAATTCATTTTCAGTCGTTATTCGTGCGAATAATAACTAATAACTAAGTATTTGTCATGACATTGAACTTAAAAGGAACAAATAAACTAAAAGTAATAAATTAAAAGAAAAACTGATTTTGATCTTAAAATACCTACATTAATTGTAGATCGTAATGTAAAGAATATGATTTGAAACCCTTGAATTTATCGATTCTTTATGTTTAAATATAGTGAACACTTAGTGTATTCTTAATATATAAAATGATTCCTGACAGTTTGAAATTGTTATTCGGCCTACCTGTTCGATTAAACTGTAGTACCTAGTTCACAGGGTACGGACCTCTACTGATAGGGCTACTGGTTCTCTCAACTGTTATTGCCAGGTTAGTTAATTGTACGAATGTCCTTGGTTTTGTTATCTAGTTATTTATGTAATATCGTTACATCTTCAAGGGGGTAAACGTTGAATTTGCCTAATCTCAAGTAGGTTCTCTCATCTAGATTCACTGATGACACTTTCGAAATAATATTATCAATATTAACTTAATGGTATCTGATACAATTATGAGCAAAAAACGCTGCAAATTGGTACACATCGGTTTATTATTTCTGTATTATATAGCTATTCTACGCAGATCAAAGGTCTATCATTATTAAACCGAGTCTCTAGTACAATATCTAAACTCGACAAATTCTGCCTTGCTTCACAGCGTCACGAACCTCTAATTTTACGATTTTTATTAAATGCTAGGTACTTAACAAAGCCCTTTATGACAGTGTCATTTTCCCACTTTGTATATGGGTTGATGCATGGACTGTGGATTGATTTGAAATAATGTTTGTTTCTGAAAATAATGTCCTCAATCACAATTGACCAATGTAATTCAGTAGATCTATTAGAAAAGATATCACCCTCCGAAGTCCCTCAGCTGATAAGTGGCCCTACATACCTCGCAGTGTTTTCAGGGTACCTATTCCAAAGGTGCGTCATTTCAAATTTCATCATCATAGGTCAATTAGAAAAGGAATTAGCCTCAGAGAGCCTCAGAGTTGGTACATTGCAATCGTATTCTTAATATCCCAAAGGAGCGGGGCTAGAAGCCAGCATCTCGGCAGGAGTGCTCAGTGGTATCACCACCCGCTTCCTCAGGGGATCTTAACCTCAACTGGTGGTCAATTTATAAGCCACTTCCTTTCATCCTTCTCTTCGTCCTCCTCCTCCTGCAACTTCCTTCATCCCTAGAGCCGGCGTCGGGTAAACCTGGGCGTCCTCCTCACTTTTTATTTTTCAATTTAACTCCCCGCCTTTGAGGGGAGTTTTAGTTACAAAATAAAAAGTGTGTGTCTGTCTGCCCAGGCCACAATTCTCAACAAATTTTCAAGTTCATTTCTTTTGTTCGATCTCATTTCCTGTCTGGTTATGCGGAAAATCCCGTAAATTTCAAATTTCATGATGGAAGAGGGAGAATGAAGGAGGTAAAGCTGAAAAACTTCTTTTTTTTAGATACATATTGTTGACGCCACCCAGGCTACGATTCTCAACCGATTTTTGTGATTTTTATTTTATTCGATTCCAATTTTTGTCTAGTTGTGCAATAACCCTTGGAAATTTTGGATTCGCTTTTTGGTGGGAGGGAAGTGGATGGGTTAATTACCGATACTTTCAAGCACTGCCCAAGCTACAAATCTCGACCGATTTTCGTGATTCTTATTTTATTACAATGCAAATTCGATTAGGTGATGAACGTATGTCAGGAATTTCAAATTGCATCCAGGGAGGGGATGAGTGGAGGGGATAATACTGATAAATCATGATGTCTTAACTATTCTTGTCCGATTTTCAAAAGTTTTTTTTTTGTTCAACTATGAATTCGGTCTAGGTTTAGATCGTATGTCAGAAGTTTCAAATTGTATCATGGCGGGAGGTGAATGGAGGGGGTATTACTGATAAATCATGATGTTTTAGCAATTCTTTTCCGATTTTTGTGATCTTTTTTGTAAAATATTATGGTGTTTTGAAATGCACAGAGGTGGGGTTTTCGCAATTGAAAAACCAGATACCCAAGACACCAAACTTTTAATTTGTGGACGGGCACATACGATTTGTATACAATCGATACTCGTAATTTATAGTTTTGAATATTATGTATGAATTAAAAGAAGGAGCTCCTTGAAATAGATTCCATATACTATGGTGTGTAAAATAATATTATCTACGATAATTAAAATAAAGGCTGTCTTCTTTGCCAACTTTATATCGTCGATTTAAATATAGAGTTAATAAATCTCTGACCGTAACGACTGCTGGATGTAGGTAGCACGCGCACGTTTGCTGCTGAAGGACCACCGTAGAAGTACCACCAGGATATGGTAACAATCCCTGACGATGGTAGACGATGCTGCAAAGAGTCGAATAGCCCCAAGCGAACTGAAAACGGTGCTGCCCGGTACACCCGTAGAATCAAGGAAGTGCGAAAATGTGTGATGAGAATGATTCACGTAAGGCATGCCAAGGCGGGTTGACGGAGCCTCAACTAGTACTTACGTCGAAATGGACAGTAGGTTTGATTAAATGCCGTCCAGTGATAGATGACGTCGAGATGTGGGATGCTGCTGACCCATCAGCAAGACCTGGAGGAATTTTGCGGGATGCTGACGACCCGATTTAAATTTTGAAAGAGAACACGTGTTGAGTGAACAAAGAGAGAGGTAATGAGCTGGCACGGCGGATGACGACGTATTGTACCGATAGCGGGGCAATCAATGCAGCGATCGAATTAGACGCACATGAAATTGCAGGAAGATGTTGGTTCCGTGGGTCCATTCGCACAAACACTGATACGGCTGCAGTCACTTCACTTCGCTTAATAATATTACAAAAGAAAAATACGCTTAGGCGTTAACATATGGATTTGGTCTAGTTCTGAAAAATGCAACGAGTTTCAAATTTCATGATGGAAGTTTCATGACGAGAATTTACGGTCGATGGAAGAGGTAAATGAGGGAGGGGGAAGGATAATTCCGAGAAATCATGAATTATTTTCTTATTTTGATTTTCACCAAAATTAAATACAATTTTTTTTTCCAACCAATTTATTTATTAATTAGGGTGCATCACTAATGACGAAATCGGGCTGATGAGGAGTTTCCATCTTCCCAGACCAACTAAAGGAAACGTAATGTTTAGGAAGAAATCCATATCTTCCGTTGAGGGGCATCAAGGCCCCATCTTCAAGCCCCAGCAGCGGACTTTTTTCTTGAGCCCTGACAGCATTGTTGGAGACTGATGTCCATGTTTGAGAGCTGTAGGAGGGGGCGTCAGCGTTACTTACGCGAGTATCCAAATACGCCGTCCTCTCTACATCCCACAAACCATGGATTTTCAAGTCTGCAACCAGTCGTGGGGTGCCTCCCTCATTCTCTGTCATCACTGGTCTAATCTCCACAGAGCTGAATGCCAAGCTAGTCATCCTTGCGGCCTGGTCCCTGATCAGGTCGTGACCGTATTTGACCTGTCCCCCTCTTTTGCAGTTTAGAGCGTGGCAAATGTCCATCAACTCGCCACAGCCATCACAACGATTTGGCATTCCTGCTGGTTCCCTTCCATATCTTATCGCCAGTGCGTCTCTAAACTGCATGGGTGAGAGATTAAGGTCGTCATTCATTAACGGTATTACCGTCAACCATTGGGATGAATTACTCTCTGTGATTCGTTTGATGGTCCTAATCTGTTTGGGGGGGAGGGCATTGAGGAGTCTTTCTTGTCTGGCAAAGGCGGCTGCCTTATTGAGAACTGGTTCATCTCTCTGTACTTCACTTATACGTTGCTCGTGCTGGTTTATATCAACATCTATCCCCAATCTGAGAGCTTCTGCTAGGATTTGAGTTGCTCTTTCTGAGGCCCTGTAGTTGAGACTGGCGGGCTTTACTGGGTCTTCTATTGCCAGTCCCCCAAGCTTTACAGGTAATTCTAAAATCTCCGCCTCAGTTTGTGTGACTGGAAAATCAATGATGGAGGGAATAAGAGTGTCTTTGATACAAATCTTTGATATAATTTATAAATATTTTATAAATTAAATGCAATCCATTCATAGACACGTCCCTGTAATAGATGCATTACTCTCCGCCTCAGTTTGTGTGACTGGAGAATCAATGATGGAGGGAATAAGAGTGTCTTTGATACAAATCTTTGATATAATTTATAAATATTTTATAAATTAAATACAATCCATTTATAGACACGTCCCTGTAATAGATGCATTACTCACCAATATGTTTAGCATATTTTTTCTACGTATAGAATGCTGATAAAATGTTATTAATTACCTCCAATATGACTGTTGTTCCATTCCGTGTTTACTTTATCATCATTCTCGTTGTTCCGTCATCAATATAAATTTATAAGTTTGAAGAATGAAGCTAATTTTTTGTGAGTGTAAGAGACTTATTGAGAATCCTTTTACTTGGAGACAAAAGATTCTCTAAGTTCATTTTATCTATTGAAAAAAAAAAAAAAAAACTAGTTTGTGATTATCAAGAATACTATTACTTTTATTTTAAATTCACGTTGTTCTTTATTTGCTGTTTTCCTGCTTTTATAGCATTGAAACCTTTCAAAAACGTGGTTTTTCCAAGTCAACCATGTTCTGTGTTAATTTTTAAAATGATGTTTTCCAATTTAATTGTATTGTCTTTTTTTTGTCTTATTCTGTAGAATCCCATTATTAATTTGGGTGGTTAAAATATTACTTTAGTTCTACACTTTTCTACACTTTTAACAAAGTGTAGAATTGAAGCCAGATTTCAACCACCCAAATTAATGACGTTTTCCTTTAATCTGTGCGACTGAATCTTCTCTTCTTATGCTATTCAAGAACAGGTTGAATTCTGAGGCTTTGTTGAATGTATAGAATGTTATAATTTCCTTTGATATTATATAATTTGTATTGTATTACTACCTACCAGCAATGACAATATTATTATAAAGCAAGTTTGCATTACGCTTTATACCTACATTTCAAATGACGTTTTCAGCTAATATTTTACTATGAATTAATGATATGTCTTAATTTCCCATTATTCATCAAATGTTATGTCGGAACTGTTTTAATTATTCATTTCGTATTACTGTCGACGATCACATTCTCATGAATGATGCTAGTTTAGCTATATGACGATCACATTTCTATATATGTGAGAAAACATCCAAATTTTTGATACTGGCCAATCTCCTAGTGGTGTTTCCTGGGTAAAGCTGATAGGCTGAATTTCATTTCAGGGTCCGTTGGATTGTCTTCGCAACACACGCCTAGCGGTTGTAAGCTAGGGGGCCGCAACTGATACCTATTGTGGGGATCGGGCCGCAACTGGGTGAGTGCCTTGAACTAATGACTAAGTTGTCCTTTGTGATCGGTGCATGGGTGTACGATGTATAGGCTGCAGGTTAATATGGCGAATTCGCTATAGGAAAGTTAAAAGACGGTACCAAAATAGATGCACATGATTTGATTTGTAATTTTGATCACGCATACTCTTGTGCTACGTTTATTCAGTCTTTTAACAAATTAACCCATTTCTAATTTTTATTTCTGTTTCAAGTCTGAATCACTAATTAGACTCATAAGCTCTGATGAGAAACTGGATTTGTCATTACTATAAACCAATATACGAGTATATGCTCCTCTGCATAAATGTATTTAGTTAGACGGTCTTTCATTAGTCAATACTGACTGCCCAGGAGTAAGTGGTTTACCTAATGAATTTATCAAATAAACTTTCCCACATGTTAAGAAAATCTTGACAATTATTGAATCACAAAAATATAAAATTAGTTATGTAGTGGGTTACCATCTTCCTTATGTAGGTAGGTTTGTTTTGAGTATGAGATATTATAGGCTTCTCTTAGTTAATATGTATTTATTGGCTGAGTACTTTCGCCTGTTTAAGGCCTCATCAGAGCTTAAATTTTTATAATTTTGTTTTTTTCTTTCTTTCAAATATTATCAATTTTACTCATCATTTTATATATGTATTACATTTAGATGTTTGACATTCATAGGTAGTTATACAATTTTCCGCATTTCATTTTTTCTTGTTCCTTAAAATTTTTCTAATTTTCAAGAAGTGGAAGGGAGGCTACGTCATCCAACCCCACAGCTTCAAGCTTTGCAAACGAGAGGACGAGTTTGTTGGCCAGCATTTTTTGAGTACATTAAAATTGTCAAATTTCAGAAAATGTGCTGAAATAATCACTAAAAATAGAAAAAATCGTTAAAATCGTTCAATTTATATTGTTTTAGCAGAATTTTGTTCAAATAAAATTTATTAAATATAAAATAGAACATTAAAAAATTTATGGGCATAATTATGTCGAAAAATGTACTTAAATTTCATTAAAAGTGCTAAAAAAATCTATGTTTTAAACTTCAAAAAAGATGTAAATCCAAAATCTCTTTTTGAATCTAAACTATTATTTAGAACGAGTTTTTTGCCACAAAATTGGTAGTTAGCAATTTCTTTTCCCTCAACGACCTGAATTTTCAAAAAAATGTAACATAATATAGTACGATAATTTACGAAAATTCGCTCATACGATCATGCTGCATGACTGGAACTTTTTTATAACAAAATCTAGTTGAAATTTGAGCACATTTTTGTATAATACATCACTTCCAAGTCAAACCTAACCTTTTCCAAGCAACATTCAAGTTTTGTCGGAATTCTTGAAAAATGTTACCATAAGTTTTGTGAAAAATTTCAGCGAATTTTTGGTTGTGATCACTTCAAAATTTTAAAAAGTGAATATTCAAGAATTTTTATAATCGAAATCTGTTTTGAATTATCCGGAAACCACCAATGGATTTTTACATTTAAAAAATCTATATAAGTCTTTATAATCTGTACGCGTACATATTGGGTGACGGATGTGTTATAAGTACACATATTTTCTGTTTATATTTAGTTATATAAAAACTGGTGAAATCGTTTGTACATGTTTCAATTCAAATTTCCACGAAGATGATTTATGAAAATTCCATTTCACAAACTAGGGTAAAAGTACCAATTGTTGACACTGTATTCTTTAATTCAAAAATATATTTTGCCTATTCTTTTACCTAATTGGAGTCGGATCTATTCTATTACTTATTTATTGTTGTGGTCCCTATTAACATCACCACCAAACTGGTGACCCCGATACGCTATTTAGGCAAAATTGACTATGGCCGAACCGGATCCAAATTTGCTTCTCGGTAATGTACCAGCACAAGTCGAGCAGGCCCCGCAGATTGGAAGAGTGTCCATCAAGATTCCACCTTTTTGGAAGGCCAATCCGCGACTCTGGTTTCGACAGATTGAATCACAGTTCCACAATGCGGGCATCACGAGCGATTCCACGAAGTACCATACCCTCGTTGGCGCAATATCCAGTGATGTTTTGGCTCAGGTGAGCGATATCATACTCAACCCTCCCACTCAGGACATGTACGGTTCCTTACGTCGACGTCTCGAGGAGCAGTTCACAGACTCCGAGGAGATGCAACTCCGTAAGCTACTGAGTGAGATTGAACTTGGTGACAAGCTTCCTACTCAACTGCTGAGGGAAATGCGTGACCTTTCTGCTGGTCGGGTAAGTGACTCAATTTTAAAATCTTTGTGGCTACAGCGGTTACCAACACAAGCTCAAGCAATTTTAGCCTGTAGTTCTGATGATTTAGCTAAATTGGCAACTATGGCTGATAAAATTTATGAGATCACCTCTGCTCCAAGTGTTAATGTTGTTAGCTCAAATAATGATCCGCAAGTACATACCAGCACTAGTCACCATTCACATGTTGCTCACGACGGTGCAATCGAGCAATTGTCAGACAAATTGAACGCCATATTGCATAGGCTAGATAAGTTAGAAAACACTTCACAATCTCGATACGATTGTACTCTACCTCGTAAAAGGGGGAGATCAAAATCGCCTGGCTCACGATTGAGATCTCATGTCAATGGTGTTTGTAAGCCACATCAAAAGTATGGAGATAAGGCTTATACATGCTATTTACCATGTACTTACAGATCTGCCAGCTTTACTGCAGCGGAAAACACGACGGGCCGTCGCTAGGAGCGACTACGGATGAAGCTGCGGCCCAATTTAATAGTCGCCTATTTGTTTCAGTCAAGAAATCAGGTTGTCGTTACTTGGTCGACACTGGCGCCGATATTTCCGTAATTCCTCCCGCAAATCGGCTTAAAAAACCTCTTCCCTCAGATTTTCGTTTGTATGCTGCTAATGGTTCTACTATTCACACGTATGGAAACAAAATTGTAGAAATTGATTTTGGTCTGAGGCGTTCGTTTAGATGGTCATTTATAATTGCTGATGTTGACCGACCCATCGTTGGTGCTGATTTCCTGAAACATTTTGGACTCCTTGTGGATTTAAAAGGTTGTCGCCTTGTTGATAGTCTCACCTCTCTCCATACCATTGGGACTCTTAGACGTGTTCATCATTTCACGGTGTCTACAGTCTCTCCTGACTTAGGATCAACATATCAAGACCTCCTTTCACAATATTCCGACATTACCAACCCAACCTCTGTAGGCAAGGTAGTTCCCAAGCATTCGGTGACACACCACATCGTTACTGTTGGTCCACCGGTTGCTGCTAAACCTCGTCGCCTTTCTCCTGAGAAGGAGACCATTGCACGAAAGGAATTTTCCTACATGATGGAACAAGGTATTTGTCGTCCCTCAAAAAGTAGTTGGTCGAGCCCTCTGCACATGGTACCCAAGAAAAATGGGGAGTGGCGTCCTTGTGGCGATTATCGAGCGTTGAACGCTGTGACAGTACCAGATCGTTATCCTCTACCTAATATTCAGGATATGTGCAACAACCTTGCTGGGTTTACGATCTT
Organism: Adelphocoris suturalis; assembly: GCA_030762985.1. Classification (NCBI taxonomy): domain Eukaryota; kingdom Metazoa; phylum Arthropoda; class Insecta; order Hemiptera; family Miridae; genus Adelphocoris; species Adelphocoris suturalis. The sequence goes on from CM061048.1 coordinate 52,107,491, forward strand.
CAGTACTATTGATTTAGTTCGAGCATACCACCAAATTCCAATGGAGCCAGAAGACATAGAAAAAACTGCTATAGCAACTCCATTTGGTCTATTTGAATTTCCATGCATGACTTTCGGACTTCGTAATGCTGCTCAAAGTTTTCAACGTTTCATTCATGAAGTTGTTAGGGGCCTCGATTTTTGTTATCCATACCTAGACGATTGTCTTGTCGCTTCTAGCAGTGAGGAGGAACATTTGAAGCACCTACGTATGCTGTTAGACCGTTTTAGGGAATATGGTGTTGTCATCAATACTACCAAGAGCGTATTTGGGCAAAACGAAGTTCGATTCGTAGGATATCTTGTGAACAAAGATGGTACAAAGCCTCTACCAGACAAAGTTGCCGCAATAAAAAATATTCCTCTTCCTAAAACTGTAGCTGAGCTTCGTCGCTTCTTAGGAAAGTTGAATTTTTATCGAAGGTTCATCCCCAAGGCAGCACAGGCTCAGGCCATTCTGCATGCTATGCACAGTGGTAATAAGAAGAATGATAAAACTTTGATAAATTGGACTCCGGACTCTCAGAATGCTTTCCAAGCTTGTAAAGATAGTTTATGCAACGCTGTTCTTCTTTTCCATCCTGTCGCTAATGTACCATGCACACTTTATGTCGACGCTTCAGACATAGGAATAGGAGCAGTGGTTGAGCAATTGGTTGATGGAAAGTGGCAACCACTCAGTTTTTTCTCCAAAAAGTTGGGTGATGCAGCTCGAAAATACAGCGCATATGACCGTGAGCTCCTCGCTATTTATGCTGCTATAAAACACTTCCGATACATTCTTGAAGGGAGGGCATTTTCGATTTTAACTGATCACAAGCCACTGACCTTCGCCTTTAAACAAAAATTGGAAAAGGCAAGCCCTAGACAGCTGCGTCATCTTGATTTTATTGGCCAGTTTTCCACGGACATTCGACACATTTCTGGTAAAAACAACATTGTCGCTGATTCATTGTCTCGTCTTGAGGCAGTAGTAGCCGCACCTAATATAGATTGGGAGAGACTAGCAAAAGATCAAGAGAGTGATGAAGAACTTCAAGATCTTCTTAGCGCTGATAACTCTTTCAAATTTGCAAAAATATGTATGTATGGCTCAAATACTCCAATAATTTGCGATACTTCAAATAATACAGTTCGACCATATCTGACACCAACACATCGGCGAGTGGCATTTGATCTTGTTCATAGCTTAGCACATCCTGGAATCAGGGGTACCTTGAAGCTTCTTCGTTCTCGCTTCTTATGGCCATCGATGGCCAAGGACAGTAAAAGCTGGGTACAATCATGCCTTAAATGTCAGACAAGCAAGGTTCACCGTCACACTGTAAGCCCAACTGGTTCATTCTCGGCGCCTGATAGTAGATTTTCCCATGTACATCTTGACATTATTGGTCCACTTCCATCCAGTCAAGGTTATCGATACTGTGTCACATGCATTGATCGGTACACAAGGTGGCCTGAGTGTTGGCCCATTAGCGATATCACAGCTGAATCTGTTGCTCGTGCGTTTTGTTCAGGATGGATTAGTCGGTTTGGTACTCCTCTTCGGATCACCACGGATCAGGGTCGGCAATTTGAGTCTTCCTTGTTTCGCGAGTTGACACGCATGCTTGGAGGTCAACGAGTTCACACCACTGCCTTCCATCCAGCTTCAAATGGAATGATTGAGCGCTGGCATAGGAGCTTGAAAGCAGCAATACGATGTCATGCTACAGACCATTGGGTTGATGTTCTACCCTTAGTTCTTCTTGGTCTACGGGCTTCCGTAAATGAGGATCTGCAACGATCAGCTGCTGAAATGGTTTATGGGACATCATTACGACTACCAGGACAGTTTTTGGAACCACCTCCACAGCCAACAGAAGATCCAACGGACCTCGTTGGAAGAATATCCAGGGCAATTGACCGAATAAGGTCGGTCCCTATTGCTGTTCATGGAGCCAAAAACACATTTGTTCACAAAGATTTGGCTACATGCTCTCATGTGTTTGTCCGTAACGATACGGTTAGGCGTCCTCTGCAACCACCTTATGATGGTCCTTATCCTGTACAAGAGCGAAATGAAAAGATTTTCAAGCTGCTGATTAAAGGAAAGGAAACATCCGTGTCTATAGACAGGCTCAAGCCGGCTTTCATGGCCTCAGAAAATCAAGCAATTGCTGCCTGTGATCACCAGCCATCTCAAGAGACAGACCGGGTACCTGCATGTCGCAAGACTGTCGCCTTTGCTGAAGGGGGACTCCTGTAGCGGGTGCTACAGTTATTTTTTGGTTTCAAAATTATCAGCTGTTTTGGTTTCGAGGTTTTGTTGAACATTGTTTACAATTCATTCTTTCAAAAATCTCGTTGCTATTGCTATTGAGTTCGGCCAATTTCTGAAATTCACGATTTTTGTTTTACAATATTGATCGTTTGTATTCTTTAATTCAAAAATATATTTTGCCTATTCTTTTACCTAATTGGAGTCGGATCTATTCTATTACTTATTTATTGTTGTGGTCCCTATTAACATCACCACCAAAACACTATTGAGGGACATCCCTCTTAGATTCTGGGTAGTTCCAAGTAGATATTATAAATTGTGAGTTCGTTGTGAAAAGTTTGCATGTATTCTATTCCTCCAAATAACTTTGTTGATTATCCCAAAGCACTTTTTTGAAATTCAGCTTTTTTCAACCAAATTTTGATACACATGCCTTCGAAATTCCAAACGTTGACATTTTCAGTTCCCAATATTGATACTTATGTTAAATATTAATGCTTCTTTTACCTGAAGTTTTCATTGTGGTAAATGGACAAAAATGCTTGTGAACATGTAGAAATGTATATTATCAACGAATATCTTAAAATGGATTAGGCCATTCGAAAATGGAGCGATACAATACGTAAAGTACGGGTTATGTTGGGATCCTTAGAAATATTCTCTCTCTCTATATATATTTGCTTAGAAATATTATCTCTCTATATTCGCCTTGATGATTTTAATCCAAATATCAACTTTACAATATTAAAGTAAAAGTTTCTTCGAATATTGACACAGGTGTCAACATTGGGACACCAACACGTTTTATGGAACCTAATGTTGACACCGAACAAAACCATATTTTCCTTTTGAAATTTTAGGGTTTTCATGGTTACGCCTTCTTCCTCATATTATTAGGAGATCATCAGAATTTAAATCGTAATTTTTACTCATATACTTGACCCGAAACATCCAAATTTGTAGGCTCACCTCACTAAGCAGCAGAGCTATGACAATGTCACTGGAGTGACAGGTTTTCATCAATATCACATCACGCAGACGATTTGTTACGTTCTTCATAATTAGTTGAATCTGTCAACCTTAACAATTACTTTCTCTTATTCCTAATGACGTCGATTTTGAAAATCTACACTGTCTCGTTTTTTATTTCTAGGATTTGAAATTGAAGTTTCAACATTTGGATAAATGTCAACAATTGGTATACTTTTATTAAAAATTGCCGTTAAAAATTCGATTTAAAAGTAAGGTGTCGATGGGAACGAGTTTTCTCCTTCATTGAATACTTCTCGGCTGCCGGCACTACCAGTAGTGAGGAAACTTAGTGCCCTCGATGGCTCCGTGGCTCCAATCGTCAAATTGTTGCACCTGACGAGGCGACAAGTTGCTGCTCCACGTGCCGGACCTCCCTTGACGGATGAACTGAAGATTTTTGTTGGAAGAGTCGTAGATAGCTCCAATGTTTACAGCCGGATTTTTAGACATGCTTGAGAAGCTTAAGTGGGCCAATAATTCTGTTTCAACGTCGGATGGTATAGGTGTTTCCAGGAAATCTGCTACATCGTGGGCAACTTTCTTCAGATCCTTAAAAAATAAAATATGGTAAGTAAAGGTCAATAATGAAACCTTGCATACTTTAAATGCTGCTTTTCTAACTAGAGCAATGATTAACTTTAATTCTATTGCAATGAAATTCATAGCTCCACCGTTAAAAAACTACAAAAAAGCTAAAAGTCCAAAATCTTTATTGAATCGCAGAATTTTGCTAAGAACTAGTTTTTGTTCATAAATTTGGTTGTGAACTATTTATTTTCCTCAAAACGGTTAGATTTTAAAAGAATGTAACATACTTGAATACGAAGATAATGATATAGGTATATAGGTGAGACAATATTACCTCTTTCATATCTTCGAATGTAGTGAAGAGGACGTTTGGTTCATTTCGCTTTTCCCAAAAACGCAGAACGTTCGACCAAAACGATCCATAAGTCACTGGAAAAAAAGATGATTAAATCCAAAGGTTTATTTCCGCTAGCAGTAATAGTAAAATTATCATTCACATACCTTTCGGAGAAGTCCGTGGTCACTAGGATTTTGAGGACCTTTCAATGTAAGGAGATAATCAGGCCATCGAAACGAGTATTGTTTGAGTCCGAAAGGTATGTAAATAGTAATTTAAAAACCTGTGCTACCAGCATGTATGTGCAGTCAATAGAGACTACCAGTGAGTAAGTTGGTATGATGAAGATTACCCATTGGTCTGAAAATTTTCCCTTTACCAGGTAGGTACTTTTAAATGAATGTAGATTTGATTCTGAGAATTCATTACTACGAGTATTTAAGACTCGATTCACACTCCTTTGCTAACGGAAAACGCTGAAAATATGACACCTATCGCTGACCAATTCAATTCTTTCGACAGTTTCAGATTAATTAGTACCTATATCAGTCTATCAATCAGTTCTGATCTTATCTGATGATCTAGTGATAAGGAATTATGGTAGCAACTCAGGTAACAAGCTCACCTTTTTCTTCGAGGAAGGCTTTCACGAAAGAATCTTTGGTTCCGTCGTAATTCGAGAAGATCTGATGGTGATGAAAGTACGACGTGACGACGTCCTTTGGATTACGATAGACGTAGATGATCTAGCAAATAATAATGATGAAAAACATTTGATGAGAGTGGCTTTGGAAGCTTATAATGCTTACATACAATGTTTTAAAAAATATTCGATTTTATTCTTTAACCCGTATGCCTCGCCAAATGGCTGAACCGATTCCGTCAAGGAGTGAGGGGATCTTCTTGGGTTTGTCCGAAAGGGTGTATAAGCAATTTTTAAATTTTCTACCCCCACCCAAACCATGGGCAAGGAGGTGGGTGGTGTCAGTATGTTGAGGTTAGGCAATGACCCGCAAGACCGAGCGGCCTTGAAGGTAAGGTCGCTTTTGTCCCTTGCTGATGAGACCCCGTTTAACGTTTTTTTTTACGTCTACACACGTGGAATTCCAACGGAGTTTTTCCTACGGACTGGGGGTGGACTCAACAGTAAGATCCCATCGCATCTATACATGCCAACAGCCAGAAAACTACACTAGTTATAAATAAAATATCACATTTTATCATGCTTTCATTTCTGTCTCAACAATCAGAGCCCGCGGATATATTTTGATTCCGCGTCTGTCTGATGCCCGTCTGTGGTAACTCCTTGCCACGCCCAAAACTATACCAAGTTTTAGTTCGATTTTGATGAGATTTTCAGGGATGCGGGTTAGTCTTTTTCAAGCGGAAACGTGAATTTCTTAAAACGGTGATCTATCATTTTCTACTCATCTGATTATCGCGATTGTTTTTGTATTAACTATTGTGCATGAGCGAAACTACAAAATATTGACACAGACAAAACTCTGAGACTAATAGACTGAAATTTTTGAGAAAATTTCAACGTTTGTGCGGGTTAGCCCTTAAATGCTGTCCTATAAATTTTATTCAAATTGGAATAATGGTAGTCTGTGCGCCTGCGCCAACTTGTATATCTTATCAAGTTGATTTCCCATGATCTATTAGTCCGATTTCATTCAAACTCGGTGGGTAGTTGTGTGTATATCCAGGACGATGCCATATGTATTGAATCGCCATAAGTTGAGTAATAATTATTGCGCATGTGCGAGACTAATCTCTGAGAGTAATGGAACGATTGAAATTTTGATGACATTTTCAGGGATTATTCAACTCCTATGTGATGTCGTAATATGAATTTTCCTGCAAATGGAATAATGGTAGTCTGTGCGCATGGGCAAACGTGAATTTATCACAATAATAATTTCTCATGATCTACCGTCAGATTTGGTTCAAACATGGGGTGCAATTGGGTATAAATGTTCCAGAATTATGCTGAAATTTAAAATGGAGAACCCTTGGGACGTCTAAAAACGAATCATGAAGTCTAGAGCCCCCCAGATCGGAAGAGTTTTCTTGTAAGCCCGCTTCTTATCAATAAATTATTATGGTAAATATTAACGAATTAAGTGGCAAATGCACTTCTCAATCTACGCATAGGATAAGCTCAAGCTTATCGATTTCGTAATTGAGCTTTTGATGAATAGGCAGGTACATTTAATTCAGAATCACTGCGCCTGATTTGTTACTTACTTTGGGCTTGACAGTCCACAATTTCGTGGGCAAAAGACTGGCGGGCAGGTGGCTTTTGATAACACGCGGCGAAGGCAGACTATTCAGCCCTTCGATCGAGCTTGCCTCACCTATTGGGTTCAGCGGTTTTGAAGGATCTTGAAGATAGCGGTACCTGTGAAAATATGAGATTGTAGTAGGTATTCTGAACAATGGATATCAGTGCAGTAAAAATTTGGTTTCTGGCGCTGGGGTTGTATTTGCCATTGGTGTATGTCGGTGGTGTGTTTGATGTGTTTTCCTATACACACATAGAGGTATATACCTCTATGGAGCTTACTCACTAACGATCTAACAGAATGAGGTTCGAGAGGGAAATCTGACTGTTTATAAGGTTTTATGATTTCATTGCATTTCACTCTGGTACCTAGATAGGGGACATCCCACTGAAGCTGTATTATCGGCAAGCTTTCGTAAACAAGAGAACTAGCCCAGAGGAGACAACCCAAACATAACAAAAAAATTAATACATTCCGTTTCAGACCATTCCGTTTAAGATCAAATTCATGTATGTCTGAGTGTTAGACAAATTTTTTCGACGCTGTCCGGGCTACAATTCTCAACCGATATTAGAAATTCTATTCTAATTTTAGTCTAATTGTGCACCAAAACTTGGAAATTTTGGATTTTTTGTCGTGGAGGGGATAGTAGTCGAACCTTTAATGCATTAACCAAGTTACAATTGTCAACCCATTTTTCTGATTATTATTTTTTTTTATTCGATACAAATTTTAGTTTAGCTTTGCAACGAACCTTGGAAAATTTGCAATCGGGGAGGAGGGTGGAGGGGGTAATATCCGAACCTCATAAGCGCTGCCCAAGCTACTTTTCTTAACCGATTTTCGTAATTGTCTCTTTTTTTTATCCCACGTTTTGTCTAGTTGTACAAAAAAGTTGGAAATTTTGGATTTGCCAATGGGAAGGGAGGGGTGGAAGGAGTAATAACCGATCCTAATTAGAGCAACCAAATCTACTATTCTTAACCGAGGTTATAATGGAAGAATTCATCCAATAAAACATGATCTACTGGCCATTCTTACCAAACTCATATAGGTACCTACAACACATAAATTGGGTCCTCCATGTAATACATGAGTTACTTGAAAATATATAAGAGATTTATTTTTCTTATCATTTCACTCTTGCATCTCAAGAAGGAAGCGTTCATTGGTATTATATGTAACTGTATATTTTACTCAACCAAAATGCATGATATACTGGATGTATACTATAACCTACAATGAAAAGAGATGAATGCCCAGGAATCGTATCAGAATACTTCAAAACGGATTTCCATTATGGGAGTATGAAGAATTTATCATCGGTTGGTAAATTATTTTCAATAAAGAACATTACCATTTCAAGAATTCATTACCATTGGTCGACCAAGGAAACGAAATTCCGTGCGATTTTCGAAAGCTGTACACCTTCAAATGAAGTTGACGTTGATTGCGAATTAAATACATTTTTAAATTTTCCATGAAAAAATTTCGGGGTTTATTTTCAATTGCTTTCTATATTTACAGGGGAGCGAGAGTAACTGCTGGGTGCACTAATGTAGTGGAATGTTGGAAAAGCCGAACAATATTATATTTCAGGGTTCGATTCGGGATGAGTTTTGAAAAAGATCTTGAAGTAGATACATAGGATAATGCTAGAGACGATTCGGTTCAGGGATGTTTTTTGACCATCTGTAAAGATAAGTAAATTTAAAGAAGGGAAAAAAGAATAGTTAAATGGATAAAATTGGGGGGGGGGGGGGGGGGGGCACATCCCGATAAGCTGTTATAACCCTTGCCATTCCCATTACATTGAATGTTTTTGGAAAAACAACTCACTCCAGAAACGGTATTCGACAGTAAGTTTTGGCTTCTTTTGCCGCTTGGAAGTCGTAATTGTTCTTCATCAACCAGACCATCTCTGTCATCCATGTGGTACCTGTCATGAATAATAAATTTAATTTTTATGCACAAGCGCTTAGAGCACGGGATTCCTGTCGTCTCGTATGATAAGTGTCGTCCCGGATATATTTATCTGATTAAATTATCACGCGATGAATTCAAAATATATCTATATACAAAAATGAAACTACGATTCTTGTCTTTTAAGCGCCCGGGACGAACATGGGCATCTTCCCAAACCTACTCTTTATCGTCAAACTCGGCTCTCCATAACGACGTCCTCCGGGTAAACAACTTTGTAATTTAGGAAAAACCGGGCAGGAGCTGAACTATTTACGTCAAATGTGGACGGAATGGGTTCACAAGTAAAGAACTTTCGATAACGAATTCAACGATACCAAAACAATTTCGGTGGGTTGTACCTAGTAGTTTTTATTCGTAATGATAGATCGTAAAAAATAGATATTCAAAACGCCTGATTAGGTAATTGCTGAATGTTGACAAGGAATAGTTTTAACGCAACTAAGTATATATTGAGTTGGTTATATTGAGGAGACGCTTGGTTGAAAGAGTAATTAGGTACAAATTGAAACAATTGCTGACATTTGAATTTAATCCTTTTTGGGAACTAATAGGTAAAAATGCCAAGATATGAGGTCACCGTACATGTACGTGCTATGTAATTAACATAGAGGAGCACGGGCACGCAGCTAGTTCTAAATATTGATATTTAAAACGTATAGTTTTAACAGAAAGCGGACGATGCCACATGCCACACATCGCATGAAACATTCACCATTATTGGAGAAACATTTCCGGGACGTATCATCTCATACGAGGTGACTAGGAATTATTAGAATTTTTCTATACATTCATTGGTTAAAATGTATTGGTAATTTCTTTGAGCGAGTTAGCACATGCTGGCCCAGTGGAAGAGGCAATATGGCAGATGTTGTTAGCATTTGAGGGTGTGTACAAGTATAAATGTAAATATGTAAAAAATAAAAATATTTTCAATAAAATTTGATTGTTTGAAAATAATTTTATTGTTCAATAAAATTTGATGGAACACCCTATATTTCAATTTAGGTTAAGATATACAAATAAAAACAGAGATACAGTCTTGACCATTAACTGAATAAACAGCGTTACTGGTTTCTCAAAAAACTATGGTTACGTTGTGCTTACCGCATTTGGGAAATGTGATGATCCATGTGTCCTCCTTTCGGACGTCAAAGTTCTTTATTCTGTCAACGTGGTCGAGGTAGAATTTAGGGAGAACGCATTTATCTGGATGAAACCTTACGGTTGACGGAGGCATGTCCCGGGGATTGTGCTCTGTCAAATACCTCACAGTCGGATCTGACTCGATACATTCTGTTTGCAGATCCATTTAAGCTGGAATGTTTCGCGAGGAAATTTGATTCAGACAAATGCCACCCCAGTCGTTCTGCAGTAATGCTATCTTATAACTCTAGCATTTTAGGATTTCAATTTTAGTGACTGCAACAAAGTTATTGCTTCTAGACAGTGGCGGATCCAGAGGGTAGGGGCAAGCGCCCCCAACCTCTACCCCTCGGACCTTGATTTAAAGAAAATATTATTAATTTTTCTTCAATTCTAACATTAAACCATTTGTAGCATTTCCAGACCGAATACAACCTTTTCCAGACCAAATTAAACTTTTTTCAAACCGAATTAAACTTTTTCCAAACCTAATTTGGTGAGGTTTAATTTGGAAACAAGGATTCCTCATGTTTAATAATAATATAAAATAATCCCAAGTAGAATCTGTATAATAAAATGTTTGCAATTATCTCAAACGTTTATTAAATATTGGGACCTATGCTTCAGAAAAAATATGGAACCTAATTATTATTAAATAATTCCCACTATTTATCAGGCATTAAAAATCATATTATTTGGTTAGTGTAAATTTTCTTAAATTTCAATTTCCTATATGATTTTACTAAAACTCAAGCACTCTAGCACACTTCAACATGAATATATATAGTTGAACATATGAATGTATATGATATATATAGTTTACAAAAATTCGCTCATATGATCATGTTTTTGCATGAATATAACTTTTTTTATTGTGCTGAAAAACCTAACAAGCAAAAGGCTTGGAAATACTGTCATTTGAATGTTAAATTCCGATGATTCAACCCGCGCCCTTCGTTTTGACGGAAGTCAAGTGTATAATTGTAACAAGTCTACCTCATAGACATTGTAATGCAGCTAAATTATTATATATAGTTACATAGCAAAGATCATTTATATATTTCTATAATAAAATACTATCTGAATTTTAACTTATATTATTTGCTTAATCATTTTTAAAGAGTTTTTTAATGTTATGCATCGTAGGATTAATTAAAAAGCGCTTTAATACTGTTAAATGTGTACTGTAGGGGTGATCGCAAATGGTAATCAGTGCAACACCTTATACATTTTATATCAATGGGAAAGGGGTAGAACACATGCCAAGCTAACCTCACATGGAAACCAAATTTCGACCTATTATATAACACTATATACACGAATCACTGAGGAAATAAGCCCAACAGCACAAATAACTAGTTGACTAATTAACCAATCTATAATTGAACTGCCCCTGCTCGAACATTAACTAACTTAATGTATCCTCCACCTTGCAGGATATCATAAAAACATACACATATTGAATGGAACTTAACAAAGAGGATCCAAGCACATTTCTGTCTAGTAAATACCCCAAACATACCTGGTAAGCAGCAATACCCCATAAATACTTAAGTTCTTAATCCTAATACTAACCAATCCATACATTTCTATTATTCATATACCTTTCCATTACAGGTGGTCCCTACAACCTAATGTATACTGATTCTAAAATAATGATTTAAATAAAACATCTACATTGGAGAGTTAATATAGAATTATATAAATGATCCATGCTACATAACTTTATATTAATTTAGCTGTATCTCAATATGTATGATATAGACTTGTTACCTGCACACATTCATAAAGGTGCTCCTGGTACATTTGAAGATCCCTGAAGAGGCCAGTAATCGAAGAAGTTAAATAGTACCATATAAATTGAATCATTTCCAGATCAATCGTAATCTCTGCACATGCAAACGTTAAATTATTCCGTTAAATCATCATTCATAACATCCAGAGCTTTCATTCGATGACGATGGAATTTTCAGGGAGAGAGAGAGAGAGAGAGAGAGAGAGAGAGAGAGAGAGAGAGAGAGAGAGAGAGAGAGAGAGAGACTTAATTCATTTAAAAAATGTACAAAAAAGAAATTTCACTATTCTTAACAATATTGCTCGTCAAAGGTTAAGACCCGTGTTGACGAGACAAGAGCTTTGAATAGAAATGAAGTCTTGCTAAGATTACCTAATATTTACCAAAAAAGGAAAAAAACTATTTAAATGCACAAAAAAAACTACATGAATAAAAAGAACTTAACTACTTATTATAAATGAGTTGGTTATAGGGATCGCGCTGCTAGGCCTCTATGAGTTTCAATGATGTCAGATTAGAAGATCTCTTTACGAGCACAAATGTAGCAACATTCTTGTGGAAACAGTAACCGGTTCATCATCCATCACAACAGATGACCGACGAGCTTTCAAACACGAGGGACAGAACCACGGACGTCTAGTCTCCTTAATTACTTCGTAATCTTCCTTCTTGAAATTAACGCAAGCAATGTGATATATAGTGGAACACGTTTGGCAGCTTAGGCGGTACGCGTTATTAGCAAAGCCTTTGTTGCATCCACCACACTTTGACATAATCTCACAACGGGAACCACACAACACAAAGCCGGGAAAAAACAAGAACGCGATAGCACAGGTCACGAGAGATGTTGTCTCAACGACTGCTCGAGGTAAACTGAGGTAGAGAGAGAGAGTAAACTGCTCGAGGTAAGAGAGAGAGAGAGAGAGAGAGAGAGAGAGAGAGAGAGAAGAGAGAGAGAGAGAGAGAGAGAGAGAGAGAGAGGAGAGAGAGAGCGAGAGAGAGAGAGAGGGAGAGAGAGAGAGAGAGAGAGAGAGAGAGAGAGAGGAGAGAGAGAGAGAGAGAGAGAGAGAGACTTAATTCATTTTACAAAACGTACAAAAAAGATCAGAGATATCACTATTCTTAACAATATTGCTCGTCAAAGGTTAAAGAAGACCCGTGTTGACAAGACAAGAGCTGGAGCTGCTTACACTTTGAATAGAAATGAAGTCTTGCTAAGATTAGGTACCTAATATTTACCGAAAAAAAAAAAAACTATTTAAATGCAAAAAAAAAAAAAAAAAAAACTACCAGAATAAAAAGAACTTAACTACTTATTATAAATGATACGAACTAAATCATGAATCTTTATTTTTCGTGGAAATAGACAACGTTTTTCACTAACTTCCGTATTATAAATGAGTTGGTTATAGGGATCGCGCTGCTAGGCCTCTATGAGTTTCAATGGTGTCAGATTAGAAGTGCTCTTTACGAGCACAAATGTAGCAACATTCTTGTAAGAATCAGAATAACTACAGTTTTCAACCGATTTCAATAGCTACCTATATGAGTAGAGATAGTTTCCTATTTTTTAATGATTGGTTATTTTGTAAAATGAATAATACCCCTTGTCATAAAGTTGTGACATGGCAAATTGATAGTGAGCCGTGGACTAAAAAATTTTGGGTAAAGCTGATGTACTGACCGAAAAAATCTGGAAACACAACCACCTTGCTAACGTCTTTCGAACGACTGATTCCCGTTTCGTTCCTTTTTTTCCCCCGTTTGGTCATCGCAAGCATCCGTTAGGGATTTCCTGCCGAACATCGCTAAAGAACTTGCTTGGTTGGTTGGATGGGGTCGAGATGAGGGGGGGGGGGGGGGGTGACCCCGGTGGTCGAACTAAAACGATCGCAACGAGGCATCCACCTGTCGCAGAGTTACGAGTTTTTTTTTTTTTTTTAAACATGGAATCATGTTTTAGCGATGGATCCCCCGCCGAAAAGTGAGACTATAAAGTGAGATGAAAGTAGCGCCAATAATTGTGATGATTTCCGCTTACAACCGAGTCGTTGCTAGGGATATGATACTTCGTCGTTTTTCATCCCACAAAATTCGTTGACCATTCGTTCGAAAGCTCTCGATTTATCCAACCATACTATATTAACTACTGTGAAGTGTGTGGCCAACAAGCTGAGTTATGAGCATGGTTATATGAATAATTGTTTACACACAGGTGATCATTCTCAATTATTGATATTGTGAACATGATTGCAACCGCTTGTTAATTTCTGATGATTTCATTGAGCTGGTGTTTCGATTATGTGATTCATAGCAGGTGATCCGAATATTGCGAGAACGGTTTGATTTGTGAAGCGGTGGTTAAATCATTTTAATAGGTAATTTCTATACTTTACACTATAGGAAGCTGTAATTTCGTATGTAGCCTCTTTAGCCTCTTTCTATAATAAAGTGAATGTTTACTCGCGAGTTTCTATTAGGAGATCATCATCTCACAAGAGCTCAATCGTCGTGATCATTTCTATTATAAAGTGAATGTTTACTCGCGAGTTTCTATTAGGAGATCATCATCTCACAAGAGCTCAATCGTCGTGATCATTTCTATAATAAAGTGAGAGCGAGGAGCTAAAACATGATTCCATGTTTTTTACATTTTAGCAGTCAGGCTCAAAGTAATAACATCCGGGGGGGTCCAGGGGGGCGAAGCGAGTTTTTTTTTTTTTTTTTTTTTTTCAACAAGATACATTCTTGGGCAGTGCCCTATATAGTAGGATAACAAAAACTTATAGCACTAAAAGTGATTCACTTGTACAAAAATAGAAAGAAAGAGCTAGTTAGTATGTAGCCCTTATATATAGGCTTTATATGTGGAGATAAACTCTATCATTAAGTGTGCACAGAAAATAATATTTAAGAAAATTAATATGAACGACAGACGAATAAATAAATTAGAATATAGATGTATGAGATTCACAAATGTCAGTTAAAGCCATCAGCATTGTCCGAATGGTGTTTTCTTTTGAGGCGGAGAGCAGATTGAGGAGGAGGGCGGAGCATGGGAATAGAATTTACCAGAGTATTTGGGTGGACAGGTGCCTTTAGGTACATTGGATGATAGGTGGCGATAAGTGTGTCGTGGACTGTAGGAAGTTCCAAGTCCTTATGTAGCTCTTCGTTTCGGATATACCACGGGGCGCTGCATATTAGTCTTAGTACACGGTTCTGTAGGACCTGTATACGACGAATCTGAGTTCGTGACGCGGAGCACCAGAGGCCCCCGCCATACAGCCAGATGGGTCGGATGAACACCTTATACATTAGAAGCTTAATGTGGGTAGATAGCTTTGGGTGGCTTAGAAGTGATTGAGTTGACGAATACGAGCTCTAATCTTCCCGGTTAGAGATGTAATGTGGGCGTTCCAGGTAAGGCGCTGGTCGAGTGTGAGGCCAAGGTAAGTCACTTTGGAGTCGAGGGGAAGTTGCGTGCCGCATAGGTTGATGGTGGGAGGTTGGTAGTTCCTGCGATAGGTGAATGGAACGATGACCGATTTGGAGGCATTAAGTTGCACTTTCCACTTAAGTGACCAAGCAGTGATCCTATCGGATATGTGCTGAAGTGTCTGGGCAGCCCGCTCGCAGGAGGTGTTTCTCACCACAACTGCTGTATCGTCGGCGAATTGTGCCAAAACAGCCGTCCCATTAGACGAGGGATCTGGGGCAGGAAGGTCGAGCATATAAAATATGAAGAGCAGTGGCCCTACTACGCTTCCTTGAGGGACGCCAGCCAGAATAGGGTACTTCCTTGACTCTACACCATTGATACATACATTAAAATGACGGTCATGAACGAAGGATTGTATCAGTCTATAGTAAGTGTCAGTAACGTGAGGCTTCAGCTTCGCCATCAAACCATCATGCCACAGTTTATCAAAAGCTTTTTCTATGTCGAGGAACATGCCCAGAGCAAACGATTTCTCCTCATAGGCTGCTAGGATATGATCGAGAACCCTGTGAAGTTGCCATTCGCAGGAGTGGAGGTTGCGGAAACCAAGAACTGGTGCTGACGAAATGGCTAGTTTTATCTGCTCGAATACATCAGTGAGTTTTTCATTCCAAAACCAGGGAATCCCTTTTTTTTTTGGAGTTGACGCTCCTCTAAATCTGGAATGAATTTTGCCTGATAGTTTACCATCCCCAAAAACGAACGTAGTTCTGAAATATTGTTGGGAATTTTGATATTATACATAGCTGATACCTTATCAGGATCAGGCATGATTCCAGATTCGCAAATAACACTTCCTAAAAATTTAACTTTGTTCATTCCAAAAACACATTTGCTTCTATTAACGTTTACTCCATGTTGGCGCAACCGTTCTAGAGTAGCTCTCACATTTCTATCATGCTCTTCACTAGTTCTGCCTGTAATCAACACATCATCAGCCAAGTTGATCACGCCAGGCAATCCATCTAAGATCTGAGCTAATCTCCTTTGGAAAACTTCAGGCCCTGAACTTATTCCAAATGGAAGCCTTAAAAACTGGAACCGTCCAAAGGGAGACAGGAAAGTGGAGAATTCTAGAGAATCTTCAGTCAGAGGAACCTGCCAAAATCCATTTGCAGCATCGAGTTTTGTAAAAATTTTAGCACCATCTAGTTTTGCCAAACATTCCTCGACTGAAGGTAGCTGTAATTTTTCTCTCTCTGTTTCTTCGACATTGTCTCTTTTGTTTCTAATAGTTTTTAAAGATTTACACCTGACAGAGTATTTTATTCTTAGAATTAAACATAAATACACTACAACATGATTCCGTGGTGTTCGATCATCAATGGAGTGTTAAAAACGACTCAGAGCAGGTGTGGTGAGTCTACAGAGCTCTAGACAGGACTGCTAGACACAACTCAGAGTAAGTGTGGTTGGGTCTATGGACCTCTAGACAGGAATGAAAGAAACAAATCAGAGTAGGTGTGGCTGACTCTACAGATCATTAAGCAGGACTACTATACACGACTCAAAAATCAAAGGCTGATTGAATTTACGAACCTCTGGATAGCACTGACAGACACTAGTGGAAGGCAAGTCTGGGTGAGTTTTTGACAAACACTCATGCAGTAGATAGGTAGCTTGTGATATGTAATTCTGAAGGTTTTTAGCAAAGGCTGAAGGCTGCCAACCAACTGCTGAAACCAACTACTTATCTCTTTATGCCAAACCATTGAATCCAAAATTCGAGATTTTGTCGGGTGAGAAGCTGAATTTTCCGATTAAGTATATAGAAAAATTTCCGAAAAATCTATCAGTTCTTTCTGAATTTTAGTTCAATGACCACGTAATGTTCATCGAACAATTCAGTTAAATCAATCGCATCTATTGTAAAATTCACCTTGGTCGCGGGCGCTCTCTTCCTCATTCTACCCTCACTGTTCATTTGCCATTATTAATAGATTCCTGCGATTCTATGTTTAACATTTAATACAATATCATACAGATAGTTCTTGTAATGCCGCAACACACAGTTTTCCGCCCTATTTATCAATTTAGGCAAACGGCAACTCTTTGCTGTGTTGCATGTATGACGGCCCATGAAATGCAGGAGTTGACAAGTAATGTGAGCTCACAAACCATCATTGTGTCCCTACCGTAGGTGTTTCATATTGATTAGATCTTGTTTATACACATCTTGTATGTACATCGTTTGAAATTGTTCTTAGGTATTTTAAATATGTAAATACTGCTTCCTCACTTCCGATGGTAGGTTTCCTTTGTGCGAGACAATAGCTTTTGTCCTCCAAAATTAATATTTCCACTTGCTTTTGGAGGAGAGTCCTCTCCAGGAATTTTCACCCCCAAAGTCACATAGCCATCTAATATTGGTCTGAATAAAGCCAACTCAAGCCAATTTAGCTTAGGGTTACTTTACAGGGTTCGTATCGATCGAGTTTCAGCTTAGATCCACTCCTATTAACTTACAGTGCAAACCGCCCACGCCGTGTCTACAAATTTTGCAATGTAAAATGACTTAAAATGAGTTGAAGGGCCCACAAACTGTTATTAAACTATTTTTATGTTCATTTGTTATTAGAGATGATTTGTGATTGCAAATTCATTTTGGGTACGCAAACAACCTTGGTACGCATAAAGATTTCTGTGGGAGGCACGGTTCAGGAATCATTCGAAAAACTTCTGCCAAGTTGGACAGTGTAGCTTCCTCAAACATTTTAACTAGGACGCATAGAATTAGTTGAAGAACAAAGAGGGTATGAGTCGAAATTGTTGAATGTGAAATAGAACAGTAGGTGATAAATGTATAGGCATGTTAATATACCAACTAGGGCTATAATTCATTTTTGCATGTACCATGCCATCAATCCAACGGCATTCACCATCTGATGTACCTATGTATGGAATTGGTAGGATATTGTCTAGAGGTTAATCCGCACGATCCTTGAAAATTTCACCAAAATCGGTCCATCAGTCTCGACGTGTAAACCAATATTAGTTTCCCGCAAGCGAAATAGTTGTTACAAAACTAATCGCAATATAATTCATAGAATATCTTCCTGGAACACAAAACCCCGTGTTTAAACGAAAGTGGACAAATAAAGTATGAGGAATCGAGGCAAAGAAATTCAAATTGCCGCATGTTTCATTGCATTTGATCCAAGGCAATGAAAGTGATAGGAGCTAAACGGCACAATCCCTGAAAATGTAATTAAAATTGGACAAGAACTTGGTATAGTTTTGGCGAAATAATGTTCGGTAATCCATCCATTATAGTGAAATCCAAAATGCCGGTTTTTCATGCCGCAGTGCGAACGGTCCTGGCTTTTGCAGCGGAGGTTTGGAGATCTCAGGAGTACTCTGCAGCTAAGAGTGTGCTGTTTTATTTGCCGGGCTTCGCACTGAACTGCTTGCTGTTCTTCTGCTTGATACAGAACTGGAGCCTATTTCTGTTTACACGTTGGGGTTACATCTGAGGTACCTTGTGTCGTATTCTCCTGAAATCCATCTAGCCTGAGCCTCAGGACTATATGCTTCATAAATAAGTATATTCCAACACGGTATATGCCATTATCTTTTCGACTTCATTATACGCTTGTATTTGAGTTTATATGTCAGCATTTTTCGGTTTTGTTATTCTTCGTCACTATTTTACAGAAACATCAACTTCTCGAGACATCTTGCTGCTGAATGATGCTTCCGTGAGTCCTTTTTTCTCATTATACTTTTCATACACCTTCAAAATAGTACTTTACTATCACAAAATGAGACACCCAAGTCAGGTAACTGTTAAATTGTAACCTTCCCACAATCTGACAACGAGTAGGATAAGAATTACCATTTCTCGATAGGCACCGAATACTTTACTTCTAAATGCAAATCTATAGATTACCTCCTGTGGGCTACTTGGGATTTAAAACAAGTTAGAATGTTTCTCGAACCTAGCAGCATTACGTTGGAATGATTACAATGAGTAAGTACCTGTATGCTTCAGTGTTGTCGTTCGTAATGACGCTTGATTCATCTTCGGCACGTACGTACCTAAAACTTGCCTTCCCCCAAACACCCGAATTATGTCTCACCAAATTGTATTCAAATGTAATAATAGGGGTGCTATGGTTGATCAAAACTTGAACAAGCCTTTATTATTCCACCTTCCTTATTCAACGTCAACAAATGAAGCCGATGATATATTGGTTCTTAGTAAAATTCAAGAATCTCTTTTTTGGACGTCTCTCTGAAGCTAGACTTCGTCAATAGAGGGGCGACCTATTGAAATTTATTAAGGGGGTGTGGGACAACCCATGAGAAAAAAATAAATAAATAAACACAAACAAATCCGTTTCAGACCATTCTAAGATCGAATCCGTGAAAAAACCAAAGTTGTACGTCTTAAGTGTAGGTAATGTGGAGGAGAGGGAGGTATGTTCCGTCCCAATTTCAGTCTAGTTGTGCAGCATACTTCTGGAATTTCGGATTTGCTCGGTGGGAGGTAGAGGGAGTAATTTCTGATTCTTTCAAGCGCGGCTCAAGCTACAAATCTCGACCGCTTTTCGTGATTCTTATTTTGTTCCATTAAGAATTTGTTGTAGTTTTGGAACGTGTGTCTAGAGCTTCAAATTTTATTATATAAGGAGTGAATGAAGGGGGTAATACTGATAAATCGAGATGTTTTCACTATTCTCGTCCATCCGGTCAAGTTCTGGAAACTAATCAGGAATTTCAAAGTTCCTTATGGAAATGGGCGAAAGGCGGGGGTAATAGTAATAAATCGTGACGTTTTAACAATTCTCGCCAGATTTTCGTGATTCTTTTTTGTTCAATTACGAATTTGATCTAGTTTAGGAACATGAAGAGATTCAAATTTAATTATGGATGGTGGTGAATGGAGGAGGTAATAGCGATAAATCTTGATGTGTTTTTAAATTCTTATCTGATTTCCATGACTGTTCTTATTAATTGTTTGAACTGGATTTTAGACCAGATATGGAACCTTAGAAGTTTCAAATTTACTGTCGGTGGAGGGAGTAAAAGAGGGAGAGAGCGGTAGTTCTGAGAAATTGTATTTTCTTTTTTTTTTCTCTTTTTTTAATTCTCACCACAATCAAACACAAACCATTCATAGCCCCTGTAATGCATCAGGTTCAGGTTCCAACACACTCAAAGAGCTTTCTAGGTTAAATATATCTTACAACTCGCTAAATTCACTTAGTACGAGTTCCTCTTCGCCAAACTCACATGGCTCAACTTTTCGAACACACAAATCACAACAGACTAGATTGATTTTTACGTAGGTTTCTATTGAACATTTCCATCATATGCATTCCAGGAGCTCACACCGTCATTGCTGTGGTCCTTGTCCTCGGTGTGGCTGCCACCGGCTCTCCAGTCCCAGAATCAACAATTCCAAGTACCACCACAGAATCCGAAAACGGTGTCCGTGGTGAGGGCCAAGAAGAAACCTTATTGGAACCTCGCAACACCACAAAGCCCAGATCGAACGTGCAACAGTTATCACCCGTGAGGCCAGCACTCAATGAAAAAGTGATGCCTGGGGCTCCGGCTCACAGCGCAACTCCTGGAACTACGGGGCTCAACACGCACAAGAGTTCTGGTCTTGTGGAACCGACGACACACAAGGGTTCTGGTTTTGTGGAACCAACCACGCACAAGACCCTGGTTGCCACAAAGAGGCCGAGCCAAACCTTCAAAGTCAAGACCCACAAGAATTGTCCCCCGAAGAAGAAAGAACACGTAGTCAGGATCCACGTCGGCACAGGTAGATACTTTAACATAAATTTGGATGAAGATTAAAACATAAGAAAAATTCTGATCTACAACTTAATAAATGACTTCATGTTCAATCCAAGTTAAGAACTTTGCATTTTTACTCAAGACCTAACCGAATATTGAATTTGAGGAATCAAAAGTATCACACAGTAATGAATACAAGTTTTTAAAATAACGATATTAAACATGTTTCTTAAATTTATTTATTGCTCAAGTTTCCCTCAAAATACCTATATATATATATATATATATATATATATATATATATATATATATATATATATATATATATATATATATATATATATATATATATATAAATCGGTATTTACTATCCTTAACGAAATAAATTCACATTTTTTTGACTGCATCAGGGGCAGATTCAGGTTCCGGATGAAATTTTGAAACTTGACATTCAAAATACTGTATTTCCAAGCTTTTTGAAGAACAGTGAATTGATTTTGGAAGAACATTTTATTGAATTTTTGTAGAAAATTAAGCTATTGCAATGGCTCAAAAAAAAAATTTTCAAAAATTTTCTTCATCAAAATCTTTTTTTGGAAAAAAATCTGAGAGTTTAACGCTTTTATATATATATATATATATATATATATATATATATATATATATATATATTATATATATATAAATAGCTTTCTAAATAAAAGGATGAGTTCGTTGGCTAGCACTCCTGGAGGGGAGGGGGGGGGGGCTGGTCCCCCTTCCGGATCTACCCCCTTGACCGCTATAGTTGGTAAACAATTCCGTTGATTTTTATCGGATATCTTTGTTTCGAATTATTAACATAGCTTTTAAATATTTTCGTAATTCACTTACTTTAGTTTACTATCAACATGTTTTTTATATAC
This sequence comes from Adelphocoris suturalis, assembly GCA_030762985.1. Taxonomy (NCBI): domain Eukaryota; kingdom Metazoa; phylum Arthropoda; class Insecta; order Hemiptera; family Miridae; genus Adelphocoris; species Adelphocoris suturalis. The sequence goes on from CM061048.1 coordinate 52,129,060, forward strand.
ACATTTTAAACAAACTATCCAACCGATCTTGTTTTTTCTGGTCTCATTTTATTCAGCTACTATACCTACATTTAAAAACATGTCCGAACGAATAAAAAACTATATTATTTCTGTATTGGATAGCCTTTCTACACAAAACTTTCTAAAACAGCTCTAAACCAGTGCTCATTGATTGGCAAACGCCATTTGTGTAGCCACCCCAGCAGGGGACGAATATTTGCCATTCTCCAAGCATTCCGTGCTTGGCAATTAATGCGCTTAAGTAGTGCATAAGTGGCTACGGCTTTACGTAGTTGTTTACGTACAATGGAGATTCATCACATTTGACTAAACACCCCTAAAAACAGTTTATAAATAAGAGTCTTTTGTAATTGACAAATTTGACTGTCTAATGATGTATACATATATTTTTAGGTCAGGTAGTGTTTTTCACTGGAGCCTGCGGACCTAAAGGTTGCGTTGTAAAAAAAGAATTGATTAACGGTGTTATCGAGCCTACCCAGTCGTGAATGTGATTATATACCGACATAAGATAATAATAAACTCATCACATTAATTACTCAAAAATCTCACATTCTCATTTAAGTTTGTATTTGTACTATTCTTGATAGTTTAAATGTTATCAATATTAAGTTTTTGTTTGGAATTTGTACTTGAATGTATAACTAATGAAATGTCGCAGCGAATGCACAAAATATAAATATAGTTGGATTAATATTTGTTTAGAATTTCTTGCCTCATATTATTTCCCAATCCCATCTGCTTGATACAGCCTGCAGCAATGGCTTGTATGCCATTGCATTCAATCTCTGTTGCTTAGCCAGACTCAAAATCTTTTGTTGTATTCTTGACATAACCCTTAATACCTAATGTATATATCTACATGTACATAAAAGCCAATAGAGTTATCATCCCTATTCCAGATGATTTTGAGGCACCTGAATATATTTTCTTGTGAGCTTTATATTTGCCACTAATTATAAATGTAGTGTGATGTGCTACTGCTATAGGAGCGGCATTCACTCCTTAGAGTCGGCGATCCCATGTTGAGACTATGTTGACTATGGATTTAAGCACGAGGAGAGAGCAGAAAAGGAAATGGAGAGAGTGATTCCAGGCATATGGAGAGTGTAGATAGACGTAAGCAATCCTTTACACATAGTTTATCTTGCGCAACTTACTTGGGAAACAACTTTGGTTGAATAAATAATTCACAAGTCAACAACCAAAAAACTGCATCATATTTTAGGATCGAGTCTTATTTAGGCGAGGTATGAAAATAATACATCACATCGCATGACGTCCAGTTTCTTTGCAAAGTCTTCTAGTTTTTTTTAATTAACATTTATTTATTACTTTGTCCCATATTTAGAAGGTGGAACCCTGTAACCAGGCTTGCATTGTTGAAACCTCACTTGGCTGGTCAAAATAATGTTGAAAAGGTTGAACAAATTTTCAGCACGAGCGAAGATATTCGAAAAAGGGTATATCGTCTGGTTAAAAGTAAGGAAAGAAGACAAGGAATTCACAAAAGTAGTTATAATGGAGAAAACTGGACCACTTGCATACATGGTAATCGCGGATGGTATGAAGCGCAGGGAGCAAGTATACCATAGGTATGCGAAGAGCAACTCAGACTTTTGAGGGGATGATACATCATAAGTCAAATTACTAGGTTGTTGAAATGTAATTGTTTAGTTACCAAATAGCTATGTTGTTACAATGTAATTGTGTAGTTACTAAATCCATTCATTCTTAAATTGTATGTCGTCGAGTCTTCACATCCAGATAGGGATGCGGAGGTTTATGTGCCATATTTGCCGGTTAATAAGTACATTTGGTTAATTGATTACGATGGTTCATTATTGAAGTGATTTTCTGTTCTAATAAACTACCCAGTGAGTAAAGTTTCAGCGCAATATGGAATTCCACGTCAGGCACTTGATCAGTTGTATATATAAATATTTTAAAGGGTGCAGATGAAGTATCGTCGGATGGGTAGAGCGAGCCCTGACAATGGCGGAGGCCGTGGAAATTAATAGCGTCTAAGTTCGCGAAAGGGGCAAGCGGCTATGACGAAAATATAAGTTGGCAGAGCCGGAGTCCACAGCTGCGCCAAACGGCCACAATTGACATAACTTGGAAGAGAGTTAGCTAACCCGATTCCCCTCTTTAGAAATTAATAATAAATTAATTGACTAAGTGCAGTTTTACTGTAGACCTTGACAATGTACTTTGCTCACGGCTTATTGATGATATCTCTATGAAAAGGTTATACCCCGTTTGTCAAAAATGATAGGTAAATCATTACCAACAAGTAATAATTTTAAATCAAGTAACAACGGTGTAGCATAATAATTGACTGTGAGTCTACTTATTGCACTCAGTGGGCTACATTACCGGTTTACGTGGACAAATATTAATCCGAACAGAATGGCCTCAAAAGTTGATAAAAAAAAAAAAAAAAAAAAAATCTGAAATTGTTATCAAAATCGGATAAAAACAGTGAAAATTAAGCTCGTTAAAAGGTTTTATTCACGCATGTGCAACAGCTACTAATGATACAATCATGTTGAAAAGGAAATCGTAGCGGTACATTGCGTAGTGCCGAGTTCACCTGCACACATCGCACAAGCGACAATCCCACTACATTTGGTCTGACTGTGACCATATGCTTGGCACTTATAACATCTGGTCAATCTATATATCCGCTACCCTGCAACTCGTGAAATGAGAGCATCCCTCACATGCGAAACCCCTTGACCCAGGACTCAAGCAAGGGTCATCCCGTCAAAGCCTCCGCAATCCAGTGGTTTCGTTCATAGGCCACCAGGGTGAACTGCTCCTTATTGAGGTCGTAATCAACCCTGCTGACCTTCACCAACATGGGCTGCTTGGGAATCTGAGCGACTTGCACCAAGTACCCTGAGGACCTTAACTCCTCGACCAGCTTCTTTGCATCAGCATCACTTCTGGCCTTCAGTACCATGCGCTTGTCACCAGCTGGCTTGCATAGTCAGTTCTACCCCAAGCTTACTCATGTCAACAAGGTCTTTCCTTCAGGATCTGGGAGACATGAGAACCCTGTTGGTTTTCGTCTTGGCTTCTCCATCCTCACCCCCAACAGCTCCATCCTCTTCTAGTGGAGCCTCCTTCTCCACCAATAGAGTCCTTAGAGGTCCACCCTCAGCGAGCCTCCTCTGATTTCCCTTCAATGCCTCCTCCTCCTCATAACTCTGGGCAATCGCTCCTTCTGGTGCTTCTTCCACTTCTTGGTTTTCTCCACCATGATGGCCCAATCTGAGCTAAGTCCCTCTGACTGATCGAGACCCGCCTCCCAATCTTTTTCGTGACCACTGCCTAAGCATAGGTTCTCTTCTTCTTACGACTCTCCTGGTCTGTTGTCTCAAGATCAGTGTTATTGTCACTAAACCTACCTCGCTTCTTCTTGCTAACTCCTGTGGTAGTCCAACTACATTTCAGATCCAGAGCAATCTGTGGCCGAAGTTGCTGCCATCATCTCCCTTTGCAAACCACCAAGACCCCTCTGCTCTTCTCCCTCTGCTTTTTTGGCTTCTCCTTGCAGAATTCATCCATCACTCCTACCCAAGACCAGGGCAAGCCCACACCAGCACCCTCTTCAAGGGAAGGGGTGGGAGCCTCAGTGTCTTTTTCCTCCTTTACCCTATGGCTCATGACATCAACCTTCCAACCAAGGCTTACAAGGTCAATACTTACTTGAGAGTTTCCACTTTCCCGGCAATTAGGTCCGTGGCCCTCTCAACTGCTCCCACTCTTTTGGTGACGTTTTCCAACTACTGGTTTATGGACTTTTCCAACAGTCTCATACTATCGCAGATTTCCTTAGTTCCGATTTGTGGCACAACCGATCCATGAGTGATCTCACTCCTTCCAATTCTCGCACCCTCTCATCAAATTTCTCCATGGCATTGCTTAGGTACTCCACTCCTAAGGCAACTCTTTTATGATGCCTAAGTTCCTCAAACATGTCTTTGTTTCCCTTGACCAGCGGATTTACTACGGTCTCAACCAGGCTCTCCATCTGTGTGTTTGCCATTTTTGGCTCTCAGCCCCAAATACTGCTGCGGTTTAGGCTTTGCACCCTCTTAAGAAGCTGATCCCTTAGCAAGATCAAATCTTCCAACTCGTTGTTTACCGAAGTCTTGGCCTTCTTAGGCGGTTTAGGCTTTGCACATCCTGATGATCCGTATTGCTCTCCATCAGTGTTGGCCATAGCAGCCATGCGCACTTGATGCTACCTGGCCCACTGCAGCTCCTTATCACCATCTCCTAGGGAAATAGCCTCCCTCATCATCGCAATGGCCTCAGGATTGGGTTCTTTCTTGATGAATTCTACAGGTCTGTAGAACTCATCTTCCCCTCTTAGGTTCTTGAAGGCTTCAACGAGCTTGTCAAATCTTCCTAGCTCCACCAACCCAAAAGCATGCTCTACCCATAACTCGGCGTGTTAACGTCAAAGCCCCTACCACGCAAGTAGTGCTTCACAATTTCCTCCAGTCCATTCAGGTCCCTGCAGACCATATCCACTGCCATTAGACCCGATAACTCCTCAGCATGTGTGGGATTCCACTGCGCCACCTCCTTGAAGGAGGAGCAGATGGCATGCAATCGCCAGTACTTTCAACCTTCTCTTTATAAACTTTACCAAGTTGGTTGGAGTTATCTGTGTGATTACATAGTACCTAATGTGGCGAATGAGATAAATTCCTTCCTGTTTACCCTAGGAAGTTGAAATTCGATAGGAAAGTTCTCCGGGACATCAAGAGGCGCATAAAAAGACGGGCTCCATCCTGATCAGCTGAATGAAGTAAATTCTCTCCTGTACACACTAGGAAGCTGAAAAATGACAGGAAGCCTTTCTGAGACATCAAGGGACAAATGAAATAATTGCGGCCTCCATCCTGATCAGCTGATTGAGAAAAATTCTTTCCTGCTCACCCTGGGAAGTTGAAATTTGATAGAGAGCTTGTATCGGACAACGTGAGACGAATGAAATGGTGGGGTCCTTCCACATCAGCTAATTGAGCTAAATTCTTTCCTTTTCACCCTAAGAAGTCGAAATCGGACGCGCCTCTCTGGGACATCAAGAGACAAATTAAGGACTTCAATCTGATCAGCTGAGTCATCTAAATTCTTTTCTGTACTCCTAGGAAGTTACAATTTAACAGGAATCCTCTCTGGGACAACGATAAATGACGGGCTCCATCTTGATCAGCTAATTTAGCGAAATTCTCTCCTATTCTCCTGGTATACTGCAATTTGATAGGGAGCCCACACAGAAAACGCTTAGTCAAAATGGGTTTCTACTGCTATCATTTTCGAAAAAAATAGCTTAGTTTTTTTTAAAACGAGAATAAGCTAAAATTCGATTCATTGAAGTAGCCAAATTGAAAAGGAGCACTGATGAAGATTTAATATTAATACGAAAAATATAGATGTGTAAGTTCATATTCTAGGGGGCCTATCTCATTGCGAAATCTGATGAGACCGCCGTCGCATTCCCACCCGATTACGCTTCACGAGTGTTTTTTTAAATAACCAAATCCGTTTTTTCAAAGAATAAACAGGAAACAACTAAAATTAGACGGAAGAAGAGGGAGTGAATTTCGGAGGGTATTTATAGCTGGTAAACACTTCCAGACGTGTGTTCTTTCATTTTAGTTCTCATCCTGAGCCCAACGGCAGTGGGCAGCGTCAAGTTCAAGTAAAACAGCTTCGTCAAAACGCGTTAGCGGCCTTGCCGTATATTTAAACGCTCTGCACCAATGTCAGTTAGCGTTTTTGGCGGCGCACCAAGAAAAAAAAGTCGCCATTGTGTTTATAGTATCAATTGAGACCGCCAGTTAAGAATTGTTTTTCGCGAACTCATTCCAAAAGGGAAGTGACGGTCCCGGCCAAAAGATCGTCTAGTCGTTTTCGGTCTGTGGGGCTGTTAGCGTTGTATTCACCGGGTGTTTTGAAGGATTTTCACTGGTTATCCGTTTTTCGAATTCGATGGTTCGGAATGGTCGGACTTCTGAGTCAGATGGAAGGGACTGACCATTCCCCGGTGTCAGTAGTCGACGATTCTACGGTGTCCGTAGTTGACCATTCTACGGTGTCCGTGGTCGACCATTCAACGGTGTCCGGCGTTGAGCATTCCGCTGCCGCGAGTGAACAAACTGAAGGGAGCCGAACTGATACGAAAAGTGCCGAGGAGACTTTGCCAGAAATGTGTCAAGAGACTGAACAGATCAAAGACAGTAATGAGGCCGAAACAGTGAAAAGTGATGACAATACAAAATTGGATAACGTTAGCGAGGTAAATGATTCTGTTTAATACCTTCTCCAAATTTTGTAGACTCATCAATTTTGATTAAAAAGTCAAAACGCTGAAAATTATTACAGAATGGTTTAGTATTTGAGGGTTAGACTGTAATAATTGTCGAGACAAGCATATTTTTAGGTCTTATCAGCACACGGTTTCTTAAATAGACAGTAACTGTGGCGCCAACAATTTTTTTGTTTGTTTTCCAATGTGTTTTATTTAGTCTTTGGACACTCCCTCAAAATTAGGCGAAAATTGAGATATTCGCGGATACAGTGCCTTGAATGAATCCACATTTACTATGCAATGAGTCAACCTACTGCGGTTGTAAGAGGACTCAAAACTTAAAATCCTTGCGAGAAACCAAAACTAGATCGGAAAATAGACAGAGGCTCAGCTGAGGCTCGCGTTGCGCGCGAAATCCAAATCGGAGTAAAACTGAAATTTCAATGGGAATACGAGAGTGAGTAACGAGTGGATAAATGGCTGGTGAAGAATCAAACAAAAACAATCAAACAGGTCAAACGAAAACGAATTCAGTGATACTGCGGAGCCTATGGTATTTCGATAACTAATTTATTATAATAAATAGGTATTTGGACAAATACAGGGTTAACTCACTTAAGGAGGCACAAACGAGTAGAGTCGATTTCCGACGATTTAAGCTCATTTCCGACAAAAAGTGTCCTTAAACTTTTTTTTAGAGACTTTTTTTCCGGGTTATTCACGATTTAAGATTTTTTTCGTGTTTTCGATCTTACATCACTGAGATGGCCATATGTTCCCTAATTTACAATGCTGTCTTAAAAATACATCGTTGGAAAGAACGGTAAATTTCCTATCTCCCTAAGGTATTTGAAGTCTTGTTACTACAAAATGAACTAAACACGAGAATGTTTCACTTTTTGAAAATTTCTGTTTGTTTTAAGGTGCGTTAAGTATTCTAAATAAATTGTAAAAACCCGTACGCGTTGCGGGAAAAACTTGCCCCAAAATAATCTCCGCTTTCCAACTGTATAATTGATTTTTATTTTACTTTGTTAATTGGGGGAGAAAAGTACCTATGTTTGTATTTTAAAAACGTGGTTTTTCCTATGAAATCGAAGGTTTTCGTGAATAATAAACCCTATAAGATAATACAAGTTCGAGGTCAATTTCTACGTATTTTGTTACGCTAAATCGAATAGTAACACTCGCAGACCTCTCCAACTCCGTTACAACCGAGTTTTACACTTAAACAAAACAGTTATTAGTTCATTTGTGCTCTATTTTATGTGTTTTTTTAAGGGTACAACTTGTTAGTTAAAGTGTAAAATTCGGATGTAACGAAGTTAGGGAGATCTGCGACCATTCGATTCAGCGTGAGGAAATACGTAGAAACCGACCCCAAACTTGTATTTTCTTAGAGGGTCATTTTCACGAAAACCCTCGATTTCATAGAAAATAACACGTTTTTAAACATACAAACCCACTTTTCTCACCCAATCAACAAATTAAAATAACAATCAATTATACTGTTGAAAATTGGGGCAAGTTTTTCCTGCAACGCTTACGGTTTTTCAATATTTTAAACATACTTAACGCACCTTAGAAAAAAGAAACTTCAAAAATGAGAAATTCTCGTGTTCAGTTCATTTTTTCGTTTATGTGACCTATAGTAATCAGATTTCAAATATCTTAGAGAGATAGGAAATTTACCGTTCTTTCCGACGATGTATCTATTTTTAAGATTTCATTGTAAATTAGGGAAGATGTGGCCATTTTACTGATGTAAGATCGAAAACGCGAAAAAAATCTTGAACCGTGAATAATTCGGAAACGAAGCCTCTAAAAAAAGTCTAAAGGCCATTTTTGTCGGAAATGAGCTCTAAAATCGACTCTACTCGTTTGTGCCACTTCAAGTGTGATCACCCTGCATATACGTGCAATATGGGTTAAAAAAACTATTTTTACATTTTTCAACGTAAAGTTGTAATAAAAAACCATAAAAACGTCAAAAATCGAAACAATCGTCCAGTTTTCTTTAGATAGGACATACACAGTAAGCCATTCAGTTTTTTTCATGCTGTGCAGTTGTCCGTTGTTTTTCGAGCAATGCACTTTCAAAAATGAAATATGTACCTATCTTCGGTAATAATTTTAAACTCGGTATGTATACAATAGGGCTTTGAAAATAGAAAACCAACAGCACCATAAACAAGATAGCTATAACTGATTTTGGAGGAAAAACGCCTGTCAAGATTGGTGGGCAGTACTGCTTCCCCACATATAGAAACATGGATGCATAGAATTAGTTGCATATCGAAGTAGGTATGAGTCTAAATGGTTAAATAAAAGTAGAACAGTAATATAAGTGTAGATACGCTAATATACGAAATAGGGTTGTAATGATATAAATATAAGGCGATGGAACTGGTCGCACAGTGAACAAAGGTCATCCCGGCACAATCCCTGAAAATTCATTAAAATCAGTCCGTTAGTCTCGGAGTGGCACCTAACATCAGTTTGCTTGAAAACCGTAAAGACCGTTGGACATGGAATATAATAAATGGACATGGAATATTTATTAAATGGAATATGATCTTTCTTCTTCCATGTCGTTGGACCTGTTAACGGGCCCCCTCTTGAGGGAGGGGGGACTCCACTGAGGGGGGGGGGGGGGTCGCACCACCAAGGCACCACTTTCTAGCCCTAGCCCAAGGGTGTGGGCTAGGAAACCCAACGGAAACTACAAACGTTCGTGAAATCATGGGCGTCAATTTAGGAAAGATTAAAAAAAATGACGTTATGAGAAATTCACGTTTGCGCATGCGCACACAATACAATTGATTCGAAGGCAATGAACTTTACAGAGGACCACCTTTGAGAAAACCCACATAGTCTCTGTAAATGTCATCAGAAACAGTCCATTAGTCTGGAAGTTTTGCTAATGTCTACAAAATGTAGTTTTGCGCATGCGCTATTGTCATTACTTTACCAATCAAGATATAATTCATGGAGCATCTTTTTAGAACACATATCGTCACTATTTTCGTGTTCGATCGTCACTCCCTGAGTTCGAACGATATTGGACAGTTTGATCATGAGAAATCGACGTTACATACAAGAAATTCACGTATACACAGAATATTATTAATCCAACGGCAATGAGTTTATAGGACATCGATTTGGAGCTAATCTGCACTATCCCTGAAAATTCCATTAGTCTTGCAGTTATGCATTTGTCAATTAATCTTAGTTTCGCAAATGCTTCTTTTAGTTTGTGTTATTACTCTACAAACCACTATATAATTCATAGGGTACCTTTCTGGAACATGTATCCAACTACTGCCCGAGTTTGAAAAGATAGATCAAACGAATAGTTGATGACAAATTATAAGAAATTCACGTTTGCACACGTGCACAGATTACTGGTGATCTACCGGCAATTAAAGTTATAAGGGTCCGTCTAGTACCTAACCCGCACAATCTCTGAAAATCTCATCAAAATCTGACTAAAACTTGGTATAGTTTTGGGCGTAACTAGGAATTAGCACAGACAGATATCAGCCAGACAGATACGGATTCATGAATAGATCAGCTATGAAACTCTGAAACTGAAACATTTTTTCGATCTCTCACATGAACACAACTTTCAGCTATTTTATCCCAAGAAAAAACGTTTGTAATCCCTATCTTGTTGTTACATTATTGTACACAACTCAATTATTATTATTGACTTTGTACGAGTATTTACGGAACAATTCGACAGGCCATTAGAAAGTATTGTTTTTGGAAACAAAAAGATATTAATAAATAGGTAATAGATAATAACAGCGACGCAAGGATCGAGAGTGGACGCCCAGAGTTCTTAGGGCTTGTGGTTGGTGAGAAATACTAGATATCCCAGCGGAGAAGCTTGCTTGTTCTGAGTCCAATTGTCTAATTAGACTTACCTATACCCTTTTGACGGCCATACTGAATAAATACCTACCAAAATTATGTAGACATACAAATATAATTATAATGTTGGTATTAGCGTAGATTACCACACGTTGAAACCTGAATGAGTTTGATAGTTGGCATTCGAATATCGAAGTTTGAATGATCAAATCTCGTTCAAAGGTTAGGGCTCTAGAAATAGAGCAATTAGAGGTTGTGGCAGCCACTTACTCTAGCGTGATGGAATTCCAATTAGGATGAACCAAGTTGGAGTTGTTTTTGGAACAGGCGTCACCTCTTCCGCTCGCCTATCAATGCACGACGTCCGTCCAAATGAGTCATCAGCCAACTTCTGGCTGGGTATCAGATTATGCTCAGCATTTCACACTTCAATGGTACTTGCTGCACAACTGGGAAAATAACTAAATTATTCATTTATGTTACGGGCACAAGGAAAATAATAATATCTAACACACTAAAACACATATCAAATAATATTAATAATTAGCTGATAATTAAATGTTGGGACGAAATAACTGGAAGTGATGTGGATTACTCAATACCTACTAACTCTATTATCTATTCTAAAACGGTCAGCGATGATTGGACCTGTATTCAAATTTTGGATATGTGATTGTTACGGAAAAATGTATGTGAATGGTTGTACATTCCATTCATTGAATGACGTTTTCATTCATTAAAATTGAAATTTCTCCACTTCTAGGAGAGAAAAAAAAAAAAAAAAAAAAACTGAATCATGGATAGGTTTTTGGGCGCTTTATTTTCATATCCACTTTTTTAATTTCCACGAAGCACGCTTCATCAGTTGCATAACGGGTTCTCGTTATGCTCCATTTCGTGACTATTTTCGTGTTTATATACTAAAGTAAAGAATTGAAAATGTAAAACTGCAATCAACCATTATAAACAAGAACAAGTGCGCAAATGCCTCCACGGAAATGTCGTTGAGGAATGAAAATTGTCGTCACTATCTATTTCTGCTTCAAACAAGGAGGAGTGCTTCGGATGCTCAATAACAATAGGTAACTAAGCCCGAACAAAACATCAAACAAGTTATAACGTCACATCAAGCTCGAAACCAGTGCATCTCAGGAATGTGTGTAGGGGAGAAATTGGCAGCGGGTTTCTGATCAATCAAGAATTTTTTTAATGACTGCCGAAAGATTGTACGATAAAAAATGGCAAAGATACAGCTCCGTAACAACGATTTGGTTGTAAACGAGAATCAACAGAAAATTTTGCCTCCCCTTAAAACTGTAGCTTCTTAAATGTACCAAAATGAAGACAAAAGTCATTGAGATTTGCAAAGGACAGATTGTCAAAAGAGTTTAAAATGTTAGATGCTAATAAACTAATTGACGAATATCAATTGACTTCGCGTAACCGCAAATGCCGTGGTATTGTCGAATGATAGAATTTTCCTAATCTCATTTCTTTCATTTGGCTACGTGAAAAATAGTATGCCTTTGGGCCATACGTGAAGCTAAGTGATGTCCAAGAAATTGAAACAGTTTTCGAAGAAACACCAACACCACTAGTCTGATAGGGAAATAAATTAACCCCAGGGGTCCCTCAGCTAATCAGTGCGCAGTATTATAGAAGTCGTAAAGGTGCTCCATTTCAATTTTCACCTCTGTAGGTCGATTAGGGGAAAAAATAGCTTCAGGCGTCCCTCAGCCGATTAAGGCAGCTTCTATATCTTGTAATCTTTCTTTTTTTTCCAACAATATAACTTTATTGCAAAAAATGCATTACAGTTTAGAATAATACAAAACAATATATAAATAACATGATACATGGATGGGAGTCGGAGTCTAGTGACTCTCTCCCTCATATGCTATTAACAATCCGGTGTTACATCCTTGGTAGGGCGTTTGTGGTGAGGGTTATGGGAAGATTATGGTAAGAGGTTGACGTTTTGGAGTGCGGGCAGAAGATCGGTGTGGCGTTTTCTTTTTAGCCTGCGATTGGGCCGGTCAGGTGGGATGGTATTCAGAATTCCAGCTGCAAGTGGGTTAGGATGATGCAAGAGCCGTTGGTGGAAGCGAGTGTACGAGGCTTGTAGTATGTCCTGCACAGTGGGAATTACCAAATCTTTATGTAAGTTGGCGTTCCTGATATACCATGGTGCATCAGTTATCACCCTAAGAGCACGGTTTTGAAAGGTTTGAATACGTTGTACCTGCGAGTTAGATGCACCACCCCAGATTTAGCTCCCGTACTCCCATATTGGTCGTATGAGTATCTGATAGATAAGACGCTTGGTGTTTAATGAGAGTGGGGATCGCTTCCCGAGGAGAGGTTTGAGTTGTTTCAGGCGGTGGCGGCATCTTTGCAGGATGGCAGTGATATGATCATTGAAAGTGAGCCTTTTATCCAATGTAATCCCCAGGTAACGGACTTTAGTTGTAGAAGGAACAATGTCTGCGCCAATGCTCAAAACTGGAATATGATGGATATGGAGGTATGTGAATATCACAGAGCTGGACTTTTGAGGGTTTAATTTTATTTTCCATCTTGAAGCCCACTCATTCAAATCGAACGCGTATTCCTCGAGTTCCAGTCCGGCTCTCTCACCTCTAGGTGAACTGCAGAGGAAGGCTGTGTCGTCCGCGAATTGGGCAATGGTCATTGAAGGGGAATTCGGAATGTCACCAGCGTAGACTAAGTAGAGGAGGGGGCCCAGAACGCTTGTAATCGTATACTAAATCTTGTAATCGTGTAATCGTATACAAAAATTCTCAGAGGCGCTCTATTACAAATTTCAGTACTGCAGGTCAATAATTAGGAAAAAAAATTAGCATCAGGGGTCTCTGGGATGATCAGTCCGCCCTCGTACCTTGTCTGGAAGTCTCAAAGTTGTTGTATTTCAGCACTGTAAGTCGTTAAGGAAAGGAATTGGCCTCAGGGGTCCCAGAGGCTTGGAAGTCTAAAAGGTGTTTCAGTATTGTAACATTGTAACTGACACTCGTGCACAGTTTCTTAATCCATTTCTAAATACATAGTTTTCACAATCATTCACGAACATCAACTTCGTTGATGTCTTTGATGCCAAATCGTTTATCTACGTTGCCAAATGTACATTGATGGCAAATCGCTTATCCATTGTTAGGTTCTAAAAAACCAGTCTCGCAAATTTTCACTTCACCCCCAGTCAAAAAACATATCCATGTTGAGGAATTGGGATTCCTATAATACTGAATTTGAACCATTCATTTAGTTGAGTCAAATATCATCCATATTCCCTGCCACAGAAATTTTAGTTATTGAGTATAAATAATATAATACAAATAAATTAATAAATTATAGAGAAAAAATTCTTAAATACTTGTTTTCACATTTTTTAGTTGGTTTTTGATCAATAATTTAGCTTCGCATTTTCATGTTACAGGAGGAGGAGGTGCAAGTCAAAGAGCTGAAAAGCATTCTGAAACGGAGGGGGCAATACACGATGAGGAAAGTCAAAGTCGATTTCGATCTGATTCCGAAAAGAATACCTTTCGATGAAACAAAAGATTACACAATAGAAATACAAATCGTGGACAAAGAGCCGGTTAAAATAAAATCATGGGCGGCACTTTTCGCAGCAAAGAAAGCTGAGGCTGAAGCAGAAGAAGCTGCTGCTGCTGAAGCAGAAGCCGCGATGAAGAAAGCGGAAGAGCATCAGAAGAGAGAAGCACTGAAGAGAGCTAACAAAGCAAAACTGCTGAAGAAAGAGGCGGATAAAAAAAACGACGATGAAGAAAAACTAGTGCTGGAAAAGGAAAAGACTGAAGAATCCACTGAAGGTGCAAAAGCTGAGCAGTTAGAAGAACAGCAGACACCAAGCATAGTTGAAGAGTGTAGAGTTAGAATGATAGAAAACATAGCTCAAGAAAAATATGAAGCAGAAATATTGAGCGATGCGTCGTCACAACTCAATTCAGAAGTTGAAGTAAGTGCAAGTGAAATTTCGGACAGTGAAGTGGTGCTGACAGATTCAAATGTTGACGAAACTAATCTGGCCACGGAAAATGGAATTGAAGCTCAGAAAAAAATCAGCGCTGAAGAAGAATTAGAACTGCATAATGCTACTAGTGATGAAGTATCTGAACAAATAAGCCAAAAGGTGTTGGGTGTTGGCGATGATGGCCATCAACTTCGTAAAGATTTGACGGAATCGGAAGACGGATCAGTAGTTTCTACAGATGAGAGTAAGTCAGAAGGGGGAGTTGGTTCTGTTGATGTTTCTGAACAGCTAAGCACAGAAATGAGAGATGGTGGCAATGGAACTCCATTGTTTGAAGAAAAATCGTTGGTTTCCTCGGACGATAGTGAGTCAGTAGGTGGAGTCAGTTCCACTGAAATTGTGCTCCTTGAGAAGCTACAGTTGCCTGAAGAAGTTTTAACAACGGCAGTAACTATTGTAGAGGACATCCTCGCCCAAACTCCAGCCATAGTGAAAGCATTGTCTATTGATGAGGAGGGTGGAACCGATTGTCTATCAGCAAGTACGGATACAGCAGGATTGAGAGATCTTTACAATGAGGATAAAACTGAGTCGAACGTTGAAGAACTCCCATGCGAAGACCAAATGGACTCTTTAAGTGAAGAACTGCCAAACTTGTCCTTTTCAGATTCAACCACAGATGGGAGTAATCGCAGTACTGCGCCAAGTAGCAACATATTTGAAAAAGTGCAACAAGACACAACAAGCCCCCCAGAAGTGAAAAATTCAGAAAATAAAATTAAAGACGCGATAAGTCTACCCGCTGAACTCAAAGCAAAAGTAAACAATACTGTAGTGTCCAAAAAGTTGAACGAATCGTTAAAAAAAGCTAGTCCAGAAATCATACAGTCAGCGGTTAGGGTATTGGTAGAAATTGAAAAAGTAACATTAGCAGTAGTGAAAAATTTAGAACCTCTGGTGCCTTGAGTGTCAAGAAGTACATTTGGAATGAGCAAGATCGATCGAATCAGAATCAGCCCATTTCGAGACAATCGATGGAATTTATATAGTGTGAGGGCGTGTATCAAGACATGATTAAATTTAAACAACAATATTGTTAGACAACTCGCTTCATATTAATTTTAGCAAATAATAAATTAATGTTTGAGTGGGGTAGAGTTTAATGCAGATGCTCTATTAATTATTCAAGTGTATCGACAAGAAAAAGAAGTAAATTTTATTCTATAATATTCACATTTACGAGTAAATTGACGTTCTTAATCTCTACGTACGTACCTGCTTATTTAATATATATTTGTACAAAAAATGGTGGAATATTAAATACCTACCTGCTTTGTTTCATATAGGTTCTCTTGTTATTTATTGGGCACTAGAATGCTTTTTCTAATCATAGTTAATTAAAATTGGTTCGCAAGTATATTTAAACGACTGTATTTATGTATTTACCGACTTGACGAAAAAATGTTTGTACTCATAATTTTCTTGGAATCTGCTTGCTATACTAGATACTGATAATTCGACTTATACATTATGGTTGTTCTAAAAGCTTTCACAGGTCGGATTGATCCAAATTCAACAATACATGGAAATCAAGATTACCTATTATTTTATTTTTTTCAATTTACTATTCATTATTATTTATTCATTCGTTTGTTTCTTTTGTATTTTTTGATGAAGTATGGGATGTACATTCTTTGAAATCATGTATCATATCCTTGTGATAAAATGGAAAGAAATGGATCTCAAAACTTGAATATCCGCTTGTTTGATGTACTAAGCTGACATTCTATAAGTTTTGAACAACCGAAGGTAACAAAAATAGACAGAAAGAAAATCTACAATGAAACGGAGCACTCACGTAATGTATAAAGTTATGAAATATTCAATAATTTATTAAAGAAACGTGATTAGATAGTAAATAAAGTAACTTCTGAAATAAGCCGTAGGTATTTTGATTTATGTACCTTTATTCTAATATAACACAATTGTATGTATCTATTTTTGTTCAAAATGTATCAATTTTAGGATAGTAAGAGATCGCCTTATGTTTTTTTGTCAGGAAATTATTACCCTATGCTTATTCCATACAACACCAGACCTAGTGATGATACACTCCCACCCTGTAACTTAATGCATCCCACATGGTAAGGACGGTAGTCGATAGTTGAGAAATGAGCAATATTGATAGGTCGAAAGGATAGATTTAAAAACTATCGACACTTCAGATTGCAGCATCTCATTTTCCCCACCTATTCAATATAGAAATTGTTGTGACTCCAAAACTAATTGGCTCCAGTCGTCTTGACTGACTGAATCTGAATAAATTGAAAGAATTCAGTGAACTTTATGAGAAGGAGGTTTGAGGAAGGGAAGGAAAGATCACTTCGGAATTAGAAATCCCAACAGTGAAGAAGGAGATCGCCTCAAAATTAGGACCCAGTACAGCACAGGATGAGGCTTTGGAATCAGAGACCCCTGAAATAGAAACTGGGATCTCAGGATTGGAAACCCCGTACACTAAAAGCTAATAAAAAAAAAATATATAAAAAAATTCCAGTCGTGCAGCACGATCATATGAGCGAATTTTTGAAAAATGATCGTACATTATAACTTTACATTGTTTTGAAATTTGAGCAGTTCAAGTATTAAAAAATTTTAAAACTACCTATTTATGGCCAAAAAAGATAAACAAAATTATTTTATTCTGCAATTTAAAAAATGTTTCATGCAAATATTACCGATTTTTACAACTAGCGAACGGCATTATTTCGATTTTTGACTGATTTTTCAACTTTGAAATTTTTAAAAACTTGATACATATTCTTATGGGAAATTTTACGCTGATTCCGAATATAGGTACCACATGTTAGTATGCTGAAAAAATTATTTCGCACAACAAATCGCAAAAAAACAGGCTATTTTGAAATTTTTGACTACATTTTTGAAAATTTTAACCCGAAGATGTAATCCGATCATGCTGGCCAACGAACTTGAACTTTCGTTTTGTGTCCTTAAGATTTTAAAATTTTTTTGAAGTTTCAAGTACAATTCTACGGACAGTTATCGTCTGGAATGACACATACATAATACATACATACAAACATACATACATACATACATAAAAAAAATGCGTTAAACTTCAGAATATGATTCAGAATAGCCTGTAACGGATTGCTGCATAAAAAATTTTCAAAAATTCACATTCTACAAATTTTGAGGCGAGAGCAATAG
Source organism: Adelphocoris suturalis (assembly GCA_030762985.1). Taxonomy (NCBI): domain Eukaryota; kingdom Metazoa; phylum Arthropoda; class Insecta; order Hemiptera; family Miridae; genus Adelphocoris; species Adelphocoris suturalis. The sequence continues at coordinate 52,146,531 of CM061048.1, forward strand.
AATAATTTTCTTCAAAAATTCGCTAAAAGCTGGACATGCGGACACCTATCATCACCGTTGCTAAGAAACTTGGAATGCGCTTAAAAAAACACACTACTTTTCACTGTCAGGCAATGCGCGTGATGTGGACTCTATGAATCTCACTGTTCTTGGATTTAAGTTCGTACGCCTCTCTGGACATTAGGGTGCCCGCTATTTTGAGAAAGGTGGAATTTTGATGACCTCCACCCGAAATTTGGTTTAAAATGTCAAAAAAATTACCCCTGAATTTTTTCAGATTTATTGCACAGTAAAAACCTATGCCGGTAGATCGATTTTGGTTTTTGAAATACGCTTTTTTACCAATACCAGACTTTTGAAAATAACTTTTACAAACTTCTTTGTAAAATTATGAAACTTCGTTTACTTAAATTTTTCGGAGTCGCTGAACTCGAATATGCAGTCAAAACAAGTCGACAGCACCACCTTAAGACAGTTTGGAATCTCAAAATCATGTCAAAAAATGACAATTTTTTAAAATTCATTGTGAAATTATGAAAATTCGTATTTTTACGTATTTCTGTTAGAATTTGATTTTTTGACAGCAAATTCAAGTTCAGCGACTCAAAAAACATAATAATACGAATTTTCATAATTTTACAATGAATTTTAAAAATTTGTCATTTTTTGACATGATTTTGACGATTTTGAGGTTCCAAACTGTCAAAAGTTGTTGCTGTCGACTTGTTTTGACTGCATATTCGAGTTCAGCGACCCCAAAAACGTAAGTATACGATGTTTCACAATTTTACAAAGAAGTTTGTAAAAGTTATATTCAAAAGTCTGATATTGGCAAAAAAAAAGCGTATTTCAAAAACCAAAATCGAGCTACCGGCGTAGGTTTTTGTTATGCAAAAAAACTGAAAAAATTCAGGGGTAATTTTTTCACATTTTAAACCAAAGTTCGGGTGGAGGTCATCAAAATTCCCCCTTTCTCAAAATAGCGGGCACCCTACTGGACATGCAAGAAAAATTCTAGTAACAAGCACAACTTGAACCATTTTTATAAAAATGTCATCCTATTTCTTCCAAAGCTCCAAGATAGCTCCAAGCATCATTTTATCTTTTGGGAGATGAACATTTTTTTTCCCCCCGCATAGATCAAAAATTCCACTCCCATTGAACAATTCCCACCATTCTGAATAACTTTGGTTTCGTGTTTGTCTGTGTCCGCAAATCCTTGTAAAAACCTGTTTCTATAGTTTCCATAACACTTTGTAAATTTTTCAAGGATGCGCTAGTTGGTCTAACACCGGCCATCTCCCACATCAGTTTCACCTCTCAAAATCATTGGTTTTTCATGGCCCAAACGCAAACGTAAAATCCGTTAGGCCTCATTCGCCCGTCTTTCTAAAATTGAGAGGGTAGTTCGAAAGTGACGATTTGATTACCCCATCAGTTTTATCACAGTTGTATCTTTATAGTAGCTGCTGAGCATGTGCGAACCGCCAATTTTCGCAACAAGCATGACTTCTATCTTTTTTATCCAATTTCGACTGAATTTTCAGACATTAAACGATTTATAATATTTCAGTATCTCTATACATTCATGTTACGGAAAAAACTATTGTTGTCTCCAAAATCGAAATTTCTACTCAAATTTCCGTTTTAGACCATTCTGAACAACTTTCGTTCCGTTTCTGTCGTGTGTGCACTCATCCCCGTTACAAGCCCGATTTCCGTATTTTATTATACAATTTTGATGTCATTTTCTTACCATGAACAGCCCTCAATTATTTCCTCAATCATCGATTTCTACTCAAATCTAGACCATTCTGAACAACTTTCGTTCCGTTTCTGTCGTGTGTGCGCTCATCCCCGTTACAAGCTTAATTTCCATATTTTATTTTACAATTTTGATGGCATTTTCTTACCACCTCAATTTTTCAATCATCGTTTTTCCACCCCCTAGTCGCCCGATCTCGCTCAGATTCGGAATATGATTGGAAGAAGACGATTTAATCATTCCATATCAATTGAAACACGATTGTATCATAAGTAGCTGCAGCGGAAGCGTGAATATTGAATGCTTATAACAAGCTTAACTTCTACAGTTTTCATCTGCTTCTGATGAGATTTTCAAAAAGAAATATAAGGGTTAGGCTGTAAATGATCACCTTTCAGTTCCATTGTTCACAAATCAATATTTCAATCTGCGCATGCGCAAAAGTAAATTACGTCTATCATGATTTTCTCTTGTCCTAGTGGTCTGATCTCGTTCAAATTTGGAGGATTCTTGGGAAAAGACTATTTGATCATTCCATATCAATTTAAACATTCTTGTATTATTAGTGGCTGCTGTGCATGCGCGAATTTAAAATCATTGCAAGAAGCTTAATTCCTACAGCGTTATCGTCCGATAAATGAAATTTTCATTGAATGTTAACCCGCTGTATACGATCCTCTTTCAGTTTCATTGTTCTCAAATCAATATTTCATTCTGCATATGCGCAAAAGTAAATTAGTCTAGCATAATTTTCTCTCGTCCTAGTTGTCTGATCTTGCTCAAATTTGGAGGATACTTGGGAAAAGACGATTTGATCGTTCCATATCAATTTAAACATTCTTTATCATAAGTAGCTGCTGTGCATGCACGATTTTAAAATCCTTGTAAGAAGCTTAATTTCTACTGCGTTCGTCCAAATCTCAGTTTTATTGTTCTAAAATCAATACTTCACTCTGCGCAGGCGAAAATGTTAATTACATCAAGCATAATTTTATCGTTTCCTAATGGACCGATTTTACGTTTTATGCTAAATCTTGATTTAGTATTTCCTCCAACCATAGGAAACCTGCTATTGGATCTTTAAGGCTTATTTTAAACATTTCAGAGATCTAGATATCTTCATGTTACAGATATGATGAAGCTATGTGCCACTTGGTAGACGTTTTTTCCATTTAGTAGTTACTAATATCGAGTACCTAACGTGGTACAGCTTCGGTTGCTGTGCCTGAGGAGGACCCTCGACGTGGGAGGGATCTTGAAAGAAAGTCAGTATAAGAGACTCGCCCCTCCTCACCGGCCCTCAGTGCACAAGTGTCAGTTCTCGTGAGATGGCGGAGCTCGCGCTGTTGGTAAGTTCCCGACTCTCGTACGTCTTTTACAGAGCCTCCAAATCAGCTAAAGGAGCTGTACACACACCGAAACCTCTTCCACAAACAGCTGTAAATATAGTGAAACATTCTGGTGTTCCACCTTGTTGTGAGAGCGAGAATTATAAAAATTATATTGTTTACGTTCTTAAAAATATTCCCTATCAGAAATTACATATTGTTCATTATTGACATAATGTTCAAGAATGATGAAGGAGGGTAAATCTTCGAATCATCTTGAATCACCCCAAAAGACACTACAGAAATAGGCAATAGGAATAGCGCATCCAATACAACCGATCAATATTTCACCCAGTCTAATGGTCCAGAATAATTTTGTAGTTTTCTCCGATATAGTTTATGAAACTTGGATTGGGCATTAGGGATTTTTGAAATAAGGAGCCTAAGTAGTAGCCCGATTTCGGCGTGATTTTCGAATTGTTTGTCATAACGAAAATGATATCTGAGGCATTACTTGCATGGATAGTACTCATACGCATCACTATGATTCTTAGTGAGGTAATCTTATTCTTCAACTCTAATTTCTGAATTCGTCCGAGTAAATCATAACGTAAACCTGATTACTTTAATCGCTCATTTCTGGCAGAGAAATTGGTAATGACGACTCCGGTCACTCTACTAGCAGTTTGGGGAACAAAACAGTTCAGTTGGTGCCCATACCTCTATGCCCACTCTTCAGTATGACGCCTGACATACCTACTGCATATTTACCTATTGCACATTTGGATTTCGCTGTCAAAATCGAATTTACTACAACAACAAACCCAGTTACTTCAACAACAGGTTACCATACTTCTTGTATCCTCATGCTCTGTCTCTTTAGCTCCAGCTCAACTATATTCCTTAGCCTCATTACCAATTTTGTTCATCAGTATTCGAATTATCAGTATAAATCGCAGTGGAAGTGTCCTGGGCCCATAACCCATAAGAATTAGCAGTGTAAATTTCAGAGTATTCTAATATAGGTTTTATTTTTACCCACAAGATACGATCGTTTTATAAATCAAAACAGAGACACGATTCTTCTCGAAAACATTTTATTACACATGAATTGTACCAAATTAAGACGAGTTAGAAACCAACCAACGATGCAATAAGCGGTTCTTCAATAAACAAACGAATTAAATTCCAACCATCTGAAGTTGGGTAACGTAATGGCTTTGTAATTCGCATTCCGGGATGATTTCTCGCTCTTCTAATACTTTAACGCTTCTGAACCTAGAACGGTTGATCGTACAACGCCTCGAGTGATCGCATTCGATTCATTGAACTGAGTTTTGCACAACTCGAGCATCACCAAAAGAAAAAACTTCCTTCTAAAGTTTTTAAGATCTTGATTTATTAGATGATATTTCAACCCTAGAATTTCGTTCACCCTTTGGAGTTAATCAAAAGTAACGCCGAGATTACAGGGCCGGGACTTTTGAACCGGATTTCATTAACTTCAAAGCTACGTATTTTGAAACGTAAACCAATACATTTTGAGGTTGGGAGGGGGGGGGGGGGTGTTGTTGAGGGAGGGGGGGGGGGTTAAAATTTGCTTTCTTGGTCGAATACAAAGGTGCATTATTGAAGTAATAAACCAATATATGACTATCTGACATTGCTATGTAGGTATACAGTCAATTAATCTATTAAAAATAGAAAACTGATCAGGAAAGAGCTCATTATTTCAATTGTTAACAGTCACCCTGTCAAATTTCAACTTCAGAGGGCGAACAGGAGATAATTTAGCTCACTCAGCTGACCAGGAAAGAGCCCATCATATCGTCTCATGTCCCAAAGAGTCACCCTATCAAAGTCAACTTCCTTGGGTGAGGAGAGAATTTAGCTCACTCAGCTGCTCAGGAATGAGCCCAATTTCAATCGTATCTTAATGTCCCAACGAGTAACACTATCGAATTCCAACTTGGGTGAACAGGAGAGTTTTAGTTCACTTAGCTGATTAGCAAAGATACCATAATTTCAATCGTATCTCAATATCTCAGAGGGTCTCCCTATCAAATTTCAACTTCGTAGGGAGATTAGAGGAGATTCAGCTCACTCAGCTGACTAGGAGAGATCATTATTTCAATCGTCTCTTTATGACCCTGAGAGTCACCCTATTGAATTTTAACTTCCCAGGCGACTTCTCAGTATTTAAAGTAGCTGCTATTTACTTTCACTAATAGTACCCAACCATTTAGTGCCTTCTTTTCTAAGGAAGTCTAATTTCGTAGTACGAGAATTAATGAAGTTATTATTGTTGCTAACTACCTTGTTTACCTACTTTTTTTACCATGCTGAGCTCAGCTAACGCGCAAGGTACGGGAGTGCGGTTAACGAGAAAATGTTCAATAGAATCACATGATCCCAACGAGTGGTGAATGATTTTTGTACGATGAAAAATGGCAAAGGTGAAGTTCCTTAGCCATGAATCGGTTGTAAGCAAAAATCTTCAGAAATTTACCTGTCGCTTTTTGGTAACGCTTTTCGAGTTCGGGTACCAAAGACTTTGGACTATGTCAATAAGTACTAAAAACTGATATGCTTCCAACGCTGAATTGGTTTTTCACCACTTTGGTTTCGAATTCCCCGCAATCATGGTGACAACATTCGCAATTTTCTTTCACTCATGTACGAATAAATGAATGGTGAGTTAATTGGATCGTGATAAGATCCACCAACCTTCTCCAATGATTCATATCTCGGCTAGCCCCCTCGCCGCTATCCAGGGTGGTGAGGCAATGAAGCCTTGAGAAAAATTATTCGCTAATTAGCTGGAAATCTCATTTTCGACGTCTCCAGCAAATCCCAACTAGCGATTTGAAATCTTCATCCTCAAAACCAATTAAAGCACTGCAAAACGTAATACAGCGGTTTATTGTTTCTGGATTTGATAGCCCATCTGAACAGACCGCTAGGCCTGGTCAAATGGCAAGTATCCAACTCCCATACCCCTGAACATCTCACCAACATTTCGGGAATGCGGGTTCGAAGAATTTAGTCCCATACCTTGTGAGATTGCCATTCATTCAAATGTAACAGGTTATTATTCAAACACGGAGTATAATAAAATCCACGCATGTAAAACTAAAACTTAAAAAACGATTCATTGACATGATTTTTATCAATAACAAACAGAAAGTCAGGAAAATATCTATATTTAAGAAATATGTGATTCAGATTAAGGAAACGGATAATGTTTCATGCCTGAAATTTTAGCACATTGAGTGTAAAGAAATTTTTAACTACCAATTGTTTGGCAAAAACTCATTCTAAATAATATACTGCGATTCAAACCTTTTTTGGCAGTTTTGTCGATTTTTCAGAAAATTGTAATGAAATTTAAGTATGTTTTTCAGCAGAATTTTTCGTAGTAATATTAGTTATGCTCTAGTTCATTACCGATGGACTACTGTTGATTAAAGCTCTGCTAAAAAATGCAAACTCAACGAGTTTTAATCGTTTCAAGCAATTTTATGTGATTTTTTTAGCATATTTTTTTGGATTTGGCAAATTGTACTCAAACTCGTCCCTTTGTTTGGAAACTTTATTTTTTGGCTCAAGAACGGAATATTTATCTCAATTCTAAGGAAAGTTATGTTCTGGAATGATATATTTATGTATAATATATGTATATTCAGGGTATCTCACGGATTATGCACTAGCGGCATCTTCGATGTTCACGCGAATGTACAAATTCCGCTACACAGAAATTGGTACTTGGTTGATATTATTGGTAAGCAAGATAAATTGAGCTTTGAACTGGGTTGATCCATTCTATTCATCATCCTTAAAAACATCAAACACTACAATAATCAAGATTTTGAGATTAATTGTCGTTCGATATCGTTGATCGAAATGGATCGTTCTGGAAGTCAATCGATCCAACACGTCATAAACTATCGAAATTCACACCAAATTCGTGTTTCTGATATGGATTGTTCGACATCGTCGACGACATCACCACCAAACCGTGCTGGATTGACATCCAAAACCATACAGCATATTCTGTGTGTCTAAGGGGTCTACCTTTTAAATTTCAAGTCGACAGCTTCAGAATTGAGGCCTGTAGAGTGGATCAGAGACATAAATACCAGACATAACACATTTACGGAAAAACGATTTATCTTCGAGAACTTTTTAGTTCATCTCATTACTTAATCTCATCTAATCTTACAACTAGGTCTTATCATTTATCTCATTACTCAATGGAATTTTAGCTTTATCTAATTTTACAAACAATTCAATCCAATACATACACAATTAAACTCCATCACTAGGTGTTACTTTTAACTCCAGGGCACTCAGAAAAATGAGTACAGTTCCATCCAACTAGAGCCATTCAATGAATCAATCAGTTCCACCCTCGTTAGCCATTTAGCGAACTTTCTTGGAAAATTAAGCTATTGCAATGACTCAGAAAAGTTTTAAATAAAAATTTTTGAAAAATTCCTTCATTGAAATCCGTTTTGAGGCATTCTACAACGATTCCTGAAATTTACACTTTTCATATATTTATACATATATGTGTGTGTGTGAGTTTTATTCCAGAAGATAACTCTCCTTGGGATTGAGATAGAAATACCGTTCTTGTGCCAAAAAATCAAGCATTCCAAACGCAAGGATGAGTTCGTTGGCCAAAAATTTTAGAGCACATTAAATTGGTCAAATTTCTAAAAATATAATTAAAAAATCACTACAAATAGCTAAAACGGCAAAAAATTTTTACATTAGGGAGAAAGGAAATTGGCAAGAGGGGCTAAACAACAACAGTTAGAGCACACTTGAATCAGGAGCTCTCCGCCCCTGACACACCTATATGTAGGCCAGCAGGCTGCGAAATGAAATAACATAATAATTAAATATGTACCTAACTACCAAATTAACTATAAAGTCAAAAAATACGTACACAAAATTTAGAAAAGGATGGATTTTTAAGACATTTTCCTATGAACAACAAAAATGAAAATTTATAAGTAACAAAACCCTTCAACAAATCAGTAACCTGATGTTGAGTTCCTACACTACATGCAGATACATGTTATGTCCATGGATATGTATTATTTTTCCACCAGTGAAATATGTGTAATGTGTCTGAAGTTCAAAATGTCTCAATTGAATTAGCTCAGTCAGCTGATAAGAAAAGAACTAATCAGTTCAATCGTCTCTTAGAGTTCCTAGAGAGTCTCCCTATCTAATTACAACTTCCTAAGATAAACAGGAGAGAATTTAGCTCACTAACAAAGAGACTTTAAACAGCCATGCAATTTTGAACTTCCCAAAAAATTTCTAATGATTTCTGATTTCATTCTTGCAGTATAGTTTCCGAATTCGTTTATCGGTATCGCAATACAATTTTTGATCTGAAAATTGGGTTGAATTTAAAAAACACGTGACCACCAGCCCATAGACATGCCCATGTCAAAATTATGTACCACTCACTTAAAGTGATCAAAATTGAGTGAAAATACAATTGATAGTTATATCAGACCAGCACGGCCAACGCAGTGGGTTGACGTTTTATCTGGACCAGACAAGGTCCAGTCCCTGTTGTCGTACCTGAGAGCCGCTGAGCTCTACTACCACGAACTGTGATATCTGATCTGTGATATATTTTTGCACAATATAGTCATAGTTTTATTTCTCTTTGGCGATTATATATAGTTTTCGTATTTAGGTTCTTGAGGGTTGGTCTGGTTGGAGGAGACCAACCCTCAAGAACCTAAATACGAAAATTTAATACTGAGTGGTCAAGAACATTTGTCATTATTATATATTGTAACATATATTTAGATATTAGCCTATTCTAGATCTAGTCTTAGTTGTACTATTTTATTTTTGAGGTTTTATTTTTATTTTTTATCCGCTCTGGGGGCTAAACAGTGGGTATCGCTGTACCCATAATTTTGTCCTCCTCCGATTTGCCATTGGAGTCCGTGATGGCGCTCCGTTTGGTGGTGGAGGGTAGCATGGCCCCCCTTGGAGTCGAGCCGCTTGCAGTGTCCCTTTGGGCGCCTTATTCGTTGCCGCTGGTGACCCTTATGGTTGAGGTGCGGCTTAAGCCACTAAATAAATAAAATATAGCAGACCAACAATTTCAGAACGGCGTGTGCATAAAATATGAACATCATACAATGAAGTGAACAAATCGTGTACTGATCTAAAGGGAAACGTGATTAAACTCGAGTGGATCCCCGAGATTCCCTTTGTTTCTACCTATAGTCAAACGGCTAAACATTGAAGATTGAGTCCTAGGGTGAACAGGAGAGAATTTAGCTCATTCAGTTGTTCAGGACGGACATCATTTCATTCGTCTCTTTTGATGTCCCAGAGGGGCTAGACTAAAGAGGCGAGAATTGAGCTAACTCAGCTGGTCATTTCTTTCGTCTTTTAATGTCGGAGAGAGTCTTCCTATCAAATTTCAAATTCCTAGAGTAAATAGGGGGGAATTTAGCTCACTCACTTGGTCAGGAAACAGCCCGTCATTTCAATCGTATCTTAATGTCCCAGAGTAGATAGAAAATCTCCCTGTCAAATTTCTACTTCCTAGAGTGAAAAAAAGAAAGAAAAAAAGAATTTAGCTCACTCAGCTGATCTGGAAATAGCTCATCACTTTATTCGTCCCTGATGTCCCAGACAAGCTCTCTGCCAAATGCTTTTCTTTTTGAAGAGGTTATGCAGCGATGGTTTTTCCGTTACTTTTGTGATACATTTTGATCTCGCTATTCGTAGATTTTTCTCCTCGTAGAGGGAGAAGGAGCTCCTTCCTCGAGTCCACCGTCACATGTTCTCTTATACAATCTGAGAGTCCTCTCCACTAGCAGAACTTCGCCATAGTTTGCTGATTCATATCTTCGTGCTCAAACATCTAAAGTGGTCCCGTTAGATCACTTGGCTGTATTGATGATTTTCTCACTGATGCGCCGATGTCGGCGCGACCCTTAGCCGCGCTCTACTGGCGCCGGCACCTGGTGGTCATAGTAGCCGTAATAACTGCGACTTCCTCGATGGCTGATTAACATTACCGCTGGTTCCTCATTACGGCTCAACGCGATTGACTACCTTCGTCTCATGGAGCAGATAGGTCATTTGACTCACCAGCATTTTTCTTTACTCTTCCCGTACCGTATTTTCGCGTAAACGCGTAAAACCCGCGAAGAGCAAGGAAACATGAAAAGTAATCCGTAGTTTTTTGTTGTAAACCAGAAATCTGTTCCGCATAAAAAAACTTTTGCCAAGTTGAGTGAATAATATAGCTTCCTTACATATTGAAACACGGACGTATAGAATTAGTTGAATAGCAATGTACGAATCAAAATTATTGAAAGCAAAATAGAACGGTAATTTATGTATATACATGTTCATATGCGAAATAGCGCTATGATTCACACACGCACATGCGCATACTCTACCATAGTTTATATACCTCATCATACATAGAATTCCAGCTAAGTGCCAATAGGCGCAATCATTGACCATTCAATTAAAATTGGTAGTAGGATAGTTTTGGAATTTTAGTTTTGCGATTGCACAATAGTTGTTACTAAGCCTATCACAATAAGAATCATAGGGTTCCATCCTGAAACCTTTACCTAACTAGTCCCAGAGTATGAACGAAATTTATCCAATAGATTGCACTAAATCGCCGTAATAAGAGATTCACGTTCACGCATGCGCATGTGCTACAATTAAACTGACGGCGAAGGAATTATTAGAGATCGTATCTGGGTAAACCCGTACAAACCAGAAAATTTTATCGAATAGGACTAAAACTTCCAATAGTTTTGGCCACGACAAAAGGAATCGTCACAGATAGACATACATTAGACAAGCAGATAGACACGGAACCAAAATTTATCAGCAAGCTATGAAATACAAAAAGCAAGTGGGTGTAGTTTTTGTTTTCAGAGTAAATATTTTGTCAACTTAAAAGCTCCCGTACCTTCGGTAGTGAGAAAGCAAAACCGAATAGTATATAGTATGTTATCGGCGAAAAAGTGTTTGATGATTAACATTTGTAGTAACTGACACATTGATTAATTTGGTCCCGTGTTGAAAAGGTTGCATGTACTCTGTAGATGGTAAAGTAAATTAGTTGTTCCCTGTGTTCTTAAGGTAGTTGAAATGAAGCTCCTTAAGAATAAGAAAGTGAATCTGTGTTCTGATTGTAAAAATTAATTTCATTTGCAAATAGATTGTCTATAATGCGAAAAGGGACACAAAAATTTCGTCACAAAAATCCGTCCCAAATCGAGCATTACTCTGTCACAAATTGAAAATCTGTCACAAATTGTTATTTCTCAGCATACCAAAGTTCGACAGACTGCCAGAGCCCCGAAATCTAGTACACAGTCTTTTGGAAACCTGTGAAAGTGATCGGGAGGAAATCAGATCAGATGTCTGAGCAATGAAGCTAAGTGCTCTCCTATACATCCTAGAGCACTGAAATTTTGTACACATCCTCTTGGGAACCTGTGGAAGTGATTGAGGAAGCTGGGTGAGCGATAAAGCTGACTTCTCTCCTGTACATCCTAGAGCCCTGAAATCTGGCACTCATCCTCTTGGGGAGCGCTGGAACTGATAGCGAGGAAGTCAGATCAGCTAGGGCTTCTTTTCGTTATTTTCTTGCTCTTAAGAATAAAAGCACGAAATATCTGCATGGTGTTTTTTTCCTTTAAATTTATAAACAGTTTCTCGTTTTAGATTGAACCTGTCAACGAGTTTGTTGACTTACTATGACGTTTGAGCGGACCATGAAGTCTTTAGATTTTTATTTATTGATTTTATTTTTGGGTATTGAGAAAACTTTTGGTTTAGTTTGGGATTTCATGGTTAATTCCTTCCCTCTACTTCCCGCGCCATATCAAGACTCTACTGCTGCTCGACCTTCAAGTGGCTTCCTGACCTACAGTCAACTAAACCTTTCACGAAGCCAGCGGCTACCTCATCATGACATAACCTCCTCTCATCCCTAACCAGCGTCGTGTGGTTTGGCGCCCCGAGCTCTAATTACTCGAAGCACCTCCGCTACTCCGAGATATTAAATAGTTCCTCGTTCCACTCCGCGAAAGCCTCTCCTCCTGCTAGCTCAATTATTATTCCGAAACAGAAACAAAACCCGAGTCCTGCAGTTTACACTAACTGCCACCTTTCTCCGTCAACAAAGGACCCATCTCCTGGTAACACGGTTATGAATTTCAAAAACTTCCTGGTTTAGTCACATTGAGGAAGGATGATTTCTTACCGTCCGATCTTTTATGGCGACCGGTAAAGTCGTAAAACATCTCGAGCATCGCAGGTTCGGCGGATTTCACTGATTTCGTCAGATAATTCAGCCTCTTTCTCTACTGGTGTTTTCATAACATATCTCGAGAACGGTGCGTCGTAGGGAAATATTTTGCGTATAATCAATGAAAGCTTGTAAAATTCTCTCCAACTTTGATTTCCTACACTTTTAAGCTATTTCCAACCCGGTCAAAAGTTATACGCTCCGGGAATTGACCAATAAATCATCTTCAATAATATCTATTCAAGTATGGAATCAAAGTTGCAGAGAATTTGACTAGCTTTTATTGAATATACGCTAAATATTTCCCTACGACGCACCGTTCTCGAGATCTATTCGAAAAACCGAAAAATGGGACCTTCTTTATCCCCCCCCCCCCTCCTAACAACGACCACCTAGGGGTGGGGACTTTTATTATGTTTACCTCCTAACTAGTCCAATCAAAGTTCCGAATTCAAACTGTTTACTTCAGACATTTCCATCCACTCGCCCTTTTTGAGCATTCGTTTACTGGCTATATAGTTTGGTGGTCTGAATGCTCGCAAGGTCGCATCTCAAAAATACATAACATCAAGTAGTTAATCCCTTAGTAAAAATTCAGATTAGTTAGACGAAAAGTTCAGAATTCAATAACCATCGTAACAGTTCGACAGTGACTCTTGTAATCCCTCGCATTGGCCATCGGACGGGCTTTGGACCAGTCACCTGAAAGCGCGATGGGTTTGGACCAAAACAGCGATGGGTTTGGCCATGGCCCCTGACGATAGGCAATGGGTTTGGGCAAAAATGTATTTCAGTTCACTCTTTAGTCGTTAATTTCACCACGGCTTTCAATTTCAACAATAATTGTATATACGAACGTATAGGTATATCTTCAGTCTTCAAAAGGTTCACTTTGTTACCGGTTAGTCACAGCACCCAAGTAATCCATAACATCGTTGTCCTCTTCAATCGCAACACACTCGAGTCAGTTATCACTCTAGTTTCCGCGTTGGCTGAAAAATTCATTTTGGATTACAACTTCCATTGCAAAAGTGTTAGATCTGACTGGAGTGTCGACCTTATCGGACTGCGACCTCATCGGGCCAAAGTCATCATGCATGACCTCTGAGCTCAAACTAATCGCTTCGAAACGGACCCCTAACTTCGCATTGGTCCTAAGTCATTACTCCCCATCGGGCCAGTTTGACAGCTTTGACAAATTTGGACAGCTCTCTATCTAGACAGGGGGCTCACCTGAACTGGGTACCAGCGGCAACTATACCACCTAAACTGGGCACCAGCGGCAACTAAACCACCTGAACTGGGCACTTTCCGAATCTTAGGTAGGCAGGGTCTTCTTCAGGTCATTGCCGATCTGGTCCAGTGGTGGTATTCTGGCCTATATGTCCAACTAATTTGAATTGTTACCGAGGGATTGACAACTTGATGTTATGTATTTTTGAGATGCGGGCTTGCAAACATCCAGACCACCAAATCATACACATCATTCTGACCTATAAGTCCAATCAATCTGAATTTTTACTAAGGGATTGACTACTTGATGTTATGTATTTTTGAGATGCGAGCTCGCGAGCATCCAGATCACCAAACTATACACATCATTCTAAAAGGTCACATCATTCTAAAAGGTGCGATCAACCAATCAAATTGACCGTAGGTTCTAACTCTGCGATTAGAGAGCGCGAGCTGGTGCCCACATTAAGTGAGGATTAGTGAACCCTTTTTGGCTGGTGCCAAGTTCGAGTGCGCCCAGTTAAGGTGGTTTAGTTGCTGCTGGTGCCCAGTTCAGGTGAGCCCTATACTAGTGCCGCAATAAGAGCAGTCGTGTACTTACGTCTGTGGTGCTTCCCTTCCTGCTCCTGCCAATAGTTGGCAACGTGTTGGCCGGTGAACAAACCCCTTCGGCATGCGTAAAGTTTACCATAAAACCCTTTGTCTCCCATGTTAATGGGTTTCGATGGCTTTGGAATTATATATTGATATTTCGAATGAGGATGAAAAATGGTGTAAAAAGAGTCCAAACACGAAGTAGAATTCTCAGTTAATAACACTAATAGAAGACGAAACCCCTATAATGATGGCTTATTCTATTAATACATGTAGTAAATTTGGTTCAAAATTTTGCATTGAATACAACTGCAATAAGGAAAAATACCTAAGTAAGGATTTGATCTGGAAAATATAATGTTCTCCGAAAGGAACCTCTTGTTTTTTGTATTTTATAATTTTGCTAGAGTAAGCCTGGAGCCCAAGAAAACGTGCGTTGAAAGATCAGGCCAGATAAACCACGACTATAGATCGTGGCACGAGTAAATATGCACAAAAATATGTCAGATTATCATAACAAATAATATCATCTATCATCATAAATATATCACGGATATCACAGTCTGTAGTAGGTTGAGCCCAGTGGCTCTCGGGAACAATAACAGAGAATGTCAACCCACTGAGGAGGCCTATGCTGGATTCGGTGGTCCACAAGGTATAGGCAGACCTCAAGGAAGTGGAGGATTGACAGATCACCTCACACCTCCAACATCAACAGTTTCTACGCTAATCAGATGTCTGTGGATAAGACGGGTATGGCCAGTGGCTACCCGATCGACCACAATTCTGGCTCTCCTTGTAAGCAGGAATACGAAACGGCCAACCATACCTTTACTCGGATTTTTATCAGAGATATGTAGGGTTTTCTGGAAAAATGACTGTCCATGAACCAATGACAGTTCACTCAGTGATCTGCACAACCGATTCCCAACAATGCTCAGGGAAACAGACAAGTCTTGGCTTTATTGGTTCATTTTCGACGTGACCTGCGAGCCATTGAGAAATATATTTATGGAAACGTAGACTCAGCCGTAGACATTTTGGAATAAAGGCACCGACATGAATAAGTGAGGTACAGCAAATCGTGATGCTTTTCATTTCGTTGGGTACGAAGAGTTTTGAAACATTCACTGAACCCTGACTCAGGTATTTTATCAATAACGTAACGTTACCATCGCATTATCGAAAGGTAATTTACTGTCTATTGCAGAGGATCTGTGAGCGGCTTGCCCTGTGCGTACCGCAATTTTCCGCAGCGCCGAGTCCTGAACGTGAGGCTTTTGTCGTTGTCAATCGCTCTCCGTCAACTAGCCTCGTGGGCTCCAAGCTATAAAGTGAATGGGATATACCCGCCTGGAGTTTTACATCCGATGAATATCACTTTCTTGGCTCTATGTGACTAACTCTGAGGCAATCATGACCCCTCCGCCGCGTCGTAACCCCTTGAGGGGTTGGGCGTGAAACGGTCGTCCTTGGAGGGTCAAAAGCCGAAAGATCAACGGATTTTGTCGCAATTGCCGTTGACGGCTGGTCATTGATCGGCCACCAAGAGATCATCGATTATTAACAATTCACTTTTCCTCAGGTTTTGGATATTCACATTCCGCTACATAATATCAAAGCCAATATAAAATGTTAGAATTGAGCGCATCAACATAACACCAATATCCAAGTGTGTTTGTTATACATATTATACATATTATATTACATATTATTATAAGTATTATACGTATACATATTATATAGGTCTCTTATTGATGCCACTCTACGACCTTTTTCTCAATGGGCAAACGTCTGCTGAAATGATAATATCTCCATGGATTAGAAATTTTTTTAAAGTAGGTACCAAATTTGGCATATACCATCATTACAAATCCTCAAAAATCTCAGTAGTTTCAGCACAGAATTCCCTTTTTTTTTTTTTTTAGGTAGTTCAGTACCGCATTTTCCAGTAATTTGAACACAGTATATGAAATTATGAAAACTTTAGAAATGATTGATAAATACCCTTCGCTAGTTACTGTATCTGAAACCTTTTTCATTGTAGGGACATTTAAGACGTGTTTACAAATCTGAATTGAAATGGAGATTTATGGAGCTAATCAGTTACACCCTAATTTCGAAATTACTGAAGGGTGTTGTACTGTTGGGTACCAAAACATTTTTATTTCATATTTTTGACATATTAGTGAATTTTTGAAGACACTAAGCAATTGCTGCAATGACTGCTATGTAAATTTGTATTGAAGCGTTCTAGAACTCTTCCTGAAACGCTTTTCCATAATTTTCTCTGTCAACTGCAAACATAAACGCATCGGGTCACAGCTCTATTCTTTGGGCTAACTTTAGACCTAAATAAACGGATAGAATGATCACCTGATCTGCGCGCTCATTATTTCTACACTACTACACATCAGATCTTCTCAATTTTTGAGCTTTTACACTCAAAACATTCTGTGGACATTGAAAACACAAATTTCCATTTCGATAGTCCTTAGTCTTTTTAAGAATGCTTTATTCTAAGGGAAACATATTTTAACGCCAGCCAAACAAATTTTTTTTCATTTTTAAGGTTTTGGAATAAATTAGTTTTGAAAATCGGAGTTTCAGTAGTTAGTACCACGTTCCATGCCCAGAAGAGAAATTGCTCTGTTTGTTCGTACCTGTAAAATGTATTAGTCAAATATCATTTCATGGAATGTTGAATCGATTCGAAATGTTTGCAACTTCAATTTTATTTTAAATATTTTATATTGTGTTTATTATTATTATTATTTTTATTTATTCTTATTTATTTAGTTTCGTTTGCTCTCTGTCCGTTGGGTCGTTGATACAACAGGGCCGATAGTGAAGAGATAAATGCGTAACATTAATTACCTTTAATGATTACCTAGAAAAAAATTGTTTAATCTTCTGATAAGTGGCTTGCGTCGAAAGCAATAACCCTCACTGCCTCACTCCCATACGTGTACTCTGTTGATTCTTGTGAACTTATTTCAGCCTTTTCTTATCCACAATTCCAATGGTTAGATTCGATTTCACCCGCATTACTGGGTGCCTCTGAAAGCATACGCACGAACGAGCACGAAACAATGGTGACGTAAAGACGAAAAATGTCTTCTTCCTCAGGTTATTTTCTAGCCCGGCTCGAAATCGTCCTTTTTATGGCCTCTAGCCACGGGGCTCCGCGGCACAACTACGAATATCTCGTGTCGTACAACAATCTACGTAGTTATTCCCCTGAATGACGACTCTAGAAGTCTCTTGTAAACCCCGTCTGCAATGACCTTCCAGTAAAGGTCTTGAAGACGAGGGACAGTAAATAAACAAGAGCCGAGAACAAATAGTTCATCAAACATGCTTCAGATGAACCGAAGGTTCAGTCAATAGAATTAATTGCAGAAAGCATGAAGAATGACTTTCGCAACATCACTAATAAATGAGTTCAGTGTCAGTCTGTCTGTAAGGATTCATGTCCCGGGCATAACTACAAATAATTACAGTCTAATTTTGATTTAAATATCAGACATCGTACGGGTGCTTAGAATCGTGGTTATCTTCAAACTGGCGTATAGAACAAGGGCGCTGTTTTTCACGGATGCGAATTCAGGTCCTCCGGCTGAAATGACGAACGGGCATGAGCAGTAAGAAATGTAGTTAAGAAGTCTTCCATGGTTATTTATTTTCCGCAAGACGTTTCAATCGTGAATGTAGGAAAGGTTTAGTGCATCCCCTTGCCTTCAATCTTACCTAAGCTTACGCCAGCCGCCACCACTAGCGCTAGAACCCATACGCAGAAAGCCGATATTGCGTAGACCCCATCTTGATTTGAAACCATTTTGCTTATAGCACATAAAATTCTTAATCACATAATCAGTCTACCTAATTCTCAATACTTAATAATTAAATTTACTTAATTATTTAATCCTCAATCAGTAGTTCGATTAGAAAAGAAATCAGGCCCAAGGGACCCGCAGCTGATAAGTGGTCCTCTAAATCACGTGAAATTGTTTTCAATGTGTCCCAAAAACGCTAAGTATATTTCAAATTTCATCGCCGTTGGTCGATAACGACAGAAATTAGCTTCAGAGCCTCTCAGCTGTACGAGTATTCTAGACGTCCCCAAGGAGCTCCCACAGATTTAAGCACAATAAGTCAATTACTAAACAGAACACATTAGGCTCAGAGAACCGTCAACGGATATGGTTGATTCACACCGGTTGAAAAGCTTGACCGTTTTATGTCTGAATACATTTTTGTAAATGATTTTTATGATAGATTTTTGAAGCATTATAAACACGTTGCAAATGTGAGTCCAGCGCGCCACTTCAAACAAGAATGGGGAACTTTCATGTATTGGAATTTCACTGTTTTGACCTCGGAGATTCAGCGCATTTGAAAACCCCTAGGTTCCAATTTTCAGCTCAAAAGACCGTTCAGTTTGGCTAATAAACGGGTTGGAAGATCTCGCGTGACGTATTAGTGCAAAGGAGCTGAGGGTTCCCCCCCCAGGCGGGAGGGGGCCGTGACGCCATCGTGCAAACGACTTTCAATAGCCGTATTACTGGTCAGATACCCATTATATAGCACGTTTTTGGAAAGCTCTCATCAAGATTTTTCTATTGAGCAAAAATACCCCATCCCGTATTGCAAAACAGTGCTCCAATGCATAATAATTTCATGATATCATTGTAAACTTGTCCTTAAAGTAGCGAATATTATAAAATATTCTGGTGAACCGTTTCAATTTATTATTTAAAAAAAATTGCTTCCTCAGCTTGTCATCAATTACCACACCAAGGTGTCTATACTCATGCACACGGTCCAACGAATCAAAATATATTTTCCATCTCTATTTATTGTCATTAGGAGTTCTTGTTCCAATGAAGCTTTAATGCTTTAGTTACTTATTAAAATTAAATAAATTTTAAAGAATAATTCTTATTACAAATTCTAAATTTCAGATTTGTATTCCCATTCAAGGCTTTAGTTAATTCGATTTGTGCATATACAAAATTTGATATTTTTTTGTTATCTATCAAGTATCAATTAATAGGCAACTTTTATTGTCTAGGATTGATTTCTTTCTGAACAAAACAAGTTAAGCAGACTGACTTGGTTTTTTAGTTTTTAGTAACTGTAAGGTATTTCCAAATAAGACTGGCTCTAGGCTTTTATACTTGGAAAACATAGCTTTGTCTAATGCTTCTATTGTCACAAACAAAATAAAACAAACCTACTTGTAAACAAAGTTATAATTGTAAGTTGTGTTTTGGACAATTCATGTTTCGCAACTGCTAACTTCACACAACGGTTGCACGGTACAACCATCTTCGTTGTTAGATGGTTGCAATAGTACCGTAGTGTAATAAGACGCCCATCACCGGGCGGTTTCGGTATCGGCTTTTGGCGATCGAATCTCGATACCGATACCAATGCCTAAGAATCGGTGGTATCGAGAATCGGTATCGGGAATCGACTCATCCCTAACGAGAATCGTTTGGCAGACCATGTGAATGAAAACTCAATGAATACTAACTCAATTTATAAGCATTATTGAGGAGTCTTCTATCTTCGCGTTCACCATACATCGCAGAGGGGAATTCTCTCGTACAACCGTTCGCAAGGACCTTCCAATAAAGGCTCAGATGCCTCGGAGGACTGAGGAGACAATGGCGTCATCTAGATGTTGTTTATTTTCGTAACCGCCGACACGCTGTTCCCCTTGAGAAGGTGATTAGGTGTGTGCTCGGTGTCTACTCTTTTATTATCCTGCATCACCCCTCTCCGTTGACAATAATTCAAACAGACGCCTATCCCATAAGTTTGATTTAGAGGCCCAGCCTGCGATGTTGAATGGGAATCCTTTCACAACTCCCAAGGCTTATTTCTCTTAGACCTTACCCTTCTTTATCTACAGGTTACTAATTGGCACTTTGAACTAATATAATTGTATTTTTTCGTCAGTTTGTTTGTTCGAAGAGCCACGTAGCTCATTTTCCCATATTTTATTGTAAAATGTGGGGAAATGCTAGGGTTAAACCCTACTTGATTCCCTAAGAACTTCATTGAGTCAGATCAAGGTATGCTTTTGTTTCCATGAAAAAAATGGAAAATATCCATCCGCCTCAACAATGAGTTCCCTGTGAGACTTTTGAACATAAATAAGTATAATAGACTCCATGGCGATATATAAGCTATTAAAGGCCTCGTGCATATCGATTCTAGGGCTAACAGTGGCGGCTGGTGAAAAACCTTTGGACGGCCGGATGGCAAAGGGCGGCACTGAACCCCTAGCTCCAGTCAGTGTTCAAATTCGAGCATCTACCAGGAACAACAATATTGAAAGAAATTGCTTCCATGCAAATAAATAATATTCACCCATGCTACAAAACAGCATGGAGTCTATTTATTACAAAGCAAGAAACCACCTACCACCAAAAAAGTTAAAGTTAAAACTTAAAAACTTGAAAAAAAGTTGAAACTTAAAAAAGTAAAACCACGGAAGACCGTGGAATTTAAACCATCATCCGATAGATTCTCTTATTCCATGTTAAATCATTCAAGAATTGTTCATTTATATTTATTGAACACACACTAAATTAAAACAACAGAGTGTGTTTTTCTTTTGATCTATCGGCTTCTGCCAGGGTACATTTCATTACTACATGTTCCAACATAAAATATCTCCTTTTGTGATTGAGCCAATTTACTTTAAAAAATGAGCGATTGTTATTGTGTATTTTGTTTCACAGTCGGTCTGATGGTCCAATTAATAAAATTACGAGTGGTACCAACCTACCATTAGCGACAAATACAATCGAAGAAAGTTAGTAAAAACAATTTCACCATCAGTAGTCAAAACGGCAAACCATTCACAAACTTTTGAGCTATCTATTATAAAATCAGGTTACTAAAATGACCGTAAGTTTTATGATTACAACATACATAAGAAGGTACCTACCGCTTAGGCAAGTACATTCCATCGGTTTCTTGAAATATAATATAAACCTTGAAATTATACGAGTGGTAATGAACTTATGTAAATTAATATGCAAGGCATTCCAGTATTACGTTAGGAGCTGGAAGGTACTTACGGTCATTTCTACCTTTGAAGGCTTCATTTTCGGATGTATGTACTTACCGTCGACCGAACCCCTTCCCTTTCTTTGCAAAATAACACATGTCCAGCGTCTAGTAACATTTTTCTATTAACCTTTTCTCTCCCTAAAAAAATTCTAGTAATGAAATAGGAAAAAGTGTCTTTGGTTATCACACACATCTGAATCGCAATCAACAGTCAATAAATCACAACAATCTACCAACTATAGCACTGTTTAATAACCACTTAGATTAATCCTTTTGTTATCATTCTTCTATTCCACATTATTTGGGTATGAAAAACTGAAAGAAAACTTTCCGTAAACCACGTAGGAAGGAGGTTTACAGTCACCAAGGGAGTCTTGGTGAGGGGAGTGTTGTGGTCTTGATGCGTAAACAGCTGCCGCATATATTCCAGCACTGTGGCACCCTTACCCCTATTTTTCACATACGAAGTAGCACCCACGTCCAAGTGGCACCCGTATATCAGTGCCGCTTCGTCAACCCCTCATATCTTGCCTTAACATCAACAATAAACACCTAAAATGATTTTAACTATTTCATTTGAGCTCTACCGGATGATAAGGACTTTTGATTACAATTTTACATTGATTGGGTTACCAACAAAGCACTTGAAGTTTGGGAGTTGGGTAACAGTTTGGTGGACTATGAATCAAAAATATGCGGATGTAGTATGAAATGTATGCGCGTTCCTGTAGAAAACTCCATTTCATTTCAGTAAATAACCAGTAAAATTAAATAATCAGTCTACCTTGCTGTTTTTACAGGTCATTTGAAACAATACCTACATATATACACCAGGTACGGGTGTCAGACTACTTCATTATCATACGGATGCCACAAATAAATATATATATTTGCACTTTGTCGGAACTCGATCTCAATAAAACTACAAAACCGTCTTACTTCGAAGTTTTAAAGTTAATAATTTTTTTTTTTTTTAATCACTCCTTGGTGTTGATTGAAACTGATGAGGAATTCAAAAACAACTTCTGCCGTCGGTCCAGTAGTTTGGGAGATAAGCTTTGGACTCCGTACGGCGAACGGATGGATCGTTTGTTTGATATTTAAGAGGAAAGCATCTTAGTGTATTATTCATTCGATGTGTTATAATTTTATAGGAAACATTCAGACAGCTCAACTGATACAACTACCGTCATGCATAATGTTATGTCAAACGCAAGAATCTCCTGTTAGGGAGTCTAAAGAAAAGTTTGATCAACTAGAGTCGTGAGACGAGAGAGTGACTCTTGTAGACGAAGACGCACTTTCCATCCATCTTTTGACGACCTTCCTCTTGAAAAAATCCGTCTGCTTTCTTCGACTACAAACACTTTTCACGTCCAGTTTCGACCATTTTTTCTTTTTCAACGTTATTGTGAAGATCTTTTGATTGCGTTAGATAAGGGCCGGTCTGTAGATGCGGCTATTATCATCTGGCGGCACGAGCGATGGAATGAAAAATACCTACCTGTTAGGTTGGGTTCCATTATTACGTGTTGTGCAATTGTGTGACTAAATGTTAATTTCCTGGGGAAATGCAATTTCTTGAACCAGTTGATGATTAAGACCTTCAAAGAATGTCTTGAGTAAGTATGTATTTCTGAAATATCGACCCCTTTTTCATAATCAGTCATTGTGGTTGTTGAATTTTAAAATAGTAAATTTTGGTTCGTTCCATTATAATAAGACTCCAAATGAGGAGTACATAACCATGATACATACACATGACCTTCGCAAAAATAGCACCAAACCTCACAGTTTGGTGGAGGGTGTGCAAACTGACTCGGTTTACCCATTACAAGTGTTGCCCAATCCACAGTAAACAGAATGAAACCAAACTTATACGTTCGGATTTTGTGGTTAATTTTTCCCTTTTTGTTCGGTCAAACTTTTCTTTTGTTTTGCAACGTTCCCAAGACTGCGGATTGTTGAGCGTTCATATTTCCTGCTAGTGAATGCACCGGCGTTCGACACCGACCGTAGCTTTATGTAATAGTCCAGCTCGCGCGGTTGTGTTGTGAATCGTCTGTGAAGATGGCTTATCGGATTGAAGAGGCTTTCTTGGCTCTCGGTCGAGAAATCCATTCTCCCTTCAAGAGTCGTTAGTCACTCGAGGAAGCTCGAGAAGACTGTTGTTGTAGGCAGGCTAAATTTGTGATTCTGTCCGTGCTGACTAATACAGGATTTGATGAAAATAATATGAGGTGGAAGCTGTAAAAAATACCACGTTATCGAACCACTCACAGCACCACAGGGTGCGATAGTCAAGTAATAAACCAAACTAACCAAAAGTATTGATGAACTATTTGATGAAGAATGCCATTGTACATAGTTCAAGATACCAGGCACTCAATAGCGTGGTCAAAAGGTGTCTTTGAAATGGGAATGCAAGTGATATCGATGAAGGCTGTGAGAAATGCCGCGTTACCGAACCTCCCAAGTTCAATCGCGTTGGTCCGATAATAAATCGAACAGACTAAAATTGATGAAAAATTTGATGAATAGTGTTTTACATAGTTTGAGCTACCAGAGACGCAATAGCGTGGTCAAAAAGTCTTTGGAGATAGGGAATGCAAGTGATTTCGATGAAGGCTGTGAGAAATACCACGTTATAAATCGAACTTACTGTAATTGAAGAACAATTTAATTTTAAAAAAGTAATGAAGAATGCCATTTCATATAATTCCAGACATTTATGCTACTAACTCACTTTATATATACATATACTATATACTATACTGCATATTTATATACTATCCTAAAAAACAACAACAATCGAAATCAACTCAACGATTCAATATCTGAAGAATACACGTTTGAAAAGGACTCCTGGAGGAGCGCTCGAATGAAATGCCCAACTTTGAGAGCTATTTTCTTATTGTTTACTTATAAGGTGCCAAACCAGCATATTGTTATCGAACGATTCAGCATTGAGTAGAGAGTTTAGAGCTAGTGACATATTTTCCTTCTGTTTTTTAATTTATCGACTCAGGAAGGTTCTTAAAATCAACATTGCAGGATATACCAAATCCCCAAAAATCATTTCGCAAAGGTATATTTTTTTCTGTATCGAATAGTTTTCTATGCAGAACACAAGGGCCGATATAGAATTAACTACCGAATGCAGCACATTATCCCGAATAACTAAGTACATAGACGCAGGCACCAAACGAAACGGTAACCACTCCTTCTAGAGGAAGGTAGCAAAAGTCATAATATACCTACTCAGTTTCTGGAAAATTAGGTTCCATTGAAATTACACCAACTGGTCGTCTGTCGCAGGTTGTCAGCTACGTAGGGGATTTTAACTATGTTCTCACCAGTTCTCAATCACGCCCATGTTTTACCTTCAAGAGCTAGTAAATAGCTGTCCTATGATCTAATTTTTTCGAAGTTGACCATATCGAGTGAAATGGAATGAGCTATAAAATCGACTTCAAAAATAAAATCGGGCTCATCAATAACCATATGAATTTATACGTTTCTTATACTGAAAATTCCAAAACTAATTTCCATGAAGAAAATTTTCGGAAATTTATTTTTTGTAAATTTTTGGAGCTATGCAATGACTTAAATTCTTTGGATATTTGCTGAAAGAAATATTCTATGACCGCACGTATTACGAATGTTACAATTTAGGTGGATGTGTTCTATGCTCATTAGGTCTGTTACAATCGGCCTGACATGCACCAGACTTGCCCTCATTTCACAAAAATAACTGTTTCTACTAAAACGGAAACTAGGTAAGAAAGACTGCGAGAGGACGTCTTGTGTTGCGAAACCCATTGCTCCATGCGCGACTGAAAAGTAATCTCGTATCTTCTCCAATAGCTTGATGTTACCTGGAGCACGCATCGCTATGTTAATCGGGTCACAATGTTCAACTTCAGGTCAGAAGATGTATCAAATTAATGCGCTCCATTCATTATTATGCCTACGGAGTAACGAAAGAGGCTACCTACCTTCCGAGATGAGATAAGTATGTCACGAAGTAATGACGTAACCATCAGAGTGCACACAGATGCACGCATGTTTTTGTGTAACATTATTTTTTCTGACGAGAGCTACGTGCATACCCGCCGCAACTAATCAGAGCTTGAGCCGAATCACTTTACTAGAGAAGAAAATGTGGCAACAGTAAAACTATTTTGTTAGGGCTCATTACCGTTCTTAATGAATACTTTTGTTAGATATGGATTATCAGTACAGATAACCCACAGATGAACAGATTTATCCGTGTGATAGAGTTATCCACCAGAAAAAATATTGTCCGTGTCGATCCACTCTCAGTAAGTTATGCCCAACTTGGAGTTTAATTAAAACGTACGTAAATATTTCAGTTTAATTTGCTTCAACAGTTACATAATGTCATAATAGACCTGAATCATCATCATAGTTGATTTTTGTTTTTGGTTTAAATATTATTTTCAATGATGAACCTTTGTAATAAACCAAGAAACGTTTTTTTAACCCTCTCCAACCCCTCAACCCCCTAAAAATTCTATGGTTTACGTATCATGATGCGTGAAATCCAAAAATCGAATTAAAAAATCCGTTCATCCGCATCCCGCCAACCTGGGTTATTTTCGAAATTACTAGACCAAAGGCTTTGAATTTCATGAAACGTACCTCTATATGTAATAATATTATTAGACATATAATAGTCGTAACATCATCAAATTTAATGAGAGTCACAAATAGAAACCAGTCGCTGTTTGGGCGTCATGTTTGATCAGTACAGGTTTACAATTCTCCTTTAGGACAAGATATTTGGGGTGCAGACACATCAACCTTTGTGTAACAATTTGCAGCGCTTCAATTTTATTTCGCATTTACCTGCACTCATTGCCGTTTTTTGTATACTCATTCCACGATTTCACCAAAGCCGGAAACCCGATGGTATCCATTTCATGCGTCAGAAAACGAAATGATAAATTTTGTATTAGTCGCTCGCTTGCTTAGAGGTACTTAGGTGTATGAAAATCACTAGGTTTCATCCTTTGACTAATAAGCATTTTTAGAGCGTAAGAAATAACAAACAAAAGACAATCGTGTTTCGGCCGTCGTTTTTATTTCATTTTTCGTGTTTTGATCCTAGATGTGGAAAACCAATAGAAATGAAATAAATGAGCGTTACCCATGGATGCGAAAAATTTATCTAAAATATTTTGGAATGGAAGAAAATTCCATTCTAAGACGTTTATACCAATAAACGTTTATTGCACCAGAGTGCAATGTGTAGTTTTCTTTCTGATCTTTTAAAGTTTCGCGCACTGGTGAAGGCAAAGCATCCCTCCCACCAAGCAGAGAAGGGCGTAGTTAACTAAAATTTTAGTTGAACTAAAATTTCAACTAAAACTACTTTCCCAACTAAGTTAGTTGGAAATTTAACAATTTTTCTCGAACTAAATTAGTTTCAGTTGAGAACCAACTAACTAATTTAGTTGGCCTTCAATCTAGTTGAAACTCCAACTAACAACTATAGTTGTGAGTTGTAGTTGCAACTAACAACTCAAAATTTTATTTATTTTTTTATTTTTTTAATTTGAATATCGTCTGATTAATGTCTTTATGCCAAAAATCGTTTCTGGATCATGTCCTGGTCACTTTGGAAAAAGAAATAATTCGGTTGGAGAATTACAATGTTTATTACCTACCTTCTTTCAGAAACTAAAATAAAAATGAAATCTTGAACAAAATGAATGGAAATGAAATTGAATCAAAATTTGTGAATAATCTCGTTGGTCCACAAACAATTACAGTTCTTAGTTGAAATTTAAACTAGATTGAGGACCAAATAAATGAGATAGTCGGTTTCCCTACTACAAATACAGTTGTTAGTTGAAGTTACACCAGATTGAAGACCAACTCAATTGGTTAGTGGGTTTCCCAACTACAACTATAGTTGTTAGTTGAAGTTTTAACTAGATTGAGGACCAACTAAATTAGTTAGTTGAAGTTTCAACTAGATTGAGGACCAACTAAATTAGTTAGATGAAGTTTCAACTAGATTGAGGACCGACTAAATTAATTAGTTGGTTCCCCAATTACAACTACTTTAGTTGGAGGAAAATAGTTGAACCTCCAACTAACAATTATAGTTTGTTCGTTGTAGTTGCTGGTTAACCCTCTAATTTACTTGGGGTTATTAGTTGTTAGTTGAACTAGTTTAGGCCCATCACAGCCGCTATGGTGCGACCGCTCTGACCAGTGTGCCGTCACCAGTAAACTTTGGAAAATCATGGAAAGTGCTAATCGTTGGATAGGACAATAGTGGGATGTTGTCAAATTTCGTCGTATAGCTTTTTTCCCCATTTTACAACATAAAATAAATACGTGGGTAACATTAATTGACGAAATGTCGATATGGGTGCAAGCGGGAATGAAGCCGACTATGACGTCACAATCATCCAATACCCTCCTTATTGCACCTTTTTGGATAGCTTTTCAAGATCTTTCGGCTAATAGGATAAAACAAAAGCGGTCAAATCTCACACTGTATTGAGCATATTTTGTTGAAACTGTTCTGGTAACTCTGGTCATACTTCATCCCACTACCGTATGAATGCTCCCGGTATCGTTCATGGAGTGCGTCGTATATATTGAACGGGGACTGAAGACATCGGTAGATAATTTATTTGAAGTTATGTTTCACATGATCATAAATAATACACCATATATTTATTCCGAGAAACCCTCGCTTATTCAATCAATCCAATGTCAGATGTTTACCTCATTCAATACTCGGGTTACCTTACCTGCCATGGGGGATATCAAGCGGTTGACAGGTATAATAGATGGCACAATCAATATTTATTATTTACGCAGTAGCATCATCATTTTACACGTCCTTGAGAATGAAAACAGCTCCTTCGAAGATGGCAGAAGCCACGACCTCCAACAAAGCTCGACACGGAGGATATATTTGCATATTTTACACTAATTGTATTGATAAATCTACAGACATCGGCTCCTCTTTTCTATTCTTAGGTTCCATCATTTATGGTGCTGCTGTAGATTCATCTTACCAAAAAAGTGTATAATTGGGTCAGTGTAGTATGGGTTACGTATTTGGTTATTTAAAAAAGCCGGTATTGTTGTTGATATTGTCGAGTTTTGAATTTCGTACACAATTTGAAGGCAAAAAATTAATAATGATTGTGAGCTATGTATTACTCGCTATAAAGTATGCTCTCTCTCCAATCCAAGGCAAATCACTGCAAAATAGCATTGAATATTGCACGCACTGGTCGGGGATTTATTATTATCTAAAAAAAGAAGAAGCTATATTCCATCATAAGAATTTTTACACCAGCCATGCTCTCCTTCGACGAGTACTTCTTTTTCTCTGACTTTCAGAAGGTAAATAAATTGCAACGTCACAGCACCCCTCTTGCATAGCGGACCCCCCACCCCACCCCACCACCACCAACCCCTCCCCCCAACCAGCAAATGAAAATTTACGTAATTTTTAATTTAAAAGTTTTCGGAGCCATTGTAATAGCTTAATTTTCTGCGAAAATTCGCTAATAATGTAGATGAAGAAAACCCACGCCCATCTTGTCCACGCTACAAGGAGGACACGAAAGTGTGAAGGTGAACTAATTCTACTAGTTCAAGAAAAAGCTCTTATTTATTTATTTTTTCGTGGATAGTATTATTGCAGTATAGAATATATAGATACATCATAATTTCAGAGTTAGTATACCTACAACAAGAAACAATTTCAGAAACTTCCTAAGGTTGGCACCCCAAGCAAGCATTTCCCCCACCTAAGACTGTAGGTCGCGAAGTCGGCATGGGCTCACCTGAACTGGGCACCAGCGGCAACTAAACCACCTGAACTTATCACTTTCCAAATCTTAGGTGAGCAGGATCTGCTTTAGAATTTTTACTAAGAGATTGACTACTGAATGTTATGTATTTTTCAGATGCGAGCTTGCGAGCATACAGAATACCGTACTATACACATCATTCTGACCTTTGTGTCCAACTAATCTGCATTTTTACCAAGAGATTGACTGCTTGATCATATGTATTTCTGAGATGCAAGCTTGGGGACATCTAGATCACCAACTATACACATCATTGTGTCCTAGATGTCCACCTAATCTAAATGTTTACTAAGGGGTTGATTAGTTGATGCCGTGTATTTTTGAGATGCGAGCTTGCGAGCATCTAGACCATTAAACTATACACATCATTCTTGATCGGGCCACCTATCGCGGTGAATTAGTAGGTCAAATTGCGTTGCATGACGTTCCTTTCTAAACCTCGTTCATACATTACGTCGTACCTACAATTTTTATTGATACTTAATTTTACTCCAACACAGAATGTTATTAGATTGTAAAGTTTGAGTCAGATGTATTTAGTTATGGGAACTCATTAATTAGAACTCATTTGATTGTTTTTCAAACTCGTTGTATTCATTGTACACTGGCATAGACTTCGCTTAATTTTCGAATCTTGCACGGCGTAATAATTGATCGATGTAACATTCTTTTTACACGAACTGCAGCAGTTTCCTGGATGAAAGTGAGAGCTGAAAGACCAGTCTAGCGGGGTTCGGATTTTTATAAGATTCTCTTTCCGCATCTATACTTGAATCGATCTGTTGAAAAGTTACTCCTGTTCACCGACTTCCCGCGAATAAAGGTCGATTACCTTCTGCTTGTAATTCAAACGCTGTACCTACATCAGTAGCTGTGTTTGTCAAATAAAATCCCATTGGACTTGGATTGGTGTAAATGAGTAAACCATGCCATTTCGTCGTTGTATTTAGTCATTATCCTCTTAGCTCTTCCGATGATTATGGTGATCGAAACCCGGTTTTAGCAGCCGGTTAGTCATCTGGTCCACTTCCAGTTCGTCGATTCCAAATGTTAACGTCCTTACGTGTGGATCATTAGGTCATCCCCTAAAAACTTCACGAATTCGTAATTCTATCAATTTCCGACTCCTACTAACTACCTCTATAAATACTTGATAATATATTTTGAACAACTTGCTAATTACTCGTACGAAATCCGCACGACCCCAAATGATTGGAAATCGGATGTGGATTCAGGTGTGGGCAGCGAAGACAACATATCGTTTTAAAAGAACGTTTTTTAAGGTAATAGGTACCACGTCAATTTTTTCTCTTCCGCATGACATTCTAAATTTCCAAGGTTTATTGCACAGCTACACTAAAATTGGGGTCAATAAAAAAAAGAATCGCGAAAATTGGTCAAGATCCAAAACGATAAGTCAATAATTGGGGTTTCACCACCTGGGAGTGACCCACAGCTGATGCTAACCTGATAATGTCAAGAGGGTCGAATTAGTGTCTTTTCTTAAAGTGACGCAAAGTATCTTCAAGTAACGCTGAACCACCAAGGGGATTTTCCCGCCTATCCTGTGAGATCAGTTTCCAGAATTTATAAGTTTCCTTGTTATTTTCTTATTCACGAAAAGGTTTCGCAATGGCAGATTTTGAAAATTTATGGACAAGAAAATTAATTTAATTTTCAAGAATCATGAATACCAACAAGAAATGAATATCACTGTTAACGGTGTGTAAGGTTACTTGGCGATAATGAGGAAGAGATGAGATAGGTAGGTTTGGGATAAGGCGTGTCATGTATAGGGTGGAATAGATCTGTCTTATTGGACAAAAGGCGCCTCATCTCCCCGCACATGCGCAGTAGTTTTCCGTTCACGATTAGGCGCCTCATCTCTATCTTCCTATCGCTTTAGGAACTCTCTTCCTTCGTAAAATAATTCTAGTATATTCTATTAATTATCTATTAATTCTATTATAATTACTTCGTAAAATAATTGAGGAGCTGACATGGAAAAGAAGTTAAGTCCAAAAATCTAAAGAACATTTTCACGCTAACGGCCTTAGGTCCTTCCGTCCTTGCTAGATCGCACCTGAATATATGTGTGACCTTTGCATGGAGAAGAGATTATGTCCAAAAAAATCTGATACCTAAGTGTTCAGAGGGAGTTCCTATGAAATTTGATTTTTGGATAAACCTTTGTGTAATAATTTACATCATTTTTTTTTTGGAAGGGGGATTTCAGGCTTTTCGTAACGTAAACCACGACATTTTGAGGGACGGTAAAAAAAATTTTTTTTCTTCGTCGATTGCAAAGGTTTGAGTAATGGATAGTAATAAACCGAAATATCAAGCCACATGTTTTGACATGTAGGATCCTTTAATTTTAATAATCAGTAGAGCGTTTTTAGCTACTTACTACGTTCTTGTGGACGTCACGCCTCATCAAGTTGAGGCGCCAGTTTGTCAATCCCTTCACGTTCTTCTGCTCGACATAATGGTGTTTGGGTTAGTTCGCTGCAGCCCTCTGTTAAGAGTTACGGCATAATCAACACTCAGACCCCGATTGAAGCTTTGCCCTCTAACACTCGGTCTCCCGCTGAGGTTTTTTTCATGAATGATGCCTACAAAGGTTGGGTTTCGCGGCCCGGGGGGGCGAACCTGCCTCGTTCCGAATAATTTTCACTGGTTTTCATACGGAAACCGTGTCTAACTCGCGGGGAATCGGCGTTCCCGATCTTATCTGCTCCTTAAAACCGCATGTGGCGAAATCTATCGAGAGTTTTCACCTTCAAAGGCAAGTAAATGGCTGTTCTTTGATCAAAGTTTTCCGAAGTGGATGAAAACCAGTGAATGAAACTTGAGTGAATCAAAATGGGAATTTCAAATCATAAAAATTAAAAATTTCCTTGAGAAAAACAAATAAATAAATGTATTGTCATAATGCTTAGTTCATTAATCACTAAAATCACGAAGTAGTTCAACAATTAATTACACAAAGTAATCACGAAGTAAATCACGAAGAAATAATATAAAAACTTGGAAATAATTACGCACAGGTTAAGTATTTCTATATCAGATAGCCCTTTTAGGCAGATCGCTGGACTATAATTCATCATTATACCCCGTTTATTGTATATTTATCATTGAAACTCGGGATTTCACGCCTCGCAAGTGGGTTTCCCCGATTATAGCACCAGGACCCCACAATTTTACGCTTTTTGGTAAAGTGAAGAAACAAAATGATTTATGACAAAGTCATTATCCCACCTTGTAGAAGGGTTGCATACACTTCATACTAATTTTAAACTATGTTAGTTTTCTGCACATAAAATCCTTAATCACAATGACAAAGTTATTATCCCACCTTGTAGAAGGGTTGCATACACTGCATACTAATTTGAAACTATGTTAGTTTTCTGCACATGAAATCCTTAATCACAGTTCATGTGTTCCAGTAGGTTGATTAGAAAATATATTAGTCTTAGAGGACCCTCAGCTGATAAGTTATCCTCCGTATTTACTAGCATTGTTGTCAAGGCGTTCCAAAGGCGGTCTATTCAGAATTCAGCACCGTAGGTCAGAAATTAGCCTCCGAGGTCCCTGAGCTTATCAGTCCACCTTTATGCATTCAAAATGTATTCTACATGTTCCAGAAGTGCTCTATTTTATGTTCAAAATTCATCAACGTATGTCGATATGGAAAGAAATTA
>CM061048.1:52179548-52287370 GCA_030762985.1 Adelphocoris suturalis
GGAAATTGGTATCTTGAGATGTGAAACATTTATCACATAAATCAAGCAGCTATTCCAACGAGTGGCGAACGATTTCTGTGCGATGAAAACTGCGAAAGTTCCATTCCCCTAGCAACGGCTGGGTTGTGCGTGAACATCATTATAAATTGTGACATCAAACTTTTGCGTGACGAAAAATTTTTGGTTGACCCCCCAGAGCAAAGACATATCCATGTCCATAATCTGAAATTGTTATCAAAATCGGATGAAAACAATGAAAATTAAACTCGTTAAAAGGATTACACATTCACGCATGTGTAACCGCAACTAATGATACAATCATGATGAAAATGATATCGTAGCCGTACATTGCCTAGTGTCATGTTCACCTGCACACATCGCACAAGCAACAATCCCACTGCACTTGGTCTGACTGTGACCATATGCTTGACACGTATAAAATCTGGTTACATCTACATAGTCCGCTACCCTTTAACTCGTGAACCTGATGTGGATTGTCTTTCCCTCGAGAGCATCCCTCACATGGAAGGAGACATCGCACACCAACATTGTGTCCTCGGGCCATCTAGCCTTAAGCCCTCTTTTGAACGAGGGGCGGAACTCCCTGACCCAGGACGTAAGGGTCACCCTCTCCATAGCCTCCTCAATCCAGTGCTTTTGTTCATAGGCCACCAGGGACAACTGCTGCCTATTGAGGTCCCAATCAACCTTGCTGACCTTCACCAATATAGGCTGCTTGGGAATCTGAGCGACTTGCACCAAGTACACTGTGGACCTTCACTCCTCGACCAGCTCCTTTGCATCAGCATCACTTCTGGCCTTGAGTACCATGCACTTATCACCATCTGGCTTGCATAGACCCCAAGCTTGCTCATGTCAACATTCTCCTTGAGGTCTTTCCTCAAGGATCTAGGAGACATCAGAATCCTGTTGGTTTGAGTCTTGGCTTCTCCATCTTCACCCCCAACAGCTCCATCCACATCTAGTGGAGCCTCCTTCTCCTTCTCCACCAATAGATTCCTTAGAGGTCCACTCTCAGGGAGCCTTTCCTGAGTTCCCTTCAATGCCTCCTCATAACGCAGGGCTAATCACTTCTTCTGGTGCTTCTTCCACTTCTTGGTTTTCTCCACCATGATGGCCCCATCAGAGCTAAGTCCCTCTGACTGAGCGAGACCCGCCCTCCCAATCTTCTTCGAGACCACTGCCTAAGCATAGTTTCTCTTCTTCTTACGACTCTCCTGGTCTGTTGTCTCAAGATCAGTGTTATTGTCACTAGACCTACCTTCTTCTTGCTAACCCCTGCAACAGTCCAACTTCATTTCAGATCCAGAGCACTCTGCGGCCGAATTCGCTGCCATCATCTCCCTTTGCAAGCTGTTCATGGCTACCGCTCTTCTTAAACCACAAAGACCAAAGCCCCTCTGCTTTTTTGGCTTCTCCTTGAAGAATTCATCCATCACTCCTGCCCAAGACCAAGGCAAGCCAGTATCAGCACCCACTTCAAGGGAAGGAGTGGGAGGCTCAGTGTTCTTCCTCTCGTACGGCTCATGAGATCAACCTTCCGACCAAGGCTTACAAGGTCAACACTCTTGAGAGTTTCAACTTTCCCAGCAACTAGGTCCGTGGCCCTCTTAATTGCTCCCACTCTTTTGGTGACGTTTCCCAACTTCTGGTTTATGAACTTTTTCAACAGTCTTATACCATCGCAGATTTCCTTAGTTCCAATTTGTGGCACAACCGATTCATGCGTGATCTTACTCCTTCTGTCACTCAATTCTCGCCCCCTCTCAACCAATTTCTCCATGGTTTCGCTTAGGTACTCCACTCCTAAGGCAACTCTTTTATCATGTCTTTGTTTGCCTTGACCAGCGGATTTACCACGGTCTCAACCAGGCTCTCCATCTGTGTGTTTGCCATTTTAGACAGCCGCATACCAATTTGGCTCTCTCTTGCCCCAAACTACTGCTGCGGTTTAGGCTTTGCACCCTCTTAAGAAGCTGATCCCTTAGCAAGATCAATGCTTCCAACTCGTTGTTTACCGAAGTCTTGGCCTTCTTAGGCGGTTTAGGCTTTGCACCACCTGATGATCCGTATTGCTCTCCATCAGTGTTGGCCATAGCAGCCATGCGCACTTGATGCTACCTGGCCCACTGTAGCTCCTTATCATCATCTGCTAGGGAAATAGCCTCCCTCAGCATCGCAATGTCCTCAGGATTGGGTTCTTTCTTGATGAATTCTACAGGTTTGTAGAACTCATCTTCCCCTCTTAGGTTCTTGAAGGCTTCCACCTTCTCAAATTTCCCTAGCTCCACCAACCCAAAAGCATGCTCTACCCATAACTCAGCGTGTTAATGTCAAAGCCCCAACCCCGCAAGTAGTGCTTCACAATTTCCTCCAGTCCATTCAGGTCCCTGCAGACCATAACCACTACCATTAGACCCGCTAACTCCTCAGCATGTGTGTGCTTCCACTGCGCCACCTCCTTGAAGGAGGAGCAGATGGCATGCAATCGCCAGTACTTTCAACCTTCTCTTTATAAACTGGACCAAGTTGGTTGGAGTTATCTGTGTGATTACATAATACCTAATGTGGCGAATGAGATAAATTCCTTCCTGTTCACCCTAGGAAGTTGAAATTCGATAGGAAATTTCTCTGGGACATCAAGAGGTGCATAAAAAGACGGGCTCCATCCTGATCAGCTGAATGAAGTAAATTCTCTCCTGTACACACTAGGAAGCTGAAACATGACAGGAAGCCTTTCTGAGACATCAAGGGACAAATTAAATAATTGCGGCCTCCATCCTGATCAGCTGATTGAGAAAAATTCTTTCCTGCTCACCCTAGGAAGTTGAAATTTGATAGAGAGCCTGTATCGGACAACATGAGACGAATGAAATGATGGGGTCCTTCCACATCAGCTAATTGAGCTAAATTCTTCCCTTTTCACCCTAAGAAGTCGAAATCGGACGCGCCTCGCTGGGACATCAAGAGACAAATTAAGGACTTCAATCTGATCAGCTGAGTCATCTAAATTCTTTTCTGTACTCCTAGGAAGTTACAATTTAACAGGGATCCTCTCTGGGACAACGAGAAATTACGGGCTCCATCTTGATCAGCTAATTTAGCGAAATTCTCTCCTATTCTCCTGGTATACTGCAATTTGATAGGGAGCCTCTCATAAATATCAAGAGGTGAATGAAGAAACAAGAAATTCTAATTTTAACATTTTGGAAATATTGAAATCCAGTTAGGTAGGGTTTCAAAGACACTGATTCAGAATACACACAGAAAACGCTTAGTTATAATGGGTTTCTACTGCTATTATTTTCGAGAAAAAAAATAGCTTAGTTTTTTTTTTTAAACGAGAATAAGCTAAAATTCGATTCATTGAAGTAGCCAAATTGAAAAGGAGAGCTGATGAAGATTTAATATTAATACGAAAAATATAGATGTGTAAGTTCATCTTCTAGGGGGCCCATCTCATTGCGAAATCTGATGAGACCGCCGTCGCATTCCCACCCGATTACGCTTCACGAGTGTTTTTTTAAATAACCAAATCCGTTTTTTCAAAGAATAAACAGGAAACAACTAAAATTAGACGGAAGAAGAGGGAGTGAATTTCGGAGGGTATTTATAGCTGGTAAACACTTCCAGACGTGTGTTCTTTCATTTTAGTTCTCATCCTGAGCCCAACGGCAGTGGGCAGCGTCAAGTTCAAGTAAAACAGCTTCGTCAAAACGCGTTAGCGGCCTTGCCGTATATTTAAACGCTCTGCACCAATGTCAGTTAGCGTTTTTGGCGGTGCACCAAGAAAAAAAAGTCGCCATTGTGTTTATAGTATCAATTGAGACCGCCAGTTAAGAATTGTTTTTCGCGAACTCATTCCAAAAGGGAAGTGACGGTCCCGGCCAAAAGATCGTCTAGTCGTTTTCGGTCTGTGGGGCTGTTAGCGTTGTATTCACGGGGTGTTTTGAAGGATTTTCACTGGTTATCCGTTTTTCAAATTCGATGGTTCGGAATGGTCGGACTTCTGAGTCAGATGGAAGGGACTGACCATTCCCCGGTGTCAGTAGTCGACGATTCTACGGTGTCCGTAGTTGACCATTCTACGGTGTCCGTAGTCGACCATTCTACGGTGTCCGGCGTTGAGCGTTCCGTTGCCGCGAGTGAACAAACCGAAGGGAGTCGAACTGATCCGAAAAGTGCCGAGCAGACTTTGCCAGAAATGTGTCAAGAGACTGAACAGACCAAAGACAGTAATGAGGCCGAAACAGTGAAAAGTGATGACAATACAAAATTGGATAACGTTAACGAGGTAAATGATTCTGTTTAATACCTTCTCCAAATTTTGTAGACTTGTAAATTTTTATTAAACAGTCAAAACGCTGAAAATTATTACACAATGGTTTAGTATTTGAGGATTAGATTGTAATCATTGTCGAGACAAGGATATTTTTAGGTCTTATCAGCACACGGTTTCTTAAATAGACAGTAACTGTGACGCCAACAATTTTTTTTTTTTTTTTCTAATGTGTTTTATTTAGTCTTTGGACACTCCCTCAAAATCAGGCGAAAAATTTAGATATTTGCGGATACAGTGCCTTGAATGAATGCACATTTACTATGCAATGAGTCAACCTACTGCGGTTGTAAGAAGACTCAAAACTTAGAATCCTTGCGAGAAACCAAAACTAGATCGGAAAATAGACAGAGGCTCAGCTGAGGCTCGCGTTGCGCGCGAAATCCAAATCGGTTTAAAACTGAAATTTCAATGGGAATACGAGAGAGTGAGTAACGAGTGGATAAATGGCTGGTGAAGAATCAAACAAAAACAATCAAACAGGTCAAACGAAAACGAATTCAGTGATACTGCGGAGCCTATGGTATTTCGATAACTAATTTATTATAATAAATAGGTATTTGGACAAATACAGGGTTAACTCACTTAAGGAGGCACAAACGAGTAGAGTCGATTTTTAAGCTCATTTCCGACAAAAAGTGTCCTTAAACTTTTTTTTAGAGACTTTTTTTCCGGGTTATTCACGATTTAAGATTTTTTTTCTTACATTACGATCATAAATTTCGATCTTACATCACTGAGATGGCCATATCTTCCCTAATTTACAATGCTGTCTTAAAAATACATCGTTGGAAAGAACGGTAAATTTCCTATCTCCCTAAGGTATTTGAAGTCTTGTTACTACAAAATGAACTAAACACGAGAATGTTTCACTTTTTTTAAAATTTCTGTTTGCTTTAAGGTGCGTTAAGTGTTCTAAATAAATTGTAAAAAAACCGTTCGCGTTGCGGGAAACTTGCCCCAAGTCCCAGCTTTCCAACGGTATAATTGATTTTTATTTGACTTTGTTAATTGGGGGAGAAAAGTATGTTTGTATTTTAAAAACGTGGTTTTTCCTATGAAATCGAAGGTTTTTGTGAAAAATAAACCCTCTAAGAAAATACAAGTTCGGGGTCGATTTCTACGTATTTTGCTACGCTGAATGGAATAGTAACACTCGCAGACCTCTCCAACTCCGTTACAACCGAGTTTTTACACTTAAACAAAACAGTTTTTAGTTCATTTGTTATGCTCTATTCTATGTGTTTTTTAAGGGTACAACTTGTTAGTTAAAGTGTAAAATTCGGTTGTAACGTAGTTGGGGAGATCTGCGAGTGTTATCAATCGATTCAGCGTGAAAAAATACGTAGAAAACGACCCCAAACTTGTATTTTCTTAGAGGGTAATTTTCACGAAAATCCTCGATGTTATAGAAAACACCACGTTTTTAAACATACAAACATACTTTTCTCCCCCGATTCAAAGTAAAATAACAATCAATTATACCGTTGGAAAGCGGAGATTTGAGGCAAATTTTTCCTGCAACGCGTTCGGTTTTTTACAATTTTTAAAAATACTTCACGCACCTTAGAAAAACAGAAATTTTCTAAAAGTGAGAAATTCTCGTGTTCAGTTCATTTTTTCGTTTATGTGACCTATAGTAATCAGATTTCAAATATCTTAGAGAGATAGGAAATTTACCGTTCTTTCCGACGATGTATCTATTTTTAAGATTTCATTGTAAATTAGGGAAGATGTGGCCATTTTACTGATGTAAGATCGAAAACGCGAAAAAAATCTTGAACCGTGAATAATTCGGAAACGAAGCCTCTAAAAAAAGTCTAAAGGCCATTTTTGTCGGAAATGAGCTCTAAAATCGACTCTACTCGTTTGTGCCACTTCAAGTGTGATCACCCTGCATATACGTGCAATATGGGTTAAAAAACTCTATTTTTACAGTTTTTCAGTAGGTTTTTGGAGGATTTGGAGGGTTTGGATCAAGGTGAAAAAAAAAAAAAAAAAATTTCGGTCATATTTGGATTCAGCATGAGATTTCCTACAAATCTAACCCCATCATAATATTTTTGCACGAAATTCGTGATGACCAGGAAAATACACCACCGTAAAGTTGTAATATAAAACCATAACAAAGTCAAAAAATCGAAAAAATCGTCTAATTTTCTTTAGATAGGACATGCACAGTAAGCCATTCAATTTCGTTTATGCTGTGCAGCAGTCCGTTGTTTTTCGAGCAATGCACTTTCAAAAATGAAATACCTAACTTCGGGAATAATTTTAAACTCAGTATGTATACAATAGGGCTTCGAAAATGGATAACCAACTACACAGAATAGCACACCATAAACAAGATAGCTACCTATAACTGATTTCGGAGAAAAAACGTCTGCGAAGTTTGGTGGGCAGCACTGCTTCCTCACATATAGAAACATGGATGCATAGAATTAGTTGAAGAACGAAGTAGGTATGAGTCTAAATGGTTAAATGAAAGTGGAACAGTAATATAAGTGTAGATAAGCTAATATACGAAACAGGGTTGTAATGATATAAATATAAGGCGATGGAACTGGTCGCACAGTGAACAAAGGTCATCCCGACACAATCCCTGAAAATTCATTAAAATTGGTCCGTTAGTCTCGGAGTGGCAACTAATATCAGTTTGCTTGGAAACCGTATAGACCGTTGGACATGGAATATAATAAATGGACATGGAATATTTATTAAATGGAATATGATCTTTCTTCTTCCATATCGTTAGACCTGTTAACGGGCCCCCTCTTGAGGGAGGGGGGACTCCACTGAGGGGGGGGGGGGGGTCGCACCACCAAGGCACCACTTCCTAGCACTAGCCCAAGGGTGAGGGCTAGGAAACCCAAGGGAAACCACAAACGTTTTGGAAATCATGGGCGTCAATAAAGGGCAGATTAAAAAATTTGACGTTATGAGAAATTCACATTTGCGCATGCCCACACGATACAATTGATCCGAAGGCAATGAACTTTATAGAGGACCGTCTTTGAGCAAACCCACACAGTCCCAGAAAATTTCATCAGAAACAGTCCATTAGTCTGGAAGTTTTGCTAATGTCAACAAAATTTAGTTTTGCGCATGCGCTATTGTCATTACTTTACCAATCAAGATATAATTCATGGAGCATCTTTTTAGAACACATATCGTCACTATTTTCGTGTTCGATCGTCACTCCCTGAGTTCGAACGATATTGGACAATTTGATCATGAGAAATCGACGTTACATACATTCAAGAAATTCACGTAGTGCTCAGAATATTATTAATCCAACGGCAATGAGTTTATAGGACATCAATTTGGAGCTAATCTGCACAATCCCTGAAAATTCCATTAGTCTTGCAGTTCTGCATTTGTCAATTAATCTTAGTTTCGCAAATGCTTCTTTTAGTTTGTGTTATTACTCTACAAATCACTATATAATTCATAGGGTACCTTTCTGGAACATGTATCCAACTACTGCCCGAGTTTGAAAAGATAGATCAAACGAATAGATGATGAAAAATTATAAGAAATTCACGTTTGCACACGTGCACAGATTACTGGTGATCTACCGGCAATTAAAGTTATAAGGGTCCGTCTAGTACCTAACCCGCACAATCTCTGAAAATCTCATCAAAATCTGACTAAAACTTGGTATAGTTTTGGGCGTAACTAGGAATTAGCACAGACAGATATCAGCCAGACAGATACGGATTCATGAATAGATCAGCTATGAAACGCTGAAACAGAAACATTTTTTCGATCTCTCACATGAACACAACTTTCAGCTATTCTATCCCAAGAAAAAAACTTTTGTAATCCCTATCTTGTTGTTACATTATTGCACACAACTCAATTATTATTATTGACTTTGTACGAGTATTTACGGAACAATTCGACAGGCCATTAGAAAGTATTGTTTTTGGAAACAAAAATATATTAATAAATAGGTAATAGATAATAACAGCGACGCAAGGATCGAGAGTGGACGCCCTGAGTTCTTAGGGCTTGTGGTCGGTGAGAAATACTAGATATCCCAGCGGAGAAGCTTGTTTGCTCGGAGCCCAATTATCTATATTAGACGGCCTTACTGAATAAATACCTACGAAAATTATGTAGACATACAAATATAATTAGGTATATGTTGGTATTAGCGTTGATTACCACACGTTGAAAGCTGAATGAGTTTGATAGTTGGCATTCGAATATCGAAATTTGAATGATCAAATCTCGTTCAAAGGTTAGGGCTCTAGAAATAGAGCAATTAGAGGCTGTGGCAGCCACTTACTCTAGCGTGATGGAATTCCAATTAGGATGAACCAAGTTGGAGTTGTTTTTGGAACAGGCGTCACCTCTTCCGCTCGCCTATCAATGCACGACGTCCGTCCAAATGAGTCATCAGCCAACTTCTGGCTGGGTATCAGATTATGCTCAGCATTTCACACTTCAATGGTACTTGCTGCACAACTGGGAAAATAACTAAATTATTCATTTATGTTACGGGTACAAGGAAAATAATAATATCTAACACACTAAAAAACATATGAAATAATAATAATCAGTTGGTAATTAAATGTTGGGACGAAATAACTGGAAGGGATGTGGATTACTCATTACCTACTAACTCCATTATCTATTCTAAAATGGTCAGCGATCATTGGACCTGTATTAAAAATTTGGATCTGTGATTGTAATGGAAATATGTATGTGAATGGTTGTACTCAATGTGAATGGATGACGTATTCATTCATGAAAATTGAAATTTCTCCACTTCTAGGAGAAAAAAAAACTGAATCATGGATAGGTTTTTGGGCGCTTTATTTTCATATCCACTTTTTAAATTTCACGAAGCTCACTTCATCAGTTCCATAGT
Source organism: Adelphocoris suturalis (assembly GCA_030762985.1). Taxonomy (NCBI): domain Eukaryota; kingdom Metazoa; phylum Arthropoda; class Insecta; order Hemiptera; family Miridae; genus Adelphocoris; species Adelphocoris suturalis. The sequence goes on from CM061048.1 coordinate 52,188,788, forward strand.
GGGTTCTCGTAAAGCTCCATTTCGTAACTATTTTCGTGTTTATATACCAAAGTAAAGTCTTGAAAATGTAAAACTGCAATCAACCATTATAAACAAGAACAAGTGCGCAAATGAGACATTTCTATGCCTCCACGGAAATGTCGTTGAGGAATGAAAATTGTCGTCACTATCTATTTCTGCTTCAAACAAGGAGGAGTGCTTCGGATGCTCAATAACAATAGGTACCTAACTAAGCCCGAACAAAACATCAAACAAGTTATAACGTCACATCAAGCTCGTAACCAGTGCATCTCAGGGATGTATGCAGGGGAGAAATCGGCAGCGGGTTTCTGATCAATCAAAAACTTTTCAACGACTGGGGAAAGATTGTACGATAAAAAATGGCAAAGATTCAGCTCCGTAATAACGATTTGGTTGTAAACGAGAATCAACAGAAAATTTCGCCTCCCCTTAAAACTGTAGCTTCTTAAATGTAACGCTTTTTGCGGTTGTGTGCCAAAATGAAGACAAAAGTCGTTGAGATTTGCAAAGGACAGATTGTCGTGAGTCTAAAATGTTAGATGCTAATAAACTAATTGAAAAACAATTGACTTTGTGTGACCGCAAATGCCGTGGAATTGTCGAATGACCAAAATTTCGAAATCTCAATTTCTTTCATTTGGTTACGTGAAAAATAGTATGCCTTTGGTCCATACGTGAAGTAAGTGATGTCCAAGACATTGAAATAGTTTTCGAAGAAACACCAACAACATTGGTCTGATAGGGAAAGGAATTAACCCCAGGGGTATCTCAGCTAATCAGTGCGTCTCCGATCCTTGTAATCGTATAATAAATGTCGTAAAGGTGCTCCATTTCAATTTTCATTGAATGGGGGAAAATAGCTTCAGGCGTCTCTCAGCCGATTAAGGAAGCTTCTGATCTTGCAATCGTATCCTAAAATTCTCAAAGGCGCTCCGTCACAAATTTCAGCAATGTAGGTCAATTAGGAAAAAAATAAGTCTCAGGGGTCCCTGGGATGATCAGTTCGCCTCCGTACCTTGTCTGGAAGTCTCAAAGTTGTTCTATTTCAGCACTGTTAGTCGATTAGGAAAGAAATCAGCCTCAGGGGTCCCAGAGGCTTGGAAGTATAAAAGGTGCTTCAGTAGATGACATTGTAACTGACACTCGTGCACAGTTTCTTAATACATTACTAAATACACAGTTTTCACAATCATTCACGAACTTCAACTACGTTGATGTATTTGATGCCAAATCGCTTATCTGCGTTGCCAAATTACGTTGATGCCAAATCGTTTATCCATTGTTTGATTTTAAAAAACTGGTCTCGCAAATTTTCACCTCACCCCCAGTCCAAAAACATATCCATGTTAAAAAGTATAAACTAAATATGAGGAATTGGGATTCCTATAATACTGAATTTGAACCATTCATTTAGTTGAGTAAAATATCATCCATATTCCCTGATATAGAAATTTAGGTTATTGAGTATAAATATTGTAATACAAAATACATTATAGAGATAAAAATCTTATTATTGTTTCCACTTTTTAAAGTTGATTTTTGATAAATAATTTAGCTTTGCGTTTTCATGTTACAGGAGGAAGAGGTGCAAGTCAAAGAGCTGAAAAGTATTCTGAAACGAAGGGGGCAATACACGATGAGGAAAGTCAAAGTCGATTTCGACCTGATTCCGAAAAGAATACCTTTCGATGAAACAAAAGATTACACAATAGAAATACAAATCGTCGACAAAGAGCCGGTTAAAATAAAATCATGGGCGGCCCTTTTCGCAGCAAAGAAAGCTGAGGCTGAAGCAGAAGAAGCTGCTGCTGCTGAAGCAGAAGCCGCGATGAAGAAAGCGGAAGAGCATCAGAAGAGAGAAGCACTGAAGAGAGCTAACAAAGCAAAACTGCTAAAGAAAGAGGCGGATAAAAAAAAACGACGATGAAGAAAAACTAGTGCTGGAAAAGGAAAAGACTGAAGAATCCACTGAAGGTGCAAAAGCTGAGCAGTTAGAAGAACAGCAGACACCAAGCATAGTTGAAGAGTGTAGAGTTAGAATGATAGAAAAACATAGCTCAAGAAAAATATGAAGCAGAAATATTGAGCGATGCGTCGTCACAACTCAATTCAGAAGTTGAAGTAAGTGCAAATGAAATTTCGGACAGTGAAGTGGTGCTGACAGATTCAAATGTTGACGAAACTAATCTGGCCACGGAAAATGGAATTGAAGCTCAGAAAAAAATCAGCGCTGAAGAAGAATTAGAACTGCATAATGCTACTAGTGATGAAGTACCTGAACAAATAAGCCAAAAGGTGTTGGGTGTTGGCGATGGTGGCCATCAACTTCGTAAAGATTTGACGGAATCGGAAGAAGGATCAGTAGTTTCTACAGATGAGAGTATCAGAAGGGGGAGTTGGTTCTGTTGATGTTTCTGAACAGCTAAGCACAGAAATGAGAGATGGTGGCAATGGAACTCCATTGTTTGAAGAAAAATCGTTGGTTTCCTCGGACGATAGTGAGTCAGTAGGTGATGTCAGTTCCACTGAAATTGTGCTCCTTGAGAAGCTACAGTTGCCTGAAGAAGTTTTAACAACGGCAGTAACTATTGTAGAGGACATCCTCGCCCAAACTCCAGCCATAGTGAAAGCATTGTCTATTGATGAGGAGGGTGGAACCGATTGTCTATCAGCAAGTACGGATACAGCAGGATTGAGAGATCTTTACAATGAGGATAAAACTGAGTCGAACGTTGAAGAACTCCCATGCGAAGACCAAATGGACTCTTTAAGTGAAGAACTGCCAAACTTGTCCTTTTCAGATTCAACCACAGATGGGAGTAACAACAGTACTGAGCCAAGTAGCAACATATTTGAAAAAGTGCAACAAGACACAACAAGCCCCCCAGAAGTGAAAAATTTAGAAAATAAAATTAAAGACGCGATAAGTCTACCCGCTGAACTCAAAGCAAAAGTAAACAATACTGTAGTGTCCAAAAAGTTAAACGAATCGTTAAAAAAAGCTAGCCCAGAAATCATACAGTCAGCGGTTAGGGTATTGGTAGAAATCGAAAAAGTAACTTTAGCAGTAGTGAAAAATTTAGAACCTCTGGTGCCTTGAGTGTCAAGAAGTACGTTTGGAATGAGCAAGATCGATCGAATCAGAATCAACCCATTTCGAGACAATCGATGGAATTTATAGTGTGAGGGCGTGTATCAAGACATGATTAAATTTAAACAACAATATTGTTAGACAACTCGCTTCATGTTAATTTTAGCAAATAATAAATTATTGTTTGAGTGGGGTAGAGTTTAATGCAGATGCTCTATTAATTATTCCAGTGTATCGACAAGAGAAAGAAGTAAATTTTATTCTATAATATTCACATTTATTAGTAAATTGACGTTGTTAATCTCTACGTACGTACCTGCGTATTTAGCTGTCACATCAAGTAGGCGCTTCTATTTTACAAAAAATGGTTTAATATTAAATACCTACCTGCTTTGTTTCATATAGGTTCTCTTGTTATTTATTGGACACTAGAATGCTTTTTCTAATCAAAGTTAATTAAAATTTGTTCGCAAGTATATTTAAACGACTGTATTTATGTATTTACCGACTTGACGAAAAAGTGTTTGTACTCATAATAGTAAAGGAATCTGCTTGTTATACTAGATACTGATAATTCGACTTATACATTACGGTTGTTCTAAAAGCTTTCACAGGTCGGATTGATCCAAATTCAACAATTCAACAATTGATACATGGAAATCAAGGTTGCCTATTATCATTATTTTTTTAATTCACTATTCGTTATTATTTATTCATTCATTTTTTTATTTTGTAAGGTATGGGATGTACATTCTAATAAATCATGTATCATTTCCTTGTGATAAAATGGAAAGAAATGGATCTCAAAACTTGAATATCCGCTTGTTTGATTTACTAAGCTGACATTCTATAAGTTTTGAACAACAACCGAAGGTAACAAAAATATACAGAAAGAAAATCTACAATGAAACGGAGCACTCATGCAATGTCTAAAGTTATGAAGTATTCAATAATTTATTTATTAAAGAAACGTGATTAGATAGTAAATAAAGTAATTTCTGGAATAAGCTGCTTTATGTACCCTTATTCTAATATAACACAAGATTGTATGTGTCAATTTTCGTTCAAAATGTATCAATTTTGGGATGGTAAGAGATCGCCTTATGTTTTTTGTCAAGAAAGTATTACCCCATGCTTATTCGAAACTGGGGATTTGATTGTCGAGTATGTTTGGATTACTCCAATTCAAGTCAAAGACTACTTCTTTCAAAATTTTCAAATCTGACCCACAATGGAGGGGGAGGGGGTGGGGGAGTTAAAGTGTTTCGAACGTCACTGAACGAACTGGAGATCCGAGTTGTCGAATATGTTTGGAGTATTCTAACTAAAATCACAGGCTACTTGAAAATTTTCAAATTTAACCGTAGATGGGGGTGTTTTAGTGGAAGGGGGAGTGGGGGGAAATGGGGTATCTTTGTCATCACTGAACGTACTGGGGATTTGATTGTCAAATATGTTTGGATTATACTCTAATTTAAGTCAAAGACTACTTTTTTCAAATTTTTTAAATCTGACGCAGTGGTGAGGGGAGAGGGGGAGGATGTTAAAGCGTTTTGAACGTCACTGAACCAACTGGGTATCTGAGTGGCCGAATCTATCAGAATTACTTCAACTTGGGTTACAGGCTATTTGATAATGTTCAAGTCAACCTGTGCAACGCATGGTGAACCAGCTAGTTCAATATAGAAATTGTTGTGAATCCAAAACTGATTGGCTTTGGTCGTCTTGACTGACTGAATCTAAATAAATTGAATGAATTCAGTGAACTGTATGAAAAGGAGGTTTGAGGATGGGAAGAAAGATCACTTCGGAATTATCCCAACAGTGAGGAAGGAGAGGAGGAGGAGGAGCACAGGATGAGGCTTTGGAATCACAGACCCCAGAGTTAGAACCTGGGACCTCAGGATTAGAAAGACATATTGACACCTATCACCACCGTTGCTAAGAAACTTAAAAACTTAAGAAACATACCACGTTTCACTATCAGGCAATGCGCGTGGTGTGGCCTTTATGAATTTCACTGTTCTTGGATTTAAGTTCGTACGCCTCTCTGGACATTAGGGTGCACGCTATTTTGAGAAAAGGTCGAATTTAGATGACCTCCACCCGAAATTTGGTTTAAAACGTCGAAAAAAACTACCCCTGAATTTTTTCAGATTTTTTGCACAATAAAAACCAATGCCGGTAGATCGATTTTGGTTTTTGAAATACGCTTTTTTACCAATACCAGAATTTTGAAAATAACTTTTACAAAATTCTTTGTAAAATTGTGAAACTTCGTCTATTTTTGGTGTCGCTGAACTCGAATATGCAGTCAAAACAAGTCGACAGCAACAGTGGACAGTTTGGAATCTCAAAATCGTCAAAATCATGTCAAAAAATGACAATGACAATAAAAATATGAAAATTCGTATTTTTACGTATTTCTGTTAGACTTTCAAGTTCAGCGACTCAAAAAACATAAGAATACGAATTTTCATAATTTTACAATGAATTTCAAAAAATTGCCATTTTTTGACATGATTTTGACGATTTTGAGGTTTCAAACTGTCAAAAGTTGTTGCTGTCGACTTGTTTTGACTGCATATTCGAGTTCAGCGACCCCAAAAACGGAAGAATACGAAGTTTCACAATTTTACAAAATTTCGTAAAAGTTATATTCAAAAGGCTGACATTGGCAAAAAAGCGTATTTGAAAAACCAAAATCAAGCTACCGGCGTAGGTTTTTTATGCAAAAAATCTGGACAAATTCAGGTGTCATTTTTTGACATTTTAAAAGAAATTTCGGGTGGAGGTCGTCAAAATGCCACCTTTCTCAAAATAGCGGGCACCCTACTGGACATGCAAGAAAAATTCTAGTAACAAGCACAACTTGAACAATTTTCATAAAAATGTGATACTATTTCTTCCAAAGCTCCAAGATAGCTCCAAGCATTGTTTTATCTTTTGGGAGATGAACATTTTTTTTCCCCCGCAAAGATAAAAAATTCCACTCCCATTTAACAATTTCTACCATTCTGAATAACTTTGGTTTCGTGTTTGTCTGTGTCCGCAAATCCTTGTAAAAACCTGTTTCTACAGTTTCCATAATACTTTAGAAAATTTTTAGGGACGTGCTGGTTGGCCTGACACTGGCCACCTCCCCCATCAATTTCATCACTCAAAATCATTGGTTTTTCATAGCGCAAACGCAAACGTAAAATCCATTAGGCCTCATTCGTCCGTCTTGCTCAAATTCAGAGGGTAGTTCGAAAGCGATGATTTGATTACCCCATCAGTTTCATCACGGTTGAATCTTTATGGTAGCTGCTGAGCATGTGCGAACCAATTCTTCAATCAAGCATGACTTCTCTCTTTTTTATCCAATTTCGACTGAATTTTCAGACATCAAACGATTTATAATATTTCAATATCTCTATACATTCATGTTACGGAAAAATCTCCAAAATCGAGATTTCCACTCAAATCTAGACCATTCTGAACAACTTTCGTTCCGTTTCTGTCGTGTGTGCGCTCATCCCCGTTACAAGCTTAATTTCCATATTTTATTTTACAATTTTGATGGCATTTTCTTACAAGCTCAATTATTCCTCAATCATCGTTTTTTCAACCCCTAGTCGCCCGATCCCGCTCAAATTCGGAGGATGTTTGGAAGAAGACGATTTAATCATTCCATATCAATTGAAACACGATTGTATCATAAGCAGCTGCTGCGGGAGCGTGAATATTGAATGCTTATAACAAGCTTAAATTCCACAGTTTTCATCCGCTTTTGATGAGATTGTCAAATAGAAATATGCGGGTTAGGCTGTAAATGATCTCCTTTCAGTTCCATTGTTCTCAAATCAATATTTCATTCGCGCTAAAGTAAAGTACGTCTAGCATAATTTTCTCTTGTCCTAGTTGTCTGATCTCGTTCAAGTTTGGAGGATACTTGGGAAAAGACGATTTGATCATTCCATATCAATTTAAACATTCTTGTATCAATAGTAGCTGCTGTGCATGCGCGAATTTAGAATCTTTGCAAAAGGCTTATTTCCTACAGTGTGATAATAATGAAATTTTCAGGAATATTAACCCGCTGTAAACGATCCTCTTTCAGTTTCATTGTTCTCAAATCAATATTTCATTCTGCATATGCGTAAAAGTAAATTACGTCTAGCATAATTGTCTCTTGTCCTAGTTGCCGCCTGATCTCGCTCAAATTTGGAGGATACTTGGGAAAAGACGATTAGATCGTCCCATATCAATGTAAAAATTATTATATCATCGGTAGCTGCTGTGCATGCACAATTTTGAAATCCTTGTAAGAAGCTTAATTTCTACTGCGTTATCGTCCGATATTAATGAAATTTTCAGGGAATTTTAGCCCGCTGTACACGATCCTCTTTCAGTTTCATTGTTCTCAAATCAATATTTCATTCTGCATATGCGCAAAAGTAAATTAGTCCAGCATTATTTTCTCTCGTCCTAGTTGTCTGATCTCGCTCAAATTTGGAGGATACTTGGGAAAAGACGATTTGATCGTTCCATATCAATTTAAACATTCTTTATCATAAGTAGCTGCTGTGCATGCACGATTTTAAAATCCTTGTAAGAAGCTTAATTTCTACTGCGTTCGTCCAAATCTCAGTTTTATTGTTCTAAAATCAATACTTCACTCTGCGCAGGCGAAAATGTTAAATACATCAAGCATAATTTTATCGTTTCCTAATAGACCGATTTTGACGTTTTATGCTTCATCTTGATTTAGTATTTCCTCCAACCATAGGAAACCCGCTATGGTATCTTTAAGGCTTATTTTAAACATTTCAGAGATCTAGATATCTTCATGTTACACATGTGATGAAGCTATGTGCCACACCTAACATGAAAGACGTTTTTTCCATTTGGTAGGTACTAATATCGAGTACCTAACGTGGTACAGCTTCGGTTGCTGTGCCTGAGGAGGACCCTCGACGTGGGAGGGATCTTGAAAGAAAGTCAGTATAAGAGACTCGCCCCTCCTCTACGGCCCTCAGTGCACAAGTGTCAGTTCTCGTGAGATGGCGGAGCTCGCGCTGTTGGTAAGTTCCCGAATCTCGTACGTCTTTTACAGAGCCTCCAAATCAGCTAAAGGAGCTGTACACACACCGAAACCTCTTCCACAAACAGCTGTAAATATAGTGAAACATTCTGGTGTTCCACCTTGTTGTGAGAGCGAGAATTATAAAAATTATATTGTTTACGTTCTTAAAAATATTCCCTATCAGAAATTACATATTGTTCATTATTGACATAATGTTCAAGAATGATGAAGGAGGGTAAATCTTCGAATCATCTTGAATCACCCCAAAAGACACTACAGAAATAGGCAATAGGAAAAGCGCATCCAATACAACCGATCAATATTTCACCCAGTCTAATGGTCCAGAATAATTTTGTAGTTTTCTCCGATATAGTTTATGAAACTTGGATTGGGCATTAGGGATTTTTGAAATAAGGAGCCTAAGTAGTAGCCCGATTTCGGTGTGATTTTCGAATTGTTTGCCACAACAAAAATGTTATCTGAAGCATTAGTTGCATGGATAGTACTCATACATACCACGATAATTCTTAGTGACTTGAACATATTCTTCAACCCTAATTACTGAATTCGTCCAAGTAAATCATAATGTAAACCTGATTACTGTATTAGCTCATTTCTGGCAGAGAAATGGTAATGGCGACAACGATCACTCTACTAGCAAGTTTGGGGAACAAAACAGTTCAGTTGGTAATGCTGAGAGCTGTATCCCCACTCTTCAGTATGACGCCTGACATACCCACTGCATATTTACCTAATGCATATTTGGATTTAGCTGTCAAAATCGAATTTACTACAACAACAAACCTAGTTACTTCAACAACAGGTTACCATACTTCATGTAACCTTATGTAGCTCTAGCTCAACTCTATTCCTTAGCCTCATTACCAATTTTATTCATCAGTATTCGAATGATCACTATAAATCGCAGTGGAAGTGTGGTGGAGCCCATAACCCATAAGAATTAACAGAGTAAATTTCAGAGTATTCTTATATAGGTTTTATTTTTACACACAAGACACGATCGTTTTATAAATCAAAATATTGACGCGATTTTTCTCAAAAACATTTTATTACACATGAATTGTACCAAATTAAGACGAGTTAGAAACCAACCAACGATGAAATAAGCGGTTCTTCAATAAACAAACGAATTAAATTCCAACCATCTGAAGTTGGGTAACGTAATGGTTTTGTAATTCGCATTCCAGGATGATTTCTCGCTCTTCTAATACTTGAACGCTTCTGAACCTAGAACGGTTGATCGTACAACGCCTCGAGTGATCGCATTCGATTCATTGAACTGAGTTTTGCACAACTCGAGCATCACCAAAAGAAAAAACTTCCTTCGAAAGTTTTTAAGATCTTGATTTATTAGATGATATTTCAACCCTAGAATTGCGTTCACCCTTTGGAGTTAATCAAAAGTAACGCCGAGATTACGGAGCCGGGACTTTTGAACCGAGTTTCATCCACTTCGGTCCAGTAGTAATCGTTTTTCAAATCTACGTATTTTGAAACGTAAACTAATACATTTTGAGGTTGGGAGGGGGGAGGAGTGTTAAAATTTTCTTTCTTGGTCGATTACAAAGGTGCATTATTGAAGTAATAAACTAATATATGACTATCTGACATTGCTATGTAGGTATACTGTCTATTAATCTATTTAAAAAAAAAAGCTGATCAGGAAAGAGCCCATTATTTTAATTGTTAATGTCCCAAACTTCCTTGGATGAACAGGATAGAATTTAGCTCACTCAGCTGATCAGGAATGAGCCTAATTTCAATCGTCTCTTAATGTCCCAAAGAGTCACTCTATCGAATTTCAACTTCGGTTAAGGAACAAGAGAGAATTTAACTCACTCAGCTGACTAGGAAAGAGATCATCATTTCAATCGTCTCTTTATGACACTGAGAGTCACACTATTGGATTTAAACTTCCCAGGCCACTTCTCAGTATTTAAAGTAGATGCTATTAACTTGCACCTACTATACCTAATAGTACCCAACCATGTAGTGCCTCCTTTTCTTAGGAAATATAATTTTGTAGGACCAGAATTAACGAAGTTATTATTGTTTTTTAACTACCTTATTTACCCACTTTTTTGTATCATGCTGAGCTCAGCTACCGCGCAGGTACGGGGGTACGGTTAACAAGAAAATGTACAATAGAATCACACGATCCCAACGAGTGGTGAACGATTTTTGTACGACGAAAAATGGCAAAGGTGAAGTTCCTTAGCCATGAATCGGTTGTAAGCGAAAATCTTCAGAAATTTACCTGTCGCTTTTTGGTTACGCTTTTCGAGTTCGAGTTCCAAAGACTAGACAGGAAAATGTCAATAAGTACTAAAAACTGATGTGTTACCAACGCTGAATTGGTTTTTCACCACTTTGGTTTCGAATTCACCGCAATCATGGTGTCAACATTCGCAATTTTCTTTCACTCATGAATGGTGAGTTAATTGGATCGTGATAAGATCCACCAACCTTCTCCAATGATTGATATCTCGGCTAGCCCCCTCGCCACTATCCAGGGTGGTGAAGCAATGAAGCCTTGAGAAAAATTATTCACTAATTAGCTGGAAATCTCATTTTCGATGTCTCCAGCAAATCCCAACTAGCGATTTGAAATCTTCATCCTCAAAACCAATTAAAGCACTGCAAAACGTAATACAACGGTTTGTTGTTTCTGGATTTGTAGCCCATCTGAACAGACCGCTAGGCCTGGTCAAATGGCAAGTATCCAACTCCCATATCCCTGAACATCTGACCAACATTTCGGGAATGTGTGTTCCAAGGATTTAGTCCCATACCTTGTGAAATTGTCATTCATTCAAATGTAACTGTTAGGTTATTATTCAAACACGGAGTATAATAAAATCCACGCATGTAAATGACATTAAAACTTCATCAAAATCGATTCATTGACATGATTTCTATCAATAACAAACAGAAATTCAGGAAAATATCTATATTTAAGAAATATGTGATTCAGATTAAGGAAACGGATAATGTTTCTTGCCTTAAATTTTAGCACATTGAGCGTAAAGAAATTTTTAACTACCAATTGTTTGGCAAAAACTCATTCTAAATAATATACTGCGATTCAAACCTTTTTTGGCAGTTTTGTCGATTTTTCAGAAAATTGTAATGAAATTTATGTTTTTCAGCAGAATTTTTTGTATTAATATTAGTTATGCTCTAGTTCATTGCCGATGGACTTCTGTTGATTAAAGCTCTGCTAAAAAATGCAAATTCAACGATTTTTAGCCGTTTCAAGCAATTTTATGTGATTTTTTAACCATATTTTTTGGGATTTGGCAAATTGTACTCAAACTCGTCCCTTTGTTTGGAAACTTTATTTTTTGGCTCAAGAATGGAATATTTATTTCAATTCTAAGGAAATTTATGTTCTGGAATGATATATTTATGTATAATATATGTATATTCAGGGTATCTCACGGATTATGCAATAGTGGCATCTTCGATGTTCACGCGAATGTACAAATTCAGAAATTGATACTTGGTTGATATTATTAGTAAGCAAGATAAATTGAGCTTTGAACTGGGTTGATCCATTCTATTCAGCATCCTTAGAAACATCAGACACTACAATAATCAAGATTTTGAGATTAATTGTCGTCCGATATCGTCGATCGAAATGGATCGTTCTGGAAGTCAATCGATCCAACAAAATTATCGAAATATTATTAAGTATCGAAATTCACACCAAATTCGTGTTTCTGAGATGGATTGTACGACATCGTCGACGTCACCCAAATCACTTTATTTGTCTCTCAACTTCAATGTTCATTTAATTCGTTTTTTTAATGTCGAGTTAATCAGGAATGAGCCTGTCATTTCAATCGTCTCTCAATACCCCAGAGTAGATAGAGAATCTCCCTATCATATTTCTACTTCCTAGGGTGAAAAGAAAAGAATTTAGCTCACTCAGCTGATCTGGAAATAGCTCATCACTTTATTCGTCCCTTGATGTCCCAGAAGAGCTCTCTACCAAATGCTTTTCTTTTTGAAGAGGTTATGCAGCAATGGTTTTTTCGTTACTTTTGTGGCACATTTTGATCTCGCAATTCGACACTTTTGTTCGTTATTTTTCTCCTCAAAGAGGGAGAAGGAGCTCCTTCCTCAAGTCCACCGTCACATGTTCTCTTATACAACCTGAGAGTCCTCTCCTGTTGCAGAACTTCGCCATAGTTTGCTGATTCATATCTTCGTGCTAAAACATCTAAAGTGGTCCCGTTAGATCACTTGGCTGTATTGATGATTTTCTCGCTGATGCGCCGATGTCGGCGTGACCCTTAGCCGCGCTCTACTGGCGCCGGCACCTGGTGGTCATAGTAGCCGTAATAACTGCGACTTCCTCGATGGCTGATTAACATTACCGCTGGTTCCTCATTACGGCTCAACGCGATTGACTACCTTCGTTTCATGGAGCAGATAGGTCAACTGACTCACTAGAATTTTTCTTTGCTCTTCCCGTACCGTATTTTCGCGTAAACGCGTAAAACCCGCGAAGAGCAAGGAAACATGGAAAGTAATCCGTAGTTTTTTGTTGTAAACGAGAAATCTGTTCCGCATAAAAAAACGTTTGCCAAGTTGACTGAATAATATAGCTTCCTCACATATTGAAACACGGACGTATAGAATTAGTTGAATAGCAAAGTACGAATCAAAATTATTGAAAGCAAAATAGAACGGTAATTGACGTATATACATGTTCATATGCGAAATAGCGCTATGATTCACACACGCACATGCGCATATTCTACCATAGTTTATATACCTCATCATACATAGAATTCCAGCTAAGTGCCAACAGGCGCAATCATTGACCATTCAATTAAAATTGGTAGTAGGATAGTTTTGGAATTTTAGTTTTGCGATTGCACAATAGTTGTTACTAAGCCTATCACAATAAGAATCATAGGGTTCCATCCTGAAACCTTTACCTAACTAGTCCCAGAGTCTGAACGAAATTTATCCAATAGATTGCACTAAATCGCCGTAATAAGAGATTCACGTTCACGCATGCGCATGTGCTACAATTAAACTGACGGCGGAGGAATTAATAGAAATGGTATCTGGGTAAACCCGCACGAACCAGATAATTTTATCGAATAGGACTAAAACCTACAACAGTTTTGGCAAAAGGAACTGTCACAGACAGACATACATTAGACAACCAGACAGAGGCGGAACCAAAATCTATCAGCAAGCTGTGAAACGCAAAAAGCAAGTGTGTGTAGATTTTGTTTTGAGAATGTATATTTTTTCAACTTGTTGCAAGAATAAAAGCTTCCCTACCTTTGGTAGTGAGGAAGCAAAATCGAATATTAGAGTATGTTATCGGCGAAAAAGTGTTTGATGGTTAACATTTGTTGTAACTTACACATTGATTATTTTGGTTCGCTTGTTGAAAAGGTTGCAATTACTCCTTAAGTGGTAAAATATATTAGTTGTTCCCCTCGTTCTTAAGGAAGTTTAAATGAAGCTCGTTAAGAATAAGAAAGTGAAACTATGTTCTGATCGGAAAGATTAATTTTATTAGCAAATAGATTGTCTAAAATGCGAAAAGTGACACAAAAATTTCGTCACAAAAATCCGTCCCAAATTGAGCAGTACTCTGTCACAAATTGAAAATCTATCACAAATTGTTATTTCTCAGCATACCAAAGTTCGACAGACTGCCAGAGCCCCGAAATCTAGTACACAGTCTTTTGGAAACCTGTGAAAGTGATCGGGAGGAAATCAGATCAGATGTCTGAGCAATGAAGCTAAGTGCTCTCCTATACATCCTAGAGCACTGAAATTTTGTACACATCCTCTTGGGAACCTGTGGAAATGATTGCAAAGATGTTAGCGATAAAGCTAACATCTCTCCTGTACATTCTAGAGCCCTGAAATTTATCACACAGTCTCTTGGGGAGTGCTGGAAGTGATGGCGAGGAAGTCAGATCAGTTGGGTTTTCTTTTCGTTATATTCTTGCTCTTAAGAGTAAATGTACAAAAATCTGCATGGTGTTTTTTCCTTTAAATAATTTAATAGTATCTCGTTTTATATTGAACCTGTCGACTTACTATGACGCTTGAGCGGACCATGAAGTCTTTAGATTTTCATTTATTGATTTTATTTTTGGGTATTGAGAAAACTTTTGGTTTAGTTTGGAATTTCATGGTTGATTCCTTCCCTCTACTTCTCGAGCCATATCAAGACTCTACTGCTGCTCGACCTTCAAGTGACTTCCTGACCTACAGTCAACTAAACCTTTCACGAAGCCAGCGGCTACCTCATCATGACATAACCTCCTCTCATCCCTAACCAGCGTCGTGTGGTTTGGCGCCCTGAGCTCTAATTACTCGAAGCACCTCCGCTACTCCGAGATATTAAATAGTTCCTCGTTCCACTCCGCGAAAGCCTCTCCTCCTGCTAGCTCAATTATTATTCCGAAACAGAAACAAAACCCGAGTCCTGCAGTTTACACTAACTGCCACCTTTCTCCGTCAACAAAGGACCCATCTCCTGGTAACACGGTTATGAATTTCAAAAACTTCCTGGTTTAGTCACATTGAGGAAGGATGATTTCTTACCGTCCGATCTTTTATGGCGACCGGTAAAGTCGTAAAACATCTCGAGCATCGCAGGTTCGGCGGATTTCACTGATTTCGTCAGATAATTCAGCCTCTTTCTCTACTGGCGTTTTCATAACTTGGCACATACCTAATCAGTGTTTGTTGTTTATAACTAAAATCAGCTAAATGAAATAAAACTATGACTATTCAAAGGCAAACTGGGCACCATTCATAATAAATCGAGAGCTTTCCAACGACTAGAGAACGATTTTTGTACGATGATAACTGCCCAAGATACAGTTCCCAGGGAGTCTCCCTATCAAATCTCAACTTCCTAAGATGAACAGGAGAGAATTCAGCCCACTCAGCTGATCGGGGAAGAGCCAACTATTTCAAACGTGTCTCTTAGTGTCCCGGAGAGTCTCCCTATAAAATCTCAACTTCCTATAGGATGAACAGTTGACAATTTCTGCTTCAGAGATTAAACGATAGAAATCATGAGCTTTAGGAGCTCATCAGCGGATCGTCTATGCATCGTCTAGACAATGGCTTAGGGATCATGAGATGTTGTGATAAAATGAGTGCATTCCAAAAACTGGCGAACGATTTTCCGGCTGTGAAAACTAAGGGAGTTACACTTCGCTAGTAACGCATTGGTTGTATGTAAAAATCAATAGAAATAGAAAAAACCGTTGCATTTTATAATACTAATTTTCGCACTCTTGTAGGCCAGCCAATAGACATATCCATGTCAAAAGGTTCACTAATCCTTACCTGTTCTGGACACTGGCCAGTGCAAGGTAGCGGTGCAATGGCAACCTCGTAGTTAGCCAAATCCGGTAGGGTTTCTAACCCTTCACTCACTATTCGCGGAGGCAGACCCTACGGTCAATATTATGCACGGTTGATCGCACCTTTTCGAATGATGAGTATTAGTCCAGTAAACGAATGATTTTGGTTGGAAATGTCTGAAACAGAAACTTTGACTTCGGAACTTTGTTTGGACTAGTTAGGAGGTAAACATAATAAAAGTTCCCACCCCTAAGTGGTCGGGGTTGGGGGGGGGGGGGGATAAAGAAGATCCCATTTCTCGGTTTATCGCTAATATCTCGAGAACGGTGCGTCGTAGGGAAATGTTTTGCGTATATTCGATAAAAGCTTGTAAAATTCTCCCCAACTTTGATCCCATACACTTATAAGCTATTTCCGACCGGTCAAAAGTTATAGACTCCAGAAATTGACCAATTTTCAAAAATCACTTTTTCACCTCACGTTTTTTCTCATATAAAGTTCCCTCATTGAAAGTTTTAGAGAATTAAATATTATCTTCAATAATATTTATTCAAACGCCATTTCATAATAAATTGGCCAATCGGCACATCGATTCAAGTTTTTCTCAGATTTCAACATTAGGCCAGAGAAACCACGGCTACAGATCGCGGCACGAGTAACCATGCACAAAATATATCAGGTTATCATAATATGATATATTATATCACATATCAACATAAATATACACGAATATCACAGTTTGTAGTAGGTAGACCCCAGTGGCTATCAGGTACAATAACAGAGAATGTCAACCCACTGAGGAGGCCTATGCTGGGTTCTGTGGTCCACGAGATCTAGGCATACCTCAAGGAAGTGGGGGATGGACAGATCACCTCACACCTCCAGCATACAACATCACGAGCTTCTACGCTAATCAGGTGTCTGTTGATGAGACGGGTATGGCCAGTGGCTACCCGATCGACCACAATTCGGGCTCTCCTTGGAAGCTGGAATACGAAAGGGTCAACCATACCTTTACTCGGATTTTCATCAGAGATATCTACGGTTTTCTTGAAAAATGACTCTCCGTGAACCAACGACAGTTCACTTAGTGATCTGCACAACTGATTCCCAACAATGCACAGGGAAACAGACAAGTCTTGGCTTTATTGGTTCATATTCGACGTGACCTGCGAGCCATTGAGAAATATATTTATGGAAACGTAGGCTCAGCCGTAGACATTTTGGAATAAAGGCACCGACATGAATAAGTGAGGTACAGCAAATCGTGATGCTTTTCATTTCGTTGGGTACGAAGAGTTTTGAAACATTCACTGAACCCTGACTCAGGTATTTTATCAATAACGTAACGTTACCATCGCATTATCGAAAGGTAATTTACTGTCTATTGCGGAGGATCTGTGAGCGGCTTGCCCTGTGCGTACCGCAATTTTCCGCAGCGCCGAGTCCTGAACGTGAGGCTTTTGTCGTTGTCAATCGCTCTCCGTCAACTAGCCTTGTTGGCTCCAAGCTATAAAGTGAATGGGAGATACCCGCCTGGAGTTTTACATCCGATGAATATCACTTTCTAGGCTCTATGTGACTAACTCTGAGGCAATCATGACCCCTCCGCCGCGTCGTAACCCCTTGAGGGGTTGGGCGTGAAACGGTCGTCCTTGGAGGGTCAAAAGCTGAAAGATCAACGGATTTTGTCGCAATTACCGTTGACGGCTGGTCATTGATCGGCCACCAAGAGATCATGGATGATTAGCAATTCACTTTTCCTTAGGTTTTGGATATTCACATTCCACCACATAATATCAAAGCCAATATAAAATGTTAGAATTGAGCGCATCTACATAATACCAAAATCCACGTGTGTTTGTTATACATATTTAGGGATGAGTCGATTCCCGATACCGATTCTCGATACCACCGATATTCTTAGGCATTCTTAGGCATTCTTATCGAGAATCGATCGCCCAAAGCCGATACCGATACCGCCCGGTGATGAGCGTTTTATTACACTACGGTACTATTGCAACCATCTAACAACGAAACTGATTGTACCGGATTGTACCGTGCGACCGTTGTGTGAAGTTAGCAGTTGCGAAACATGAATTGTCCAAAACACAACTTACAATTATTACTTTGTTTACAAGTAGGCTTGTGTTATTTTGTTTGTGACAACAGAAGCATTGGACAAAGCTATGTTTTCCAAGTATAAAAGCCTAGAGCCAGTCTTATTTGGAAATACCTTACAGTTACCGACGAAAAACTAAAAAACCAAGTCAGTCTGCTTAACTTGTTTTATTCAGAAAGAAATAAATCAATCCTAGGCAATAAAAGTTGCCTATTAATTGATACTTGATAGATAACAAAACAATATCAAATTTTGTATTTGCACAAATCAAATTAACTAAAGCCTTGAATGAAAATATAAATCTGAAATTTAGAATTTGTAATAAGAATTAATCTTTAAAATTTATTTAATTTTAATAAGTAACTAAAGCATTAAAGCTTCATTGGAACAAGAACAAAAAACTTCATTGGAAGTTATATGTTGTACAAAAAAATTTGAATATATTACTAGTTCAAGAGGAATTTTGGTTTTTCACCTACAGGTAAGTTAGGTATTATGCGCCGATGGTATCGGTATCGAGAACCGGGAATCGATAAATTTTGGTATCGACTCATCTCTATACATATTATACATATTATGGAAATTACGAAATATTATAGGGGGGTGCATACGTCTGCTGAAATGATAATATCTCCATGGATTAGAAATTTTTTTAAAGTAGGTACCAAATTTGGCATACTACCTATACCATCTTCACAAATCCTCAAAAATCTCAGCAGTTTCAGTACAGAATTCCCTTTTTTTTTTTTTAGGTAGTTCAGTACCGTATTTTCCAGTCATTTGAACATAATATATGTATAATCACAATTAGAAATGATCGGTAAATAAACTTCGCTAGTTACCGTAGCTGAACCCTTTTTCATTGTAGGAACATTTAAGACGTCTTCACAAATCAGAATTGTGATGGAGATTGATGGAGCTAATCAGTTACACGCAATTACTGAAGGGTGTTGATCTGTTGGGTACCGAAACATTTTCATTTTATATTTTTGTCACATAAGCTAATTATTGAATAAAATAAGCAATTGCAACAATGACTGCTATATAAATTCGTATTGAAGCGTTCTAAAACTATTCCTGAAACTCTTTTCCATAAGTTTATTTGTCAACTGCAAACATAAACGCATCGGGTCACAGCTCTATTCTTTGGGCTAACTTTAGACCTAAATAAACGGATAGAATGATCACCTGATCTGCGCGCTCATTATTTCCGCACTACTACACATTAGATCTTCTCAATTTTGAGCTTACACTCAAAATATTCTGGGCATTGAAAACTCTAATTTCCATTTTGATAGTCCTTAGTCTTTTTAAGAATGCTTTATTCTTAGGAAACATAAGATTCATATTCTCACGCCAGCCATACAAATTTTTTTCATTTTTGAAGGTTTTGGAATAAATTAGTTTTGAAAATCGGAGTTTCAGTAGTTAGTACCACGTTCCATGCCCAGAAGAGAAATTGCTCTGTTTGTTCGTACCTGTAAAATGTATTAGTCAAATATCATTTCATGGAATGTTGAATCGATTCGAAATGTTTGCAACTTCAATTTTATTTTAAATATTTTATATTGTGTTTATTATTATTATTATTTTTATTTATTCTTATTTATTTAGTTTCGTTTGCTCTCTGTCCGTTGGGTCGTTGATACAACAGGGCCGATAGTGAAGAGATAAATGCGTAACATTAATTACCTTTAATGATTACCTAGAAAAAAATTGTTTTATCTTCTGTTACGTGGCTTGCGTCGAAAGCAATAACCCTCACTGCCTCACTCCCATACGTGTACTCTGTTGATTCTTGTGAACTTATTTCAGCCTTTTCTTATCCACAATTCCAATGGTTAGATTCGATTTCACCCGCATTACTGGGTGCCTCTGAAAGCATACGCACGAACGAGCACGAAACAATGGTGACGTAAAGACGAAAAATGTCTTCTTCCTCAGGTTATTTTCTAGCCCGGCTCGAAATCGTCCTTTTTATGGCCTCTAGCCTCGGGGCTCCGCGGCACAAGTATCTCGTGTCGTACAACAATCTACGTAGTTATTCCCCTGAATGACGACTCTGGAAGTCTCTTGTAAAGGCCGTCTGCAATGACCTTCCAGTAAAAGTTTTGAAAACGAGGGACAGTAAATAAACAAGAGCCGAGAACAAATAGTTCATCAAACATGCTTCAGATGAACCGAAGGTTCAGTCAATAGAATTAATTGCAGAAAGCTTGAAGAATGGCTTTCGCAACATCCCTAATAAATGAGTTCAGTGTCAGTCTGTCTGTAATGATTCATGTCCCGGGCATAACTACAAATAATTACAGTCTAATTTTGATTTAAATATCAGACATAGTATGTGGTTAGCCCATAGGATCGTGGTTATCAAACTGGCGTACAGAACAAGGGCGCTGTTTTTCACGGACGCGATTTTCAGGTCCTCCGACTGAAATGACGGACGGGCATCAGCTGTAAGAAATTTAAGAAGTCTTTTCCGTGGTTATTTATTTTCCGCAAGACGTTTCAATCGTGAATGTAAGTAAGGTTCAGTGCATCCCCTTGCCTTCAATCCTACCTAAGCTTACACTAGTGCTAGAACCCATACGCACAAAGCCAATATCGTGTAGACCCCATAGTGATTTAAAACCATCTTGTTTCTAGCACATAAAATTCTTAATTACATAATCAGTCTACTTAATTCAGTACTTTATAATTAAATGTAGTTAATTATTTAATCCTTAGTCAGTAGTTCGATTAGAAAAGGGACCCACAGCTGAAAAGCTAGGCTTCCAAATCTCGTGAAATTGTTTTCAATGTGTCCCAAAAGCGTACATTTCAAATTTCATAACGACAGAAATTAGCTTCAGAGCCCCTCAGCTGATCAGAGTCCTTCCATACTTTGTAATTGTATTCTAGATGTCCCTAAGGAGCTTCCTCAGGTTTAAGCACAATAAGTCGATGATGGGGAACTTTCATGGGTTTGAATTTCACACTTTTGACCTCAGATTCAGCGCACTTGAAAACTTAATAGTAATTTTCAGCTCAAAAGACCGTTCAGTTTGGCTAATAAACGGGTTGGAAGATCATGCGTGACGTAGTAGTGCAAGGGAGCTGAGGCTTCCCCCCAGGCGGGCGGGGGCTGTGACGTCATCGTGCAAATGAATTTCAAGAGCTGTATTACTGGTCAGATACCCATTATAAACACCTTTTTGGAAAGCTCTCATCAAGATTTTTCTATTTAGCAAAAATACCCCATCCCGTATTGCAAAACAGTGCTCCAATGCATAATAATTTCATGATATCATTGTAAACTTGTCCTTAAAGTAGCGAATATTATAAAATATTCTGGTGAACCGTTTCAATTTATTACACAAAAAAATTACTTCCCCAGCTTGTCATCAATTACCACACCAAGGTGTCTATATTCATACACACGGTCCAACGAATCACATGTACGAGAATCGTTTGGCAGATTATGGGAATGAAAACTCAATGAATACTAACTCAATTTATAAGCATTATAGCAATTGGGAGTCTTCTATCTTCGCGTTCACCATACATCGCAGAAGGGAATTCTCTCGTACAAGCGCTCGCAAGGACCTTCCAATAAAGGCTCAGATGCCTCGGAGGACTGAGGAGACAATGGCGTCATCTAGATGTTGTTTATTTTCGTAACCGCCGACACGCTGTTCCCCTTGAGAAGGTGATTAGGTGTGTGCTCGGTGTCTACTTTTTTATTATCCTGCATCACCCCTCTCCGTTGACAATAATTCAAACAGACGCCTATCCCATAAGTTTGATTTAGAGGCACAGCCTGCAGTGTTGAATGGTAATCCTTTCACAACTCCCAAGGCTTATTTCTGTTAGACCTTACCCTTCTTTACCTACAGATCGCTAATTGGCACTTTGAACTAATATATTTGTCTTTTTTCACCAGTTTGTTTGTTCGAAGAACCACGAAGCTCATTTTCTCAAATTTTATTGTGAAGTTTTGGGAAATGCTCGGGTTAAACCCTACTTGATTCCCTAAGAACTTCATTGAGTCAGATAAATGTATGCTTTTGTTTCCATGAAGAAAATGGAAAATATCCATCCGCCTCTACATTGAGTTCCCTGTGAGACTTATGAACATGAACATAGAACAGTAAAACAGATTCCATGACGATATAAGCTATTAAAGTCCTCGAGCGTATCGATTCTAGGGCTAACGGTGGCAAAGGGCGGCACTGAACCCCTAGCTCCAGTCACTGTTCAAATACGAGTATCTACAAGGAACAACAATATTGAAAGAAATTTCTTCCATGCAAATAAATAATATTCACCCATGCTACAAAACAGCATGGAGTCTATTTATTACAAAGCAAGAAACCACCTACCACCAAAAAAGTTAAAGTTAAAACTTAAAAACTTGAAAAAAAGTTGAAACTTAAAAAAGTAAAACCACGGAAGACCGTGGAATTTAAACCATCATCCGATAGATTCTCTTATTCCATGTTAAATCATTCAAGAATTGTTCATTTATATTTATTGAACACACACTAAATTAAAACAACAGAGTGTTTTTGTTTTGTTCTGTCGGCTTCTGCCTGGTTACATTTCATTACTACATGTTCCATTATGAAATATCTTCTTTTGTGATTGTGACAAAATTACTTTAAAAAATGAGCGATTGATATTAAGTATTTGGTTTCAATGTCGGCCTGATGGTCCAATTAGTAAAATTAAGAGTGCTACCTACGATTAGCGACAAAGACAATCGAAGAAAGTAAGTAAAAACAATTTCACCATCAGTAGTCAAAACGGCAAGCCATTCACAAACTTTTGAGCTATCTATTATAAAATCAGGTTACTAAAATGACCGTAAGTTTTATGATTACAACATACATAAGAAGGTACCTACCGCTTAGGCAAGTACATTCCATCGGTTTCTTGAAATATAATGGAAACCTTGAAATTATATGAGTGGTAATGATCTTGTGTAAATTAATATGCAAGGCATTCCAGTATTACGTTAGGAGCTGGAATATAAGTACATACTTACGGTCATTCCTACCTTTGAAGGCTTCATTGTTGGAGGTATGCACTTACCGCCGATCGTACCCTTTCCCTTTCTTTGCAAAATAACACATGCCCAGCGTCTAGTAACATTTTTCTATTAACCTTTTCTCTCCCCAAAGAAATTCTAGAAATGAAATAGGAAAACGCGTCTTTGGTTATCACACACATCTGAATCGCAATCAACAGTCAATAAATCGCAAAAATCTACCAACCACATCACTGTTTAATCACCAATTAGATTAATCGTTTTGTTATCATTCTTCTATTCCACATTCTTTGGGTATGAAAAACTGAAAGAAAACTTTCCGTAAACCACGTAGGAAGGAGGTTTACAGTCACCAAGGGAGTCTTGGTGAGGGGAGTGTTGTGGTCTTGATGCGTAAACAGCTGCCGCATATATTCCAGCACTGTGGCACCCTTACCCCTATTTTTCACATACGAAGTAGCACCCACGTCCAAGTGGCACCCGTATATCAGTGCCGCTTCGTCAACCCCTCATATCTTGCCTTAACATCAACAATAAACACCTAAAATGATTTTAACTATTTCATTTGAGCTCTACCGGATGATAAGGACTTTTGATTACAATTTTACATTGATTGGGTTACCAACAAAGCACTTGAAGTTTGGGAGTTGGGTAACAGTTTGGTGGACTATGAATCAAAAATATGCGGATGTAGTATGAAATGTATGCGCGTTCCTGTAGAAAACTCCATTTCAAATCAGTAAATATCCAGTAAAATTAAATAATCAGTCTACCTCGCTGTTTTTAGAGGTCATTTGAAACAATACATATATACACCAGGTACGGGTGTCAGACTACTTCATTATCATACGGATGCCACAAATAAATATATATATTTGCACTTTGTCGGAACTCGATCTCAATAAAACTACAAAACCGTCTTACTTCGAAGTTTTAAAGTTAATAATTTTTTAAATCACTCCTTGGTGTTGATTGAAAATGATGAGGAATTCAAAAACATCTGCAGTTGGTCCAGTAGTTTGGGAGAAAAGCTTTGGACTCCGTACGGCGAACGGATGGATCGTTTGTTTGATATTTAAGAGGAAAGCATGATAATGTATCATTTATTCGATGTGTTATAATTTTATAGGAAACATTCCAACAGCTCAACTGATATAACTACCGTCATGCATAATGTTATGTCAAACGTAAGAATCCCCTGTTAGGGAGTGTAAAGAAAAGTTTGATCAACAAGAGTCGTGAGACGAGAGAGTGACTCTTGTAGACGAAGACGCACTTTCCATCCATCTTTTGACGACCTTCCTCTTGAAAAAATCCGTCTGCTTTCTTCGACTACAAACACTTTTCACGTCCAGTTTCGACCATTTTTTCTTTTTCAACGTTATTGTGAAGATCTTTTGATTGCGTTAGATAAGGGCCGGTCTGTAGATGCGGCTATTATCATCTGGCGGCACGAGCGATGGAATGAAAAATACCTACCTGTTAGGTTGGGTTCCATTATTACGTGTTGTGCAATTGTGTGACTAAATGTTAATTTCCTGGGGAAATGCAATTTCTTGAACCAGTTGATGATTAAGACCTTCAAAGAATGTCTTGAGTAAGTATGTATTTCTGAAATATCGACCCCTTTTTCATAATCAGTCATTGTGGTTGTTGAATTTTAAAATAGTAAATTTTGGTTCGTTCCATTATAATAAGACTCCAAATGAGGAGTACATAACCATGATACATACACATGACCTTCGCAAAAATAGCACCAAACCTTTGGTGGAGGGTGTGCAAACTGACTCGGTTTACCCATTACAAGTGTTGCCCAATCCACAGTAAACAGAATGAAACCAAACTTATACGTTCGGATTTTGTGGTTAATTTTTCCCTTTTTGTTCGGTCAAACTTTTCTTTTGTTTTGCAACGTTCCCAAGACTGCGGATTGTTGAGCGTTCATATTTCCTGCTAGTGAATGCACCGGCGTTCGACACCGACCGTAGCTTTATGTAATAGTCCAGCTCGCGCGGTTGTGTTGTGAATCGTCTGTGAAGATGGCTTATCGGATTGAAGAGGCTTTCTTGGCTCTCGGTCGAGAAATCCATTCTCCCTTCAAGAGTCGTTAGTCACTCGAGGAAGCTCGAGAAGACTGTTGTTGTAGGCAGGCTAAATTTGTGATTCTGTCCGTGCTGACTAATACAGGATTTGATGAAAATAATATGAGGTGGAAGCTGTAAAAAATACCACGTTATCGAACCACTCACAGCACCACAGGGTGCGATAGTCAAGTAATAAACCAAACTAACCAAAAGTATTGATGAACTATTTGATGAAGAATGCCATTGTACATAGTTCAAGATACCAGGCACTCAATAGCGTGGTCAAAAGGTGTCTTTGAAATGGGAATGCAAGTGATATCGATGAAGGCTGTGAGAAATGCCACGTTGCCGAACCTCCCTCTTCACTGCCATGAATGTGTTTTACATAGGGGAACGATAGTCAGTAATAAATCAAACTTCCTGAAATTGAAGAACAATTTAATTTTAAAAAAGTAATGAAGAATGCCATTTCATAAGAATGCCAGCCATTTCATATAATGCCAGACATATTATGCTATATACTCACTTTATATATATATATATATATATATATATATATATATATATACGATCCTAAAAAACAACAACAATCGAAATCAGCTCAACAATTGAAGAATACACGTTTGGAAAGGGCTCCTGGAGGAGCGCTCGAATAAAATGCCCAACTTTGAGCGCTATTTTCAGTAAATACTTATATGGTGCCAAGCCAGCATATTGTTATCGAACGATTCAGCATTGAGTAGAGAATGTTTAGAGCTAGTATCATATCTTCCTTCTGTTTTTTAATTTATCGACTCTGGAAGGTTCGTAAAATCAACTGAACAGAATATACCAAATCCCTAAAAATCATTTCGCAGAGGTATATTTTTTCTCTATTGAATATTTTTCTATGCAGAACACACTGGCTGATATAGAATTAACTACCAAATGCAGTACATTATTACGAATAACTAATTACATAGACGCAGGCACCTAACGAAACGGTAACTACTTCTTCTATAGGAAGGTAGCAAAAGTCATAATGTACCTACTTGGTTTCTGGAAAATTAGGTTCCATCGAAGTTATACCGACTGGTCGTTTGTCGCAGGTTATCAGCTACGAAGGGGATTTTAACTATGTTCTCACCAGTTCTCATTCACGCCCATGTTTTACCTTCAAGAGCTAGTAAATAGCTGTCCTATGATCTAATTTTTTCGAAGTTGACCATATCGAGTGAAATGGAATGAGCTATAAAATCGACTTCAAAAATGAAATCGGGCTCATCAATAACCATATGAATTTATAGGTTTCTTATACTCAGAATTCCAAAACTAATTTCCATGAAGAAAATTTTCGGAAATTTATTTTTTGTAAATTTTTGGAGCTATTTTTGCAGTGACTTAAGTTCTTTGGATATTTTCTAAAAGAAATATTCTATGACCGCACGTATTACGAATGTTACAATTTAAGTGGATGTGTTCTATGCTCATTAATTAGGTCTTTTACAATCGGCCTGACATGCACCAGACTTGCCCTCATTTCACAAAATAACTGTTTCTACTAAAACGGAAACTAGGTAAGAAAGACTGCGAGAGGACGTCTTGTGTTGCGAAACCCATTGCTCCATGCGCGACTGAAAAGTAATCTCGTATCTTCTCCAATAGCTTGATGTTACCTGGAGCACGCATCGCTATGTTAATCGGGTCACTATGTTCAACTTCAGGTCAGAAGATGTATCAAATTAATGCGCTCCATTCATTATTATGCCTACGAAAGAGGCTACCTACCTTCCGAGATGAGATAAGTATGTCACGAAGTAATGACGTAACCATCAGAGTGCACACAGATGCACGCATGTTTTTGTGTAACATTATTTTTTCTGGCGGGAGCAACGTGCATACCCGCTGCAACTAATCAGAGCTTGAGCCGAATCACTTAGCTAGAGAAGAAAATGTGGCAACAGTGAAACTATTTTGTTGCGTCTCATTACCTTTCTTAATAAATAGTTTTGTTAGATATGGATTATCAGTACAGTTAATCCACAGATAAACAGATTTATCCGTGTGATAGAGTTATCCACCAGAAAAAATATTGTCCGTGTTGATCCACTCTCAGTAAGTTATACCTAACTTGGAGTTTAATTAAAACGCACGTAATTAATATTTCAGTTTAATTTGTTTGAACAGTTTACATAATGTCATAATAGACCTGAATCATAGACCTTGGCTTAGTTGATTTTTGGTTTACCTATTATTTTCAATGATGAACCTTTGTAATACACCAAGAAACGTTTTTTTAACCCTCTCCAACCCCCCAACCCCCTAAAAATTTTATGGTTTACGAATCATGATGCGTGAAATCCAAAAACCAAATTAAAAAATCCGTTCATCCGCCTCCCGCCGACCTGGGTTTTTTTCGAAATTACTAGACCAAAAGCTTTGAATTTTATGAAACGTACCTGTATATGTAATAATATTATTATACATATAATGTAGTCGTAACATCATCAAATTTAATGAGAGTCACAAATAGATACCAGTCGCTGTTTGGCCGTCATGTTTGATCAGTACAGGTTTACAATTCTCCTTTAGGACAAGATATTAGGGCTGCAGACACATCAACCTTTGTGTAATGATTTGCAGCGTTTTAATTTTATTTCGCATTTACCTGCACTTATTGCCGTTTTTGTATAGTCATTCCACGATTTCACCAAAGCCGGAAACCCGATGGTATCCATTTCATGCGTCAGAAAACGAAATGATAAATTTTGTATTAGTCGCTCGCTTGCTTAGAGGTACTTAGGTGTGTGAAAATCACTGCGTTTCCTCCTTTGACTAATAAGCAACTTTAGAGCAAAGGAAATAACAAACAAAAAACAATCGTGTTTCGGCCGTTTTTTTTTTTTTTTTTTTTTTTTTTTTCGATTGAAGATGTGAAAACCCAATAGAAATGAAATAAATGAGCGTTGCCCATGGATACGAAAAATTTACCTAAAATATTTTGGAATGGAAGAAAATTCCATTATAAGACGTTTATACCAATTCTGGTGCAATGTGTAGTTTTCTTTCTGATTTTTCAAAGATTCGCGCACTGGTGAAGGCAAAGCACCCCTCCCGCCAAGCAGAGATGTGCGAAGCTAACTAAAGTTATAATTGAACTAAAATTTCAACTAAAACTACTTTCCCAACTAAGTTAGTTGGAAATTTAACAATTTTTCTCGAACTAAATTAGTTGCAGTTGGGAACCAACTAACTACTTTAGTTGGCCCTCAATCTAGTTGAAACTCCCACTAACAACTATAGTTGTAAGTTTTAGTTGCAACTAACAACTTAAAATTTCATTTATTTGTTTTTTTATATTTAATATCTTCTTATTAATGTCTTTATGCCAAAAATCGTTTCTGGATCCTGTCCTGGTCACTTTGGAAAAAGAAATAATTCAGTTGGAGAACTACAATGTTTATTACCTACCTTCTTTCAGAAACTAAAATAAAAATGAAATCTTGAACAAAATGAATGGAAATAAAATTGAATCAAAATTTGTGAATAATCTCCTTGGTCCACAAACAATTACAGTTCTTACTTGAAGTTTAAACTAGATTGAGGACCAAATAAATGAGATAGTCGTTTTCCCTACTAAAAATACACTTGTTAGTTTAAGTTTCACCTGATTGAAGACCAACTCAATTAGTTAGTTGGTTTCCCAACTACTACTGTAGTTGTTAGTTGAAGTTTCAACTTGATTGAGGACCAACTAAATTAGTTAGTTGAAGTTTCAACTAGATTGAGGACCAACTAAATTAGTTAGATGAAGTTTCAACTAGATTGAGGACCGACTAAATTAATTAGTTGGTTTCCCAATTACAACTACTTTAGTTGGAGGAAAATAGTTGAACCTCCAACTAACAATTATAGTTTGTTCGTTGTAGTTGCTGGTTAACCCTCTAATTTACTTGGGGTTATTAGTTGTTAGTTGAACTAGTTTAGGCCCATCACAGCCGCTATGGCGGGACCGCTCTGACCAGTGTGCCGTCACCAGTAAACTTTGGAAAATCATGGAAAGTGCTAATCGTTGGATAGGACAAATGGACAATAGTGGGATGGTGTCAAATTTCGTCGTATAGCTTTTTTCCCCATTTTACAACATAAAATAAATACGTGGGTAACATTAATTGACGAAATGTCGATATGGGTGCAAGTGGGAATGAAGCCGACTATGACGTCACAATCATCCAATACCCTCCTTATTGCACCTTTTTGGTGCAATCAGCATGCACCAATGAGAGTGCAATTGCACTCTTTCGGCTAATCAGATAAAACTAGGGATGAGTCGATTCCCAATACCGATTCTCGATACCACCGATTCTTAGGCATTGGTATCGGTAGGTATCGAGAATCGATCGCCTAAAGCCGATACCGATACCGCCCGGTGATGGGCGTTTTATTACACTACGGTACTATTGCAACCATCTAACAACGAAGATGGTTGTACCGTGCAACCGTTGTGTGAAGTTAGCAGTTGCGAAACATGAATTGTCCAAAACACAACTTACAATTATAACTTTGTTTACAAGTAGGCTTGTGTTATTTTGTTTGTGACAACAGAAGCTTCAGACAAAGCTATGTTTTCCAAGTATAAAAGCCTAGAGCCATTCTTATTTGGAAATACCTTACAGTTACCGACGAAAAACTAAAAAACCAAGTCAGTCTGCTCAACTTGTTTTATTCAGAAAGAAATCAATCCTAGCCCTTGATACTTTATACTTTTTTGATACTTGATAGATAACAAAAAAATTTCAAATTTTGTATTTGCACAAATCAAATTGACTAAAGCCTTGAATGAAAATATAAATCTGAAATTTAGAATTTGTAATAAGAATTAATCTTTAAAATTTATTTAATTTTAATAAGTAACTAAAGCATTAAAGCTTCATTGGAACAAGAACTCCTAATGACAATAAATAGAGATGGAAAATATATTAGCTAATTAGACCTACAGGTAAGTTAGGTATTATGCGCCGATGGTATCGGTATCGAGAATCGGGAATCGATTTTTTAGGTATCGGTATCGGGAATCGATAAATTTTGGTATCGACTCATCTCTAGATAAAACAAAAGCGGTCAAATCTCACACTGTATTGAGCATATTTTGTTGAAACTGTTCTGGTAACTCTGGTCATACTTCATCCCACTACCGTATGAATGCTCCCGGTATCGTTCATGGAGTGCGTCGTATATATTGAACGGGGACTGAAGACATCGGTAGATAATTTATTTGAAGTTATGTTTCACACGATCATAAATAATACACCATACATTTATTCCGAGAAACCCTCGCTTATTCAATCAATCCAATGTCAGAGGTTTACCACATTCAATACTCGGGTTACCTTACCTGCCGTGGGGGATATCAAGCGGTTGACAGGTATAATAGATGGCACAATCAATATTTATTATTTACGCAGTAGCATCATCATTTTACACGTCCTTGAGAATGAAAACAGCTCCTTCGAAGATGGCAGAAGCCACGACCTCCAACAAAGCTCGACACGGAGGATATCTTTGCATATTTTACACTAATTGTATTGATAAATCTACAGACATCGGCTCCTCTTTTCTATTCTTAGGTTCCATCATTTATGGTGCTGCTGTAGATTCATCTTACCAAAAAGAGTTGTATAACCGGTCAGTGCAGTATGGGTTACGTAATTGGTTATTTAAATAAGCAAAATATTGCAGAGTTATGAATTTAGTACACAATTTGAAGGCAACAAATTAATACTGATTGTGGGCTATGTATTAATCGCCATAAAGTATACTCTCTCTCTCTCCAATTCAAGGCAAATCACTGCAAGATAGCATTGGATAGGTTGACGCACTGGTCGGCGATTTATTATTATTTAAACAAAAGCTAGATTCCATCATACGAATTTTTACACCAGCCATGCTCTCATTCGACGAGTAGTTCTTTTGACATTAAAAATGTCTTAATCGACGGGTCAACCGGAAATTGTGTTACAGAAATTTCGTTACCTTCCAAATCTTAGGTGAGCAGAATCTGCTTTAGAATTTTTACTAAGGGATTGACTATTCGATGTTATGTATTTTTGAGACGCGAGCTTGGGTACATCTGGACCACCAACTATACACATCATTCTGACCTATATGTCCAGCTAACCTGAATTTTTACTAAGGGGTTGATTTCTTGATGTTATGTATTTTTGAGATGCGAGCTTGCGAGCATCATTCTTGATCGGGCCACTACCTACCGCCGGCCGGTCATGTAAGGATCAGTTTACCCATTTTGGCTGGTGCCCAGTTCGAGTGCGCCTGCAGGTTTAAATAATGTCATCGGAGTAATCCGATATATAATCAGCCAAATAATAACACGGATTTTGAATTAGTAGGTCATATTGCGTTGCATGACGTTCCTTTCTAAACCTCGTTCATACATTACTTCGTACCTACAATTTTTATTGATACTTAATTTTACTTACTAAAACACAGAATGTTATTAGATTGTCAAGTTTGAGTCAAATGTATTTAGTTATGGGAACTCATTAATTAGAACTCATTTGATTGTTTTTCAAACTCGTTGTATTCATTGTACACTGGCATAGACTTCGCTTAATTTTCGAATCTTGCACGGCGTAATAATTGATCGATGTAACATTCTTTTTACACTAACTGCAACAGTTTCCTGGATGAAAGTGAGAGCTGAAAGACCAGTCTGGCGGGGTTCGGATTTTTATAAGATTCTCTTTCCGCATCTATACTTGAATCGATCTGTTGACAAGTTACTCCTGTTCACCGACTTCCCGCGAATAAAGGTCGATTACCTTCTGCTTGTAATTTAAACGCTGTACCTACATCAGTAGCTGTGTTTTTCAAATAAAATTCCATTGAGTTTGGGATTGGCGTAAATGAATAAACTATGCAATATTCGTGGTTGTATTTAGTCATTATCCCCTTAGCTCTTCCGATGATTATGGTGATCGAAACCCGGTTTTAGCAGCCGGTTAGTCATCTGGTCCACTTCCAGTTCGTCGATTCCAAATGTTAACGTCCTTACGTGTGGATCATTAGGTCATCCCCTAAAAACGTCACGAATTCGTAATTCTATTAATTTCCGACTCCTACGAACTACCTCTATAAATACTTGATAATATATTTTGAACAACTTGCTAATTACTCGTACGAAATCCGCACGACCCCAAATGATTTGAAATTGGATGTGAGTTCAGGTGTGGGCAGCGAAGACAACATATCGTTTTAAAAGAACGTCTTTTAAGGTACCTCGTCAATTTTTTCTCATCCGCATGACATTCTAAATTTCCAAGGTTTATTGCACAGCTACACTAAAATTGGGGTCAATAAAAAAAAAGAATCGCGAAAATTGGTCAAGATCTAAAACGACAAGTCAATAATAGGGATAAGGTGCTTGGGGTTTCACCACCTGGGGGTGACCCACAGCTGATGCTAACCTGATGTCAAGAGGGTCGATTAAGTGTATTTTCTTAAAGTAACGCTAAGTATCTTCAAGTAACGCTGAACCGCCAAGGGGATTTTCCCACCTATCCCGTATGATCAGTTTCCAGAATTTCTAAGTTTCCTAGTTATTTTCCTATTCACAAAAGGTTTCGTAATGTCAGATTTTGAAAATGTATGGACAAGAAAATGATTTTGATTTTCATGAATCATGAATACCAACAAGAAATGAATATCACTGTTAACGGTGTGTAAGGTTATAAGGAAGAGATGAGATAGGTAGGTTTGGGATAAGGCGTGTTATGTATAGGGTGGAATAGATCTGTCTTATTGGACAAAAGGCGCCTCATCTCCCCGCACATGCGCAGTAGTTTTCCGTTCACGATTAGGCGCCTCATCTCTATCTCCCTATCGCTTTAGGAACTCTCTAATGTATATTGACTTCGTAAAATAATTATAGACATGTGATCTGCGTAAAAGAACTATCGAATCAGAAATAATACTTTTCGAGGCTTATCGTAACGTAAACCACGACATTTTGAGGGACGGTTAAAAAAAATTTTTTTCTTCGTCGATTGCAAAGGTTCGAGTAATGGATAGTAATAAACCGAAATATCAAGCCACATGTTTTGACATGTAGGATCCTTTAATTTTAATAATCAGTAGAGCTACTTACTACGTTCTTGTGGACGTCACGCCTCATCAAGTTGAGGCGCCAGTTTGTCAATCCCTTCACGTTCTTCTGCTCGACATAATGGTGTTTGGGTTAGTTCGCTGCAGCCCTCTGTTAAGAGTTACGGCATAATCAACACTCAGACCCCGATTGAAGCTTTGCCCTCTAACACTCGGTCTCCCGCTGAGGTTTTTTTCATGAATGATGCCTACAAAGGTTGGATTTCGCGGCCCGGGGGGGCGAACCTGCCTCGTTCCGAATAATTTTCACTGGTTTTCATACGGAAACCGTGTCTAACTTGCGAGGAATCGGCGTTCCCGGTCTTATCTGCTCCTTAAAACCGCATGTGGCGAAATCTATCGAGAGTTTTCACCTTCAAAGGCAAGTAAATGGCTGTTCTTTGATCAAAGTTTTCTGAAGTGGATGAAAACCAGTGAATGAAACTTGAGTGAATCAAAATGGGAATTTCAAATAATAAAAAATAAAAATGTCCGTGAGATAAACAAATAAATAAATGTGTTGTCATAATGTTTAGTTCATTAATCACTAAAATCACGAAGTAATTCAACAAGTAATTACACAAAGTAATCACGTAGTAAATCACGAAGTAATAATATTAAAACTTGGAAATAATTACGCACAGGTTAAGTATTTCTATATCAGATAGCCCTTCTAGGCAGATCGCAGGTCTATAATTCATCATTATACCCCGTTTATTGCATATTTATCACCAAAACTAGGGATTTTGCGCCTCGCAAGTGGGTTTCCCCAATTACAGCACCAGGACCCCACAATTTTACGCTTTTTGGTAAAGTGAAGAAACTTGTGAAAAGAAATTTATGACAAAGTCATTATCCCACCTTGTAGAATGGTTGCATACACTGCATACTAATTTTAAACTATGTGAGTTTTATGCACATAAAATCCTTAATCACAAGGTGTTTCAGTAGGTTGATTAGAAAACAAATCAGTCTCAGAGGACTCTCAGCTGATAAGTTATGCTCCGTATTTACTAGCATTGTTGTCAAGGCGTTCCAAAGGCGGTCTATTCAGAATTCAGCACCGTAGGTCAGAAATTAGCCTCCGAGGTCCCTGAGCTTATCAGTCCACCTTTATGCATTCAAAATGTATTCTACATGTTCCAGAAGTGCTCTATTTTATGTTCAAAATTCATCAACGTATGTCGATATGGAAAGAAATTAGCCTCTCACTCCCTCAGCTGATCAGTGTGCCTCCGTGCCTCAAAATTGTTTCTGTGTTGTCCCTCCATCTTAAATTTCAGACCCTTCTATGAATTAGAGAAGGAATTAGCCTCAGAGGTTCCACAGCTGATTTAGCTATGTAGCGTCGAATGTTAACGTTTCAAGATGTGTAGAATCAAAAACGCTGAACGCTATCTTGACAACGAAATCAATTATACAATATCCAAGTGTAACTGCATAGGCGTGAACTACTACCGAAAAGACATGAATTTAATTAAATAGAACACTTACACTCTTCTTACTAGTCCTTCGCTGTTGTAACTAGAGCTGATCTGCCAACTAAAAATTAGCGAGGTAAAATAAATCTCCTAGCTACAAGTCCATTTCCGGGTGAAAAAGTTATAATTAATAATGAACCTTTGTAACCGACCAAGAGAAAAACACAATTTGTTTAACCCCCCCCTTCCTCCCTCAAAATTTATTGGTTTACGTTTCAAGATGCGTGGAATCCAAAAATTGGAAGATTAAAAATATCCGCCCGTCCGCACCGCTCAGTGGAACAAGAATGGAACCCAAGAAAAAGTTTCGATTCTTCTTTCCTTCGTTTTTCTTCTTCTTATTCGTTGATTAAAAGTGGGAAATGATGCATTTTTTCTTCTTGTAGTTGGGGTGTTTTTGAAAGTACTGTTTTTCAAGATAACTAAAAACATCATTTATCAGTGCATAATAAATTATTACGCATGTCTTACACATGGGAACACATGGGAACTTACTTAGCTGTTACACAAATCCACTAGATGATTAAGAAAAAAATACATATATAGCCGACTACCACGTTCGCTGATTCGCAAGGATAAATAACAGAGACGATAGACGTTGAAAAAGTGAGATTTGCACATATTCATAGGTGTGACGTATACATAAATGGCTTTTCCTCGAATGTTGACATGATAATCTAATTGTCGTGTAAGTTTCATAACCGGCCTGCACCGGCTAGGGCTAAGTGCCATTTTAAACATTACCAGAAGGCGCGAAGTTCCTATCACTCAACAAATGAGTTCGACAATTTTTTTTTTTTTTTTTTTTGTTCAAAAAGAAAGTTGTAGAAAACAGTATTCTGCGTCGAATGAGACCACCGCAATCCCTCTAACTCTTTTAACTAACTCATCCCTCGATTTTTAGCTATTCTTCAAAGTTTTTGTGACCTTCCACTCCACTCACGTGCCGAGGGTTTCCATAAAAGTGAGTAAATTAGGCCACGAAAACTTTGAAAAATCGCTAAAAATCGAGGAAAAGAGTTGAAGAGCTTGGACTAGTCTCATTTGATGTAGAATTCCTTTTCTTGCAACTTTACTTTGTACAAAAAAAAAATTGGTCAGTTACAATGATCAAAAAGTAAGAAAAATGTTCAAAATAGCATCGTCACATTATTATATTTAGAATCAGCGCAAAATTTCTTATAAAAAAAGAGCAGAACTTGAATTTTTTCAAAAAAACCCCTTTTTGTTCCGCTGTGCACCGCCCAGATTTGTTTTCCTAAGCTAATAGACCAAAGTTGATGAAACTTGGGTCAAAAATCATAAATGGAGTTCAGTTGGTCCTAGAAGCTCGGCATCAACTTTGGTAAACTCTAAATGGTAGTAATTAAGGGTCTGAAATACTGAAAACCCGTGATATCAAAAACTTTCAAGGTAATATTTATGTTTCTTGGGTGCCACTTATAGATATCATCCCGAAGAATTGAATGAAACCAACCAGATCGCTTTAAGTTAAGCCTCATGATAAATAAATCTGATGGATCTTATCAATGATAGAAAAAATAATGGTACCACTGTTATGAAACATCATATTTTTTGTAAATGACTGCTATAGCTTCCTTATTCTCGAGATTCTGGAAACTGCAATCCAACGGAACTGGGTCACTGAGTGTTTTTTCGGTTCGTTAAACGGCGTCAAACCGCCAGCTTCCTTCCATCCGCATCCGAAGCTGAAACCGCAATTCCTCTGCAACCAGCTTTTGTTTTAGGTAATGCAAATATTTATCAGACAAATGCAACGATCCTTCTTGACCCTAAATATTTCGCAAAAGACCGCAAGCCGCTTGCACTGGGAAACGAGTAGCGGTCTCGCAGAACCCTCAAAACTGAAAAGTGGAACGAAATATCCAAGATCTCTTTAAAACTAAAACCCGTCATTGGGTGAGGTTTTTCTTACCATAGCATGCTTGTAATGAGATAATTGAATAATGTTAATCACTTAATAACACCATCTTTCACATAGTTTCACATTGTTCAAGTTACCTATATGATTGATGAAAGCAATATGGACAGGTGGCAAATGCGGTCTAGTGAGTGGAATGAGAACACAAATTTCAAAAGGAAAGCTTTAGAATAGCAAGTAGACAATTCAGTCAGTTTCAATTTGGATACTACCCGATTATTTAGGCATGGCCCACAAGCTCACAGGGGCCAACTCACAACTTGGGGCCCCTCCAACTTGACAAGCTCTGATCCAATTTTATAAATGTTACTGCCGTTGTTGTACCTCTTAGAAAGTCTGGAGAAAATTGGTCATTTTATGGTAACATAACAACAAACGTTAATTAAACGGTTCACAGGTTTTTGAATTACAACACATTTTTTATTGATATTTTCATCAACTACTGCAAATTGTATCATTCATAAATGAATGACACGACGATTCGCAAAATTTTCCGAACGACACGATATGCCTTTAAAGTCGTAACGTTAATCTGGAAGAAACTTTTCAAGAAGTTATCAATTTATTTATTTATTTATTCATTCATCTGCGCAACACCAAATATTGACAAAGTATCTATTTAAATGAAAATCCAGTAAAAGATTAGGATGATTGTTGAGAAGTTTCCATAGACCCGTTGTAAAGATACATCAATTTATTAGTGAATCCTCTGACTGCAGGCTCCCCGCTTGCCGCCTGGGTTTTTTTTCTTTTCTTTCAAGCTTTCACATTTGCAAACTCATCAGTAACATCAGTAACACCAGTAAAATCTATGTTTTTGGCCAAGTCATTTTCAGTATTGAGGAATACTTAATTAATGAGCATTTCTTGACCAGCGGAGGTCTTCTGCCAAGTTTTAAATTAAATTTACCAACCTGCAAAATTATTTTTCAGCATATGATTACGTCACTGGCACAGTAAGGAAGAACGTAAATGCTATGTAAATGTCAAAGAACATCCCTTTTCGGGTTCTTCTTATAAATTGAGTTGAGCTACTTCATAGTTTTTCTCATTACGGACAATTATACGATGAATACTTTTGAAATGCCTTTGATTATTGCTAAGTGAAGATTTTCAGGTTTATTAGTTAGTGAAAAATCAATTCCTTGTCAGAAGCAGGGGCTGAGTATTTTCTCCATATTACTCGTACATGTCTCTGCAGGCGAGTTGAACATTTTGTAAAAGTGCTGTATGAAAACTTGGAGGCCCAAACTTGGTGGGTGCTCTGAGCGTGCGAAAAAGCTGTCAATGAAACTGGAGGAATCAAGTTCAGTGGGGACCATTTACTGCGGAAACCTGTAGTTCGTGAAAATGGAATGAATGTCCTTGAGCATTTCATCAAAATCGAATGAACATAGAAGATGTAATGCATATTATAATGATTTGAGGTTCAAGTATACTTAGCAGCTCTCTCCGCAGCAGTTCTCCACTGTTTTTAGACGATTACAGGCCGAGTGATAAGAAGCTTTGCACTTCGCACAGAATGCCGTCTTTCTAGGAGAATAGAGATCACAGTCACACTTTGCACAGTCCATAGTGGGTCAGATTCTGAATGAATATCACTAAAATACCGAAAGAACGAAATACCGCACAGGAACAACAGACAGTAATAAGCAAACCGCGATAAACGAACTGCCATGCTATAAGATGACCAGTTTACACAACAGACTGAAACGATAGATATAAACGAAAAAAGGAATAGTTGTTTTAGAGTTTCCACTTGCACAGTATAGGTTACGTTTGTTGAGATATTTGTACAAAATGGATTTAAAAAAATGTAAATTATACGATCATGTTAAATTTTATAATCGGGTGATTATACCGGGTTTCCCCGCTAAACCTCCAGATTCAAGAGGAGAATTGGACGTTGACGTCATGAGAAATGATGCTTGCTGGATTTTAGCTTTGCACATGCGTAGTGTATTGATTTGTGAGCAATGTAACTGTTAGGGTACTGTCTACAGCCTAACCTACATATTCCCCGAAAATTCCATCAAACAATAATGTAAACTGCATTAATTAAATTCGTAACAATACAAGGGTTTGCGGACACACAGACACGAAACCAAAGTTGTACAAAATGGTCTAAGACATTAAATGCGAGTGGTAATTTACTTCTCATCCCCCGAAATTGAAACAATGCTTCCGCTACCTTGTAGACTCGGAAGCAAAAACTACAGCTATATGTATTGTTTGCAATGTTGACCAGACTGAAGTATCTAAAATATGCGAAAAATTAAAAGCCATGCGAAAACAATCACGCATTCAACCATTGGCGGCACAAAAGAAGTCCAATACAAGGAATTGGCGAATCGCTTCCTGGTACTGTTACTGGTATCAGAAACTGGGACTCGAACCAAATGGTAAACAGATCACTAAACCTCCTATAAGAAGAAAAAACTTCCCGTTTTTCTTGCAACGAAAAATAGAGCCGATCGGTCCTCAATGCGGTGATAATGAGAGCCTGCAACGCCGAAAGAAAAATCCATAACGCAGTGTTTTGTCGTCTGGGGCAAGTGAACCGTGGGTTATGTAAATCAAAGGACAGACCAACTGTGACAGGCGAGAGGAAGGAGGAAAGCGAGGTCGGAAACAGGCGGGTTGGATTCCCGTTCATCCGCGACGAGATGGCTGCTGATCCGGCCTTTGAATGGGAAGTGCAGTGCTAACCATAACATAGTAGGTATGTATTCCTGCTATCAGGACTGTCGTGATACGCCTTGGTAATTAAGATAAATTCGCTCATACGATCATGCTGCATGACTGGAACTTTTCTTTTTCTTCTTCCCCCACCCATTATAAACAATATTAATATTGAAAACTGATTTTCAGCAGTGCTTCACTTTCCCGTATTGAAATCCAACCCCGAACTAGCACATTTTTTGTATTGCTCTAAGGATTAAATGCTTTTCGCCAATTACAGATAAATAGATAGTGTCACATTTCTCCGATTTTCAAAACGATGTTTAGTTTGGCATTAGAGTAACCGTGGTATATCAAGGAAACTGTAGAAAATTATGAAATTTATGTTGCATTGCGCTTCTCGTATTATAACCTCATACAAGTTGACTTCTTCATATCACACACACAGTTGAATTGTTACAAAACATCGTAACTCAAAGGCTGGTATTATTTTCTGAATAGATAAACATTCCGAATAAGTAGATCTCAGTTCTTTCCTATTCAATATTTTCATAGGTATATTTATTTAGACTCGGGCAACCCCAATAAGGATTCTATAAGTAGATACAGTCATTGAAATCATCAGGTCTAATTTGTTTCTTAATCGACTTATAATGCTGAAACTCGAAATATAGCTTCTTTTTGGAGATCCGGAATACAATTACATAGCATAGAGAGACTAGGATCAGCTTAGAAACCTGATTCCTAATCGATTCACCGTTCTGCTATTTAGATGGTGCTCCTTTGGGGCACCTCGGAAACAATTATGAGTTATGGAGGCGCACGGATCAGCTATATGCTTTATTTACCCTTATACCTGTTTTTTATTATTTATTTTTTTTAACTACTTACTTACTGTAAGAAGTAAAATTGAGGGTCTTGGAACTGTAAAGATGCGAACGACTGGCACGATGCGCCATATTCTGATCATATATTATATGCAGGGTTTAATAATTATAGACAAATGATCTGCGTTTTAAAGGTTATCTAACACAGAAATAATACACCTTTTTGTAATAATTTGCAGCATTCTCAAAATGTAAAGTTAATGTATAAGGGTAAGAAATTGACTGCATAATGATGGGAATGAAAAAATAGAGTTTACAGAGGGGCGAAGGTGGATTCGAAAAAGTCCAATTCGGGATTAATGGTTGAAAACAGATTTCTACTGTGGTGGAATTTGTGGAGGAGCCGACTGTTTACGTAATTAGTGTGGGAAAAAGGAACGAAGAACAGCGATGGTGAGCAGGAAGTGGTGCGTGGAACTTGAAAATTAAATGATGACAAGAGCTGCGAACAATTTATGGTGTTATTTAAGATTTTATGAAAAATTATGAGGTCAGCTGATCCTCATTGCCTCTCGAGATTCTCAAGGCGGCATCTGACCTCGGCTAGAGGAATTCCAAGCTTGAAAGCGACGTATCTGATGAATTTGTTTTGAATACGTTCAAGTTGGTATTTATGCGCAACATAAAAAGGGGACCATATTATTGACGCATATTCTAAGGTTGGTAGAATGACTGGTTTGTAAAGTGCCGCGATTGCGTTTCCACCCGTGAAAACTCAGTTGTTACTTTTGAGGAAACCTATAGGGCGCTCATTGCTCTGATTGATTTGTTCATTATGTGGTGGGAGAAGGCCAAGTTCATCAAGGTGACACCCCAGGTCGACCATCCCAACAGCACGTCGTTAGGGGGGCTCCACCATGCCAATAGGTAGTCGAAAGGGATCAGCTGGTTTTTAGTCTTCGATTTTACAGATTTTCATATTTCTCGTAGCCTACCCACTCCATGGAAATCCTCAACAAGTCAGTGGTAGGTCACAAAAACTTCGATAAATCGCCGAAAATCGAGGCGGTGGTCTTATTCGATGCAGAATTCCTTCTTATAACTTTTCATTCGTAAAAGAAATTTAAGTCAGTTCTAAAGGTCAAAAGGTGAGGAAAATTGTGAAAAATCGAGTTCTTGGGTCGAAGAAGCTTCTTTAGATATAGGAACATGGAGTATATTCGGAATCAGCGCAAAATTTCCGATAAGAAAAGCTCTTACTCTTATGATCATATTGTCCACCTAAAATAGGTTTCCGGTCCACTGTGTGATACCATATTCCCATATGGCGGACGGACAGTTATTCTATTTACTTTTATTTTTATTATAAAACTTTTTATTTTATTTTATTTATTATTATTATCATTTTTAGGTCAGTTACCTTGCTATTTATATCAACAAATTTTATTAATGTTTAAAAATATAGTTTTCTTGGTCGATTACCTGGTTCTGTACCGGAAATAGCGAACCTAGATTGAATCTCGACGCACATCTTGTTTCATAACTGAAGCTCACTTCGGGCGATAGGACCTTCAAGCTGGATGACAATCAGTTCATCCCAGGACTTGTTAAGTTCTTTGGTGTCTAATTACTAGAAAGTCGAAGCGAAGTTACCCGCACGGGCGGCTTCAGGATCGTTTCGCGAAGGGGACAATGGGAAGGAGGCGCGTGAGCAGGTGTGGGCTTCGTGTCACTTCCGCCTTCCGATGAGACACATTCAAGTGATTGCGTCCTTGCGCGTGATATCTCGGCTGATGGAAGGACTTCCTTCCAGTTGCAATGTTGCTACATCTGCCATTAATCCAGTCAATGAACGACCAAAAAGGGGATATAGAGAACATTATGGACGGGAGGAGTTATTTCATTAGTGAGGGATGCGTTGAGAGTTGTTAGCAGACGGACATACTAAAGTTCCTCCATTGCCATTAAAAAGGGATTGTGAATTTCGGCCACAACAACTCTTTTCGACGATGAGTGGTTTTCTTGTTTTGATTTACCAAAGTTTTGGCACTGGTGGTGTCACAACACTTCTCTCGCAGAGGAACCGCCACGTCCAGTACTATTGAAAACCCATAACACAAGATTTACTTATCATAGGAAAGTGCTGATAATGCCCAAACGCTCAGGTTGGGTTTTACATTCAATTTGAAACATATTGAACAAGCGGGTAGCGTTAATGATTTGCAAGAACGCAGCTACGCTAGAAGATTCCAATGGCTCGGATCGCTTGATCCATAAATAGGACGTCATAGATCTCACACCCAGTGAACGCGTAGGAAGTGAAAGTTACTTACGACGGAAGAGATGTCGCACCCCGATGCGTGTTGATGATTAAGAGTGTTCGCACCTGAACCAACATATTAAGGATACACAGAACCGTCAAACGCCTAAAAGTTATCACCTAAAACCTATCAAACATATCATTTCAAATCAATGATGTATTTCATCTTAAAACGTTAATTAAGTTTAATGTAATTCAACGCAATATAGTTCCGTATGTTATTTGTGGTCCGACTTGAATATTATTAGATTTGTCAAATGTAGCGAAATAGCAGAGCCGATCTCCAAAAGATGCTTACAGGTGGCCTGGTGGGGGAGCTGTCTACGTAACGTTACCTGAACCCCCCCCCCCCCATCCCTCCCCAACATGAAGAGGCACCTTCAGGATATATAAGCACTGAAGCTCTGCTCGGTTAGACAAACATATAAATTCCATTCTAAATTCATTTACTGAAATTCTGACTTCTAAATTCACCCTCCACAACCAACCTATCTAACCTCACACCCTCTCCCATTTAGCAAATGGGACTGCGCGTTACGGGTCAAAGTTCAAGAACCCAGCTGGACCCCACATACTGGGGTATTATCTCCTATCCCTCAGCAGACAGGACGAAAGTATCGGGCTGAAACTTACTACAAGAACCTAATGGGACTCCACGTACTGGGTTACTTTCCATTCTTCTTCTAACGAGACGAAAGTACCATGTTGGACTCACTGAACTTGACTCAACAAGACAACACGTATCGGGGAAATTCTATTCAAATTCTCTTCTTCCATAAGTATCCGAAGTCGATAAGGTTTTTTATTAGGAGGATTAGGATTAGGAGTCACAGTTCGACTTAGTTAATCAAATTCACACTCGAGCTAGATTCACTTAGCTCCAACCACAAAAATCGTGACCTTACACGCACACGTAACATTATAAACTAGACTTCCTTGTGCACCATCACTATACGGTCAGTAATCCGGTATACCGCAGTATATCCAATGAAGTACGAAATGTGTGCAATGTAGCGAGGTTTACTAGGCAGCTGTATTGTATTTTGGCTTTCTAGTCTACCTAAAGGTAGCCCATAAGCTCTACCTAAAGAGCCTATCATTTCAATCGTCTCTTGATGTCCCAAAGAGTCTCCCTATCAAATTTCGACTTAATAGGGTGAGCAGGAGATAATTTAGGTCATTCAGCTGATCTGGAAAGAGGCCATAATTCCTATCGTCTGTTAGTGCCTCAGAGAGGCTCCCTTCCAAATTCTTAGGTTTTACTTAGGGTTTTTATTTTTAGGTTCTTAGGCAGCAATTCGGTCACGCGATTCGATCCCGTAATTTGGTCCAAGTCATCCAATAGGGATAATCTAGATATTTGCTGTTTTTCCACCTCACTTTCTTACCGATTCTGATTTTCTGACCTCCAAAAATATCTCACTAAAGAGAACTTGAGGGGATCTTCAAGCCTTCGCGTTCATCTTCTCTGTTGCAATCAATCTATGACATTCAAGTCATTTGAATTTTCCTCGCTTACAGGCCCCTCGTACGAAACTTCCCCCTTGTAATTTTATCCAATTTAGCGAACATTGAATAATTTGCTGATGTCATCCTCAATCCTTGAATCTTCACAAACCTGAGCTTAATCGGCATTCCGCATTTCTCGTATAATCAAACCACAACCTCTGACATTTCACTTTTACCATCGTGAGGCTACCGACTGAAAATGCTTGATGTTACCAA
Organism: Adelphocoris suturalis; assembly: GCA_030762985.1. Lineage (NCBI taxonomy): Eukaryota > Metazoa > Arthropoda > Insecta > Hemiptera > Miridae > Adelphocoris > Adelphocoris suturalis. The sequence goes on from CM061048.1 coordinate 52,232,702, forward strand.
CCATTTTATGCAAACGTTTCATACGCGTTGAGTTCAGTTAAATGGCCAATTTATCTCGTTGAAACTAAAATTCTCAGGAGTGAACTTGAAATCCGAAGGATTTACCGCAGACCGCGGAAATATGAGCGGTGTTGATGTTTTTCTAGAGTTAATGAGATGATCTTCCCTGTAATTTAAACAATGCTAATTTGAATAGCACCTGAGACATCGGTTATAATGCTAAAGCGCTCAAATCCTTGAAATGACTTCTCATTTATTTAAAGATACTTCGTCACTATATTAAATATACATTTCGGTTTATTATTTATATTGACACTAACAAAATTATTATTTATTATTAATAATGAAAATAGTTTTTTATATTTTTGACATATGTCTTTTAGCTGAAAGTCAATGTATAAATTTCGTGAGATTATTATTATTATTATTTTTTTTTTTTTACCCGAAAAATGAAACGTATAAATTGATTTATAGAGGGAGAAATCGGCAGCGTGAGATGCAGTGACATGTCAGATAAATGGAGAGCTTTCTAACGAGTGCGATTTTCGTTTTACTGCCTTCGTTTTCCTGCTGAACCAATCCAGTCCAATCAGCTAAACTGATTGAGATCAACCGAACTTAGATTGATTTAATTTTACTGCCTTCTACCGGATATGAATCACATTCAGTAACTTTTAGTTACTGATGTCTCCGAAAATCACATAATTTCTAACTGACTGTTAGAAGGGTTTGCTAGACTCCCAACGAAATATCAAGGTAAAAACAGATTGAAAATACAAGAACAGTAATTTTTCGACCAACAAACTTAATTGGTTACTCGAAACAATAATACATACAACATCCAATTTCAACTGACTAGTTCCACTGACCAGTTTGATTTTTACTTGAGCACAGCTTTTTTATGACTATTTAATGTTTTAATAACAGAATTTGCTGATGATAAACATTTGTTTCAACAATTAGCAACGACCAATGATACAACACCCGATGTGGAACTCCCACCCCCCTCCCTCCATTAGGCACAACTTTTCCTGGTTTTATTTTGTATTTGTGCGAGATATTGTAAATAGTTATTTGCTTTTAACGTTGTTAACCATCTAGTTTAAAGCATATTAGGCTGTTTAAAAATCTATAATAGTCTTTTAGAAGAAATATTCCATCAATAGTCCTTTAAATACGGTCTAAATTTGTTATAGTATTTTGTATAGGTACTATTTTTATAATTTTTTTATTCAATATTATTAAAGTTAATGATTTAAACATTAAATTAACGTTAACAAAACATGTTTTCTTGACCTGACTCACCGCTTTAGTCGTAAGTTCCATAGTAGAGCTCACCGCTTATAACTTACAAGCTTTTAAAACTCTCTCACAAATTCACATTTTCTGGCCAAATAGTTGGTTTAAGGCAAGAAACTAATAATTATAGTTGTGGGAAACCAAAATACGAACAATTTGAGATCGAAACTGTTCAATGTTTCTTTCAACAGTAGCCACGATCAAAGACAGAATGCCAGATGCGGAACTTTCAACCCCCTCCCACCCCTTAGACACCACTTTTCTGACTGATATAAAGCTCTTTCCCGTTTCTTAGGACCCTCCCCACAATAATCTGAAGTGAAACTGAGGTGCCCTAATTAAATGTTTAACAAAATGTTTTCTTCACCTCACGTACCTCATTCGTGGTAGGTTTTATGGTAATAATCACCCTTTATAATTTTTTCACAACCTCAGACGGGAAACTACAATAATCAAAGTTGTTGGGGACTAAAACATAAACACACTCAACCCCCTCCAGCACCGGTCTAGTATGGAGGTGAGCTGATCAGCCGAGTGACCACAGACGCTAATTATGTCTTGGTCGACCTACGGTAATGAAATGTGGAATGTAACGCCTTGAAAACAATGTTACTAAATACGGAAGTCAACTTATCGACAGAGGATCCTCTGAGACTGATTTATTTTCTAATCATCCAACTGAAATACATTAATTGTAATTATGGATGTCATGTCCAGAAATCAAACTTAGGTAGTTAAAAATCATAATACAGTGTATGCAACCCTTCTTTATGGTGGGAAGATGGTATGTGTCATAAATCGTTTTGTTTAACACTAAAAACTATCATATTCTTGTTTCAAAATGTCAGGAAATGTTTTGAGTGGCTTATGCTGAAAGAATGAAAACACTCGCGTGAAATATATTGAGGCGTTACAGATGGTCGGAAAAAAAAGAGAAATGAAAATTACTCACAACAATATTGAGAATATTTCGCCGTATTGGGTCAACCCGATTGTATATATATATATATATATATATTCCCTTCCATCAGAATAGTCATGATTTATGAAAGGAGAACAACACTACTTCTAACATTATTACGTCTATGTTCGCAGATAGGAGTGGTTACGGCCGTTTTCGGACCGGCGACCGCCCAGTTGTTCCCTTTTTCGTCGTTGAGAAGTTACATCGATCAGCATCATTCCGAATCGATTGAGCTTACCACAAAAGCGCCGCCACCTGTGGATGCTTACAGGTAATCCTATGTTAAATACATATATTTATATTGCCAATATTGCTAAGTATTGCATAGACAGCAAATCTTACTGGGATAATATTCTAATACCTTGTAGAACAATCATCACTTAATGAAGAAAAACTAACATTAAAAAAAAAAATCCTCTCCCCCCTCCATATAAAATGTAAACACGAGATTTTTACTTCTATAATTTCAAAAAATCCTTCATAGTGGTATTATATATCTAAGAGACAGGTGGCAAACACTTTTTGCTGGAATGTTCTAGCTGAATGTGTGCTTACTACTCTTCAATAGTAAATTTCTTTCGGTTTTGCTATTTCAGTTAAAGACCACTAAAGACCATTCTTTTTTGCTGTGCTGGTTTTTTGATCAGTACGGATTTACAGCAGAAAGATCGGGCATTACTCGACTGACTCCCAGGGGATAAAAAAGGGTGAACACATTCTCTTGGCAAGCCCTAGCCACTGCAATCCCATCTGACTCCTGCAAGAACGATGACGCAATGTACCCCCTTCCGGCATTTGGGCGCGTAATTCGGCGTAGGTGACGTTGAACATACGCCTATGAGTCCTTTAACGCGTGGTGCAACAAAGAGTTCAATTACTCCCATCACCAAAATTTATATGTTAATGAAGACCTTCTTAAGTGCAGACAATGACATTCGCGAAAATAAATTCCATCAATGCCGGTAAACCACACCAGCCAAAACACAACATAGTTCACTGACAGGGGTTCATCCAGGTATACATCACAAAACAGAGTCCAGGCACAAGCACAAAACTTCAGCCACCGTCCGTTTTGACCGATATTTAGACTAGACAATGGACAAGATATTTCTGTACATCACAAATTTTTGACCATACTTGCTCGATCGTGGAGGCAGTCCTAAGTCTGTAAAGTTGAAAGGCGAATTTGTGAAACTGTGCGCTGGGTATCAGTCGGGTCAATTCTTTCAGTTCTTTGCTTCGGTCAGAACTAGCGTCCTCCGGAGAGTTAGATTGGCAGTCTTTTTTGCTTACTATATATCCAATTTACGCAGAATACAAATATGTTATGAGTAAATGTGGCGAAATCTGCGGTTGTGTCCCTGCAGGGAGGTGGAATGAGGAGATTAAACACTTCAATCCTTCCTTCCCCTGTAAGGGAGCGTCTTTATTATGTGTGTAAAGACGCTCCCTTACAGGGGAAGGAAGGACACATTTAGTCATAGGGCCGGATTCATAAACGTTCCTCAAGTTGGGAACTGACTTGTGCTCACAGGAGTGGAGGAACGGCTCGAGTAAGTGAAAGACTCCAGATTGGTATTCATAGATGGAGTGAGATCGTCACTTACGTGAGTAAGTCAGACACTTACTTCACGCGCTTATCACACCGAATTCCATGATATATTGGCAAGACTGATGGCAAAACCTTCTAAAAACAGGTTCATTTTCCACCATGTGACCACCATGACTGTTGTCTGGTCATATAATCGGAGAAGACGATGAGATTTATACGTTGATTTTGCGCCTTCGGCTTTCGAGAATAAATAAATATCAATGGGTACTCATTTAGGTATATCTATTATTATAATATAATATCAATCATAGTCAAAGTTTCACGCTCTCATCTGCTGTTTATTACTTCATTGTTCACGTTGCTGATAACAACGCGCTTTTATTCTTGGTTTTTTCCGGTATTCAAGTATGAATTTAAAAAACGGCAATAAAGTGAGGCTAGAAGGAAACGTGTACGTTCCTTCCAACGTATTTACAAAATACCAGGAAAATCCCAATGGAGTAGTATACACTTCTAGATAGTTATATTCACCGAGCAATGGAATAATTCAATAGTTATATATTATTCAAATAAGTGAAAGTTTGAGGTCTGATGAAGCTTTTGTAACATAAGGACATGGTACCACCCATTCATTATTTTGTTTACCCTCGCTGGATAAGATTACCGATTCGAAATTCCATGTTCTGAACAAAAACAACTCTATTGAAGGACGTCTCTAGAAAAGTGTGGTCTGAAATAAAAATGCGAATTGCTTACTGGATTTTCGAACTGACGCCTTGATCTAGGTACCTATGTTACAACCTAAGCCTACGGACCTTTCTTAGAAGAAATACATATTACCGCGGGACGTTCTAAAGAAACATCCCTCATCATTCCTATTAAAACAAAGAATCATAATCTAAAAGGACTGATGCGGGATTTTTTTTTTTTTTTTTTTTTTTAATGACGTAGGTACCTCAGAAGTAAGAACATACAGGCAATGCTTCGTCAATAAGGGGTCCAATTAGAATTTTCCCGATCACGAGGAAAAAAAAGAACTCGATACCGTTCTTTAAACAATTTTTATGCCGAATACGTGGAATAAAACACCATAGATATGTCCAAGACAAGTTTCGTCGTTGCCGCCCAGGCTAGAATTCCCTACCGATTTTCGTGTTTTTTTTTTTTTTTTTTTTTTTTTTTTTTTTTTTTTTTTTTTTTTGTCGTTTGGTGCCAGTTCATTAGACAATTTAGTCTAATTGTGCAAAAACCTTGGGAACTTTTTAATTTCACAATGGGATAGACAAAATATAGTGGATAATGGTTTTTAAAAAAACGAGTTTTTCCCTAGGTATAAAATCTTGTCTATGCTGCCCAAACCTTAACTCACATCCGTATTTTTTTGTTCAATGAATTTATTGTTTGGAACATACCGATTCGTAATTCAGGAGCTAAAAATTTCATTGTGGAAGAGGTTTTTACCTAATACCTACTGATAAATCGTTTTGTTTTCGCTAGGTATCCTCATTTGATATTCGTGATAGTTTTTTGTTCGATCGAGTTTCAGTCCCGTTAAAATAATTTAATGGAATTTCAAAATTTATGATCGGTGGAAATTAATTGAGGGGGTGATTTCAGTAAATCATATTTTATTCGTTCCCTTTTTTATCCATATATATGCAAGAAATTGGGGATTTGATTTTAATGGACTGTTCTATATAAGTAATATATAGGTACCTAACCGATTTTCGTGATTTTTGTTCGATTATTTTACTATGTAGTTTGCGCGAAGTATTTGGTCCCTCAGTGATACCATTCCAAGCAAATTCAAATATAATACTGATGGGAGGGGTACAGATAGGTACATATCTCAGATAGGGTCGTCCCTGTCTGCAGGCATTACTTTACTGCATTACTGCAGGCATGCATTACTTACCAATATATTTTATAGTTGAAGGTGCGAGGATAGGCTAGTGGCCACCCATACCAAATTATACATGCCTTCAATAAAGGTAATGTAGGTATTCTAGGTAGGTACATAGAGTTCAGTGACAGGGTACTACTATACTTCTTTATTTCCATTATCAGTTTAACAACTTACAGCACAGAAGAACGAATTCGAACAAATATAGCGAATGTTTATTATAAATTATACAAGTAACCTGAGGTAGGTACATCACGGAATTGATCTGAAACTGGAAAGAGTGGAAAGACCGTATCCTCCGTTTTCGTGGGATGGTGACAAGTATAAAGAAAATCAGAACCTACACAAAACATTTTTGAATGGTGTTTGAACAGCGTTTTCTCGATATTTTTAGCAATAAATTAAAAGCATTACGAACGTAGTTAACGAACGAACAATTACTGACCGATAACGACGAATAGGTTAAAAACTGTGATGTTAACCTTTTCAAACTGTGATGTTAGCCTTTCAAGCAATCGTACTAGTCTTCGATAATCATTGTATGTTCCGTTTTGTCTTTTTTGCGGCCGCTGGAGTCAGTCTAGAAATTCCCGTGAGATTCTCAGTGGATGCCTAGGTGAAGTTGCAAGAGTTGGTGAGATCATCCAAAGACAAGTTGGTCTACCCTTGGTATAGCTTAATTTTGCGTCCCTTCCTTGAGCCCAGCTTTTTCCAGTGAGTGGGAAAGCTGGGAGAGTCCGTGTTTTTGTCAAGGGAGCTGATCTGGATTTTGTCAGGGAAGATGCCCAAAGACATGAAAGATTTTGTCAAGTATTAGAAATGTCGCAGAACCCCCCTCCCCCTCCCCCGGTTGTAGTTGGATTTACAGCCAGTCCCCTGTCCATTTTACCTAAATGGGGTAAAAGACCAAAAGAATGTTGACTCACGGGATTTTTGGGGTTATCGAAAACTCGGGCACCGACCCCCTTAGACGGTATTGCGAGCTAGAAAGCATGCCGGAACCCAATATGTTTGTCACATGTCAAGGACACTGAATGTGTGAACAGTGTTCTCTCAAGAGGACGATCCCAGATCATTGCGATCTATAGGGGAAGACCACAAGGCACATTGCCACAAGATTTCCAAACACGTTTTCTGGGATTCTGGAAGGAGATATGAATTCTTCCGTATGTCACTCCAAAAGTTATGAAAAACTAGAAGAGTGGGGGTGACAATTTGAAAATTCCCTACACAAGTTTTTTTCTGGTGCGATCTTGAGATCAAGAATTTTTTACTATGTGTTTTCCGATTTGCTGTTTCAATTATTGTAGATTATTAAGATCTTGCTTCCTTAATAGTTGTGCTGATTTGCTTTAGACATCAGTACGGATTTTCAGCAGGAACATCCAAAGTGGTCACCTTTTTGAGGGTGAGCATTGGTGAGAACACCCAAACATGAGTTGGTCTACCCTTGGTATTGCTCGATTTTTTTGTTCCTGCTTTAAGCTCGAGGTTTTTTCCAGTGGAAAACTGGAAACCAGTGTTTCAACAAAGTTGGAAAAAAAGTTTGGCAGGATGGGTGAGCATATAGCTTTCTCGCATCCGAAACATGCATGTATCTCGATCATTGAAGACCATCTCCAGCCCAAACCGTTCAATACCTGAAAAATTCGTCGAAATCGGATAAAATTTGTAGAAGTCGTGCTTGTTACAAGGATTTGGTGCACTAATGATACGATCGTGGTGAAACTCATACGGGGCAATCAAGTCGTCATTTCCCAACTGCACACCCTCCGAATTCGAGCAGGAGGAGCGAATTCGGAGGGATAGGCCATGGGAAAATGACGTGTTGTGTTTTCGTTTGCGCATGCGCAGTGAAACCTATTAATTGTGGGAGATGAATATGATAGAGTAACATCCTAAGTCGTTGGTGCCTTCTTTACTTTAGGCTTTGCCGTAACTCTATATTGCCCCTTACAATTTAATATGGTTAAGGAGTGTTGCCTTGTCCTTAGTAGGTTGGGTTGGTTGAGAGTAGAGAATTTACAGGCTTCTCTGATAATGTGGTTTAATGAGGTATGCTGAGCGCTTTCGCGAAATATATGGCCTCTTCAGAGCTTATTATTTGATAGATGAGCTGTATAATATTTAAGTAAAAGTTGGGATCCCTCCTTGAACATCTTGGTCATGACCAGTTAGTGAAATTACTAGGGTCAATTTTGTGCTTAAATTGAAAAAGCTGCAAATTATTACACAAAGGTTTATTATTTATGTATTAATTAGACAGCCCTTCTACGTAGATCTCTGGTCCATAATTATTAAACGCCGCTTATAGTATATTTAGCTCTCGGAACTCGGAGCTTCGGACCTCACAAATGGGTTCAATCCATTACAGCAGCGGAATCTCACAATTTTACGCTTTTTAATATAGTTGATAAACAACAATTTATTTCCAACATATAAAAGTGTTACCTATACTGTATATTGATATCATTTAATTGGTCAAATTTCAAAAAATGTGCTGACAAAATCACTGAAAATGGCTAAGAATTTTTAAATTGATATTTTTTAGCATAAGATTGGTCAAATAAAGTTTATCAACTATGAAATAAAACATTCAACAATTTGTGTACGAAATTATGCTAAAAACTTGAACTTCATTAAATTTTGTTTTAAAAAATCTATAAAATTGCAAAAAATAGCCTAAAATCCAAAATCTCTTTTTGAATAAAAGAGTATCATTTAGAATACTTTTTTTCCATAAAATTAATAGCTAACATTCTCTTTTCACTCATAAATCTCCAATTTCTATTCAACTTGAAATATACAAAAAACGCTGCAAATTATTACACAAAGGTTTATTATTTATGTATTAGACAGCCCTTCTACGTCCATAATAATTATTAAACGCCGCTTATAGTATATTTAGTATCGGAACTCGGAGCTTCGGACCTCACAAATGGGTTCAATCCATTACAGCAGCGGAATCTCACAATTTTACGCTTTTTAATATAGTTGATAAACATAACAATTTATTTCCAACTCATATGTGTTACCTATACTGTATATTGATATCATTTAATTGGTCACATTTCAAAAGCGTAGGAAAAGCTTTGGTATTAACACACAAATATGACCTTGAAAAAAACATATTCATGCCTCGAAGGAACGCCGGCGCCGTACCCACCACAAGGTGCCGCGGCGCCGGCGCCTCCTCTCACTCCACCACCCCCCTCCCCCGCTCACCCCCCCCCCCCCCCTCTCCACCCACCGTGACCCCCTGCCAAGAGTGCCAGGCGTGCGTGCGTCGAAAAATACACTTTTTTGCCCGTTTTTGGCCCATAGCATCTATGCGAGTAAAGCGATCGGGATGGTTAAACGTTAGGACCAACTAGACCCCAAATGGAGTCTGTGTGCGAAAGAACAGGTTTTTTAAGTCAATTCTTAGGCCTTTTATGGCCCGGACGGCGAACGGCGGACGGCGAACGGCGGACGGCGAACGGCGGACGGCGGACGGACATTTCAAATTTGGATTCTACGCACCTTGAAACGTAAAGTGACAAAGTTTGAGGGGGGGTTATAAAAATTTTTTGCTACACGATCACATAGGCTTATTATTGGAAATAATAAACCAAAAGACACTTTTTCACCTATTTTTGGCTCATAGCACCCATGGGTGTGGAGCGATCGAGCTGGCGAGAAGTTAGGACCAACTAGATCCCAAGTGGAGTCTATGTGCGAAAGAACAGATTTTTTAAGTGAATTCTAAGGCCTTTTATGGCCCGGACGGCGAACGGCGGACGGACATTTCAAATTTGGATTCTACGCACCTTGAAACGTTAAGTGACAAAGTTTGAGGGGGGGGGGGGGTTATAAAAAATTTTTGCTATACGATCACATAGGCTTATTATTGGAAATAATAAACCAAAAAAGGCAATTTTCTTACATTCAGGGTCATTTCAGACTATGTGTGTCTCTCCACATTAAAAAATTGCATTTTCTCAATTTAAGCACCAAATTGACCCTAGTAGGTAACATCACCAACCACAACTGGTCATGACCAAGATGTTCTAGGAGGCATCCCAACTTTTACTTAAACATATTACAGCTCATCTATAAAATAATACGCACTGAAGAGGCCATATATTTCGCAAAAGAGCTCAGCATACCTCATTAAACCACATTATCAGAGAAGCCTGTAAATTCTCTACCTTCAACCAACCCAACCTACAATTTAATATGTGGACAGGTACCTGCAGGAATCTGGGAACCAATACTTCTCACCGCCCCCCAACCTCGGCGTCGAACATCGGGGAACGGGCGGAGGGCAAACTTGGAACGGAGCTAACACTGGAACAGGAGCGGAGCAAACTGGAACAGGAAGTGGTCCATCTGGAACAGGAATCGGACTCACTGGAACAGGAAGCGGACTCACTGGAGCAGGAGGTGGAAGCAATGGAATTCAGGCGGCGGACACTCAGCGAGTGACGGAACGGACAGTTCTCGTGACGCCCAAGCCCCGATATGTTCCACAACGCCTGGTTCCTGAACCTAACGAAGACCCCAATTCCCCCAACATCCCCTCCATTGGTGAGTCCTCCTTTATCGTTTTTATATTTATAAAGTTTATTTATTATGATCACAATTATAACGCATTCACAAATTCTATTTAACCTTCTACAAATTCAATTATTACAAATACGAGTATTATTCGACTGTCAACCAATTCAAGTCAGCGTACTCACCGAACAGATCTGTCAGAAAATAAAATGAATAAATAAATGAGAAAATAATGATGCATTTATGAATCGAAAAATATTCATAAATAAACAAAACCATAGTAAATTTGAAATGATGTATGCTGTTTTTTTTTTTTTTTTTTTTTTTTTTTTTTTTTTTTTTTGCATGAAACATGCTTTAGCTATGAGCTAACCAGGGTTGTTTGGTCTAAATCGCGATTTAAATCAACCAATTAAAATCGTGATTTAAACCAAAAGATTAAAAAATTAAAATCAGAACAAATGCAATAATAGCTAAAAATATTTTTTTTCAACATTTACTTAAAACGAGAAGTTGTTTATGGGCGGTGTAAAGTTTCTTCTAATCAGACAACTGAACACATTGTTTCCCCAACATAAGTTCTAGCCCTTAGTGAGAGCAAACGGCTTAACGTAAAGCAGTCCGGATGGTTTCATTTGATTCTTCGGGATGATAATTATCTAATAAAGACAACAAAAAATCTACTCTTATTCCCCAACTAATCGAGATCTCGATGTTTTATAGTGCAACCTTAAATTCCACCCAATAGGGTTGAGAAAAATGTATGCCGATGCTGCTACTGGCACATTCTCGGTAGATATGTGATTTTTGAGCCAAGTTTCCTTAAGTTTGGTACAACAGTTTCGAATAAAAGCTCTGGACGGTGGACGGGCTTTCTCGATTTTTGAAATCAACGTACTGTGAAACGAAACGTAGATAAGTATCAACAGATTTTGAGGGGATAGAAGAAAAAATGTGGAAAAAATGCTAGTGTTATACGGCCTTAAGACTTGTTTTGTGGTCACTTTGTTGAGGTGGTAATCTTGATATCGGCAGAGTAGTAGTAGTGATTTCTAGTTTCTACGGTACCAGGTTAGGCTATTCACCTGGTGACGAAGCGCAATCATAATATTAACTATACCGTTTGTTGCATGGTGTGGAGAACTCATTTCAAAAGAAAACATCAAGTAGTCAATCCCTTAGTAAAGGTATCGCAGAATTTAGTATCAAACAAAGAAACGCTTGCATACGAGTCTGCAACACATTGGAACATTTTATGTCTTTAGTTGTAGACTCGTATGTGTTGCAGACTCGTATGCAAGCTCTAAGAGCCACTCATCTGATCCGGACGCTGGGCATCGTCAAGTAAATGTCCTAAAGAGGCTACATACGAAATTACAGCTTCCTAGAGTGTAAAGCATAGAAATTAGCTTTAAGAGCCACTTATCTGATCCGGACCCTGGGCATCGTCAAGTAAATGTCCTAAAGAGGCTACATACGAAATTACAGCTTCCTAGAGTGTAAAGCATAGAAATTACTTACCTATTAAAATGATTTAACCACCACTTCACAAATCAAACCGTTCTCGCAACATTCAGATCACCTGCTATGAATCGAAAATCGAAATCGAAACACCAGCTCAATGAAATCATCAGAAATTAACAAGCGGTTGCAATCATGTTCACAATATCAATTATTGAGAATGATCACCTGAGTGTACACAATTATTCAAATAACCATGCTCATAACTCAGCTTGTTGGCCACGCACTTCGCAGTAGTTAACATAATATGGTCGGATAAATCGAGAGCTTTCGAACGAATGGTCAACGAATTTTGTGGGATGAAAAACGACGAAGTACCATTTCCCTAGCAACGACTCGGTTGTAAGCGGAAATCACCAGAAAACCAACCGTAACGCTTTTTGTTAACGCTTTTTTCGTTTACGTGCCAAAGTAAAGACATAAAAATGAAATTAAACTCGTAAACGAGTTCCACTATCTGCTTTACAAGCAGATACCATGTTACATGGATATGTCTTTGATTGGGGATTTCATAACGGTTGTCCTGTTGTCAAGAGGATGAAAATGTTTCCTATGGAGTGGAGTAAATGATGCTATTGCTTTACGTTGAGAATATTGTAACCGGCTTATTAAAATTGTTTATAGTCCAATCAACTTAGTTTAGGAATGTAGCCAGGTACGTAAAGAGGGGGGAATTGGTAGCTTGAGATGTGAACATTTATCACATAAATCAAGCGCTTTCCAACGAGTGGTGAACGATTTTTGTGCGATGAAAACTGCGGAAGTTCCATTTCCCTAGCAACGGCTGGGTTGTACGTGAAAAACACTGAAATTGGTACTCAAATTTTGCGTCACGGAAATTTTTGGTTGACCCCCCAGGGCAAAGACATATCCATGTCAAATGTCAAAAATTTCTTGGTCGATTACAAAGGATGTATTGAAAATCGTAAGCCAAAAACATACCTAATGAATAGAATCATAAATAAAACTTGTCACTACTTGCCTATTAGGATTCTGAATTGTATTCTATACTACATGATAAATCAATCATAGTCTTTCCCTCAGCACAGCCAAACTTGATTCTTTTATCTTGCTTAGCACTCCGACCAAATTTATTTTCGGACTAATCATTCTCATGTTATTGAATGATGATTCTTTCTTTAGGTTACAGTGCAGGAAAGGGGAGAGGATCTTACTCTGAGCCGACTTCCTTGTCTTCCATCTCGTCGCCAGTTCGCTCTGTGACAATCGAAAAACCATCAGAGCCGAAGAAAGGACACAAGACCCACTTCCAGCCAGTTCTCCTAAAAGAAAGCCCTTACAAGCCGTATAAGTAAGTACCAATTTTCATAACATTAAAACAATCTAGATAAAACACGTATTTATAAGTAGATAAAACAACAGTTCCTCGTTATTGATTTATTTTTTCTCTCATTTTTGAATTTCGAAGAAATCAAGTTTCTTAGCGAATCCAAATAAACTCTAACTCGAGCGTCGGGAAGCTCATTTGAGATATTTATAGCAGAGCTGCAGCTGTGTGACTCTAATTATCGGTAGAAAACCGCCCACTCCAGAGGCAGTAACTCAAGTTAGTACAAATCGTTAGATATGGGTTTGACTTTGCTTCCTTGACCAGAAGGGAACGTGCAAGATTGCGACAAAATAGTGGCGGGAGAGGGTGGGGGGAGGTTATTAAACTGACAAAATGACAAAATAGGAAAATTTAAAAATTACCAGGACTAATTTAGTTTCAAAGCAATTTCACTTGGGAGCGAACTTTTATGGCAGTGTAACTAATTGAAATTTCTTCTTTCTGTAACAATGCAGACCATTACATACATCAATTGAATTTAAATTTAATACTAGATTGATAAAAATGTAAATCGGTGAATTACATAATGATATAGGACGAGGAAACATCATAACCTCAGTGTAATTACAAATAACAAAACAGAACAATTCGATAAAGAAATCAGGACAAAACATCGCGGCGTTTACCGTGGTGGAGAGTTACAGAATATCTCGAAAAATTGAAAATGACAAAAATGGCGACGGTTAACTGTAAAGTTAATTTTAACGACGTCGATAAAGTAACAGAACACCTGGATTCGAAATACGAAATTTCGGTGCTAATGATATGATCGTGATAAAATTTATTGGAATAAACTCGTCTTTTCCTGACTACCCTTCGAATTAATGCAAGATCTGAAGACTAAGTCACGAGAAAATTATTCGAAACGGATTTTTGGATGTTTGGATGTTTGTGCATGCGCAGAGTGGAATATTGATTTAAAAACGATGAAACATTTACAGCATAACAAGTACGCCCTCTGAATATTACATCAAACTCTGTGTGTTGGTCTTGTTACAAGGATTTGCGGACACACAGACACACTTTTTTTTTTTTTTTTTTTTTTTTTTTTTTTTTTTTAAATAAATCTCACTTCAAAGGCGGAGGGGGCACACCATTGACTTGTGAAAATAAACAAATAGATAAAAGAAGTGGGGAGGACACCCAGGTTTACCCGACACCGGCTCCACGAATGAGGGAAGTTGCTCAAGGATGAGAAGGAAGAGTGGGTTGGAAGGGCCCTATAAAATGACCACCAGTTCAAGTAAGAAACTCCCAGGACGCGGGTGGTGATACCATGGAGCACTCCCGCTGAGATGCCAAACTCGATTCACTCCGTGGCATTTTTCCCGCACCACACCCCACGCCATGATACGGTCACGGCCATGACCTTGATGTTATTGGTCGTCACTCCTTATAGCTCGGAAATCGCTTGCCGGAGGTCATTTCTGCCATACTTATTTATCTTAGTCCGCCAGGTCTTCTCAACTGCAGACCCATCGGGCTTGACTGCAACCCCGGTCACTCGGCATGTGATATAGTCTCTCCCTTTCCACATCTCAACTGCTGGATGACAAAACGCCTGCTATCTGCTTGTCAACTGCATCGTAGAATGCGGCCACCGTGACAGACTGCTGCACCGCATGGTACAGGTTCTCATTTTTACCCCAACAGGCACGGCAAAGGGTGTCCACTGTCCTGCAACTACCCCTTAAACCACTCATCGAGATGGCTAGTGTAGCCACCTGGACGGTGTCGAAATGGCAATAGTCGCCTCCTCTGGCGGCCCGACGGGAAAAAGCGAGATGACCCGGAAAGATGGGTTAACCACCAAACCACACAATTTTGGACAAATAATGTAAGAAAACACATTTGTTTAAAGTTTGGCTGTTGCTTCTAGATTAGTGTACCTATTACAATTAATATACAAGTTGCTAAGAATATTGGAGAAGAACATAATTATTATACGCCTACTTTTACAAATACATCACATAAAGAGGGGAGGGGGATGGAGAGGAAGAGAATATACTATATTTTAGAGGAGAAAAAGTAATTTAAGAGAAAAGAGAGATGTTGAGAGTAAGAGAGAAAGAGAGGCTAGAAAAAGATTGTTTTACGGATCCAAAATTATAGAATTATACAGATGGGAAGCAGAGTGAAACCCAGAATGGTCTTTACTGAATAATGTGAGTGGAAATTTTGATTTTGGTTAGAACAAATGATATCATGTGAAGCAGAGAACCTTCTAATTATTTGGTTGAGGCCGCGTTCAAAAATACAGTAAAAGACTACGAAAATAGGATACAAACGTATTTTATCAAATTTTCAAACAGGTCAACACATTATACTCTTTGTTTATTCAGAACTCACTACGTTGAGAAGACAGTGGTGGACACAGTGCCTTCTCTCTCAGTGACGATACCCCTGGAGGGCTACAAGAAGAAATCCGCCGACGATCTCATCGACTACCTCGTCCCACCAAAATTCCCGTCCGTCTACGAGAATCACATGAAGTCGTTTTCCCCTTCGCCCGTCAGCAATCTCATCGTCGTCGATGAGGACGTCAAACAGACGACGCTCGGCCCCGTCAAGACGAAAAAGAAGAAGAAGAACAAGGTCAAGGCCAAAGGTGACTCAACCACCTCTGGATCCGATAAGAGGTAAGCGTCTAAAATAAGGATATAAGCATCTAGATAGACGCTTCACAATACTTTTCCAACAAATTAATGCATAAGTTCTGCAGGCTTTAATGGTGTTTTTCTATGAAGAACCATGCATTTTTTAATATTTAACGACAAAAAATTAAGAATTTTACCATCATATTTCAATAAAAGATCCATCAAGATAGAAATATTGTTTGAAGGGGAAAAAACACTACGAATTATTAAACATTAAACAAATTATGTTTTTGTTAAAATAGGAATTCGCTTAGCTATATAAGTAAGGAGTAAGGTTTATTCCCAGTTAAAGAAATATATATATCTGTAACTAGCCAATAATTTTACGGTAGGTAGTAGAACTTATGATCGTTCTAAAGTAGTTCTTAGATAATATGAAAGAGACTGCTATGAAAGAGACAAACAATAAGATCGATCGAAATCAGATGAAATTAGTCTACTCTTTTAGCTTTGCAATTCACAACTGTTTTGACGATTAATGATGCAATTCAACACATTAGCCCTCACGATACGCAACAGTAATTTTGTTAGTCCTACTGTGAGTGGTCTCATTTGATTCATCCAAATGATGTATTTCAACACCAAACGACTTATTTCATAGTTTAGTTGTATTAACAACCTGCTAAACTAAACTAAAACGAACCACGCATTCCTAAACCAAATTGAATTCAACCATACTAAACCCCACAAAACAATTCACCGCACACAAAACAACCAATAACTTTCTAGTGTAATTGCTCAATAAGTTTTACAGGTCACAATAGTAGAAATCTCCTATTGATCCGTGTTATTCCTTTAAAAAACTACATTACTTTTATCATTCAGTTATAAAATTCCCAACATAAGGGAAGGCGTTATCTAAAGGTACCTCAGATTCATTATAGACATTTCATTTCACGACGAGGTATAACAACCTCTAACACCAAACTAATTTTGAGTTTTCTCGGTTATTCTACCAGAACCAATTATTAACACGGGGTGCACCTGTTAATCTTAGTAACTTTTCTACAATCTAAGAAATGATAATTCCGCCGTCAGAAAAGGAATCTATTAGAAAATTTGTGTTCCGACATTTGATGTCAGATAACGACAACTAAACGGCCATTTTGTTATATGGAGAACTAACGAGAGATTCTCACGTGATAATAGTCAGGCAACAGGATCTCAAGGATGTTCATGATTAACGGGTAGGTATTTCTGACGGATAGCAGAACAAAGGGAGTAGGTAAGTCTTTTCTTGAAAATCTTGAATTATGTAGTCGTAGGATATTTGAGTTAGGCATTCCATATAGGATGTCAAATACTCATCTGAAGAAGCTTAACACAGTGACTGAAAAGATCAAGGTCGAAGACTGTCGAGGATCAGACTCTCTTCAACAACAGTTAAATCGAAGGGTGACGAAGGTAATGTAGAGGCTACATTATGTTTTAGCGAACTTTTCTATTTAAATGCAACTATTGCAATGGCTCTTAAAATTTTAAAATCAAAATTTTCGAAAAATTTCTTCATGGAAATCCGTTTTGAGGCATTCTGAAACGAATCCTAGTGTGTAACGCTTTTCTATTTATTTATTTATTTATTTATATAAATGTATAAATGTGTCATTCCAGATGATAACTCTCCTTAGGATATAGATAAAAATTCTGTTCTTGCGCCAAAATACCACGCTTTCCAAATGACGGGATGAGTTTGTTGGCCAGCACTTTTTGAGCACATTTAATTGGTCACATTTCTAAAAACGTGCTTAAGAAAATTGGTAAAAATGGTTAAAAATCGTTCAATTAATCATTTTAAACATAATTTTAGTCAAAAGAAGTTAATAAACAATGAAATATTATAAAAAATTATTAAAAACATTTTTCTCAAAATTCTGCCTAAAAATGTATTTAAATTTCATTAATATGTGCTGAAAAATGTATAAAAACCACGAAAAACTCGAAAAAACCAGAATCTTTTCGGTTCACAGAATATTTTATCTTTTTATTTGGTACCTATTTAAAATGGGAGCGGAAGTGGTCAACTGGTCAAGGGTGGTGGTTGCATTGACGGTTCTATTAACACAACGCGTCAAAATGTCCAAATTTTTATTGTACAGTTTGTCTTAACCCCGTTAGGTAAACTTTGTTATTCCAACAGGGTTTAAGCGGGTTACGGGTTAGTTAAAGATGAAATAAATGGTAATGGTGTTTGGGCATGGGTGCTCCAGGAAAAGTCTGAACAGGATTAGAATCTGCACAGTTGATCCAGTGTGCATATTGTGCGGGGAGGACGAATAAACAGCTTCTTCCCTGCTCTTTGGGGGTTCACCAGTTGGGGCAAAGAGGAATAGTAGCTCCACTGTACAGTTGAGCGCGAGTCCAATTCTGACAATATGCCAAATGCGCTCCTGTTTCTTTCCACAGGAATCAAACTTATTGAATGTGATCTTAATACGAATGAAGGGTGCCTCGATTTGTTTATACTTCCACTTTACTTATCAACAAAACTTATTTACATTTATGGCTATTATAAAAAAAATTTTCCGATTCCAACCACAGCTTCTGAATTATGATAGGCCAACTAATCTGTTTTTTACAAAAAGGATTGGTTTAAGATATTTATTTGTATTTTTGAAGTGTGAACTTACGAGCATCCAGACCACCACTCACATCTAGACACATCAGTCATATTAAATTAAGCCAATTAAATACTTGAAATTGATACTTCACCTGTCAACTGTTGCCGTTCAGCTAGTACAATTTTTCGCGCTTAACTACTCTTTTAGAACAGGCTGTGCTAAATTGATATATTCCCAAATATTTTCATGTGCTCATTTGGTATATTTGCATTAAAATTGTACGTTCAACTGGTCTTCAGCGTGGTTCGAGGGTCCAGACTCGAAGCCATACGATACAAAATCTTGGAGGCGCTCGACCCATAGCAGATCGTATCGGAAGACGACCTTATAGTTAGGACACTCCGTCTCGTTTAGGAAGGTGATTGCCTCCAGAACTTATAGGTTAGAATCATGGGGATGTTCCGCACAATAAACCTCGGTTTCGGTGCGGCAGAGGGGAAGCTGACTTTCCTAGGACACTGAGAATAATAATAACAGCATTATTAAGAAAGCCATTCATAATTATCCACAGAAGAAAATTTACTGCTTTATCCCGCGTTATGTCATCAAACTTCCATTCGAAATTGCGTGCAATTCTCGCACCAGCGGAGATGAAAATGTATGTGTGACAGAGTTCACGGGCGTACGCATTCCCTCGGTTGTGATTCTGACGGTTCTCAAAGTTTCTCTTGTGGGTTCGAGGGCGGACAATGTTTATACGGATTTGTTGACATTGGGAAAAAATTATTGGAAATACTAGGACCAACTAGAGTCGTATGCTTGAACAGTTTTCATCCATCTCTAACCAACTCAAGATGCCCCTTATAATATTTTCTCAATATCTGAACAAATCAAAAAAGACTTGTCTACACTATTGACTTGGGAAAAGTGATGAGATAATGTGATTCCAAAAGCTTCTGTTGGAAATTAGTATATGAATGGGCGAGGTGTAGGTAGTGGTGAAGAGTGTATAACGAGCGTCAAGTATTGCCAAAAGATATCGAATTTGAACAATCATGAGTTACGAAAGTCATAATGTTCGTTATTCAGGGGAGGAAACCCGTCAGTTGAGACCTTTAACACCTATGCTTATAGAAAAGATAAGTGCATATCGATTGCATATGAATTATCGCAATGATTCTTTATGCAAGCCCATAGTGACTCGTGCTTCTTGGGTTTCGATACATTTCATATTATCCTTCATTTCACTGTTTATCCTTTTTCATTTCAGTCCACTCTCTATACACACGACCGGGCACGAAAATTGTATTCTTTATAATCCGTATATCGCGCCACAATTGTGACGAACAAGCGTTGAACTCGCGTTGACGAAACGTCAAGAGACTGTGTGTTATATTAAGTCATTCCCACTTCACGGTAAAAGCTCACACAGCCCTGCAGACACACGAATGTGGATCGAGTTAGTTCACTCGTGCGAAGCTAACAATGATACGTACACACATGGTTTCAGAAATGGAAATCGCAAAAACAGTTTGTAAATACCATGACCAGGGCCGTCCCGTGGGTAGGGCGACAGTGGGGAAAACGAGGAAAAAATTCAATTTCCCGAAAGTGGAAATTTTTTAAATTTGCTATTTGTACTTATAGTAAATTAGTTGTAGAACCCAAAAATAATAGCCGTTTATCGCATAAAATTAATATACACCTGGAGTCTCAACGTCCTAAGTTGAAATTTAGTGGATATGCGTAAAACCACGAGTCGTTTTCAAATCATTCGATGACACTCAGATTAAATTTTTTAATATGTTTCTTCCATTTGTGTATGATGGAATTATGCCTAAAAGGGGTGTAAAGACATTAATCGGGCGGGAGAAAGGGATTCAGAAGTATTTTGAAGAGAAAAAGCTCAAGTGCGGCGTTTATTTTTAGTCTGATAAACTTCCAAAGATGAGCTACATTCGGCGAAGTTAGGCGGTTATTTTTGGTTGATAGTATACAGTATGAGGTTCAACCTTCCGCAAAGAACGGGTCCGAAACCAACCGACTTCAGCTTCTAGAGATATTTGAAGTGGGAAGGCCACAGTTTTAAACCGCTTACTAGTGATCTACTTAATCGCTAAAAATGGTAAAATTTTGCCAAAAAGCGCAAATTTTTTCCAAAAATTGCATTGCTACGCAGAATAATGTATTTAGATCATCACTTCTCAGAGGAGAAGCTAGAAGGAAACACATGCATATGACCGAGTTGGTACCCTTATATTTGATAAATAAATTGTTTTTGGTAGAAAAAAATTATTATTGTATTGTTTATTTTCAAAACTACATGCTATAAAATAAATATTCCGTTAAAAAAAAAATTGATGAAGTAAACTGTACCATCGAAATTGAATTCCACAATTACAGAATTGTTTACCCGGTTGTTGTGGGGATTTGGATACAATCCGAAACCTGGTCAGGAACTTGAATGTGATTTATGAAAAACGCCATAAAGTATCACTCGTTAAGTATTTATTTCTCTTCTACGCGAGATAGCACTTCAATGTAACACTCGCATTCAATAATCATTATAACCAAGTCTATCGTTACATATTTAATTGTACGTTATCTAAATATAGTTACATATCTAGTTATACATTTTCCAAATATGATTCCATGGACTAAGACTTTGTAAAATCTGCTGATTTTATTACCACGGGATCATGGAATATTTCAATGATTTCCTGGCATTTTGTCACCAACTGTGACTCTACGACACTTGTTTAATGGGCTCGCCCGTGAAATTTCAAATAAATAAATAAAATATGTTTGTATTTTATGACAGAGTGAGGGTGAGAACGAGGGCACCGTCCATCAAATCCAAAAAGGGAGAACCGCTGGAACTTCACGCGTCGGGCACGGAAATCTACCTGCGGCCGCCCCACGGCTACCGACCTCCTTCCATTTCAACGCCTCATCCCATCGAAGAACAGGTGAGCCAACTCCAGCTGCTAATTAAAAACTAATAAGTGCTAAGCACAGCTAGCGCTGCCAGATACGAACTTTTACAGTCCGTACTTTTAGCGTACGAACTTACTTCATTGTTTACGAACCTTTAGAAACGAACGGGCACCTACTTAGTCATAAAGGAATGCTGTTTTCTCGCGGTTGCAGGTATGTTACTAAATTGAGCGTGTTCAGCTGATCGGGATTGAGTCCGTCATTTCATTCGACTCTTGTTGCTCCAGAGAGGCTTCCTGTAGAATTTAAATGTCGTAGGGTGATGAGAAGAGAATATAACTAATTCAGCTGATCAGCTGACTTAAACGATTTTTGAGCTTTAGATAGCTTTCTTGCGTCGATTGCTAAATAAAAGATGTTGGTAGTTCCTCCAGAAGCACAGAACACAGAAAGTCACGGTTGATTTCGTAGGATAGCCAACCTACCATAGGAACTATGAAAACCGGACATTTGCCAAAATTTCTGAGAAAACCGGACATTTGACGTTCATAGCGGCTTTAAATTTTCGTCCGGACAGCTTGGTGAAAAACCGGACTGTCAAAGCCAAAACCGGACACCTGGCAACCAGGGCGCGTACATGAATAATTCTCCTTAGTACTATGCTAGTACTATAATAAGTACTATGGAAGATGGAAAACTATCATTATTATTTCTTTTATTTAGTGTCTTTCTTTTTTAAATACGAGTAGAATGCTAAAAAGCAATGTTGTTGATGGGGAAATTCTGACTGCTAATTTTCATGAAGGTTCACGGTAATGCCAATGGTCCTGGCCGAAATCCTCCGTTCTCTCACAAGTAGCTCAATTCGTTGTTGGCACGATCCGGAACGGACGCACACTAAACAAACGTGAAGGCCTCGCGACTCAACTCCGTCGATAATCAATGTTTTGAGCACTAGGTTATCGAAAGCGAAGCATAAAATATGTCCCGTCCAAGTGGGTCGGTATCACATTATCTCATATAACTTGGTCGTGTCAAAGTCTTCAACTATGGAAAACGCCTATAATCGAGGGGAGAAAACGTCGGCCGGGTAGGTGGGTAGACGAGCAACGGTCTGACTTGCTGATTCCAAAATGACTTGCACAACTTACAAAATACCGGTACGTTCACATAGGTGATTATGTACAAGCCCTGGTTGCCCAAGCTTTGTACTTACCATCCATTTAGCTTCATTATTTACAATTGAAAGTTGTTATGATCCTATATGAGCCATTCAAACGTTTACAACGTTATCCGCAGCTTTAACAATAAAATCGGAATGGTGGTGAGACCAAAGTTTTAAGTCTAACTTTGTGCAGAACTAGCACCATCGAGAAACCCAAATGTTGTGCGTCAACTTGCAACATGTATATAACATTACAGATTTACGAATAAACATGCAGACCAACTCGGTTGACCTACAAGTGGTCCGGGAAAAGTGCATTACGGACCAAGCGTCAGGTCGTCCAACATCTCCCACTACTACTCGGTGGATCATGCCATCTCCCTCTCCCCGAGGGTCTATAAATACTGCAGGCAAATCGGATTGGCTATGATTCTATGCTCATACTTTATGATGGTTATTTTGCACATTTAAAACCTCTATCTCCTCTTTTTCATACTACTTCTACGGAGCTCCCAGTTCCAGGTAGTAGTACTCTGAACACTGATACCTTCCTTCACTATTAGCTCTATGGAGCTGTGAGTTCCGGACCAAAATAGCACCTCCAATATTACCCCTATGGAGCTCCAAGTTTCGGACTGTAATACATCCTACTATATCACGCCTAGAAAGCTATGGGTTCCAGACCAAAATAGTACCCTCAGTATTACGTCTATGGAGCTCCAAGTTCCGGGCTGTACTACTTCCTCCCAAATCACGCCTTTGGAGTTGTGAGTTCCACACAGATATTTCCAATCTACGGACTCTAAGTTCCGGACAGCAATACTTCCTCTGAAATCAATGTTACCTTGAACCTTGTCCTACCTGGTCGTAACCTTTCCGGTTTGAGCAGTACCGATAGGGTACAAAATTGCAGTGTGTGCGTTTCAGTGTGATCTTTAACCCTCCAAAAAAATCTCCATAAATTGAGATAAAAATTTCATTCTTGCACCAAAACATCAAGCATTCCAGACGAAAAAATGATTTCGTTGGCCAACACATTTTGAGCACTTTAAATTGGTCAAATTTCAAAAAATGTACTAAAAGAATCACAAAAACGGCTAAAAATCTTTAAATTCATATTTTTAAGTATAATTTTTTTTTTTTCCAAGTTTATCAACATTGAACTGAAACATTATACAATTTATGCAAAACATGCAGCAAAATGAACTCAAATTTCGCTAATATTCTCTGAAATATTGATAAAAACTCCCTAAAAAAAATCTAAAATTTCCAAATCTTTTTTGAATTTTAGAATATTATTTAGAAGAATTTTGTTTGCATCCGTAGAGCTCAAATTTCAAAACAACGTAACGTAAATATGTATAATATGATAATTTTCGAACATTCGCTCATGCGATCTTGCTGCATGAGTGGAACTTTCGTGAGTTTAGAAGGCGAGTGCGGAACCTTGGAAACGGAAACTACTTCGAGAATTACGGAATCTAGCTTTCCTAGATCCTACCAAGTTTCCTGTTGCATTTGTTTGCTATTCCGGCGAAGGAGCGTTCGGAACTGACCAAGTAAGGGTTGCCTGCTGCAGCCATCATTCTCGACTTTCCCTTTTCAACTATTAGGGAACGTTACTTGCTTCTCGTCCAGCTGGGGAGGTTGGACGTAAGAAGCAATCTCCTTTCCATTTAGTGTCTTCCTACCGGCAAACCAGATTCTTTTGTCGAACTTTTGTTTTCTCCACCTTGGCCCTGGACAAATTAATGGGACTGGCCCTTGTGATCTTATCCAGTCGAAGACCATCTCAAATTAAACCTCTTATTACACACTAAAGGGTTCATTTAGACGTGCAGATCGACCGGTGATTAAGTGGAACATTCACGTATCAAATTTAACAACGACAGTGAGGAGGTTTATATAAATATTTGTAGGGAAATTAAGAGCTTTTCGTCAATTGAAAACCGAATGATGATATATTTTGCCTTGATCCAGTCATTGATGTTATACGGAATCTATAGTTGGAGTGGTTGTGGTGCTACAATGACTGATTCAGTTTTTACCACTCAGAATCTGCTAATATCTATAATAGAGGACTAATTTAGGTTTTGTAAGTTATACGATCTGTATTTGTATGTATTGTTATCGAATTTACTGAATTGGTGACGTTATTTATTTGTGTGTTAACGAGTTGGATTTTGTATTTAATACTTAAATTGTCTACTCCCCCACACCGCACAGAGCCTGTCTCTTGGTGCTGGGGTAATTCCGTACAACCTCCACTTAGATTATTGAAGGCATTTATTTTGTACACGCCACAATGTTCATGCTTGTTTATTTTGACCTACGCTGGAATAAATCTTTCTTTCATTCATTCATTCAATATGGTTTTCTTGAAGAAAAGTATGCGATTCTCTTCAAATTTGTCATTTTAGGAGTTCAAGGTCCTGACTCTTCAAAACAGCGGGAAAAATTACAATAATTAAAATTCATTAGGGCATATACCATGGGATATCAATTTATTGATAAAGGTGTCACTAGATCGCTTGGCACATTTAAAGTGAAGGATCCTTTTCGAAAAACTACGCATGGTCAGTTGTCATATGATTACCGAGGAGCGAAATTGTTTAACATGTTGCTGACTCAATTAAAGCAAATGAAAAATTACATAAACTTAAGGTAGCAAAAACAATGGTTCGTGCTTCGATAGTTGCAATAAATTATTGCAATAACAAAAATCAAACAACAAAAATCTTTCCGACCCTTCTAAATAGAAGCTGTATTCGTTTTATAGTTGCATCAATTCATTAAGAAATTTTTGAGTTCAAGGTGTATTATGAGATATATATCAGTCATATACTTTTTTTCTTTTTTCGTATCATAACAGCTTTCCTCCTCACAGCACAAGTTAATAATTCTAAAGGTGAGGAGAAGAATTTGATGTAACGTCATTATCATTATTGCTATATTTCTATAAAACTAAATGTATATATATTTTTTTTTTAATAACAACACTCTAAATTCAAATATACAATGAGTGTTACCCATGGGTGTGAAAAAGGTACTATAACTATTTTTAAATAGAAGAAGATTCCATCCTAAAAATTTAGGCATCAAGCACACTCTCCTACTATGAGCAGTTTTCTTTCCATGGCTTTTCAAAGTTTCGCACTGTGGTGACGTCAAATTACCCCTCCCGCCTATGCGAGACCGCCCTGGCAAGTGTGACCCCCTCCAAACTTTGAAAAACCATAGTAAGAAAACTACTCATCGTAGGAGAGTGCGGCTGGTGTAAAATTTCTTTGAATTGAATCTATTTTCATTTAAAAATATAAAATGAAAACGTGGGTAGCGCTCATTGGTAGTCGCATAGCACATTAACCAGGCACTGCCTGGATCTGGGTGTTTAGATACTGGGTAAAAAAATTACCCGTACGTACTATGTTCCCGCGTATTTAGTTAGCTCTGTGGTTTAGCTTAATTTGTAATGTTAACTTCACACGTGCATGCGGAGCACTTGTTAATTATATTGAAGTGCGGGCTTATACTTCGCACAGTGGTCCAGAAAAGACATCTGGGAGAAACTTTTCGTTTTATAATCTACTTTTATAGGAAATTTTCCAGTGATTCCGAACATACCCCTTGTCCCTACACCCGAAAACGCTGTCCAAGTTTCACTTCGATATCTCGAAAATTGTGGATATAAGTTGGGGGGGGGGGGGGGGGGGTTACTTTTGGGACACCATGTATCAGCACTCTTGGCGGAGAAGTGTGGTGATTCCGAGGACTATTTATCAGTGTAAATCGAAGATCTGATAGGTAGGACGTATTTGTAGTGTCTCAGGCCCGAAACTTTTTTTTCAAGCTTTAAATGAGTAGGAAGTCATTGTATTGAGTAATTTTGAAGGACACCATTCACATCTGAACACGTCGCACAATAACGAATAGCTGCACGTTAATCCCATAATAATGTTAATAATGATAAGCTATCCAACATGTACATTAATAATAAATCGAGGTGTTGTAGATGGAGTGAAAAGATTTGAATATACCTATACGGTTTAATAATAAATTGCACCGATATTACACTAATCCAGGATTGTTTACCTTAAATGTTTAACCTTAATCTTAACATTAACCCTTGATAACATATGACAGATGTAATAAAACTAATAACGGTTTAAAATCCAGAATCTAACTAAATGATGCATTTTTTGTTGTGGCATGATGGATTAACTCTATTTTTTGGTGTGGTTTGTGATTTTCTCGCCTCAGATAGCGGCGGAAACTAATTTCGGGCTGGGCAGCAGCGGTGGCGGAGAGCGCGTCGAGTTTCAACTTCACGGGCAGAGCGGTCCAGAATCCTACAAATTCGGATTTGACACTGGAGACGGGTAAGGAAAATATTTCAGACCTCATGGGAAATCACAGGGAAGTAATTCTAAAATGTGAGTGTCCTATACTATAAAGAGATGATGTAGTAAAAGAAAAGGAGACCTATTCATGTAAGCATTATTCAACTATTTTTTAGCTTCCTCACTACAAAGATAGGGAAGCTTTGTGTTCTTGTAATAAGAAGAAACAAATTTTGCTCTCAAAAATCAGAATTTCCTCTTGTTTTTTGCCTTTCAGAGCTTGCTAATCAATTAATGAAATCATTTATGGTCTGTCAGTGGGTTTGTGCCTATTCCTTATCAAAACTATAGATAGAACACAATGGTGATGTACTCTTAAAAATCCATACCTGGCATATATACGGAGGCATTGGAGCATTTTTCGCTGTGTTTGCTACCAACCGATACCTCTGTTAACATTCCAGGTTATAAATAAATATATATGCCGATGGGGTTTAAGGAAAGCAGGGTGCAGAGAAGGGAACAGGTCTACCAGAAAGGGTAGATCGACAGTGGGGGAGACCGTACATATATATGTAGATTAATGAATGAAAATGCCACAAATATAAAGAACAAAGATAAAATTCTGATATTTAGCTGATTAAGATTGGTCACAGAAAAAATTCGAATGGGCATTGTTTGCATGAACGAGTCTTGTTGCCTCGTTGCTTGTTGCATGCATTCATGGAGATGTTAACATTGTTATATTTATCCTGATGCTTTCTGTCGTTGATGTTGAGGCCGGGTGGGTGGTTTGCACCCAAGATTGTCCTGTGAGCTCGTTCTGACTGTTGCAGAAGTCTTACTTCATAACTAGTCTACTCAATTCTTAAAAATAGGAGAACCAACATAGATGGAAAATCAAAGAGAATCAACTTTTCAAACATAAAACCCTAAACAAGTGAGTAGCTAAACTACTTAGGTACCATAACTATCTCAACATAAGCAATATTCCCTTGCCATTCAACTTAACTCATTGTATGAATTCTTTCTATTACAAGCGGAGCTATTAATTGTGATGTAGATACAACAATAATATGTAACACACAACCATCAAATATGTAAGAACCTACCCCTTTATAAATTTGCATGTTCAATGAAATAACATTATGAACCAATTGAATTAACCTACATTACAACTAATAGTGAGACCATTTGTACCCGAACAGCTGACCATACCACTGCTGTAATTTTATAGATTCCTGATAAATAAACAACGAAAGCACTTAGATTTTATGATAAATAACATTCAGTATAGGCCAGCTCCGATCCTCCTATCATATGCCACCTACCAGGGTTACTGATCGGAAATATACATATATATGTTACCTCTACAAGTAATGGAGGATGAAAGAAGAAAACAATCTTTCCAAAAAGTTTAGACAAAATATCATAGAAGAGGAGAGTACAAATTTATCGAATTTATCAGTTTGTAGATTTTGCCTCGTTGGTTGCAATGTAGAATACTGTAATATTGGTAATATTTATGAAGAATTTCCAATATTACCAATGTACGAATCTTGATAGTCATTACTTTGAGATTTCTAGCAACAGATTTTATCAGGCTAAGTACTTCTTAATTGCTGAACGTAATAGGTTAACTATCTGAGAGCCTTTTAAGCAAAATTTTTAAACTTATAACAGTCGCAATATTTACAATTTCGTGGCTTTTAGGTTGTATTGGGGTTTTTGATAAGTTCAATGGGTTGTACTTTCTTTTTGTCCGAAGATTGAAGTATATGATACTGTTAATCCAAATCCGTGTTGTGGAAGAGGTTAAGGAAGTGAGGTAACTTGATTTCATCTTGATATTACGTTTGAGAGCAGAGCTGATCAGCAAGAACGAATCACAGGCTCATATTTTACTTGATAGGTGGGTAGTAACACCCATAGTTACCCTCTTGGCGCAGATCTTTGGCGAATCTCGGCCGTTACTTCGCAATGCGTTTCGATCTTTTGGATGTATAACTGAAACCGTGAGGCGTGGAGACCGCATCCGACTCCGGAGGGGAAAAAATCCTAATAACGCTGGAGCCTGCGTAGCTTTACCTCGTCACAGGTGATTAAACACTGGGTCGGTACAACAGCACAAGGCGCAGAGCGTAATGAAGTGGTATTTAGTGAGGTAACAGAATTGCAGATCTACGAGATAAAAAAAAGAAAGTCCTCCTATACACCGTACGTGCTTGTATTATATATATAAATGCATCTAGAACCCGCAACATCTATATGATTGAAAGGCCCTGTTGTGTCGAACTCCACGTGTGCTGGCTGCTAGGCTATCATGACAGTAACGCTAGGAGGGACAGCTCAACAAGAAGAAAATAATATAGAGAATGTGATTTGCGATTTGAAAGTAATGTATCTTTATAGTTATTAAAACTGTACGGTTAAATAATCAATTCTATTATTTGTGGTTCTATTTATAAACCACAACAGGATCTAATAGACGAACGACGTGAGTCTCACTTTGATTTGGCCTGCATCAATCTATATGTGTGTCTGTGTGTTCCGCGCTACAGGTCGCAATTTCATCAGCTTGAAATTTGGTAGGTGGGACTCCATAGACAATTTGCGGTTTTTGGTGCCGATCCGAAACGACGCGGCAGCGATGTCGTCGACGACGACGAACGAAACATTTTTCAACCCTAAAGGGTAGCAATTAAGGGATGAAATATTAAAAAATCGAGATCTAGAAAACATTCAAGGTAATAGTGATGTTTTTTGGGGTTCTCATTTATAGACATCATCCCAAAGAATCAGTCGCTTTACGATCATCCATTTGGTCTCCCTAAGGGCTGGAATTTTGTCAGGAAAAAAAATCAACAACACGGGAGCGAATCCAGTTACGATAACAACATAACAAAAATCGCTTTGTAACAACGACGCTTGAATCAGCTGATATAATTCTAATGGAATTTTCACTCACGAAACCGGGTTTATTGTCACTTATCTCACCTGTAGATGGACTTGTGAACCGTTGGTAGGTAATTTATTTTATATAGGTAATTAATTTTCAGTTGGTCAGTCAGCTCGTATTAAATACTAGAAAAGTGTAGATGTGTTATTTCATTTAACAAATCTCTCTTTGGTGAGAGTCTACATCTATGCCGAAATATTGAAGTACCTACCTAATATATAATACATCTATCAATAATTATAGACAGTTGCTCGCTTGGAAACCGTGTATACCGTTGAGCCTGTTATCGTCCAATTATAGATGGGTGTTCTGCATAGAAAGGATATCCCATACAGAAAAAACAAACCTTCGTGTAATAATTTGCAGCGTTTTCACAATCTAATGCCTAGCCGCTCAATATTGAAGGGTGGCTAAAGCACCATCCCAAAGCAATTGCTAATGATTTTCAAGACCATGTTCACATATTAGGTACTACTTAATATTTATATTTAATCGATTTATATATATATTTATGTGTAACTCTTTAAAATTAGGAAACTATACTGTACACCAACTTTGCGGACTTTTTATCCTTCTCAAAAAAATCTCATCCAACATGCATGTCAAGTTCTGAAATCATTACCTAATCCCTCAATTCTAGTTCCATTACCTAAAATTTTTCAGAAAATGTACAATTTTTTATTCCTACGAATGTCCGGGCTGTTACAAATGTAAAAATTGTCGTTTGGAAATACTTCGCAGCGTTTTGACGGGACACACGATGAAATATTAAGACAGTTGGTCACCGGTACGAAGGTTGAATGAAGGAGCAAAATCGTGAGCAGCTACACGTAAGTACAAGAGTTTGGGTTCCATTAGTTTCTGCCTACATCATCCCACTTTTCCTCCACGAGAAAGTGCCTTTTTGAACTTCAAGCAGCATATACCTAAGTATTTTCGGATGCTGAATCAAGCGGGATGAGTCTCCAAATTTCTAATGTCTTCAACTTGAAGTAAAATATCCTTCTGATGGGGATTGTGGGAAAAACTCTCAACGAAGCGAAATTCGCTGCATGAGAATGACTGGTGTCAATGAGTTCCACGTGTTTTACGTGGCACCTCTTCAATCGGTGCTTGCCGGCTCCTGGAAGGTAGAAAGTCGTTCGGATTATACGAGGTACCTACCATCCAACGAATAACAACCTGCCTACCTCATTAAGATTGGAGCCAAGAAGCTATTCTGGACGACCTTCACGTTCGAAAAGAACCAGGGGTTCGATAGTCGAAATTGAAAGTCACCTTATCCGTAGTCTCTTGGGCCCTGTTGTTCTTGACCACATAGATCTCAGACTCGTTGCTGTCTACCAACTGTATTTAGGGAAATTCCCGTACCTTCCAGAAAGTTCTAATTCCCCATACGAAGCGAATAATCCTCTGAATAGTAGTGAGGAACGAGTACTAGCACATTGCTCATTTCAAAATTTTGGTATGTACATTTTTATGTATACTTCTTTTAGAAAAAAAGTCTGCCAAGCTGGTGCGCAGTATAGCTTCTTCGAATATTGTAACATTGATGTATGGAATTGGTTGAAGAACGAAGTACGAGTCGAAATGATTGAATGCAAAACTCGGCACCCCGCGCCTCGCCAGAGGGCAAGCCCCCTGGACCCCCTGTTACCTCTGTTTACATATTTCGAATGAAATTATTGAAATACAGAATGTGTTTTAGCCCACGCGTTTAACATAAACCCGTGAAACCCGCTTATAAGAATGACTCAGATTTTGCGGTGTGTGCATAGTATCACTACTATGTGATACTATATGAGTCGTTGTTTTATTTATTTATCACCAGCGCAACGACTCACCACCAGCTCAATGAAATCATCAGAAATTAACAAGGGGTCGCAATCATGTCCACAATATCAATTATTGAGAATGACCACGTGTGTGTAAACAATTATCCAAATAACTATGCTCATAACTCAGCGTGTTGGCCTGTCACTTCGCTGTAGTTAACATAATATGGTTAGATAAATCGAGAGCTTTCGAACAATGGTCAACAAATGGTCAACGAATTTCGTGGGATGAAAAATGACGAAATACCATTTCCCTAGCAACGACTTGGTTGTAAGCGGAAATCATCAGAAATAGTTGCAACACATTTTCGATACACATAAACGTTTCGTTTTCGGTTGGAGATGCCAAAGCTGAAACACATTCTGTGTTAATATAACAGTATTTTATACAAATATGCTAGAATGCAAATTTGGGCTATAATTCATGTTTGCATGTGCGGAAATTGTCTAAAGGTTAAGCCACACAATAATTGAAAATTTCATCAAAATCGATTCATTATTCTCGGAGTGTCATCCAATACTGATTTTGCGTTTGCCTAATAGTTACCTATTATTCAAGCAAATACGATAAAATACAAAAGGCATCACCCAACAACCTCTCATGTTTAAACGAAGTCGCACCAACAGATGATAAGATATCGACGTTATGGGAAATCAACGTTTGCGCGTGGGCACAGACTACTATCTACCAAACGGCATCGAAATTTAAAGGGGACCTAAAGGAGATTTAAAGGAGCTAACCCGCAAAATCCTTCTTAAAGCAAAGGAACGCAAAGGAACTTCTTGACGCAAAGTTTCTTAAAAATTGGTCCATTAGTCCCGGAGTTTTTTGTGTCAATCAATTTTAGTTTTGCGCTTTTTTTTTTTTTTTTTTTTTTTTTTAATAAGAAAACTTATTGTGTAAATAGACTATTAAGTGTTCCAATACATATGCAATATAAATACTATTCATGTGAAACTTGTGGCATCAGTTCCCCTCCTTTGAAGGGAAAATACTAGAAAATAAGGTGGTAGATAATAATAACAAGGATTTGACGAACAGATTAATATGTAGAATGAGGATATCAACGATAAACTATAAATATGACAAAATTAAACGTTTAACAATATTTTTTTCTTTTTTGTGAGTGGATATTGAAGTATTTCAAAATTGAAACAGCAATATTAGGTTATTATGTAGAGTCGGTCACTGTCAGTCTCTCAATTAGTAGGTCACTGTGCCATTTGCGTTTCAGTCTATGTTGGGCTCTTGGCTGTCGCGGTTCGGCCAGGATCGAATTTATCATCGGGTTGCGATAGAATAACGTGCGAGTTGCTGCATTGTTGTATGTTGTGGAGATCCGCCACAAGTTTTGTGCACGCACTATAAATATTGCTCCACCAATAGTGATATAATTCATAGAGAACGAAATCAGACCAATAGATAATGAAAAACTGACGTTGTAAGAAATTAACGTTTGCGCATGCGCACTGACTACTACTTATGCCACGGCAATGAAAGTTATAGGGGACCGTATAGAAGCTAACTCGCATTATTCCTGAAGATGTCATCAATATCGTTCTATTCGACTCGGGGTTTTGCCTTTGTCAATCGATATTAGTTTCGCGCATGCGCAATGGTTATTTATCCACAAATTGATATACGAGTATAATTAATTGGGCATTTTCGTTTGACCAACTACCCATATGTACCCAACAGCCTACCGAGTTTGAACGAATTGGATCATCAGATAATGAGAAATCGACGTTACGAGAAATTCGCGTTTGCGCGTGCGCACAGGCTGATCCGACGGAAGTGGAAATTATAGGAGACCGTCTTCAAGCTAACCCGCACAATCCCTGAAAATTTCATCAGAATTGGACTGAAAATTGGTATAGTTTTGAGTGTGACAAGGATTCACCACAGACAGACAGACCTATGACAGACAGACAGACTGACGGGGACGGAACCGAAATTGATCAGCAAGCTCTGAAACGCAAAAAGCAAGTAGGATTTTTTTTTTTTTAAGTTTTTTTTTTTTGATTTTTTTTTTTTTTTTTTTTTTTACTTCTTACACAAACACAAAGCTTCCCCACCTTCGGTAGTGAGGAAGCAAAAACCTCTGCCAAGTTGGGTGGGCAGTAAGCTTCCTCTCCAATTGTAACATGAACGTATAGAATTATTTGGAAGAACCAATTACGACCAAATTGACATTAGAATTTCATGGATGCGCATTATTCTGTATATTGGGCTTGGCCCTATTTGGAACTAATAAATAATGCAGATAAAGATGTACTATAGGATCCGTTTAATAATCATGTCTAGTCAGTGATCTACGCAGAAGGGCTAACTTATTTAATACAGAAATAATAAACCTTTGTGTAACAATTTGCAGCAGGTTTTTTTTTTTTTTTTTTTTCAATGCAGTTTTGCAAAAAGAAATTTTTGCATCGTCGTGCAGTGTATTAGTGTGCAGAATAAAATACTTTCGATAAATTGGTATCACTTTGTCGCCAGCTAATCTGCAAACGTTGCAATAAAATAAGAAAATTGTACTGCTCTTCCTCTTATTTTCAGTTAATTTATGATTTTCGGTTGGTACCTAAAAACTTATTTCATACGAGCGATTTAGATACCTAGGGTATAGTAGTATACACCAGATTCCACAAGCGCCGACAGCATTGAAGGTTAGGCTCTACCGCTATACAACCACGCTTATCGTTTTGCCGCCACAACACTCACTCGGCACTCGTATGTCCGAAAATTTAGAAAAAAAAAATGATTTTTCAGTTATCTACACAAAAAACTCCATTCAATTCCAACAATTTTGGTATATCTCATAAAGGGTTTTATCAAATGACAAACTTCAACATAAATCGTCAAAGTCACCTTAGTGAGAGTGTGTATTCCTGCCGAATTGGAAAGATCTGCACGGTTACAATCTTGGTACGAGTGTCACTTTGAAATGAGGTGAAACATTCCATGTCCTGGCAATATGGCAAATCGATATTCTTTTAATTACTAAAATTAGAGGTAAAATTCTTTGCAAAGTATTGAATTTGAATGGGAAAAACGAGCAGGAAGGTCATAATGGACTTCTATAACAATCCATCTATGTAATAACGTTTGTATTCTTGTTACAGGAAGAATAGACACTTCAGGTACGAAGAGAAGGACCACAAAGGCCACGTGAAGGGACACTATGGATATTATGACAAAACCGGCAAACTTCAAGTTGTCAACTACCACGCTGACCAACACGGGTTCCACGCTTCCTCGCCCTGAAAGAGACCGTGACAGACGCCGAAACGCTCAGTGAAAGAGTTGAGATCGAGATTTTGACAGCTGATCCATTTCAAACATCGAATGGACTTGGAAAATCCAGAAAAACTGGGTTAATATTGCCATTTAATAGGTAGGTACTAGGTATATAGTGATGTGATCTGGAGTGAAGGTGAAAGATGGGCAGTGCCATTTAAGGCACAACTTTATGGAAACCGACGGCATACGTACTGGGAATATCATATCCCACCAGAATAGATGTTACGTTAAAGGAACTTAAGTAAGCAACATTCCTATAATCCTGAAGGTGACCCAAGAAATAGGCCTGAATGAGAAAATGTTATATTAAGATTAATGTTACGGAGAACGTATGAACAACAATTCACCAATACAGATATTGAGAACCAGGTGGAATGTTACAAAGAAAAACAACAACAGTTTTGAAAATACTAAGAAATGGTTTTGATGTTATTCTCATCATTTTCATGATAATTTTATGTAACGTAATGATTGAATTTGTTATAAATGGACGAGTTGAAGCAAATTGAATTAAAATCGTTCAAGATTGATTTAAACTACTCAATTAAGTAGCCTTATTATTTCATTCTGTTTAAGCAAGAACAAAAGAAGTATTAGTCTTATTAGTATTAAAGTCTTAACTAATTCTGTACAAACTAAAGTCTTGTTTCTGATACGTGCAGTTTCACCCTCAATATAGCTGTAAAAACATGATGTTTACTTGTAAAGTTTAAAAAAGCTATTTTCAAGCAAGTTGATTCTTCGTATGGATTTAACAATTTTTTTTTGTATCGATACATTCAAGCTAATGGCGAAAAGAAAAGGCGAAAGTGTTGTTGGTGGGCTAAAAATGAAATTGTGATACAGAGAAATGCAATAGCGTTACCACCCACAAAGTTGGCAAGGAAAATCATGGAAACTTATGTTCTTTAGTGATTTTCAAGTAATAATTTATTTACTTTATTTTTCGATTCGTTAATTTATTTTGCATGACAGAACCTATTGTTGGTGAGTGCGGTTGAAATTGACAGAATCAGCACGGAATTTGAAGTAATTTATATACAGAAATGAAAATAATACCCTAATTGTTTCACTAAGGGCTATAATTTTTTGACAGGCAAAGAGTTGCAATGACAATTCTGTTATTCGAAACCCTGAAAAAACTTAGTAATACAACTAAATAATATTGTTGGAAAGTGCAGTTGTAAGAGATTTGACATTTATTATTATAAAAATATGAAATGGAGAACTTTCAGCTGTTGGAAATTTCAGCTCAAAAGTCCGAATTTTCAGCTCCACAAAATCTCATTGAGGTTTTCATAATTAGGCATCATTTGATAGAACTATGACAGTGTAATCGTACATAACGTGCCACGGATTTGCACTAATCCAATACTCAATAACTGAACAAAGAATTAAGCAAACATACAAAATTTTAAGACAAATCTCCGAAAAAGTATTTCATACACATCTATGTTTAGTTGGTTGATCTATGTTCAATTTTATGAAGCTGCATTTGAGTATGTCTGACTTTATGAGAATGTTGAAACCGTTTTATATCTGCTCATTAGATAGGCGCTCAATTCTATCTTTAATAACTGTGGAATCAAACGTAATTTTCAAACTGTAAGCGCATAACTTATTTCTTTAAGATCACTCCAGCAGTGGGTCTTTTCGAGCTCAAATAATGTTTATGTGGTATGTGATACGATTGAAAGGTGTATATAAAACCATTTTGTACAGTATAGAATAAGTTCAATGTTATTATTTATATTAAAAACTGTTTAGTTAATTATGTTTTGCTGGTTTTTAATCCCATTAACCTAGACAATGTAAATAAAAAGAGTAATGAATTTTGTTAAAGCGATGAAGAAGCATTGAATCTAACGGTAACGGTTAGAGTTGTTGTCCAGTTACTATCGGGGAAACGATCCTTTTCAATTTGTTTGGTCTGAAGTGAAATGAATTTTAGCTAATCCTTTGAATACCGACGTACGGTTTTAAGGATTAGGAAATCGGACGAAATTGTGTCAAGATTGAGGATCCCTATAAAATTCTCCGTATAAAAATCCGTATAAAATTCTCGTGTCACAGTTTTTGTTGCCATACTCCTCCGAAACGGCTTGACCGATTTTGATGAAATTTTTTGTGCTTATCCGGTATCTATGAGAATCGGCCAACATCTATTTTTCATCCCCCTAAATGTTAGGGGTAGTCCACCCCTAAATGTTAGGGGTAGTCCACCCCTAAATTTTTTTTATATTTTTTAGACAAAATTTTTAATTTCTATTTTAATTAACGTCTGCCAAGTTGGGTGGGCAGTATAACTTCCTCAAGCGAGCGAAGCGAGCAGCATCCCCCACAGAAGTTAAACCTACCCTTAGAGATCTACCGTTTTTAGCCTTCTTTGAAGGTTAAAAGCTGCAGATGATCTTCTTTCAGATTCATTGCTTACAAATCAGTACCTACTTCACTCTGCGCTCTACGCATGCGCAAACGTAAAACCCATTAGGCATAATTATCTCATTTGAATCATCATCATCAGGTTGAATCATCCCGCATCAATTTCAAAACGATCTAATCATTACTTAATGTGTTTTAATGTTAGTAGTTTAGTCGGCCGTAAGTACTTGTGTCGTTGGAATTAGTCGGGATGCGGCCCGGGGAAAAAAATGAATCTATTTCATGTTGTTTGTTAAACGACGTTTCGTCCTCTTACTGAGGACATCTTCAGGATTTGGTGTGTCCAGGAAAAATAAAATCGTCCGAATATAACGGACTTGTCAAATATGTAACAATAACGGTGACTGGGTGAACCACTGTTATTGTTACATATTTGACAACTCCGTTATATTCGGACAATTTTTTTTTTTTTCCTGGACACACCAAATCCTGAAGATGTCCTCAGTAAGAGGACGAAACGTTAATAAACAACGTGAAATAGATTCATTTTTTTCCCTGGGCCGCATCCCGACTAATTCCAACGACACTTAATGTGTTTTATCATTATCATATCTAATTGTGGTGTGTATAGGACCAGGAAATTGAGAACTCGCTGTTAGCTGTAGATGCTATAATTTATGATATTTAGGAGCCATATATCTGCGAACTATATTACTCGTGACGAACCAAAACTCACTAACTCCCCTTCCGGATCGCAATTAAATGAAATGCGAAATGATACAAGCTTCTTAAAAAATTATAGGAAATATAAAAATAAAAAAATTAAGTTCTCTGGATCTAAGGGGGTTCGGACTAAAAAAAAATTAACTTTTTTCTTCAGAAATTGTTGACATGTTTTAATTAATTCACAGGATCAGAATAGTTCTAATAGGTTAATTTGATATCTGCAGACATAGTTATTGCCTTTAAAAGTAAGTAACCTCCGTTCGTCATATCGTGTAGCCAGCTTTTTATATTCGCGTTTGACTGCAAAGTTATTTTTATACTTTACTTTACTTGTATACTTTTGGTAGTTTCCACCACTGTTTAGCTCTAAACACAGGCGCTTTTTGAAAGGATTAACACCGGCGCTTTTGGGAAGTATTTGAACAGCAGACCAGAGCATTTAGTTGGGAGCCTTCTAGTCGCACCATATAGTCTGGAGTATTACGAGCAAGAGAGAAAGCGGACTTGAACCACCACCTCCAGATGAAAAAAACCCCTATTTTCGGAAGCATAGAACGTTGTTGCAAAAGCGACAGTGCTCAGTGTCCTGAGCCACGCGTCAAGACCTGTCCTATTTATTATAGGAAGTAGAGATTTTGTTGCTGTCTCTCCCTTAACTAATTGTGTATTTGCATTTATGTCAAAAGAACCGTTGTTCCTAAAACCCACACCTAAATAAACATAGCTCCGAACAGTTTTGATTTCTACATCGCCACATCCGAAAGATATAGCATTTACAGATTTAATTCAACCTTTTACAGATTTATTTCAACCTTTTACAAATTCATTTAAACCTTTTACAAATTCAATTCAACCTTTTACAAATTCAATTCAACTTTTTACAAATTTAACTCATCCCAACCCTTCAATTGATCTCATGAGAAAAAACATCTTTCCTATAACCCTACGGATGGTACGAAATTGTCAGAATCAGAATCACTTTCTATCACAAGTCTCCTTCGTCTTCCTCTAACAAAAAAAGAGTCTGATTTGGAATCGCTAACACTCATAATTACTTCAGGTTATGGAGAGAAAAAAAAAAAAAAAAAAAATCGTAAACAGCGATACAGAGCGATAATGTAAAAGTTATCGCTTTCAAGGGCAAGCAAACATAAGTGATTGTCAGCATTGCAAACAGAAGCGATTCTGACATTGAATTGGCAAGGGGCTGAGGTCTCGTAGGTAAGTACTTATGTACGTTTGCAACCTACTTACCCACCTCAAGTAGCCTGCTACTTATAACTTTCCTCCTAATCAATCAGCTACTTTCCATATCCACCCCTTCCGGTGGAGAGTTGAAATGAATTTGTAAAAGGTTGAATTGAATTGGTAAAAGGTTGAATTGAATTTGTAAAAGGGTGAATTGAATTTGTAAAAGGTTTAAATGAATTTGTAAAAGGTTGAAATAAATCTGTAAAAGGTTGAGTTAAATCTGCAAATGCTATATTAGTTCGGGACTGCCTATTTTGATAAATACCAAGACATTCGATTTATTATGGTTCATAATTAAGGAGTTGACACGACAGTATTAATCGAAAATCCTCAAAGTGGACATTTTTATTTAGTACGGCAATCTACTGAACTACCTCACCCCCTCTAACTTCGGCTATTATT
The DNA here is from genome assembly GCA_030762985.1 of Adelphocoris suturalis. Lineage (NCBI taxonomy): Eukaryota > Metazoa > Arthropoda > Insecta > Hemiptera > Miridae > Adelphocoris > Adelphocoris suturalis. The sequence continues at coordinate 52,272,344 of CM061048.1, forward strand.
TTACCACCCATGCGGAACTAGAGGAAATCCGGATGTTCTGGGCGGACAGAAAGACATTTTTGACATGAATGGGAGCTAATATGACGCGACATACGAATGAATAAGGAACCCACTTCTCTGGAAGGTCGGCAATCCAGTCGGCCAAATGCGCGGAAATGGGTGGCATATCGAAAGATGTTGTCAACCTCAACGGTAGGTTCGCTTTTTGCGATAGCCCTTTGTACCCTTGCGGTGAGTTTCCTGCTTTATTATTAATTTTTTCTTTTTAGATATATGTATATAAAACTTTATTTAAATACCTTCGTGTGGGTATGGTAGAGAAAGTCTTTCAAAACCATACTGTCTCTCATTTCACGATTTAATTAGACTGTCCTGAATAGGTTCATGTCTGTCTGTGTCTCCGCTAATCCTTGTAATGGACGAAACTCAACTAGATTACAGTCCAATAGTCTTTCATTCTGAGACACCCTGCACATTTTTAACGAAATTAGCGTCAAGAACTGCATTCTAGCTAAGGATGTTCACAAGATCTCATCAACCCCGAAAAGTGGATCGCTAAACCCGTTATAAATATCGTTAAATTTATAATTTTAGAGAATATTTTACTTGGAAAAGGTTTATCAACAATGAACGAGAACGATTATTACCTAATGAATTTTTGCACAAATTGTTCTGGAACACAAACATAGATATCATTAAAAATTACCTACAAAAATAGTGAACTTAAACAAACGAAACGCCTGCATTAAAATGGTAGGTATAAATGCAAGCTCCAAGACAAAATGGGCATCGTCAAGTAAATGTCCTAAAGAGGCTACCACAGCTTCCTAGAGTGTAAAATAATTTAGACAACTATTTTTACCATAAAGTTTATTGTATCTGTGCATAGAAAGTGCTAAAATTTCATAATAATCCAATATGAATATAATTTGAAAAGTTGCCTATCTACCTAATGAAATAAGCTCAAATCGTCATGTTGCTCATGGCTGATGATCATCATTAGGTAATCTATACCTCTTTCCGAGAGAGTTATAGCTTGATTCGGTGTTTCCTCAGGTAAGAGGTCTGAAATGCAGGACAGAGCACGACCTGAGGACGATAGAGGAGTTTGAGGACATCGTCAGAACCTGCTTGAAAATGGAGGAAGATCTCGATAGGAACAGAACTGGAGGAAACCGGAATAGTGGGAACGGATATGGAGGCGCTGGAGATTTCAACAACAACAGAGATTACGACAGACGAGGTAGGTATCGACCAAATGTAATTAGTGCCGTAGGTATGTTCAGGGCAAGGCAATTTTTACTGTAGAAAATTGTGGGAGGGGGGTGACGAATTGAGGGGAAATGTTGATTTTGGTTTACTATTTTCAATAATAACCGAAAATCATAAAATTGATGCGTCACCCGCACCTTTCCACCTTTTAGGTGAGACACCCAGCTTACCTATTACATAAAATCAGGAATCTGACGCGGGACGTAGAAGAGATGACGACAACTCACTCAGTACCAGTTTTAGGAACCAATCAGTTTAGTGGGGGAAAATTCCTTCTTCTCGCCAGGAAATTCCTTCGCTTCGGCGAAGATCTTTCTGGGGACCTACTGCTCAAATTCAAAAAACACGGGTCATGCTTATAACGCTTATACAACAATGATTATGTAAACTAGGACTCGGGTCATCACATAATGTTTTGATCAACTTACTCGGCTGATCAAGAGAGAGTTCTAAATTTCATTCGACTCTTGTTGGCACAGAGAGGCTTCCTGTCAAATTTGAATTTTACAGGTAAAACACTTGCGAATTTACTGTCAATGCGAGTAGGTCTATTCTGGGAAATTCTTTATTCTCTATTCTCTATTTTATTCTGAGAAATTCATTTCTCTATTTTCTATTCATTCTCTTTATTCTCTATTTTATTCTGAGAAATTCATTTCTCTATTCATTTCTTTATTCTCTATTACCAATCCTTAGTTCTGTGTTGAACTCATCAACCATTCTTGTGACAAAAAAACGGTTGCCCTCGAGAGTTTTATCCAAATCCTGTAACCTTGGACAGTATACCGGCCAGAAATAGAAAATGAGAATATAAAATCACTACAATGAGTTGTTGAAAATGAGAATAGAAAATCACTACAACGAGTTGTTGTTTACAGTCGACTATTAACAAGGCGATAAAAATATTTCCAATGGAGTGGAGTCACACGAAATGACTGGTGTATTGCTATTTTACCTCACTTGCGGTTGAGCGTTCCATCCATGGTTGGCTCGTGGTTACGGTCGTCCAACCGCGATCATAGGTGAACATGAGAGAATGTAGCTCACTCAGCTGATGAGGAAAGATCCCATCATTATAACCGCCTCTTAATGTCCTAAAGCGTCTCCCTAGCAAATTTCTACTTCCTAAAGGGGAACAGCAGAAAATTTAGCTCAATCATATGAACAGGATGAGCCCATTATATCCATCGTCTCTCAACGCCCCAAAGATCCAACCTATCAAATTTCAACTTCCCAAGATGGACAAGAGAGAATTTAGCTAAGTCAGCTGTTCAGCAAAGAAACCATAATTTCAATCGTCTCTTAGTGACCCAGTGAGTCTCTGTACAGAATTCCAAAATCCTAAGGAGAACAGGAGAGAATTCAGCTCACTCAGCTGATCATGAAACAGCCTATCATTTCAATCGTATCTCAATTTCCCAGAGAGCAACTGTATCGAATTTCAACTCCCCAAGGTAAATAGGTTGGCAGGGGCCACCTTCCCAGTATAATACATAGTAGCTATTATTTACTTGTACCTACTAATCACGTAGCAATAGTCCAAGCTTGACAGTATATTGAGATCAAGCTCGGACCTGCGGCGTTGTGTATTAAGAAAACCACATGATGTATGAAGGTTTACAACACCTTTCATCAGAGGACAATGAAATTTGTGGAATTCGAATTTGGAATTGGAATGCAATATAGAACCCAACACTTCTTAAGTTTCATCCTCTAAAAGGAATAGCAGACACACAAACTAATGGACACGAAACTGATATTATTCAGAAAAGTCTAAAACGTAAAATGCGAGAGTAAAACTTGTTGAGCGGGTTTCAAAATCTTCCTCTCATAGGAGCACTTGGTTTTTTTCATCAGGCGTAATGTTGCGAAACCTGATGCGCCTCCCAAGGCAGAACTCCTGAGTAATCTTCAGGTCAATGCCTGCACATTCAAGTTCCACGGCAGGTGAGGATCCAAGGACCAAGGATGGAAAAACAACCTTGGAATGCGAGATATTACAGAGATTCGTATTTTTACTAGGTATTTTTCCTGTTGAAAGACTGCTGCCAAGTTGTGTAAGACTTAAAGCTTCCTCGCAAAATGAAAAGATGTAAATCTTTGAAACATAATGTGAAATACATCTTTACCGGCAATGTACCCGTGCTCCGCTACGGGCAATTTATGGTAATTACGTAGCTCCTAGTGCCGTGTAAGGTAGCTTCCTATTTTTTATTTTTTCCAAAGCAGTCCCAAAAGGGCTCCAATTCAAATTCCAGCAACAAGTTTCTACTTTATCATATTAGTTTTTCAACCAATCGTCCTCGTTTCTTACTCATTGTAGCCTTGATTACGAAAACTATTCCCGACTAACATTGCAGTAGATAATAACGCGTTTTTGATATGAAAGTTTGAAGTTCAATCATTACGAATAAAAATTGCTCGGCGCAACCCATAAAAATTGATTTAGTATAGTTTAATTTGCAGTCGAAAGTTCTTTACGCGAGAACTGCGAGAACTCACCCAATCCACATTTGAGGTGAAAAGTTCCAAAAGTATGTCCAGTTTTTCCTTAATTACAAAGTTGTTTACCCGGGCGAAGCTGTTTTTTTCTCATTCGCCAATCTAGCTAGACCAAAGTTTTGAAAAAAATTCCTTTACTCCTACGAAATTACCATTGGAGTCTCTTCATACATAGTTGACAAGGTGAGAAACGGAGGAGAAAGAGCTCAGAAGTCGCAGAAACGCGTCATAGGTTCCAGTTATACCAACTTCTATATCATGTGTCATAAAACGCCACTCATCGTCTGGCCAAAGCAGAACGTATTAACATGTTCACACAACTGCAAATGATTCAGCGGAAGCTTCGCCTCTGATCATTTAAATATTATTCAAGTAAAGTTCTTTATTATACTGGTACTCAACAGTAAGATTTTGGTTCTATGGGATTTTTAAAATTTGCGATATTATTCAAGTAGTTAAGTTTTTTAAGCGGAAATCGTCGTTAGAGCTATAGTTATTGAACTGTAACTTTAGAGATCGACCTCGATCCACCCAGATCTTTTGACCATGTTAAATTTGAGTTATTTCTGGATGGGATTGGACAAGAAACAGTAGCAGGAAGTTGCAGGCTTAGGAGATAATGCGTTTTGAAATCAAATTATGCCACATCACTTTCGAATTTTGGTGTGTTTTGACGTGGTGGAAAATGCGGGAGTACGGGGAATTTGTGTAGGTTGTAATGATATTGTTACGAAAACTAGAATATAACATTCTAATATAGCATTAAGTTATACCTAATGTCAATTAATATAATAGGAATCTGAAGTTACTAATTTTACTACTTGAAGTTCCTACTCATTTTTTAACATAAATGTTACATTGAGGTTCCTAGTTATTTTCCCAATGTTTAATTATCTCAAGTTCTTATTTCATCTTCAAATAAATTAAAAGTTCCTACAATTTATTCTTCATATGTGTATAATTTTATTTTTATTATTTTCAAGAGAGATAACAACCTTTATTGTAAAAAAGGCGAAAGCATAATTTTTAATGGGTAGGAAAATGTTGTTGTAGTATTGTCAATTAAACGAGAAAAACTTTTCGTTCAGTTGTTGAAAAGCTCAATTAAATTATCAACCAACCAACTATGATTTTTTTCAATATTTAGACTTACAAGTAGTATTACCCAAGAAAAGGTCGTAAATAATATGAATTTTTGAGGAAGTTTTACGGAAAAATCGTCATTTTGTCGCTTTTTGTAGCATCTTTGAGATCTGAGAATGGTTTCAATCGACTCAGCGTGAAAAGATACAGGGAAACCGAACTTCCCTGCCTCTAACGTTGAAACGCCAATTTTTGTCATTTTATAGATAAGTGAACAGTACAATAGGATACCTGACATTCGGGCAATCGGGCTATGCAACCTATTAGGTAATCATATTTATAGCGAAAACACACATTTTTAGCGTTGGAACAAATTTTTTATAATGTAATTTGAGTTTTTCCCAGATAGATAGTTGGGAAAAAAACAAAGTTCGAAGTTAGAGAAAACTGAGTTCACGATCTAAATCTAGATGACTAGATCTGGAAATCTAGAGGACTGTAATTTAGCCTAAAACCTTCCCTGGAACTTGGTCATCAATTTGCACGCACCCGTATGGAAATCGGTGCAACCGTTCGGATATTTTGAGCCGAAAAACAAACAAACAGATTTTCTCATTTATAATGTTTGCGTATAGATTTTATAACATTGGGATAGTCTAGAATGTATTCGTATACCTACAAATTTTTTTGCGTAAGCATGAAAGAGAACACAGTAATTATCTTGAAAATATATGGGGAGTATTCAAAAGATATTACGTCTGTATATGCGCAGTGGCTACCTTTATCCTGGTAACGATGAATTTTGTGGCAGACTATCTCGACCCCAGCCGGTATAATCAATGAGGAATTCTTCAAAAATGTATGAAAACTAGGAATTCACATGTTTGGTTTATTATTTTCAATAATGAACCTTTGTGATTTTCATTGCGCATTTACAGAGGCTTCCTTCAGAACGGCAGTGATGAAATCTCAAGGGTTCAATCTCCAAAACAATACCAAATCTGTCAAAAGACCATCGAAAACTGATAAAAATTGTAGGAGATTATAAGAGAATATCTAGACTTACGTTTCATAGAAATTAAATGGAAACTGTAAAAGATACGAACCAAACAAGGATTTTACGTTCTATTACGTTTATTTCACATTGGTCCGAAACGACCATCGTGCAAAAACCTCTTGGCTGACCAAATTCGTCGAACTTGATATGGATTCCTGTATATTTTGGGGCGCTGAATCGATTGCCACCAATCCCAAAACTCCATGAAACGCTAGAAATTTTGGCTCATGAAAATGATCTCAAATTTTAAACGAATTTACTACTGATTCCTTATCAACTAAACAAACAAAAAACTTCAAATTCTATCTTTTGGCTGAATATCAATCAGAATGAGTTTTAACGTTGTGTCGTACTTTGAACGTTAAATAGTTTCATAGATATTACAAATTATTGAATAATAAAACCAAAGAGATTGGGAAAATGTATTTAATTAAGAAACAGAAGTCTCCAATTTTGTATTTTCTATTTTAGGTGCTAACGGTGGGTATAGAAACAATGGAAGAGGTGAACCTAACTCTAGCGGTAACGACTATAACTCCGGACCCTGGAACGACGGTAATGGAGAGAGCAACAGGAACTATAGCGACGGACGATACAATACGGAAAGTGATAAAGATGGTAGGAATGTTGATAGATGGGACAGAAGTAGTGAAAGAGATATAAGGAACAATGATAGAGGGGACAGAAATAGTGATAGAGGTGGAAGGAATAGGGATAAAGGAGACAGAAATAGTGATAGAGGAAATCGAAGAGGGAATCGAGATGGGTCAGATGGGAATAGGGGCAATTCATATAATAACGGTGATTCACGAGATGGGAATGGAAGAAACAGCGGGAGAAAGACAAAGGATGGGGATGATAAAAATAGGGATGAAGATAAAAATGATGATGATGAGTATGACGATGAGTATGATTACGACGATGAAGATTCGAAAAGTGATAAAGATGGAAAAAATGGTAATAAAGGAGGAAGAGGTCAGGATGATGAGGATAAGGATGGCAGGGAGAACAGGAATAGGAATAAAACAGATAGAAGCAAGATTGGGAGTGATTCTAGGGGTAAAGATGATAAGGGTGATAGTGATGAATGGGGTGGTAATGATCGAAATGGTGATAGAGGGGGTAATAGTGGTGGGAGGGATAGAGGGAACAAAGGAGGGAATGGTGGAGGCAACGGGCAGGGTTATGGGGGTGGGCAAAGTTATGGAAGTGGTCAGAGTTATGGTGGAAACCAGGATGGGCAAAGTTACGGGAGCGGTCAAAGTGGACAGAGTTATGGCAGTGGTCGAGGTGGGCAAAGCTATGGAGGTGGACAGAGTTATGGAAGTGGTGGGCAGAGAGGACAAAGTTCTGGCAGTCAGCAAAGCTATGGTAGTGGACAAGGTTATGGTAGCAATCAAGGACAGCAAAGTTATAGTGGGCAGGGTTATGGTAGGAGCCGAGGTGGACAAAGCTATGACGGACAGAGTTATGGTAGTGGTGGACAGAGAGGACAAAGTTATGACACCAGCCAAAGCTATGGCGGAGGTCAAGGGTATGGTGAGCAAAGCTATGGTGGTGGGCAGAGCTATGGTAGTTCCCGAGGAGGGCAAAGTTATGGCAGTAGTTATGGAAATGGTAATTCATACTCAGGTTCTGGGAGAGCGTATGGTAGTTATGGCAGTTCTGGGGAAAGGGGAAATCTCATGGGAGACGTCAGTAACACATACGGGTCTTATGATTCGTACGGTGCGAGTTATGGCGGTTACATCAGAGGTAGTACTCCTTCGGGAAGTGGAAGGGGATACAAGCAAAGCTACGAAGGGGATATCGGATCCGGAACGAGTTATGCACGTGGTGCGGGTTATGGGGGAGCCGCGAGTTATGGCACTGGGTACTACAACGGAAACTATGGCCCCGATCGTACCATCTATAACCCTGACTCTCGTACCAGAGGAAGCTATGGGGGTTTTATGAGGGGAGGTGGTTCTTCTTCAAACGATGGAATTTTCGGAGCCACCGATTTCGGAAGCTACGCCAAACAAATTGACACGACGAGTTATGACAGTAGCGAGAGTTATGACCGTGTTGAGAGTTATGGCGGTATCCCCTCCGGCATCCCTTACAATGGGTATCACAACAATGCAAATATAAGATGGCCAGACTCCAACAGTCAGGGGAATGCCAGGAAAAATGGATCTTCGCTTGAAGATGTTGAACCTGTAAGTTGGCTAATGTATTTTAATAAATAAAATCGTTGTTATCCTTAGTATAATAATTAAACTAATTTTAGCGCAAATTACGTGCAATAAGTTAAGTGATTTGGACGTAATTATATTATTTTCAAAGTTCGTACCTAACATAGATGTCATTTTTAATTTACAATTTAAATAAATATTTTAAAATAGATAAACACCAGTAAAAAAAAGTCTGCCAGTTCAGGTGGGCAAGATAGTTTCAACACTTATTGGAACGCGGACATTTAGAATGAGTTGAAAGAACCACCAAATCGATGTAAAATAAAAAATTCACGGTTACGTTTGCTCACACGCTATTACCCATTGATTCTACGCAATGAAATTCCTGGTTTACCATCTAGGAGCTAGGAGCTAATGCTCACCATTCCTGAAAAATTCATCTAAATCGGTCCATCAATTTGGGGATCAACTTATTGCTCATCCAATCGCGATAATATTTATTGGAAACCTTCCTGAAACCTTATACTCAACTACCCTCGAAATCAAACAGATAAATCGCGAGGAGTCGCTGTTATATGAATACCACGTTCGCGCATGCGCACAAGCCATTATAAATTCGACGGCAATGCAAATTATAGGGAACCATCTAGGAACTAACCCACTTAACCCCGAATAATTTCATTAATCGGTCCATTGTCTCAGAGTTCAAGTGAGTCGATGAACTTAGTTTTCAATAGGTATTTCTCAACCAATATTGATAAAACAAGCTTCATAAAGAAGGCCTTCTCTCCTTAAATTGTTTTTTAATTTATATTGGTTTTTTAAATTTATTTATCGAAATAAAAAAACCAATTTAAGGACGGAATCCCTTTTTTATAAAGCTTGTTATAATCTGAACTCTCCGAATGAGGAAACGTTATAATATTGATCAAACACTACCTTCCTTCCGAGTTTGAACGAAATCCGTCAGATAGCTCGAGAGGAATCGACGTTATAAGAAAATCACGTTTGGGTATGCGCACACGCCATTATTGATCCGACTACACTGAAATTCATAGGGGACCGGCTAGGTGTTAACCCGCAAAATCCATGAACATTTTATGTAAATCGAACCAAAACTTAGTATAGGTATGGGCGTGACAAGGAACTGGCACAGACGGACAGACAGAGACGGAATCAGAATTTATCAGCAAGCTCTGAAAAGTAAAAAGCAAGTAAACGTTTTAATTTGAAGGAAATAAATTTTTGACTTCTTGCACGAACACAAAGTATTTGCTTCGGTAGTGAGGACGCAAAATGTTCCATAAGAAAAAAAAAAAAACATTTGTAGTTTTTTGTTTTTCAACTTTTTTTTGCGACAGCTCAGAATTTGTGATTTATGATACATAAATATACAAGATCAATTTCGGTAAAGCAACTTCTGAAATATATTCTCCAATAAACCGAAATCCAGTATTTCAGTATCTATTTTTATATGTTTGTTCCAGTGCACGATCCTCTGTATATTTCGACAAATGAAGATGGTAAGTGATTCATGTATTATCTAAAAAAAAGTGAATGATTGTTTAGTAAAACTCGTGTTTCTTATCGTATATGTCATTATCGACTATAGAAGAAACGTTTGCCACGAAAGGTGTGGCTCATAGCTCCCTCTTTACAGTAACATGAATGTGTAGAAAATTGCAATATTTTAAATAATCTTACAAGATTCCAAAGCGGGTTCCATGGCTGGCGGTGAACCATCCCTATAAACAGTGCTACTGTGTTTGATTTGTCCCTAGTAAGTTCAATTAATTCTTAACAACCCAATTATTTCCCAAGAAATTTTAACTGGTTGTTACAGAGGAAGTAGGCCTAATAGATTACCTATACTAAAGTATTTGTTTTATGCTGAAAATGCAATAAAAACGTTTGCTCTTGCACAGAAGCTACCAATCAGTTGGGAGCGATGAAGTTCATTGGAGACCATCTATAGCCTTAATCGTCCGATCCCTAGATATTTCATCGTAATCGGATGAAAACTGTAAAAGTCCTGCTGGATCTGAGGTTCGCGCATGCGTTGCAGCTACTAATGATAGGATCAAGGCTATATATACCTATGGAGTTATCAAATCCTAATTTCCCAACTGCGAGTAACATCCGAATTTGAGTGAAATTGGACGAGATTTTGCGTTTGCGCACGCGTTGTGAACACACGTTCTTCAGTGATGAATTGGATGCGATATATATGTAGAGTTACAATTATAGTGCGTAGAGATACAATCAGACAGTTACGAAACCAAAGTTGTTCAGAATGATGCATTAAAACGATAAATGAGAGTGGCATTTTAATTTTGGCGAAAACAACTTTTTCATCTCCTGAAAGTGAAAGCAATGCTTTCGCTACCGTGATAGACTCGGAAGCAAAATGTACGTGACGTTCTTACAATTCTTACCAATTCAGGCTTTCTCGGATGTATAAGCAACCACCAGAGCATTGAAATCAGCTGATTTGACCTGTTGGTTTCGTCGATTAAAACGGTGAGTCTTACGTCCTCTCAAGTTGAGGACAGTCAAAGAGGTGAGTCGTTGCCATGGGTGCAGGTCTGCTACAGAGCCAACAATTTGGGTCATCTTGTTTTCTCTAGATAAGAATGCCTTACGAATCTTAAAGGCTTATGGAATGGTCTTATCTATATATAGAACGAAACTACAACGGGTTTGTAAGAGCATGGCCACAATAACCCAGTGACATGCTCTACATCCCTGACATGTCTGTGGATTTAAGCCACACTATCAACACCATAATTACTGTACTGTACAACTCTCCTAAAACCAAGTGTTCGGTTATTAATCATGAGAGTAGGAAGAACAAGTTTACTCACATTGATCCTTGTAGGAACTGCGTCTTCCCCCAGTGGCAGAGAAAAGAAATTTACTTGAAGAGTGGGATAAGTTACTTGAATTTACTGTATATTTTTGTTAGTAACGTTGATGTTAACTGGATGGAAGCAGAAGGTAAACTGAAAGCAGGGCTGGTTCCGCTGGCTATTTTTTGGCCTTCCAAGAATTTAGGGGCAGAGCAAGAGCAGGCAACAACACATCCATCAGCAGTCTGGCACATTGATAGCTAGTCGTATCCCAGCCCAGTTGCATGGCTACCGCCCATCCTTTACAGATGATAGAAACTTTGTTTTGTTTTTTAAACGTTGTTGTTACTAATCTATGATCGGTTAATGGGAGTTTCCCTCGCAGATGGAAATGGTGAAATGCTCACTTTCCCTCTTTTTCCTCACCTTCACTCATTTCCCTGCCTTACAACTCATATTCCCTGTAGTATGAATTACCTGGAGTGCTGTCAGTCAAGCGTGAGAAAATATTTTTTACAAGAAGTGTTGAGGGAGCAACAATATTTTGGCATGTACCTTCGCCTAACCCCTCTGAGGCTCTATAACCTGCAAAATACTTTTTAATTATTCATATATAATTGTTGACAGGAAAAAACCATCAGTACATTTGTACATTGAATAGGAACATGTTGGTAAAAAGCTATAGAAATATTTTATATAGACTTGTAAAAACGCCCATCACAACACTAATTTTTTTCGTTTCAGACTAATGGCGATTCGTATTTGGAGCAACAGAGTGTGGCGGCAGTGCTCATGCGAAGAGCTAGGGACCCACAGCTGAAGGATTTCATTGGACGAACTGTTCAAATGTGTTTTGAGAGATTTGGATTAGGTAAATTACGATCTGTCTTCTCTTTTTTTTGGGGGGGGGGGGGGGGGGGGGGGGGGGGGTTTGAAATAAACGAATATATACTTCAGTCTGAACAAGATCTGAACACGTCTTTTTTCTTCGATCAAGAAAACTTCATTCAACTGATCAAGGCTGATTCATATCTTGATTATAACCCTGCTATCCCAAAGAGGATCCATTGAAATTTCAATCTTGTAGGTATTAACTGACTACAGAGAGGGGAGACTTATTTATTATTTCAGGGTGTAGGTTCAGCTGAATTTGAGATTATTCAGTGATTAGGTGATATGTATCATGTACGCGTAATGAGATGGATCTCAAAAATCTCTCTCTCTCTCTCCCCTCCTTCTCCATCCTTGATGCTAGGGTCAGTGCCGGGAAAACCTAGAATTTATTAGTTGTTATTATTTATTTATTTTTATTTTTTATTGTTTTTTTTTTATTTTTTTATTTTTTTTTTTATTTTTTTTTTTATTTTTATTTTTTTTTTTTTTTTTCATTTTACTAGTGCACTCTCTCTGCATTTAAGAAGAGTTTTCTAATTTAAAAAACTGAAGAAAATAGTATGCGTAAAAACGTGGTTTTTAGAAAGTTTTTTTTTCCAGAATGGATGAAGGGATTTGATTATATTTACAAAAGTTACTACTTCATAAAGTAGAAACATTATCAAATACTCCTCATGCATGGGGAAATAACATAAAAGCGGTATTGATGAAAAAAAAATGATCATATTGGCAACCATAAGATAATCATAAGTAAGTAACGTCAAGTGACGCCGTGCACCAGATTGTTTTCCAATTTGGACATCAGTGTCGGCATCATCAAACATGGACTTTATAGCACTTCTTCAGCTCCTGCTGCTTATGGGAACCTACAGGACTGTGGGGCACCACGTTGGATATAGCTCCTAAAATTGGTCAACCTCATACTGAAATGCTAATACATATAATATATAGTAGTTTATAATAGTATATTTTGATATATTATTTTTGCGGAAGCCCCATTATCAACAAAAATTTGTTTAAAGCAATTAAAATATCTACATTCTAAACTCTAAAGTATCACCTTTTCAAGCACTGTTGACTTAGGGCGAACTCAACTATTTTTTTTTAATTATTACTTCCAGCGAATAAAGGGAGATGTGAGAGCGCCAAACTATTTGCTTTGTGTATGGAAGAAGCCGGGAAAATGGTAAGCAGGTTTTTAAACCCACTTCAACCTAGTTCTAACTTTTTTAAATTGATTTATTTATTTATTTTGTTTTATTCTATTATTTTTTATTATTATTTTTTTCTAGTAAGTAGAAGAGGAATAAATATTGATTGATTGCGTGTGATGACCTTTTCTTTGTTATAGAACTGCGAAGATTGGGACGTTAACAAAAGGTTCGCTCTAAAAAATCCCAAGCCTGGTCCCGTACTGACAATGCCTCAGCCACTTCCACCGCCACCTCCTAGAGGATGAAATAATATTTTCAATTTATTAATTAATTGATCGCACTTTTAATAAAACTTTTATCTGGCGACGTTGCAACAAATTTACTCACCTATTTCCATTTTATAACTTGGTAGAACAGTGTGAGATGGAGTAGGTAGTGATCAGAGGAAAGGTGAGATAGGTTTAAATAAGCTGATGGAGGCGTATCACTGAAGAGTTTTAGTGTAGGGAATTCATGGTTATTTGTAGATTATGAGAGGTAAAGAGTTTGCGTTGCACTTGAAAAATGAAGAATAGAATCTTATTTTAATCATGTGACTCCATTAAACCTATGTCACTAAAACAAAAACAACTGCCAAGTTGGGTGGGCAATAAAGATTCCTCACATGGTCTAACATGGACGTATAGAATTAGTTGAAGAACAAAGTATGAATCAATATTAATTATTGCGAAATAGAAGAGTACTTAATATATGAGTAGACAGGCTAATATTTGGAATAGGACTACAATTCATATTTGCGCATGTCCATACTGTACCATCAATTTAACGGCATTTACCATCTAAAGTATATTATATTAGGTGATGGAATTGGTAGGATATTGTCTGGAGGTTAAACGCACAATCCAGAAATTTCATCAAAATCGGTCCATTAGTCTCGGATTATCAACCAATGTTAGTTTTGCGCATGCGCAATAGTTATTGCTCAACCAATTGCGATAAATATCACAGGGCATCATCCTGAACGTATACCCGAAAACTCCCCGATCTTGAACGAAATCGGAGTGATAGATCAGATGAGAACTCGACGTTATGAGAACTTGGCGTTTGCGCATACGCACACAGAACAATGATAAAACAGCAATGCAATTTATACAACACCATTTAGGAGCTAATTCAAACGTGTTCAGGAGCTCACCAGATGGGATAGCGAAAATTCATGTACAAAATTACACTGAAAAATGAACCTACTTAAAATTCATTAAAATTTGCTAGAAAATAGATAAAAACTGAAACAACAAAAACGTAACATTCAAAACCTCTATTTGAATAGAAGATTATTATTTAGAATAATTTTTTGTCATGAAATTAATAGTTTTAACGATTTCCTTGCACTCAAAAAGCTCAAATTTCAAAACAATTTAACATTATACAGTACGATAATTTACAAAAATTCGCTCATACGATCATGCTGCACGACTGGAACTTTTCTATTTATTCTGCACATCATGAACCAATAAAAGAATTTTTTGAGGGTGGGTTGGAATTTGTATTTATTAGGGCGATTACAAATAATTAGGTGCATAAGCTATTGAAAATAATGAAACAAAGTTGTTATCAATCCTCAAATTATTTGTATTGCAGAATAGTATTTAGAAAAAGGTATTTTGTTATTATATTATTGTTTAACTTCCTACGCATTTATATCCGATCATTGAAATTCATGCCAAATTTTGACAAATCCATATTCCAAATCCAATGTAGTCATCATATGATTTTGATATTATAATTTCTGATGTACGTAAATTGAATTCATTGCATTTCTTTATACGGTAGTCCCTACCACGAGAGTATGTATATACAGGGTGTCTCAACTTAAGTAGGCAAGACTTCAGGGATCAATTCTACAAGTAATTTCCAACAAAAAGTGTCTCCTAAAGTGTTATTTTTTAGAGGCTTTGTTTTCGAGTTATTGACGATCTAAGATTGTTTTCGTGTTTTCGACCTTATCTCCTAAAAATGGCTGTGACCCCATCATTCTT
>CM061048.1:52287380-52519829 GCA_030762985.1 Adelphocoris suturalis
ACGAGAGTTTTTTTGAGGTAGTGACCAAGCTAGTCTTGCGTTTTAATGTAGTTAAACCACAACTAAACTATGTTAAACCACAACATTGTTAACTCGGAAACATAAACAACATTACAATTGTGTATACTACTGACCAGGTCAATAGTAGGTATACACAATTGTAATGTTGTTTATGTTTCCGATTTAATAGTAACCAGTGTTTCAGCATGTCTATTTACAATGCGTAGTTACTGATAATAACACCTACCAGGCAATATAATACTTGAATAGGGCTCAGATCCGGAGCCGACTGTTACAATCCAGGAATCGTTTCAGAATGCCACAAAACGGATTTCAAAAAAGAAAATTATAAATTTAAAATTTCTGGATCCATTGCAATAGCTTCATTTTCTACGAAACTTCGCCAAGAGTTATCATTTATTTGTATTCCAATGATCTATAAGTCTACCTATTCACAAGAAAATATGGAGAGTTGAATTACCACACCTACTCAAGGATCGGTTTGACTGTTGACATGGAAGTCGATATGAGCCAAAACAATCGATATACGCAAATGAAAATGTTGGTATTGGCAGATATCTGCATCTACTAGAACGTATCGATCTAATGCACGAATTTATCGATATATCGAAGTCGGAGCAGAACGTTGGCAGAACTGCCGACGTCCTTGACACGTCCTCGCCAGTAACCACCCAGTGACAGTACTGACAGTGCCGCCATGGTGCCGCAGTCAACGTCAGCTGTAGGTAGCCCCGAGTACCAAGGTACCTTTTCCTACCTACCCATAGAGTAACAGGTACTACCTACCTACCTAACTAACGAACCCCTTTTTTTTCCTAGATCCCATTCCTTCCCGGTGCTCATTCCCGAATCTTCCTATTCCTTCTACGTGTAGTTCTCTACCACTATGTCTCGTCGGAGGTTTGTATTCAAAAGTCAGTTTGACGGACTCCCAAAAGCTACGGATTTCGAGCTCCTGGAGGAGGATATCCCTGAACCTGGGCCAAATGGTAAGCTGTAGGTATTTTTAATTATGTAGATTCTCCTCGTTAGATTCTCGAGCCATGCAGTTATAATGTGATAATGTAGCTACCATAGACTAGGTACGTTTAATAGTTATAGACTAATGTTTTGCGTAGAAGGGCTATCAAACACAGAAATAATAAACCTTGGTGTAATAATTTGCACATTTGTTTTCTTTATCGCCTTAAAAAACGAATTTATAATCCCCCAAAATATCTCGAATGCATCGGTTTAGGTATTATTTATCTGTGTAGGTAAGTAAACCTTCGCGTTTTATGTCAACTTCTTCCCAGCTGAGCATGAATGAACTACTAAGTAGGTAGGTACTTGGAAAAAACTCATTGTTAAATCCAATTAGAGACATCTGCTCGATCCGCAGAAATCTTCGATATCTATTAATCGAGATATTGACTTCTTGGGGATCATCACTGAAGTATTCCTGCAGTATTCCTTATTGTCAAGTACTGGCTTATTTAAAGCCATCATCATCAGTTAAACTAAAAAACCATCATTCCCTATACAAATGAGATGAAGCAAACTTTACTTTTTAGGTTAAGGAAAGAAACATGCACAACTCAATAAACAATAACAGGCAATGATTTCAAAACTAGTCATACAGTATGATCGTATGAGCTGTGTTTACGTAAATTATCGTATCATATGTTACATCGCTTTGAAACTTAAGAATTTTCAGTACAAAGAAAATGTTAACTACCAATTTTAGGGCAAAGAAAAAAACTTTCTAAATTACATTTGAAAATTCAAAAAATATTTTAAACTTTCAGTTTTTTGGCAGTTTTTTCAAATTAAATATTAATGAAATTTACATTTTCACCATAATATGATGTGCATAAAATTTGACTTTGAAAATTTGTTTTAGCCATTTTCAGTGATTTTTGGTGCACAGACTTTTGAAATTTGACCAATTTAATGTGCTTGAAAAATGTTAGCCAACGAAATTTCATCCTTTCATCTAAAAGGTTTGAAGGTTTACTTGTTTGACGCAAGAATAGAAGTTGTATCCATCCTAGGGAGAGCTATCGTCTGGAAGGACATACATATTATATAATTCTGAAAGTATCAAAAATTTTATGTTTTCTCATTACTCGTTTTCTCATTTTATTTTGGCATCACTCGCTTTGTAATACATGTTTTTACAGGTATATAGCTCGCAATAACTTTCGGCTACATGCGATAGGTACCTTATATTATACCTAACTTTCTACGCATAAAATAGTTGAGCTCCAATTTTTCAGCGAATACGATTCACCTGAATTTTCATTATCCGGGGAGGGGTTAAAATTTATTAAGTTACTTATGTAATCTACCTACTTAACATTACTAATTAACTGGTTACTAATTTACAATCTAACCTTGATCGTAGCGACTGTGAATGACGTACTAGGCTTACAAAAAAACCGCATAATCATTTCATTAGTGGTAATAATAAACCATTTTGATTATTATTTCGTTCATAATTAGTAACTGGTTGATAAGAAAAAAGAACCGAATTCAAAGTATAATATAACTAAGTAGGTAAAAGTTACGAACGACCGACTGAAAAATACGAATATGGCAAACCTGAGGTTTGTGGAGCTCAGTAAATATACAAACGCTTAAAAATATCATGTACCTATTCATTTAGAAAATCGTTGAGGGTTCACCCAAGCCACTGTCAATAGACTAAGACCAGTAGTTCCAAATATTAATTTAGAACCATGAGATACTGTGGGTGTAAATTCAGGAAACTTGGAAACTGCCAGACCAGGAGACTGTCCGAATTTCTGCCCCAAAACCGATTCGGGGAGTTCAAGGAGTTCACGTTTAAATGTCTCCGAAAGTAGGGCCAGGAAACTGTCGGAAAACACAAAGCTGCAGAACTGTCCGAAAATATTCCGGCAGAATGGAAAATCCCCGTTTCGACTTCGAAAACTGTCCGAATGTCTGCTCAGGGCAATGAATGAATGAATGAATGTTAGGCTATTTTTGAGGAATATTTTTATCCATGACAGTCAATCAATCAGCCATTGCTGGCTATTTTAAGCATTACTTATCCATATTTTTTACCATGACAGTCAATGTATATTTATTTATAACGTGTAAAACTTGTATATACCTACAAAAATGAGATATGGAATTTTTATCAACAAATCTTTATTGACGGCGAATGTTTGAATTATTGGACCTAGGAAAAGATAGGTAAAAACCTAAGAATCCCTAGTCATATTATAGAGGGATAGAGGAGCCGACCTGCAAGACACAAGCCCACGCGGTGTGGGCTTATGTTATAGTCATAATTAGGGCTCGGATTCGAGCATATTTGATTTTTTTTTCCTGAATAGTAAACATTGAAAGAAACCTTTTGTTGGTAATTTCACCACTCTGGGACCAACAGAGTTTAAATTTATCGAGCATAGAAATGCATAAAACCGCGGTTTTCAGAATAAATGCATATTCTAGTGGTTTTCGTCTAAATAGTTCATTTTTCTTCAAATTTCCCCCGAATTCGGGCCCTGACTATTCATAAAGTTCGAAAACAGAAATTACTGAAAAGCGTATATCTGGTGCCAATAATAGAACCTCAGGTTTTTGGGGGGGATGCATCTTAGACACGCGGCGAGAGAAAGTGAGCAGAGGGCGTCGGTTACGTTAGACACATGAGTTATCTTAGACACACGGATTGAAGAAAAATCAGATGGGCCCCGTCGCTACGCTCACATCTCAAACAAACTTAACATCCTATAGACAGTCCATCAGTAAAAGTATAGATTAGATGGGAAAATAAAAAAATATAAATAGTTAGGAAATTCAGTGGGTCCAACGCCAAACTCAATATCTGGAACCTTGTGTGTCAAACGCAACCTGTGTGACTTAGTCATAATATATATAATTTGAGGTATTTTTATGTCCCACTGGGGGCCTAGCTAATGCAAATAATGTTACTGGCCTTCTGTTGTCTGGCAGTGAACTTGGGAGTTCCTCAGGAGCTAATTACTTACGTTCGTATTTCTTTGATATGGCCCAAGTTGGAACCTGGATTAGGGACAGTTTTCAGTTCGTACAGATTCGGGCAGTTCCCCCTCTTTCCAGTCTGTTTCAAGTTTTCTGGCAGAATCCTCGTTCCACCTTTTCGGGGAGTTTGGAGGAACAGGTTTTCCGGGAGTTTTGAAACGAAACCCCAATATCCCCGAATTTCCAGGAAGGGCGTTTCGGACAGTTTCCTGGTTTGGCAGTTTCCCCCCGACCTAAATTCACATGATTCAGGAAGACTAGGCATATGATTTCTTAAAAGAATATTAGCTTTGTTTGTACACAAATTTGCAGTTTCTAATCAATTGCGATTTACCGATTCAATACCTTTTTCAGAGGTCGTTTTGGAAGCGTTATACCTCAGCGTTGACCCCTACATGAGGTAAAATGGCACAAACACAGTGATTTTCAGTTTACATAGTAATAGAATTACATATTATATTTATATCTGTACCGCTCTTTCCTGGGAACAATTGATTTAAAACGTCTTTTAAGTAGGGGGGATTTCATTGTATCCGGGTTGGTTGCATTGCTACGCATGCCTTGCAGTATACCTATGCAATGTGTTTTCATGGGGATCCTACTATTATATGTTGAGTTACCTATTCAATTTTTTAGCGCATTTTCCTTTTTTTTAAAGCGCTATTGTATTCACTTTGTCCGTTTAATATATGCGTGTGTATGTCTATGTGTCCTCGTAAAAGTACTTAACTGGAGAACGGCTGGACCGAGTCGGACGGGGTGGGTTGCAAAATGATCAGCTAGTCATTCAAAATGAATTGGTTGCAAAAAATTGTCATTGATAATCAGCAGCGTAAGCTGATAATTGATGCTTTGCTTTTTGCTTTGTTGATTTTTTTGGAAATTGTTTACTATTACTTTGTCACCTCCAATCGTTTTGATACTAACATATATTGTAGTGGAAAGGTATATAAATATAAAGAGATAGTATTTGAATGCCGGAAACATGTTTGAGCCCGTGAAAGATAAGCAGGCCTACATGTCCGACTAATCTGTATTTTTACTAAGGGATTGACTACTTGATGTTATGTAATTTTGAGATGCGAGCTTGCGAGCATCCAGACCACCAAGAATGCAGAATGCTGTGTATAGGTTGGTGGTCTGGATGCTCGCAAGCTCGCATCTCAAAATTACATAACATCAAGTAGTCAATCCCTTAGTAAAAATACAGATTAGTCGAACATGTAGGTCAGAATGAAGTGTATGATATCTCTGCTTATCTTTCACGGGCTCAAACATGTTTCCGGCATTCAAATACTATCTCTTCATATTTCTAAACCTTTCCACTACAATATATGTTAGTATCAAAACGATTGGAGGTGACAAAGTAATAGTAAACAATTACCAGTGATTTTAAAAATCCAATTTCTATGCTATTCATCCAAGGCCGCTGAAATTTGGAACGTAGCTTCTGTGAGCCAAGTAGGGTAGGATTTTAGCTTGCCGAACCACCCCGATCAGCTAAGTAAAATCTTAACTCTAATTTCTATGCAATTTATCCTACGACGCTTAAATTTCAAACGAAAACTGTGTGAAACAGGTAGAATCGAATTTTAACTTACCGAACCACCCCAATCAGTTGAGAGAGCTCTTAACGCTATTTGCTATGCTATTTATCCAGTGCAGCTGAAATTTGGAACGGAGGCTCTGTTAGTCTAGTAGGATAGGTTTTTAACTTACCAAACCACCCCGATCAGCTGAGTGCTCTTAACGCTAATTTCTATGCAATTTATCCTACGACGCTGAAATTTGTAACAGAGCCTCTGTGATACAGCTAGTGTATGATATTATCTTACCGAACCACCCCAATCAGCTGAGTGAGCTCTGAACGCTATTTGCTATGCTATTTATCCAGTGCAGCTGAAATGTGGAACGGAGGCTCTGTTAGTCTAGAAGGATAGGTTTTTATGTGAAACAGGTAGAATCGAATTTTAACTTACCGAACCACCCCAATCAGTTGAGAGAGCTCTTAACGCTATTTGCTATGCTATTTATCCAGTGCAGCTGAAATTTGGAACGGAGGCTCTGTTAGTGCTAGTAGGATAGAATTTTAACTTACCAAACCACCCCGATCAGCTGAGTGCTCTTAACGCTAATTTCTATGCAATTTATCCTACGACGCTGAAATTTCGAACGGAACCTCTGTGAAACAGGTAGAATCGAATTTTAACTTACCGAACCACCCCAATCAGTTGAGTGAGCTCTTAACGCTATTTGCTATGCTATTTATCCAGTGCAGCTGAAATGTGGAACGGAGGCTCTGTTAGTCTAGTAGGATAGGTTTTTAACTTACCAAACCACCCCGATCAGCTGAGTGCTCTTAACGCTAATTTCTTTAACGCTAATTTCTTTTCAATTTATCCTACGGCGCTGACATTCGGAACGGGACCTCTGATACAGGTAGTGTAGGATTTTAACTTACCGAACCACCCCAATCAGCTGAGTGAGCTCTTAACGCCAATTTCTATTGTGTTTATCCTAGAACGCTGAAATTTGTAACGGGCCTCTGTGATACATGTAGTGTTGGATTTTAACTTACCGTACCACTTCAATCAGCTGAGTGAGCTCTTAACGCTAATTTCTATGCTATTCATCCTACGACGGTGAAATTTGTAACGGAGCCTTTGTGATACACGTAGTGTAGGATTTTAACTTACCGAACCACCCCAATCAGCTGAGTGAGCTCTTAACACCAATTTCTATGCTATTTATCCTACGAGGCTGAAATTTGTAACGGAGCCTCTGTGATACATTTAGAATAGGATTTTAACTTACCGTACCACCACTATTTTAGCTGAGTGAGCTCTTAGCGCTAATTTCTATGCTATTTATTCAACGACGCTGAAATTAGTAACGGAGCCTCTGTGATACAGGTAGTGTAGGATTTTAACTTGCCGAACCACCCCAATCAGCTGAGTGAGCTCTTAACGCTAATTTCTATGCCATTTATCCTACGACGCTGAAATTTGGAACAGGACCTCTGTGATACAGGTAGTGTAGGATTTTAACTCACCGAACCACCCCCATCTGCTGAGTGAGCTCTTAACGCTAATTTCTTTGCTATTCATACTACGACGCTGAAATTAGTAACGGAGCCTCTGTGATACAGGTAGTGTAGGATTTTAACTTACCGAACCACCCCAATCAGCTGAGTGAGCTCTTAACGCTAATTTCTATGCCATTTATCCTACGACGCTGAAATTTGGAACGGGACCTCTGTGATACAGGTAGTGTAGGATTTTAACTTACCGAACCACCCCAATCAGCTGAGTGAGCTCTTAACGCTAATTTCTATGCTATTTATCCTACGACGCTGAAATTTGGAACGGGACCTCTGTGATACAGGTAGTGTAGGATTTTAACTTACCGAACCACTTCTATCAGCTGAGTGAGCTCTTAACGCTAATTTCTATGCCATTTATCCTACGACGCTGCGATTTGGAACAGGACCTCTGTGATACAGGTAGTGTAGGATTTTAACTTACCGAACCACCCCAATCAGCTGAGTGAGCTCTTAACGCCAATTTCTATGCTATTTATCCTACGACGCTGAAATTTGGAACAGGACCTCTGTGATACAGGTAGTGTAGGATTTTAACTTAACGAACCACCCGAATCAGCTGAGTTAGTTCTTAACGCTAATTTCTATGCCATTTATCCTACGGCTCTGAAACTTTAAGAGAGCCTCTGTGATACAGGTAGTGTAGGATTTAAACTTACCGAACCACCCCAGTCAGGTGATGAGCTCTTAGCGCTAATTTCTATGCCTCTCATCCTACGAGGCTGAAATTAGTAACGGAGCCTCTGTGATACAGGTATTACAGGATTTTATCTTACCAAACCACTTCGATAAGCTGAGTGAGCTCTGAACGCCAATTCCTATGTTATTTATGCGAAGACGCTGAAATTAGTAACGGAGCCTCTGTGATACAGGTATTACAGGATTTTATCTTACCAAACCACCCCAATCAGCTGAGTGAGCTTTTAACGCCTATTTCTATGGTATTTATCCTACGATGCTGAAATTTGTAACAGAGCCTCTGTGATGCAGGTAGTGTAGGATTTTAACTTACTGATCCACCTCAATCAGCTGAGTGAGCTATTAACGCCAATTTCTATGCTTTTTATCCTACGACGCTGAAATTTGTTACAGAGCCTCTGTGATACAGGTAGAACAGGATTTTAACTTAACGAACTACCCGAATCAGCTGAGTGAGCTCTTAACGCCAATTTCTATGCCATTTATCCTACAACGCTGAAATTTGGAACAGGACCTCTGTGATACAGGATGTATAGGATTTTAACTTGCCTAACCACCCCAACCAGCTAAGTGACGCTTATTTCTATGCAATTTATCCTACGACGCTGAAATTTCGAACGGAACCTCTGTGAAACAGGTAGAATCGAATTTTAACTTACCGAACCACCCCAATCAGTTGAGTGAGCTCTTAACGCTATTTGCTATGCTATTTATCCAGTGCAGCTGAAATGTGGAACGGAGGCTCTGTTAGTCTAGTAGGATAGGTTTTTAACTTACCAAACCACCCCGATCAGCTGAGTGCTCTTAACGCTAATTTCTATGCAATTTATCCTACGACGCTGAAATTTCGAACGGAACCTCTGTGAAACAGGTAGAATCGAATTTTAACTTACCGAACCACCCCAATCAGTTGAGTGAGCTCTTAACGCTATTTGCTATGCTATTTATCCAGTGCAGCTGAAATGTGGAACGGAGGCTCTGTTAGTCTAGTAGGATAGGTTTTTAACTTACCAAACCACCCCGATCAGCTGAGTGCTCTTAACGCTAATTTCTATGCAATTTATCCTACGACGCTGAAATTTCGAACGGAACCTCTGTGAAACAGGTAGAATCGAATTTTAACTTACCAAACCACCCCGATCAGCTGAGTGCTCTTAACGCTATTTGCTAGCTATTTATCCAGTGCAGCTGAAATGTGGAACGGAGGCTCTGTTAGTCTAGTAGGATAGGTTTTTAACTTACCAAACCACCCCTATCAGCTGAGTGCTCTTTACGCTAATTTCTATGCAATTTATCCTACGACGCTGAAATTTCGAACGGAACCTCTGTGAAACAGGTAGAATCGAATTTTAACTTACCGAACCACCCCAATCAGTTGAGTGAGCTCTTAACGCTATTTGCTATGCTATTTATCCAGTGCAGCTGAAATGTGGAACGGAGGCTCTGTTAGTCTAGTAGGATAGGTTTTTAACTTACCAAACCACCCCGATCAGCTGAGTGCTCTTAACGCTAATTTCTATGCAATTTATCCTACGACGTGAAATTTCGAACGGAACCTCTGTGAAACAGGTAGAATCGAATTTTAACTTACCGAACCACCCCAATCAGTTGAGTGAGCTCTTAACGCTATTTGCTATGCTATTTATCCAGTGCAGCTGAAATGTGGAACGGAGGCTCTGTTAGTCTAGTAGGATAGGTTTTTAACTTACCAAACCACCCCGATCAGCTGAGTGCTCTTAACGCTAATTTCTATGCAATTTATCCTACGACGCTGAAATTTCGAACGGAACCTCTGTGAAACAGGTAGAATCGAATTTTAACTTACCGAACCACCCCAATCAGTTGAGTGAGCTCTTAACGCTATTTGCTATGCTATTTATCCAGTGCAGCTGAAATGTGGAACGGAGGCTCTGTTAGTCTAGTAGGATAGGTTTTTAACTTACCAAACCACCCCGATCAGCTGAGTGCTCTTAACGCTAATTTCTATGCAATTTATCCTACGACGCTGAAATTTCGAACGGAACCTCTGTGAAACAGGTAGAATCGAATTTTAACTTACCGAACCACCCCAATCAGTTGAGTGAGCTCTTAACGCTATTTGCTATGCTATTTATCCAGTGCAGCTGAAATGTGGAACGGAGGCTCTGTTAGTCTAGTAGGATAGGTTTTTAACTTACCAAACCACCCCGATCAGCTGAGTGCTCTTAACGCTAATTTCTATGCAATTTATCCTACGACGCTGATATTTCGAACGGAACCTCTGTGAAACAGGTAGAATCGAATTTTAACTTACCGAACCACCCCAATCAGTTGAGTGAGCTCTTAACGCTATTTGCTATGCTATTTATCCAGTGCAGCTGAAATGTGGAACGGAGGCTCTGTTAGTCTAGTAGGATAGGTTTTTAACTTACCAAACCACCCCGATCAGCTGAGTGCTCTTAACTCTAATTTCTATGCAATTTATCCTACGACGCTTAAATTTCAAACGAAAACTGTGTGAAACAGGTAGAATCGAATTTTAACTTACCGAACCACCCCAATCAGTTGAGAGAGCTCTTAACGCTATTTGCTATGCTATTTATCCAGTGCAGCTGAAATTTGGAACGGAGGCTCTGTTAGTCTAGTAGGATAGGTTTTTAACTTACCAAACCACCCCGATCAGCTGAGTGCTCTTAACGCTAATTTCTATGCAATTTATCCTACGACGCTGAAATTTCGAACGGAACCTCTGTGAAACAGGTAGAATCGAATTTAAACTTACCGAACCACCCCAATCAGTTGAGTGAGCTCTTAACGCTATTTGCTATGCTATTTATCCAGTGCAGCTGAAATGTGGAACGGAGGCTCTGTTAGTCTAGTAGGATAGGTTTTTACCAACTTACCAAACCACCCCGATCCGCTGAGTGCTCTTAACGCTAATTTCTATGCAATTTATCCTACGACGCTGAAATTTCGAACGGAACCTCTGTGAAACAGGTAGAATCGAATTTTAACTTACCGAACCACCAAAAATCAGTTGAGTGAGCTCTTAACGCTATTTGCTATGCTATTTATCCAGTCCAGCTGAAATGTGGAACGGAGGCTCTGTTAGTCTAGTAGGATAGGTTTTTTACTTACCAACCCACCCCGATCAGCTGAGTGCTCTTAACGCTAATTTCTATGCAATTTATCCTACGACGCTGAAATTTCGAACGGAACCTCTGTAAAACAGGTAGAATCGAATTTTAACTTACCGAACCACCCCAATCAGTTGAGTGAGCTCTTAACGCTATTTGCTATGCTATTTATCCAGTGCAGCTGAAATGTGGAACGGAGGCTCTGTTAGTCTAGTAGGATAGGTTTTTAACTTACCAAACCACCACCGATCAGCTGAGTGCTCTTAACTAACGCTAATTTCTATGCAATTTATCCTACGACGCTGAAATTTCGAACGGAACCTCTGTGAAAACAGGTAGAATCGAATTTTAACTTACCGAACCACCCCCAATCAGTTGAGTGAGCTCTTAACGCTATTTGCTATGCTATTTATCCTGTGCAGCTGAAATGTGGAACGGAGGCTCTGTTAGTCTAGTAGGATAGGTTTTTAATACTTACCAAACCACCCCCGATCAGCTGAGTGGTCTTAACGCTAATTTCTATGCAATTTATCCTACGACGCTGAAATTTCGAACGGAACCTCTGTGAAACAGGTAGAATCGAATTTTAACTTACCAAACCACCCCGATCAGCTGAGTGAGCTCTTAACGCTATTTGCTATGCTATTTATCCAGTGCAGCTGAAATGTGGAACGGAGGCTCTGTTAGTCTAGTAGGATAGGTTTTTAACTTACCAAACCACCCCGATCAGCTGAGTGCTATTAACGCTAATTTCTATGCAATTTATCCTACGACGCTGAAATTTCGAACGGAACCTCTGTAAAACAGGTAGAATCGAATTTTAAACTTACCGAACCACCCCAATCAGTTGAGTGAGCTCTTAACGCTATTTGCTATGCTATTTATCCAGTGCAGCTGAAATGTGGAACGGAGGCTCTGTTAGTCTAGTAGGATAGGTTTTTAACTTACCAAAACCACCCCGATCAGCTGAGTGCTCTTAACGCTAATTTCTATGCAATTTATCCTACGACGCTGAAATTTCGAACGGAACCTCTGTGAAACAGGTAGAATCGAATTTTAACTTACCGAACCACCCCAATCAGTTGAGTGAGCTCTTAACGCTATTTGCTATGCTATTTATCCAGTGCAGCTGAAATGTGGAACGGAGGCTCTGTTAGTCTAGTAGGATAGGTTTTTAACTTACCAAACCACCCCGATCAGCTGAGTGCTCTTAACGCTAATTTCTATGCAATTTATCCTACGACGCTGAAATTTCGAACGGAACCTCTGTGAAACAGGTAGAATCGAATTTTAACTTACCGAACCACCCCAATCAGTTGAGTGAGCTCTTAACGCTATTTGCTATGCTATTTATCCAGTGCAGCTGAAATGTGGAACGGAGGCTCTGTTAGTCTAGTAGGATAGGTTTTTAACTTACCAAACCACCCCGATCAGCTGAGTGCTCTTAACGCTAATTTCTATGCAATTTATCCTACGACGCTGAAATTTCGAACGGAACCTCTGTGAAACAGGTAGAATCGAAATTTTAACATACCAAACCACCCCAATCAGTTGAGTGAGCTCTTAACGCTATTTGCTATGCTATTTATCCAGTGCAGCTGAAATGTGGAACGGAGGCTCTGTTAGTCTAGTAGGATAGGTTTTTAACTTACCAAACCACCCCGATCAGCTGAGTGCTCTTAACGCTAATTTCTATGCAATTTATCCTACGACGCTGAAATTTCGAACGGAACCTCTGTGAAACAGGTAGAATCGAATTTTAACTTACCAAACCACCAAAATCAGTTGAGTGAGCTCTTAACGCTATTTGCTATGCTATTTATCCAGTCCAGCTGAAATGTGGAACGGAGGCTCTGTTAGTCTAGTAGGATAGGTTTTTAACTTACCAAACCACCCCGATCAGCTGAGTGCTCTTAACGCTAATTTCTATGCAATTTATCCTACGACGCTGAAAATTTCGAACGGAACCTCTGTAAAACAGGTAGAATCGAATTTTAACTTACCGAACCACCCCAATCAGTTGAGTGAGCTCTTAACGCTATTTGCTATGCTATTTATCCAGTGCAGCTGAAATGTGGAACGGAGGCTCTGTTAGTCTAGTAGGATAGGTTTTTAACTTACCAAAACCACCCCCGATCAGCTGAGTGCTCTTAACGCTAATTTCTATGCAATTTATCCTACGACGCTGAAATTTCGAACGGAACCTCTGTGAAACAGGGTAGAATCGAATTTTAACTTACCGAACCACCCCAATCAGTTGAGTGAGCACTTAACGCTATTTGCTATGCTATTTATCCTGTGCAGCTGAAATGTGGAACGGAGGCTCTGTTAGTCTAGTAGGATAGGTTTTTAACTTACCAAACCACCCCGATCAGCTGAGTGCTCTTAACGCTAATTTCTATGCAATTTATCCTACGACGCTGAAATTTCGAACGGAACCTCTGTGAAACAGGTAGAATCGAATTTTAACTTACCGAACCACCCCAATCAGTTGAGTGAGCTCTTAACGCTATTTGCTATGCTATTTATCCAGTGCAGCTGAAATGTGGAACGGAGGCTCTGTTAGTCTAGTAGGATAGGTTTTTAACTTACCAAACCACCCCGATCAGCTGAGTGAGCTATTACCGCTAATTTCTATGCCATTTATCCTACGACGCTGAAATTTCGAACGGAGCCTCTGTGAGACAGGTAGAATTGAATTTTAACTTACCGAACCACCCCAATCAGTTGAGTGAGCTCTTAACGCTATTTGCGCTATGCTATTTATCCAGTGCAGCTGAAATGTGGAACGGAGGCTCTGTTAGTCTAGTAGGATAGGGTTTTAACTTACCAAACCACCCCGATCAGCTGAGTGCTCTTAACGCTAATTTCTATGCAATTTATCCTACGACGCTGAAATTTCGAACGGAACCTCTGTGAAACAGGTAGAATCGAATTTTAACTTACCGAACCACCCCAATCAGTTGAGTGAGCTCTTAACGCTATTTGCTATGCTATTTATCCAGTGCAGCTGAAATGTGGAACGGAGGCTCTGTTAGTCTAGTAGGATAGGTTTTTAACTTACCAAACCACCCCGATCAGCTGAGTGCTCTTAACGCTAATTTCTATGCAATTTATCCTACGACGCTGAAATTTCGAACGGAACCTCTGTGAAACAGGTAGAATCGAATTTTAACTTACCGAACCACCCCAATCAGTTGAGTGAGCTCTTAACGCTATTTGCTATGCTATTTATCCAGTGCAGCTGAAATGTGGAACGGAGGCTCTGTTAGTCTAGTAGGATAGGTTTTTAACTTACCAAACCACCCCGATCAGCTGAGTGCTCTTAACGCTAATTTCTATGCAATTTATCCTACGACGCTGAAATTTCGAACGGAACCTCTGTGAAACAGGTAGAATCGAATTTTAACTTACCGAACCACCCCAATCAGTTGAGTGAGCTCTTAACGCTATTTGCTATGCTATTTATCCAGTGCAGCTGAAATGTGGAACGGAGGCTCTGTTAGTCTAGTAGGATAGGTTTTTAACTTACCAAACCACCCCGATCAGCTGAGTGCTCTTAACGCTAATTTCTATGCAATTTATCCTACGACGCTGAAATTTCGAACGGAACCTCTGTGAAACAGGTAGAATCGAATTTTAACTTACCGAACCACCCCAATCAGTTGAGTGAGCTCTTAACGCTATTTGCTATGCTATTTATCCAGTGCAGCTGAAATGTGGAACGGAGGCTCTGTTAGTCTAGTAGGATAGGTTTTTAACTTACCAAACCACCCCTATCAGCTGAGTGCTCTTAACGCTAATTTCTATGCAATTTATCCTACGACGCTGAAATTTCGAACGGAACCTCTGTGAAACAGGTAGAATCGAATTTTAACTTACCGAACCACCCCAATCAGTTGAGTGAGCTCTTAACGCTATTTGCTATGCTATTTATCCAGTGCAGCTGAAATGTGGAACGGAGGCTCTGTTAGTCTAGTAGGATAGGTTTTTAACTTACCAAACCACCCCGATCAGCTGAGTGCTCTTAACGCTAATTTCTATGCAATTTATCCTACGACGCTGAAATTTCGAACGGAACATCTGTGATACAGTTAGATAAGGATTTTAACGTGTCAAACCACCCTAATCAGCTGAGAGAGCTCTTAACGCTAATTTCTATGCTGTAATTTCTACTGGAATTGCCCCTCCTCATCGTCGTGGCACTCTTCCATTTCACCTTCCAAGATAACCCCATTTCACCACCCCCTACCCCCCAAACCCTAATGGTTGGGTTTGAACATTTCAAGTAGGTACCTAGTCTGCGATTCAAGTTGGAGTAACCCCAACATATTTCAACAATCACGTCTCTAATTTATTTACTGATGTACATGATACCCCATTTCACCCCCCTCCTCTCCTAAAACACCCCTATGGGTGCAAAATCGCTCCGGAGCTGGTTTTGGGAACACTGCTAAGTTGTGCACCTGTGACTCCATTACTCGTGCTTTGTTTACATTATTTGCATAGCTGTTTCAGAGTTTCCACTTGCACATTATAGGTTATGTTTGTTGAGATACTTGTACAAAATGGATTTAAAAAAAAAAAAAAAAAAAACGTAAAACACCGCCGTCCTGGAGTTTTGAGTTAAAAATAAATCAGTAATAAAAATTGATAATGAAACAAAATAATTTTAAATTTCTTGAATAAGAGTTTTCAATGTAGTAGTTTCTCGAGAATACAAACTAAGCTAAAGCAAATGAATTTGAAATTAAGCATTTTAAGATTAATTCTATATGTGTAAAAAAAGTATTGCTTAGTTCGTCGAAACCTCGTCAAAATGTGGTTTTACCTGTTAAAGATTCAATGATGTTCTTCTGAGCCTGAAATTTGGTATTTTTCTTAGTCTCAACACCTACTATGAATATACTAAATTTGAGCAAAATCTAAAATGGTGAGGTAAAATTTATATTTAAAGTGCGTTGATTTGGCATGGAATGACCCTAATTGCTAAAGTACTTAGTAGTTTTTATGAAAAAAAAATTGATCTCTCCCTCTTTTTCTTCTTCTTCTTCTTCTGGAACCCTTCACTTTTTAATTTGTAGTTATAACGTTTGATAGGTGTCGTACCGTTATTTCTTATGAATTGCATAGATAATAATACTGCATAGATAATCTATGATAAGTAGGTACTATCTTAAATAATTAAATGTTTGAGTTTTTTTTTAATTAACTATGTTCATTGATGTTCCACAGTGTTCAAAAAATTTACGTTATTTGTCCCCAGGGCCTGCGCAAAAAATGTGCCTACCGGTGTAACAATGTTTGGAACACAAGTTGCAAGGTAAGATTCCTATTAAAAGTTATAAAGCATCCAGGGAACGATTCTACAACTAATTTGCAACAAAAAGTTCTTCCTAGAGATTTTTTTTTTTTTTTTTTTTTTTAACACTTAGTTTTTGAGTAATTTAATATTTAAGATTTTATTTTATTTAAGATATTCAAAATTCTACTCAACACATTCAGGTTTTACAGCTTTCTGAACGAATTGATCGTGTCTGAAAATCCCTGAAACGCTCCCTCAATTTTCGTTTTATTAATCTCCATGAGTTTCGCCTATAATAACTAATTTCAGATTTGCGCATGTGCAACGGTTAGGTAGGTACGACAACCAATCGCAACAAAATTCATAAGGCACCATCCAAGAACAAATACCTAGGTACCCAACTACCCCCCTCCTCGTTTTTGATCGAAATCGGACCAATGATAGAGCGCGATAAATCGATGTTTCAGAAAATATACGTTTACACATGCACACAAGCTAGGTACTATACATCCGATGGCGATAAAATTAATAGGAGATGTCCCAGCACAAACCTCAAAAATTTCATTGCAATGTGCCTAATAGTCTCGGAGTTTCGCAAATGTCAATCAATTTGAGTTTTACGCATGTGTAATAGTTATTACGCATAGTTAATCGCAATCAAATTCATAGAGCGCCTTCCTGGAACGTGAACCCAACTACCACCAGTTTGAACGAAATCTAACCTATAGATACGGTGACCATACGTCCCGATTTTAAAGCCTGTGTCCCGGGGTCCCGAATTGGGAAAGAAATGTCCCGATTTTCACCAATAAAGATTTTTTCAAACCAAATCTTCATCAGTCTGGAGTCGATCAGTCTGCAGAAAAACGAAATAAGCGTTCCTAATCTCAAAAATCTGGTAGAATTTGCTCTTTCTTTACTAGGAACAAATGCTTCAGTCGAGCGAGCTTTCTCATTGATAAACAACTTTTGGACCGCAGAAAAATCTTCAATGGCACTAGACTGTGTTGAAGCATTACTAATTGTCCAAATGAACAGTTCTTTGTCGTGTGTTGAAATGTACGACAAAATAAGAAAAGACGACTCCTTGCTGAGAGCACTTTCCTCAACGCAGAAGTACGACTGGAGTAAAAAGAGTACCCCTGGCCCTAGTGAAAAAATATAACAAGAACAATGATGTAAACAGACTGCTCTGTTAACTTTTATTTTTTCATTTTTTGGAAAATTAATGTTTGTTTATTTGACTATAAAAACTTACCTGTTGTTCGTGAAGTTCAGTTTGTTCGTGCAAAAGGTACATATTCTTTCTCTGTATGTAATAAACTTCTTGAAATTATTTTGTCATGTAATTCTTAGTGCCACATTCTTTAATGAATATTACATATTTTTAGTTTGATACGAAGTTCTTAATAAACCAATGTTTGAATGGATAAAATAGGCTTAAAAACAAACTTTTAAATGGTGAAAAATTCAAACTTAAGGGGGTGGACGAACACAATGCTTCCCTACCTTTGGCAGTGAGGAAGATAAAAATTGTTTACTTATCTCTATCATTGAAATATTCAGGGTTTCAACTTAATTGCATACCTAATGTTCGGAGGAAAACGGGCCTGGCGCATTTATTCCATTTAATTAGCCGCATCAACAATTGAGAAGTTGAGCCTAGAAGGTAAATACATAGGTTACGTAAACTCGTCAAACCTTGGCAATTCGTTTCTGAACTTATTCCCATAAGGAGCCCCGACCTTGGGCGTTTTCCTAACATAGTGCAATGCAATCCTCCCATCTGCTGCAGTAGATACAATTGAAAAACTCACGTGGCATCGCTCACGTCATGCGCTCATTAAGTGATTAGTAAGTACTTTCCGTTCACGCTGTAGATATTTCTAATTTCCGTTTACGACCAGTTTCTGTTTTTCAAACAACTAGGCAGTAATTTTGATCAGAAAACGCTGCAAAATTATTACAGAAGGAGTTTATTATTTTCTTAGCGTTTCTGTGCAGATCTCTGGTCTAGTGATACAATTTTGAACGGTCTGCAGTCAGTCTATAGGTAACGAAAGTTAAATAACAAACTAGATTTCTTAAATAGAGAATTATATAGTTATGATATCAGCTGGTTTGATAATCGAAGTTTAAAATGAGAATTATTACCGTGTTCTCATTCACATTCATGTTGACATTATTTTTTGTGTTGGGGGGGGGGGGGTTCTGTCCTTAGGAAGAACGAAAGGATGGAACGAAATCTCAATAATAAACTTAAAAAACACTACTTATCTATTCTTCTTATTTATTGAGTGATGAGACCTCTTTCGGTTTATTTTTTCAATAATGAACCTTTCTAATCGACCAAGAAAAAATTTTTTACCCCCCCCCCTACAAAATTCGTTGGTTTACGATTCGAGATGCGTAGAATCCAAAAATCGAAAAAAAACCGTCCTCCCGCCGTACAGAGCTTTTCTCCAAAAAACCAAAGTTCATGAAATTTGGAAATCATAAATGGAAAATCATAAATCGGCCGAGATGTACCAGTAACATCGGCATCAATTTTGATCAACGCTAAAGGATAGTAAAGGGCTGAAATATTGTAAAATCGAGATTTAAAAAACTTGCAAGGTAACAGTAGTAATGATTTTTCGCTTGTCAATGATAAATATAATCCCAAAGAATTTATTAAAACCATCTGCAATTCTGTACGTTGGATTGTTCCCTTCCCTAAGGGTTAGAACTTCTAAAAAACACCTTCGGATTTCCAAATGCGAGAACATGGAGAGATCATGCGCTGCTATCATTGTTATACAAGCAGTAGCTCATTGTTGGGTAGAGTGTCTGACGCGGGGGCGGCACACTGGCCGTGTAACAAATTGGCGGCGGTTCGTATCCCAGCAGATACCACACAGCCGCACACACCACACTTATTCTTTCTTTCTAGTCACTTTCAAGATTTTTTGGATTATTTTATTTTTTCATTTATTTTCTTTTTATTTTAGCGAATTTTTGAAGAAAATTAAGCTATTGCTCTCGCCTCAAAATTTGTAGAATGTGAATTTTTGAAAAAATTGTATGCAGAAATCCGTTTCGGGCTATTCTGAATCATATTCTGAAGTTTAACGCATTTTTTAATGTATGTATGTATGTATGTATATATGTATGTGTCATTCCAGACGATAACTGTCCGTAGAATTGTGCTTCAAACAAATTTTAAAATTTTAAGGACACAAAACGAAAGTTCGTTGGCCAGCATGATTGGATTACATCTTCGGGTTGAAATTTTCAAAAATGTAGTCAAAAATTTTAAAATAGCCTGTTTTTTGCGATTTTTTGTGCGAAATAATTTTTTCACCATACTAACATGTGGTATATTCGGAATCAGCGTAAAATGTCCTATAAGAATATGTATCAAGTTTTCAAACATTTCAAAGTTGAAAAATCAGTCAAAAATCGAAATAATGCCGTTCGCTAGTTGTAAAAATCGGTAATACTGACCACATTGGACATCGAAATCTATGAATATTTACCTACATTTGTCTTTAAATCTACAAGATTAGTTTAATAATAATAAAGCATGAGTACCTCCTAATTATTTTTAATAATTTGATTCCATGTTTGTCTATCAAAATCATAAACTAAAATTTCTCTACACGATCAATAGCGACTGAAATGTCGAAGATTCCTTCAAAAATTCGCACATGGGGTCATGCTGCATGACTGGACTTTTATTAATTCATTTATTTTTTCTGGTAGGTGACATCGTCCAGTTATATTTCGATAATGCACCATAGACTCCGTTTGGTAGGTAATTTTTTATGGACCAGTGTTCTGCGTAGAAGGGCTGTCCAATACAGAAATAATAAATCTTTGTGTAATAATTTGCAGCGTTTTGGTATAGAAACCTACCAATTTATCCTTTATACGCTCGTAAGTACCGAGAGCTGTCTGAGAGTTGATTCTTGTCACATCCCTTCCACGCCCACGTATGGTGAATTCAACAGTTGAATGTTTTCAAGTACCTACCTACTACATTATTAATTATAGAATGCGGTAAATGAACTTCTCTAATTGGTATTATCCAATTTACTGCTATTTATAAATGCTACAAAGGATAATTAACCATATTTTATCATTCAATAACGATTGACAGGACGTTTGGCTGAGTTGTGTCACGACACCGGAAGCTTATCTCTTGCATCGATTGCTCGACACGTCGACGCCAGATATCACTAATGTTATCAACAATATGTTTGCGACCGTCGTAAGACCGTCCTTTTGTCTCCGTCTTTGATAAATACTATTACGAAATACAGACGGTATTATGAAGATACTAGCTTGTTCACCCGTGCGATGCACTGGTTGACTCGATTATACGCAAGCCCCCCCCCCCTCACCCTTCACATTTTGGGACACGCCTATGAATCTGATTCAAAAAAAGTCCAGTCATGCAGCATGACCCCATGAGCGAATTTTTGAAGAAATCTTCGACATTTCAGTCGCCATTGATCGTGTTGAGAAGTTTTAGTTTGTGATTTTGATATACAAACATGGAATCAAATTATTAACACATGCACAGAGTAAACTCATCAGTTGTGATTTTTTTTTTTTTTTTTTTTTTAAGCACCTACTACCTACGTTTTAAACAGCATGGTTCTAAAATTGGTTATACAGGGATACTTCCAGAGTAGTTCAATCTGAATTTGGACAATGTTTCATGCAAATATTACCGATTTTTACAACTAGGGAACGGTATTATTTCGATTTTTGACTGATTTTTCAACTTTGAAATTTTTGAAAACTTGATACATATTCTTATAGGAAATTTTACGCTGATTCCGAATATACCACATGTTAGTATGCTGAAAAAATTATTTCGCACAACAAATCGCAAAAAACAGGCTATTTTGAAATTTTTGACTACAGTTTTGAAAATTTCAACCCGAAGATGTAATCCGATCATGCTGGCCAACGAACTTGAACTTTCGTTTTGTGTCCTTAAGATTTTAAAATTTGTTTGAAGTTTCTAGCACAATTCTACGGACAGTTATCGTCTGGAATGACACATACATACATACATACATACATACATACATATATACATACATACATAAAAAAATGCGTTAAACTTCAGAATATGATTCAGAATAGCCTGAAACGGATTTCTGCATAAAAATTTTTCAAAAATTCACATTCTACAAATTTTGAGGCGAGAGCAATAGCTTAATTTTCTTCAAAAATTCGCTACAAGTCTTTACTTAAAATTACTTACTAAAGTCCTTACTTAAAAGTAATTACTAAAGTACTTAATTATAAATTACCTTTTAGGACCAAACTACTGAGATCAACCACCACTCCCTCTCCTCAAACACCCCCCATATTTCAGATTAAAAACATTCTTGATAGGTTACCCAAAAGAACGTTCAGACTAATCCAATTTAATTCGTCCGAACATCAGATCACCAGTTCGTTCGGTGATGACCAAATTATTCCATTTAACCACCCCCTCCTCTCCTCCCTTTTTTCCTTTTCCACAAAAACCTCCCTATGGTTGAGGCTAGAAAAAATTTTAATAGTCTGTGATTGCGGTTGACGTAATCTAAAATGTTCGCCCAATCAGATCCCCAGTTTGTTCATTGATGCAAAAGATACCCCTTTCCAAACCCACTCCCCCAAAAACACCCTTATGGGTCGGAATTGAAAATTTCTAAGTAGGATGAGGTTTTTTAGTGTTATCCAAACATATTTTATCTCAGGTCCTCAGTTTATTCAGTGATGTTCAAGATACCCCTATTCAACCTAAACCCCTCCCTCAAAATACCCGTTATGGTTCAGATTTGAAAATTTCAAGTAGTTTGTGATTCAAGTTAGGGCATTTCAAACATATTTAATCAATCAGGTCCTTATTTTATTCTGTGATTCCTCCTCTAAGAAAACACCTCCTTTGGGTCAGATTTGAAAATGTTCAAGAAGGTAGCCTGTGATTTGAGTTAGTGTATTTCAAACATATTTTAGCAATCAGGTCCCTAGTTTATTCAGTGCACCTCCTTTGGGTCAGATTTGAAAATTTTCAAGTAGCCTGTGATTTGAGTTAGTGTATTTCAAACATATTTTAGCAATCAGGTCCCTAGTTTATTCAGTGATGTCCCCCTCCCCTCCAGTTTATTACTGATGTCCATGATACCCCCATTTCACCCCCCTCCTCTCCCAAAACACCCCCTATGGGTCAGATTTGGAAAATTTTAACTAGCTTGTGGTTCAAGTTAGAGTAATCCAAACATATTCCAACACTCAAATCCCCAGTTTATTCTGTGATGTCCATGATACCCCCCCCCCCCTCCCTCAAAACACCCCCTATGTTAGTTTGGAAAACTTGAAGTAGTCTGCGATTCAAGTAAGAGTATTTCAAACATTTCTTACCAATCAGCTACAGTTTATGTAGTGACGTCCAAGATAACTCCATTTCACCCCACCCCACCCCTCACAACCCTAATGGTCGGATTTGAACATTTCAGGTACCTACCTACGCTGCGATTCAAGTTAGAGTAACCCGAACATATTTCAACAATCACGTTTCCAGTTTATTTACTGAAGTCCATGATACTCCATTTCACCACCCTCCTCTCCCAAAACACCCCCTATGGGTCAGATTTGGAAAATGTTAAGTAGCATGTGGGTTAAGTTAGAGTAATCCAAACATATTCCATCACTCAGATCCCCGGTTTGTTCTGTGACTTCCAAAATACCTATCCATTTTCACCCCTCCCCCCTCCCTAAAAATACCCCTACGGAACATACTTGAAATCCTTCAAGTAGCCTGTGATTTAAGTTAGAATAATCCAAATATATTCACCCAATCAGATCCCCAGTTCGTTCAATGTGTCCAAGATACCCCATTTCACCCCTCCCCTAAAACACCACCTCTAGCTCAAATTGTAAAAACTTCAAATAGTCTTTAAGTTGGACTGATACGACATTTTCCCCCACTCATATCAGTTGTTCAATGACCCCTGTAACCGTGAAAAGCGGACTAACATACGGACAAACAGACAGACAGAGAAAAATTGAGAAAATGGTACAAATCGTCTTCAAATAGCATAAAACGGAAAAGAAACGCACAATTTCATTATTATAATCAATGTATAGACAGACATACTTACGATTTTTCTAATATAGATGAAGCCCACACTATCGAGTAGTGGAACAGACCGACAGTCCGACAGTTTCAGCAAATTATATGTACAAAAGGCGGGTACATTTATTAGTTACCTACCTACATAATTAGGTATTACTTCAGTTTACTTTTTTCTTCTCGAGGATATTACGACCAAGCTCTACGCGACCCGCCAATGGGTCGCAACCCACCAGTTGGGATCCACTAGTTTAAGTGATTTAGGATTTTATGAATTCTATTGTGTTGACAGAGTGACGAAGAGCAGGCACCCTGGCTACAAGGATGGGGACCTGGTGTTGGGCCATATGGGCTGGACGACACACACTGTTGGCAACCCGGATCGGATGGGCAGTGCCCGCGGGGGCGTCAAGCCTTACATCCTCCCAGAGCTGGGAGATGTGTCGCCATCTACAGCCCTTGGTGTCCTCGGAGTGCCTGGGTAAATTATTTACCTATCATTTACGTATGTAATTTTTTCATTTTGTACTTTCCTAGCAAAGCAAGATGGTGAATGGAAAGTTTGAGATTGACCGGAAATGGGATTTCTTGAACTCCTACTCCTTCGGCACCAAACATTTTAGGTTGTCGCCCTAAGGTGTGCTAGGGATAAGGATGAATTAATATTTGGCATTTATGCACATAATCGACATCGTTTGCGTTCCATCTCCAGACTACCAGTCAGCAGTAGTGAATCTAATGACAAATTTCATCATCAACATCAGTCTTTCGTTGTTGGAAAAATCAAAATCGACTGCTATTTTCAACTGATAAAGTACCTCGGTATCTACCACCTAATACTTTACGCTGGAAAATTTATTAAAATGCGAAACAGAAAAGGCAAAATTATCTAGTTGAAAAATTGAAACTTTTATAAACGTTTTATATTGAGAAACATTTGCTTCTTGAAAACTTGAAACAGGTTTGAGACGGAAACATGATCATAAAACGTCCCACAGTTTTCTTACTTGTCTTAGAATACTGGATCAGGAAGCACCAAAATACGATCATTTTCAACAATTGGATAACGAAACCTTTTACAACCATTTTTGTTGTAATCCTAACCTCCTTAGCTTTCATTCGTTATTGCATTTCCAGTGTGGTCAATGGGCATTGTCTATCAACCCATGGGTGCGAAAACGGTATTTTAACTATTTTTAAATGAAAGAATCATCGTAATCTTGTGTGATTATCGAAGGCACTGGGTACCATAATTTTGTCAAGTTTTAGGTAGTAAGGTGTTTTCATAGTAATTACTAACATTTTAACTTGGTATTATATTGGTATCCACCTAATGGTACCTATTGTGATTGAGCCACATTTCTTTTATCTTTTTAGGAACACCGCTTGGTTTGGGCTCATCAAACTGTGTCAGCCAAAACCAGGTGAGACACTCGTTGTGACTGGAGCAGCAGGCGCTGTTGGGTCGCTGGTTGGACAAATTGGAAAATTATTGGGTGCGTCAATGTCATTTGCATGTACTGTAATAATACCATTAAAAATAAAATAAAATGAAATGTCCATAAGGGATTTGTCAAAATGAACATGACAAGCGACACGATTCTAAGGGAGAAGCATGTCCATTAACCATAAACGCCATTATGGACTCTATTGGTAGCGCGGAGTAGAAATAATAATGTGGTGAAAACCACCCCCTCTTTTCAACAGCCCTTTTCAGGGCTACCAAAAAGAGGTAGACATGGCACACAAATGCTTATAAGACGTCGAGTTATAACTCCGTCAAACAAAATATTTCACCAGAGAGAAAATACGAAATTCTCTCTCAAAAGTGAAATATTATCAAATAACATACAAGGCGACCTCCCTAAACACTTACTGGGCGAGAGAGACGCGACAAGTATCTCGAACCAAGTCGCCTTGAATGAGAAAACTCAAACAGACAATCAAATGTCCTCTAGAACTAACAAGGACAGTTCTAGCAAGCCTACACGCCAATCAGAAATTTTGATTGCGCGAGAGACAATAGACGAACCAACCAGGAGGCGGCAAGCAACCACCTCTGGTTCAGAAGCCACCCCGGGGACCCTGTCTCAACAACGGACGCAGGGAAGACACCCCCGGGGATCCCGTCTAAACAACGGACGCAGAGAAGCCACCCGAGGACCCCGTCTAAACAACGGACGCAGAGAAGCCACCTCGGGGACCCTGTCCCAGCGACGGACGCAGAGAAGCCACCTCCGGGGACCCCGTCTCAGCGACGGACGTGGGGAAGCCACCCCCGAAAGACCAACTCAGCTATCATATTCACAGATTCTGAGAAAACAATGTGCGAGCCAATAAGAAAACGCATGGTGAACTAATGAAATTAAGCGGACCAATCAGGAGGCGGCCACCTCCCTATAATTACCCGCATGGAGCCCTCCGAAATTCATTCCACTCACCGCTCTCGACGACTACACTCTACCAGTACGAAGTTTCTACACGCTCTACGCTGACGACCCTTCTGCTCACGAGTTCTTCTCAGAACGGCTTTCTACTGCTCACAAGGCATATCTTCTCTCCTCACAGATCTCGCTTTGGCATCTACGAGTCCAGTGATCCTTTATCCTGCTCATTGCCCAACGTAGTTCTTCTGTCAGAACGCCACCCGGTACATCTATTGATATTCTCATTAGATCGTACGCCCGCTGGGACGTTCGAGACGTGTCGCCCGGGTTTCGTAGCACTAAGCTCGTCACCGACCGCTGGGGCACGCCGATAAATTACTCAGCTCATCCGCTCTAATTTATCGTCCAAGGAAGCCTTTTTCAAGGCTACAAGGTAGGACCCTGACATCCGAGTAAAGGAAAGAAGCTCTGTCAAGCGAGTCCACCTTCCAAATCCTGCATCCTATACGGAGAGGTATTAAAAACGAGTTAACCAACTCGGGTACATCGATGGAGCGCCGCCCGTCCTACTTCCTCATGCAAGAGGAAGCAGAACACGGCGCGGCCGGGAGCTCTAGCCCGCGAAGCGCTCCCTACCCGCTACTCGACTCGTCCGCTGGTCCTAGCGACGGACAAAGGCTCGATTCTCGCGAAGAGATCGCCTTACTACCTAACGTATTCATGAAGGAAACGTTAGGCCAAGTCTCACACACACAAAAGTTCGAGGATACCTTCCAGACTCGCTCTGAAGTCAATCATCATGATTCGACAAAGATATCTGAATATCCACGATATTCTACGCAAGGCTACCCGGCCGATCCGAGTGTCAAACGCACTCCCAACTTGCTCAAAACACAGGATACTTTTCAGTACCTCAACCAAGCCCAGTATATTCCCCCTACAGATATAAATCTTAGGCCGGAATATTACACAACGGCTCAGCACCAAACAGATCGAACCCAGCACCCACTAAGCGAGCCCAGTGCTCCACGCGGCTGCTACACGAACTACCCTCAAGTTCCTCCCGCCAAGCAAGCTGACCTTGGCGATTTCGCTCACATTCCTTTCAGAAATA
Source organism: Adelphocoris suturalis (assembly GCA_030762985.1). Classification (NCBI taxonomy): domain Eukaryota; kingdom Metazoa; phylum Arthropoda; class Insecta; order Hemiptera; family Miridae; genus Adelphocoris; species Adelphocoris suturalis. Next base: position 52,314,257 of record CM061048.1, read on the forward strand.
CCACAGGAACTATAATAATAAGTAAGAAATAAAAGTAGCTCATACAGAAAGCACCTGTGCACTCTGCTACGAAGGATACAGTGATGAACACTCCGTTACCCCTCCAGTGGATAAAAACATCCCAGAAATACAAACTGCATATTATATACCTACATAACATCAATTAAATTATTTTTAGTGAAACAAAACTAATACTAAATGTGTATAAATGTATCACTGGCTAGAGATATCATTACAGTTTATAGTGGAGCCCTAAAAGCTCTTGGCTACAACAGCAGGAATGGAACTGTTTTGTTCAAGATATTATGTCTACCAATTGAGGGGTCCACGCTGGTCCTGGAGACTCATGATGCCTGGATAAACCTCCATAAAGTGGGTGACAGACTAATCCCCCCCGACCCCAAATCACCCATACACTACATCACGAGCTAGGTACCTACTGCACTAAGCAGGTAACTGTTGGGTATGGTCATTAGCAACCTCATTGACTGCTGTTCAGTCCCTCCTCTGTACTTGGGTACAACGAAAAGGCCAACAAGTTACAGGTCCTACTGGACACCTCTCAGAGAGAATGGAATTGGCTCTATGTTGTGTGAAGGAGATCGAGACAATACCTCTAAATTATCACTAATGGCTCTCCTAGCAAGATCATTAGCAGAATCTTTACCATGGATACCCATATATGTTTTGTCACATTGTCGAAGTTGTGGCTGGGTGCAGGGGTATAAGGAGTGTATGATTATAGATTTATGAGTACCTAGATTAGCAAATAAGAGTACCGAATCTCCTCAAGCATAGTTAGCGAGTTCCTACTGATCTACATCACTCCAGTGTCTTGGACATATATTTTGGAGAACAAATAATAGTAGCGAACAGCCAGTGCGTACCCCCACTCTCCTGTGAACACAGATCCAACAGGTGATACAGTTTCTAAAGATTATCATGTTTTTTCATTCTTCTTAGATTGATAGATTGGCAACTTTTACAAACCAACACAGGCCTACCAATCAGTATCATTGAAAGCCCACAGAAAATCTATATTGATCCCAAAAATGTTCCTTTTTGAGTTAGAAATGAGTTAAATTTAGATCAAACTGGTCAAATGGCATGAGGTGGCATTCTGGTATAGTATCATACCTACAGGAAACCATATTTGAAAGGAATGGTGGGGAATAATGCACTAACATGATGGTCCACCGGTAAATTAAACCTCCAGTGCATACTCAATTTTTATCATAAACATATTACCATCATAAATAACTAAATAGTAATACCCGTATTTAATGTCCAGGATTGAAAGTCATCGGATTTGCTGGGACAGACGACAAAGTTGAGTGGCTCCAGAAAGAGTTGAAGTTCGATAAAGCATTCAATTACAAAACCGTCAGCGTTACGGACGCCCTCCTAGAAGCTGCTCCTAATGGGGTTGACTGCTATTTCGACAACGTAAGTTTCATCAATACTCATCAATGGATGGACAATTTAATGCTACTTTTGGTTCATACATTCTAGATCTGTTCTTGTCTGAAGTATTCCTGGATTTTAACATTTATCATATGAATATTGTTATTCAGGTTGTCTTATTTTTTGATACACCCCTGACAAGGCTCAATTCTACTAATAATTTCCAATAAAAAGTTCCATTCAATTCATTGTGAAAGATTATGTGGAGACCGACACCAAACTCCAAAAAGTATGGAAATTCAGGAATTGATTCAAAACGCTCAAAACAGTTTTTCAGGAAATATATGTTGGACAATTTTTATTTTTAAAATTTTGGAGTCATTAGTTTTGTGTATTTTCCCTAAAATTAGCTAAAAGCAAAATTATTCACGTGAATAACCTTCATGCTTATGAATTTTGATGTTTAGGTCCCAGGAAATATGAGCAGTGATGTGATGAATCAGATGAATACCTACGGAAGAGTTGCTGTTTGTGGATCCATTTCTGCGTACAATGCTACTGTAGTGGATTTATATATGTTCTTCTTGGATATTGTGGTGGAATTCACCACAGCTACCTCTCCCGTTTTACGTAGGTTTAATTTTTGTATTTGTCTATCTATCAGTTGATCTAAAGGTTGTATTTAGCTAAAATTCAAGAATATTGGATCTAGAGCTTTATGGTGGAGCTTGAACGAAAGAACTATTTGTAATGTTTCAATTTGCTACTGCTATATGACTCTGCATGGTATCCTCTGCCCCTTTCTTTTCATTCTTCATTTTGGCTCAGATGATTAAATCCATGTTTCCAGGGGTGATTTACTTTTTTTTCCACATTTTTTGGTTAATATTATCAAATAAAAATGTATGAAAATAAATTAAATTTTGCTCCTTTAACATAGTTCAGAATGGTTACAAATATATTCTTGTCACAGTGTTTTAGAAGTTCAACCAATGTATTCGGGTTTTTTTAATTTTTTTCGTGTATAAAGATCACTTTTTTTCGTGTTTATTCGGTCACTTCACATATCAAACCAACCAACCTCTGTTATTACTAAACATTGACGTTTGTACATCCATCGCAGGATTCACGAGTTCTAAAAAACATGCTGGCACAAATCAATTAAGACAATATACAATGGCAATGCTTGAATCTGAATACAAACATATTTTCAAATTATATACAGAAGCCTCAAAAATTCTAACAGCTGAATTGGCACATGCGACCCACAAAACGAAACTTAAGTACCTATATATCAAACTACGAATAAATGCTGAACAATTGTAAGTGCTGAGCTTAGAACTATATGGATTGCCATCAGAGAAGCTTTTAGAGCTAGTAATTTTGACATAGTGGTGCTTTCAGACTCATCACTGAAATATGGAAACTGCGAAGGGCCCAACACGTTAGGGCCTCTCGACCCAGTGGACGAGAATGCCAATAGAACCTAATAGGGCCAAAGAGTGACGGCAAGTTAGGGCCAAGGGGCAAATATGACGATAACACTTCTGCTGATCGAGCTCATATATTGTTGTATTCGCTCATGAATGAGATGTATAATTTGGTGGTCTAGATGCTGGCACATCTAAAATAAATAAAAATATCCTAAATCAATCCTTCTAGTGAAACAGATTAGTTGGACAAACACAACAGAATGATGTGTATAGTATGGTGGTCTGGATGCAAGGAAGGCTCGCATCACAAAAATAAAATTAAAAATCAATCCTCTTATTAGAATACGGATTCGTTGGACAAATACATCAGAAACATCTTTAACCGTATATTTGGGAAGGAAATGCGTGGCCATAAGGTGTTGTTTTTTGTTGGCCCTAACGTGTTGGTTCAAGACACAATTAAGCAGTCGTGTTGACAATCCTTTTTAGTTCAATACCCTAACCCCTGCCTGAGTGGCGTGAATTGTTGGTCATATTACTGTTCTCCGGATGGTCTCTTAAAATGGAATCTGTCAACATCAAACAAACGAAAAAACTAGGTACCTACCTATTCTTTCCAAAATTTACTTTGGTTCTGAACTTTGAAAGAACGCTTCAGGCTGTGTAATTTGGATATAAATTTACCTATGCAATATGATATTTAGAACCCCAGTATTTTGAAACGTGAGCCTATATAATGTAAGGGTACCTGTTGTATACACCCTGACCCGTGGAAACTTGTCACCCTTCCAGGGTGCCCCCCCCCCCCCCTCACTCATTCTCATCTTAGACTTCTAGGAGTTATTATTCCAAATATCCTCCATCCCATACGAAGCAATCATGATAGTATCTATAGAAATTTCTTACTAAAAAGAAGCCCTACTGTTACTAATAGAATGTGTACCTATTCGTTTTCCCGACAGCCCCCATTGTCCAGCCAATCATAATTGCCAAGCAGCTCACACTCACAGGGTTCTTATCAACGAGTTGGAAGGATTGCTGGTTCGAAGGTATCCAACAGATGCTCCAATTTATCAAGGAGGTAGGTTACCATTTATCAAGGCTTTTCAATTAAGAGGGTACCATGGGTCTGAAAACCACAGATGCATATAAAAATTATTCAAATGCCTTTAGAATAGGCACCACAAACTTACAACCAAGTGTTACTGTTTTGAACCACCATAGTGCCTTTAATTCTTGTTAATAAAATTCTTTGTGGATAAAAACTCCTGATAGGTATTTATTTATAATAATTTAAAGATGCATGCATTTCATACCACGAAATTAATAATTTATTGTTAGGCATTGACATTCAGCATTCCTCCTCATCATTTTTCAAATCTAGAAGCTTACCCAACTAGGTAAATCCTAGATAACATTTATATGCCGTACTAGCTCATTGAAAATAATTTATCTATTTCTTTCCCAGGACAAGATTGTAGTTCGAGAGAGCATCGTGGAGGGCTTTGAAAAAATGCCAGAAGCCTTCATTAGCTTGTTCACTGGAGACAATACAGGCAAAGTGATTGTCAAAGTTTGAGCAAAATGTCTGAAATTATAAATTTAATATTATATGGTGAATAGATCACTTCACAATATTTCAGAACTTGCAAAACTTGGAACGCTGAGGAAATAAATGACGATTCACTTTGCAAATATTTTTGGAGCTCATGGCAACATACACAAATAGAAAACCTATTGAAAACAGTATTATACGCTTTAACTTAGTTGCCTGACAAGATTTATTCAATTGTAAATCCCTAATTTTCCTGTACGTTGCATAAGATTATATGCATAGATTAGGTAGATACCTGTATACATCACGTCATCAATAGTGACGTTTCAAAAGTAAATGAATATGTTGATGATATAGGCCTCAAAGAGTAAGTTAAAAAAATAAAATAAAATAACTACCTAGGTAAGTACCTAACTGTCACTGAAAAAGAGTACCATCTTTTCTCGATTTTGGAGCTTCGGATATTTTGGATGTAGAATGTAGATCCGTTTGCAGTGACCACTAAATCACTATATAAGTTTGAACCATGTTTTGGATCGGAGTGGAACGAGCGGAAGGACGGAAGAACCAGAGGAGGGGCAGCGGAGTCGGAAAGATTGTTTGCATGAAGCGACCTCTGTGAACAGAATCATAACCTTCCTACTGATATCCTCAAGCCGGTTTCACATGGAGCGGTCTGTCCGGAAGACGGAACGCAATCTGATTGGCTGTTGGGACAACAGTTGAGGATGGTGGTTGCCATGTTGCCGGAATGAGCGGTCTGCGATAGAAATTTTTATAGCGGAGCGCAAGCTCATTGGACAGGAATGTTGATAACCGCAAGTAGAGGTTTTAGATCAGAGAGGAGGGTTTTAGTAGGAAGGTTGTGATTCCATTCACCAAGGTGACCGCTCATGTGAACTCCCTGCCGCATTCCGCCGCCCCCTCCACTGGGTTTTCTGGCCTTCCGTCTTCCGCTCCATGTGAAACCGGCTTTTGCCTCCCACCACTCTACGACTCGAAGTAGCCAATCAAATCATTCTACTGTGAGATGTGTGGGAAGCTGAAGCTCAGTGAGGAGTTTACCATAGAGATGATAAGATAAGCCAGCCGAATGAGATAAGATAGCCGTCAGATATTTGCATGTCGTGTACTAAGTTCTGCCTTTGCATTTACCCTCGTTTTACTTCTAGGTTATTTATCAATAATTTCCTACTCTGAGTTGTGTGATATGGAAAATCTTATTGGTGACGACGTTGAATAGGAATCTTTGTCTGAAGAACCTGTTTCTCCCCTGAATATTTCTTGCTCTTCTGACGATGAAGAAGAAAGTAGAGTTATTCACAAAAATGCCAACTTCCTTGACACGACCGTGACCCTGTAAGATGACCGTACATTTTTCGAACACTGGAAAAAACTTTTTTCTGGTGTCTAATAAGTACCTAACTACTAAGGTAAGAACGTTCAATTTTGTTTTTATGCTGCTGTGTTTCCTCATTCAGACAAAGAAAAACGTTTGTATGTACCTACTTAGCACATCTAAGTACATTTGGAATTTGTGACCTACAAACAGGAGTAAAGAAGTCCAATGTTTACCTATTCAAAGGATAGCGCGAGCCCACCAAGCAGGTTACAGCAGTAGGAGGCTACACGACGGTTAACTTCAGTCAAACCCGTTTGCAGGGAGGATTTGGTTACCAATGGTTTGAAATTAAGTGGTGGTCACGCATGCACACCAAACCAATCATAAACCTGGTCACCAACCATTGGCAACGTTTCCAACCCGCACTGCAAACAAACCTTGTATGTAGGCACGAGCTTCTGTACCTACCTGAATGCAGGGACGGATTTTTAGCCGGTTTCACATGGAGCGGTATGAGCGTAACAACCGGAAAGACGGAAGGCCGGAAAACCCAGTGGAGGGGGCAGGGGGGAATGCGGCAGGGTGTTCACATGAAGCGGCACCTCGCTAAACGGAATCATATCCTTCCTACTGAAACCCTCTCTGATCTGAAACCTCTATTTGCGGTTATCAACATTCCTGTCCAATGAGCTTGCGCAACGCTCGATGGAACGCGGCAACGGTAAACAAATTTCTACCGCCCATTCCGGCAACATGGCAGCCACCATCCTCAACTGTTGTCCCAACAGCCAATCACATTGCGTTCCGTCTTTCCATCTTCGGACATACCGCTCCATGTGAAAAGCCGGTTTCACATGGAGCGGTACGAGCGTAACAACCGGAAAGACGGAAGGCCAGAAAACCCAGTGGAGGGGGCGGCGGAATGCGGCAGGTTGTTCAAATGAAGTGGCACCTCGCTAAACGGAATCATATCCTTCCTACTGAAACCCTCTCTGATCTGAAACCTCTACTTGCGGTTATCAACATTCCTGTCCAATGAGCTTGCGCAACGCTCGACGGAACGCGGCAACGGTATACAAATTTCTACCGCCGACCGCCTAACGCCCATCCCGGCAACATGGCAGCCACCATCCTCAACTGTTGTCCCAACAGCCAATCACATTGCGTTCCGTCTTTCCATCTCCGGACATACCGCTCCATGTGAAATCGGCTGTTGAAATTAGGTGGTGGCCACGCATGCATACTAAACCAATCACAAACCTGGTCGCCAACGGTTGGCAATCGTTTCCAACCGGCACTGCAAGCAAACCTAATATTTTACTTGAAGAATTTTTGGTGACGAAGGGTGACGGAATCAAACAATGATTTTCCGGTATTGCGCATTGTTATAGGTTGCGAATTAGTTTGATTAATATAAGAATAGAATTAATTTTAGTCAAACTATAATCATTTGAAAATAGGAGAGAGAAGGTTTAAACGAGAGTTAGATATCGAGGAATCATGTCAACCTGAAAGAAGGTTACAGAGCAACCGCAAGAGCGCTCTGAAATACCCTACATCGTAGCAAAGAGACGCAATAATAATCATGCCTGCCAGCGCAATAATTGATTGTAGATTGCTGTCAACAATACCAATCTAACGTGAACTTGTTTTTATTTGGACTAGGAGCCTACAAACTATAGTAGTTAATCAGTGTCAGAAAACTAAAGAACTTCATTCGTTTAGGCTTTGAGAATAATTAACCTGAAAAATAGTAAAGAAAATATGATTGAAAATTCCTCAGGTGTCTGTACTGCTGTGTAGGTACCTAGCCATTGCTCAGGTAGCTTCATCAAGCGTTTTATTATAAGAGCGTAGTACTATGCTTACTGAGGAAGCTTTACTTGTTATATTGAATGAATAAAAGGAGAGATTTGTCAAAATAAACAAGCAGGAAAGGCCAGGCCAGGCCAGGCTTGGGTTGCTACATCAAGAAACGAAACTACTTATGTAGGTACGTACGTCCTACCAGATTTGCTGTTGGTTTAAAGTGCCTAAACAAAGTAGGTGGGTCGTTGCTTTGCCGACGAATACAACCGCTGATTAGCAAGTTTGTCAAGTATCGAATCAGGGAATATGCAACATGAATTTATTAAAAACCAGCTGCAAGGAAAAAACCTTGAAATGCATTCCTCTGAAGGTAAGATTTCATAAAGACGGCAATGGCAGTGCAGTTATTGCGCGAGTTTTGCAGTTACGCAAATTGTATGGACAAAAAAGGTAATTAGGTAGGTACCTACTTTCGTTTTGATCAATGAAGTACCTACATGAACAAGTAATAATATACGGAAAGTACGTAGGTATACCTTACCTCTAGTTGGGTACTTACCTTTCCACATGTGATACAACTTACTATTCCCGCCTAACAGAGCTCTCATAATGCATCCTTTCACAAGACCGCTTTCACAGTACTCTAAAGATTTTTAGTTTCAATTGATTCAAAGAAGAGTTCTAAAACTAGATAGGTAATCCACAACATCTTTGCGGCTGATGTCTGGATCATCTAGAACACTTGTATGTCAACTCCCCAACACACATTTCAGTATTCTTCTAGTAATGACGAAGTTCATGGAAGAAGAGACTCTTTCTCTTCTTCCATGGGCGAAGTTAAAAATATGAAGGAAACATGAGCAGTGACGTTTAAGTTTTAAGAGAAAGTGGGATAACATCAGCTCCTATGCCTTGTGATTGGATTCTAGAAGATGCCTTGAACTGAATTGAATAGGTAATGTTTATTGTACATAGGACAATCAGTCCCTCATAGCGTACGGAGAACGACATGAGTCATAAACATAATCCATATTATGTCAACATATTGCCATATGACAACAGTAAAACAAATTAATAAATAAATTATTGTAATTATTTATAATTTATAATTGTAAATAATTTATAATTGTAAAACAAGTGTAAATTATTATTATAATTTTTTTTTTTTAAATAAAGCGAAACAAATTAATGAAAAATTAAGAGGGGTAAAAAAATCCTTAAGTGAAAGGGGATCTGGTTTGACAAAAAGTTTCATATTACGTTTTCATGTATTTTAGAACTGCGCTCCTGAATCGGCCGAGAAGAGGGATGGATCTAATCTTGACAGGGAGGCTATTCCATAGCCTCACGCCCACGACCGAAAACGATTGGCTAAAAGACTTTACTTGCATGTGTTGGTATCCGGAGTGCACACAATCTTTGGGACAATGCCCGGGTAAAAAGCTATCGTGGGTAGACGGGGGATAAATCATGCATGAATAAATTGGTTGTCGAATTAATACTAAATTAAGGTGTGTGGTTGATAGAATGGATGAGGTGTAAAAATAGTTTTAAACAATAATGTGAGTGGAAATTTGCTCTCTGAACGTTGAACCGAGCCAGGAATATTTCGGACACTAGATGCGCTAGTAGCGCTGCGAGCGGCAATCAAATCGTGAAAACACTGCAAGGTTGGCAGTTGGGAGCTTATCTGTTGGCAACACTGCTCCCTTTGCCTTCGTCCCCGTAAATTCATCAACAACAACAACTAGTTACACTTTCGCGGAAGTGGCTTTTATGCATGTGCATGGGCAACTGTGACCTCAGTTTGGGCGGTTCTGGTTTTATTTATTTTTGTTGGTTTTCTCCGCAGTTTTCAATTATATTATTCTTCATATAATATTCGGAGTTGACGCTAGTTAGTATTTTCAAATTGAGGTGTAGAGTTTTGTAGGGCTGAGCGATTCCTCCGCGGTGCTTAGAACTTCTCTGGAAAGGTAAGTTGTGAAAGTTATCATTTAGTTCTTGTACTTGGCTATTTAGCATTCGATAAATGTACTCCGTTGCCCTGTGGTTTCAATCTATGGAAAAGAGTTCAATGAGGGAAGGTGTGAATTGTTCACCGAAATTTAATTTAATTTCCAAAAGTTCCAATTGTTGGTATACTATGTACGAAACTAGGCCACGGGTACAGGACATTTACTGGATGTTTTTATCATCAGCATCATCCTTGAATCCATTACATAAGCCTTGATTCTTCACATCTACCACCAAAAGGGGTTTATGTGTTGAACTTTATGCTCCAAGTTTACTTGGGTATATCACTTTGTACGCTCAGTTATGTCCTTCACTTCTTCAACTCATTGAGCTACACGCGGGTTACGGATCCTTAGGTTTTAAATGGTCTACCTAATCACTAGAAAACGTTTAGTTGTTTCCCTTCCCCTACTTACACGTATTTTCTTCACAACGCCCCGGGACCGAAATATTTATTTCACTCTAATGAGCTAGGTACATAATTATATCGTTTCACACGATGTAGGCTAAGTATCACGTGTTTAGTTGCCCGATTCGCCGCCAAGTATCATCTTGAAATGAGCCGATTTTAATAAATAAATGTCTTGTAAACGGAGAGAGATATTCAAGTTCTGTAAAAGCCATTAAGTTATTTTGAGCGATATAAAATGCAATTACATTTCAGATTTTTAATATTCAAATTAAGGGTACTTTCAAACTAAAATATAAAAAAAATCGGGGTTAGAGATCAAAATTGGAAAAAGTGGTCAAATACGGTCATAAAGCCAATTAGGAAGATACTGTAAAGTGCGTTAGATTTTGAAATTTGAGTGTAATATTATTAGAATCAGTGTAAAACTGGTTTAGTTAATTGGGAGGGGAATCTCGGGCATCCGCACTATGGGATATAGGGTAGGCCAGGTAGAGTGTTGACGGGATGTACCTAAAGGTATTTCCTAATCCTATATCAATCAATTCCAATCAACCAATATAATCAATAGGTATCAATCAAAAGGTATATCCTATATCCTAATAGGTATTATACCATATTGTGGGAATCTTCAGGTCCCCCTTCTTAAGATCTGGAATACCCCTTATTGTTGGACGGGGTCTGGCAACACTGTTCTAGATGCGTAGAATCCAAAAATCGAAAAATAATCCGTCCGTCCGCCGTTTTAATATTCCAGTGACCAAGGGTGTATGGGTGCCCGTATGCCCGCATCCCGCCTCAAGATATCAATTAGTTTCCATTGTAGTTTACCTTGCGCTCTAGAAAGAAGAGCCAACAGATGGAGCCAAGAACTCAAGCGGAGTTGCAGCTGCCTACTTTTGCGCCGGGGAGGAATGTGGTGGCTCAGGTAGAAAACTTCAAGCGGATTCCTGCGTGTTTTGGTCAGAAATTAGGGGTTTATGTCTGGCGGCGATTCACGCCAACTTGCTTCATCCACCGCATTCCAACCTGCTCATTATAACAGATTCCAAATCTACAATCCAAGCCTTGAGTAAGTTGGGTATATGAGACCCCACCCCCCTCATCTTATACAACTTCGAAATGAGCTTCTGAAGCTAAAAAACAAGATGACCGACGTGAAGGTAGTGTGGAATCCCAGTCACGTGGGGCTCATGCACGACTTCACTGCAGATACAACCGCGACTCTTGCCACCAGGCTACCTACGGTCCACGAGGATGAGGAACTCTGGCACGTTGACGAGCTGAGAAGGCTGAGAGGAGTGGTGGAGACCAGATGGAGACAAGAATATTTGGAGACCGATGGAGCTGGATCATGGACTCGGGGTATTATCCGGGATCCCCTTGCCACACCCTGGTTCAAAAACACATCTGGCTCGGTTCATGGCGTCACGCTGGCCTGTAGGCTTGTTTTGGGCCATGATTGGCGAAATCTCTACAAATTTAGGCTACGTTTTGCCAACCAATTTGAATGCCAGCTATGTGGCCTAGATTACGACCACATGATACACCTTCTGGTGGAATGCAGGGTGACGGCTCCTTTGATCGAGGGGTTTCTGGGGGAGGAGGGAAGGCAGAACGTGGTACAGTCCAGAGAGGACAGGGTGATTGACCTTCTGAGGAGAGCGGTGGAGGAACCAGAATTACTTCTCAAGCTTGTGCAGAAACTTAGAGAGTCGAACTTGCAGTGGTAGAGAGTTTTGTGCACTGGAGGGACTTAAATGTGGGGTATGATGGGTAGCACCTTGGCCGGCCTTGGTCCCACATCCCCCACTTATTCACTAGTCCAGGTTAGCAATTTATATATTACCTAATTGTTACCAAACTACCTAATTGTTCCTATTGAACGAAAAAAAAAAAAAAAAAAACTAAGACTACAGATGAGAACCACAACCACTTTATGCTCACAATAGCTTCAAACTGGCGAGCAGTATTTAGATTTAACAACAACAAGAGCTAAAAGTTATTTTCTTCGTAGAATTGAAGGTGAGGCGTTGACGATGTTGCTTGCTTCCTCACTGTGTGAAGCTTTTTTTCCCCTAATTGGCTTTGTAATATACTTACAGCCATGCAATGGCGTATCAAATGTTGTAAAATAATAAAATACATATGGATAATTCTAACAAACCACAAAAGTCCTAAACTTGTAAAAAATCATAGATAAAATAGAAGATTAATTTTTCTGAGAGCAACTGTACCTACGCAATGGAAGGGTAAAGTTATATTGGAGTAACGTTTTCAAATGAAATATCTCTCTTATCGCTCGCTATACGCAGGACATACCATCAATAAATGTTTTCATGTCCCTTCACCATTCTCACAAGCCTGACACTGTGATGAGCACTCTGGAGTCAAAAACCGAGGCTTGTATACTGCACATAAACCATGATTGGATCGTAATCTACACATTGCTGCAGATTGCTGGGATAGCTACGGGGAAATCTCGGGGCAAAACAGCCTCCATATTTTCCAAAGGTTTTTAGCAGTTTTTATGATGATTCCCGTCCACAGCACAATCCATAGAAAGAAATAAAAGAAGAATAACTATTGTGGTGTACCTACTTAGTTAAAAATAGTCATGGATTTTTGCCTTGTCTTTCGTAGGTTTGGTGTTTTGAGGGTAGAGATTTTTTCATAGGCTGCTCAAATAATGTAGTTAATTCATGGGCTGAGCGCTTTCGCCGTCTTTCGTCCTCTTCACAGCTTATTATTGATTGGTTCATATTTAAATATAGGTTTTTTGGGCCCACTACGTACGTAAAAAATAGAAGAGAATTCAAATTGTCAAGCCTAATTTTTTCCTATTAACAGCAACATTTCTGTTTTTGGTCCGTTTTGTAGGACTTTTTTGGAAAGTATGTACCTGAAATATCACGATTTTCGTGAGATCATTTGACAGCCCGTTACAATAGTCATCTGGAAGGTAAACGAGGTGCTTTAATTTTGCTCTCTCAACCCACGTGTATTACATCGCTGTATGCATTCGAAGTTACTTACCTTCCCGTACGTAGGGGAAAGTCGGGAGGGTTGGGACAGCCAAAGGATTCAAGCTGTGAAGCATTTTTGATCCACTATTAATGTTTATTTAGAAAGGTTATAATCATAGAAGAACATACATCGTGTTTGCCGCCTTCCCCTCCCGCGTATTTGTTACCACCGGCCATTTCGTGATTTTGACAAACCTACCTGTGTGTGATTTTTTGACAACTTTAAGAGTGTTTGGAGACGTTCCTATCGTGTTTTTTTCTCCCGAAATCGGGTCGACCTACAACAATAACATCCAATTAAGTAACTCCAGTATGATTTCTGCTTTGAAATTACCATAGTGAAGCAAAAACAAACTGCCTTGTTTTTTTGTATCTGCGGGAGGCTTGGGACACTGAGATGAGGGAGGGTTGGGACCTCCCAACCCTCCCTGTTGGATTTTCGTTTGTAGGTTGTGGGCAAAATTCTCTGGAATAAACCGGAATAAAATCCATCTGAATACAAACAAACCTATTTTAAACCATAGATAACGATCCTCCCATCACTATCCAAACAGAAAACCTGATAGACTTAATGTCAGTGTTTCAGTTTTATTTAGTATGATTTCACGAATTTCGTTGCATGCCAAATCATGTGGTACCACTTCATGGACAGCATCTCTCATTCTTAACAATATATTATGCGCCCCTTTCGGTTCAAAATTCTGAAAAATTCGTTATCTATGATTTACAATAGATTTTTTTGTATTCTGATGGATTTTATTCCTGTTTCTTTCATAGAATATGCCCAGGTTAGGGAGGAGCTGGTTACCATGTGTGGAATCGTGAGAGCTATTGGCCAAGCTGTACTCCCTTTTTTTCATATTCCCCCGCGTGAATTTTAAAGAAAGGACGATGTTGAATAAGGCTCCTGTAGGGTCATCAGGAACAACCAGTCCTTCAGGATGGATGACATCGGAAATTTTCTTACAGTGTTTAAATCATTTTGCTAAATTTTCAAAATGCATTGAAGAGATTCCAGTTCTCCTTATTTTGGATAACCATAGGTCCCATATCTCTATTAATGCCATCAACTGTGCAAGAGAAGTTGGCATTATAATGGTGACTCTGCCACCTCACTGCAGCGGAAAACTGCAACCCCTCGATGTCAGCATTTTCGCACCAAAACATTCTTCAATTCAGCGAGTGATAACTAGATGACTAATAACTCGGGTAAGTCAATCACCATCTACGAAATTCGTGAGCTCGCTGCAATAGCATTCCCATATGCATTTTCGATGAGTAACATACAGTCAGGGTTTAGGAAAACGGGTATTCGTCCTTATAATGATCTAATATTCACTGAAAGCGACTTCGCAAGTAGTCAGGTAGCCAACCAGCCTGCACCCAGACCCTCAGCCTCAGAGATCGTTGAAGATGATGAGCTGATGCGAACCAAATCACTCGCGACGAAGTTCTTCAGCACAATTTGAACTTCTGATTTAATGAACCCTTCATTTGAAGTTCAATCCAGTTTGGCATTTTCAATAATGTAGGTACTTTAGGAATCGAGTTCAGGCATTTTAAGGCTTTACATTAAGACCTAATTTCTTGTCAATATTCCTAGTCTGGCCTACTTATTTATTTCCTAGCAATTATAAACGATGATATTCGAGATATTACAAATAGGTAATTTAAACTAAAGTTCCTATTTCTTGTCATTTTAGTACATTTGTAAGTTTTATTGTTCAAGTTTAATACAGATATATTGGTGGTTTGCTTGAACTATATTTTTTTATAGACTGTCCCAACCCTCCCTCACCCTTGTCCCAACCCTCCCGAATATTGGGAGGGTTGGCACAAAAAAAGTCGCTCTAGTTTTTAATTATTATCAGGTACTAGGAATGGGTTTAAACTTCCGGAAAAAATCGACGAGGTAGGTAAGATGTGTAGCTTCACGTGGGAATTCTCAGAATGGGGAAAAATTACTTTCTGGCTGGTGGAAAATGTCCCGACCCTCCCGACTTTCCCCTATGGATTTCCTCTCGTTACCTGCTGAATTTTTACTAAGGGAGTGACTGCTTGATGTTATGTATTTTTGAGATACGAGCTTGCGAGCAACCAGACCACCAAAACTATTACTGCCTACTAAGAATAGATCCCATATCTTACTAAACCCTACTTTTGGGAAAATGCGTCTCTAGGTTTTGAGACGGAATTTCCTGATATTAGCTCTATTTTACGTGGTCTCGAGCTCCAAAAGCTCTTATTCCAAAGGAAATTCCTCGCTGAATCGCGTGGTGTGGCTGAAAAAACATTATTTTGATCAGAATGTTGCGAAAAACGGGTGTAGAACATTTCTACTTGGCGATTTCCTCGTATATGGTTCACATACGAGTTTTTGTTTAGCAATAAGATTGCTAGGTTTTTTGTTCTAATACCAAATTGGTACGTGGCGATAAAATTATTTTCTAGTATATGCAGGATACTAAGAGGAAAAATCGTGGTTTGCCAAACTCTGAAAATCGTATCTGATCTGACAAGAGAAAATACATTCGTATGATCTAAATACTGGGAAGAAAAAGTCCAGTCATGCAGCATGACCCCATGAGGGAATTTTTGAAGAAATCTTCGACATGTCAGTCGCTATTGATCGTGTAGAGAAATTTTAGTTTATGATTTTGATTGACAAAAATGGAATCAAATTATTAAAAATAATTAGGAGGTACTCATACTTTATTATTATTAAACTAATCTTGTAGATTGCTACATCAAGTCCTAAAACAGTTGACCGTAAAACATTAAAGAGAGCGACCGAGAGAATCGGAGGAAGGAATATTTCACAGAGTAAACTCATCAGTTGATTACTTATTTTTTTTTTTTTTTTTTTTTTTTTTTTCAACAAGCACCTACTACCTACGTTTTAAACAGCATGGTTCTAGGATTGGTTATACAGGGATACTTCCATAAGAGTAGTTCAGTCTGAATTTGGACAATGTTTCATGCAAATGTTACCGATTTTTACAACCAGCGAACGGCACTGTTTCGATTTTTGACTGATTTTTCAACTTTGAAAACTTGATTCATATTCTTATAGGAAATTGTACGCTGATTCCGAATATACCACATGTTAGTATGCTGAAAAATTATTTCGCACAACAAATCGCAAAGAACAGGCTATTTTGAAATTTTTGACTACATTTTTGAAAATTTCAACCCGAAGATGCAATCCGATCATGCTGGCCATCGAACTTGAACTTTCGTTTTGTGTCCTTAACATTTTAAAATTTGTTTGAAGTTTCTAGCACAATTCCACGGGCAGTTATCGTCTGGAAAGACATACATAAAAAAATGCGTTAAACTTCAGAATATGATTCAGAATAGCCTGAAACGGATTTCTGCATAAAATTTTTTCAAAAATTCACATTCTACAAATTTTGAGGCGAGAGCAATAGCTTAATTTTCTTCAAAAATTCGCTAAAATTGTATCTGCCACTGATTCCGAAATCGTATCAGACGCCACGAGTCCTAAAATACTAAGAAATAAATTCTTATCTGGAGTGTCCCAATTCGTATGTACCTGAATTATAATAAAATAATAGTATCTGACGTCCAGATGCGGGTTTTTGCTCTAGAAAAGGCCAGTTACGGGATGTTCATTAGTAAATTGAGCCAAAACGTAGTTAATGCGATAATTGTAAGCCGGTTTTGTGGCATTTCCCGTTGACATAAAAATCTTAAGAACCCCCCCCCCCCCCCCCCTTCAACGGTGGGGTTGTACCATTGACTCAACATTTTTTACAAAGTTCGACCATCGCCGAGTTTGACCAATCGAACAGCACCCAGAATTGTAATAGTGACCATACTCGAATTCGTTGTCATCTACTGCAGGTACCGGGTGACTGCGTTCCGCATTAACTAATCCTAGTACCTGGCTCGATCCTTTCGCCAAGCTTAACGTCGGAAGAAAATTACCCCAGTGTACAACCTAGTGCTTACTACCGCTATGTACAGTCACCTTTAAAAACTACTTGACACTAGAATGTTACAGGGAAATAAATTCCGATCTTCTGCAGCAAAACACACCGAGAAATTCAACCTCGTTGTTGCCTACTAAAAATAAGTGCGTTGTATTTCGATGCCAGTTCGGTGTGCTATCTATCAGGCATTGGGATTTTGATTCAGTTTGCAATCAGCTTTCACGAATCTGGTTCGATGTGTTATCTATCAATAAGGATTTAGTGAAACTGTAAAATAACTGTATCTGGGAGGAGTAATTTCAGTCCTTAGTCTGGACCTGATGTCTTTCCAACATTGCGAGGCAGAGATCTGGGCTGTCTTTGCTGTAGTTTCAATTTCCAGCAATACCTGCTTTTATCCAAATGGGGTTGGAGATGATGCTCAAGAGCCCTCTCATTTTTTCAATATTTTTACTTTGGCATATAACCATCTTGAGTAATTTGCGGAGAAGGTTGGAGATTTTGAAAATATAATCCGTTCTGAGTGAGAAAATCTCGGTCTGCCATCTCAAAATTGGCGGAATACAAAATGGCGCCCTCATAAAGATGGCTTTTGCCCATTTTAAATCGTTTCTCTAATAATTCCTAACCCGTGCATCCTACAGAAGTTTTTATATGTAGCAAAGTTGTAGAGTATAGCAAAACAAAACGATTCGATCCTAAAACTATGTATTATCTCTTGAAATAAGCGAATTACAAACAATTGAAAATCGGGCTAATTTTGGGTCAGACCCCCTCCCCCGTCTAGACTTTTGCCTTTCAAAATCACCTAGTGGAGTTAATATTGGTCTGATTTCAGTCTGCCAATGCTCATTCCACTCAAGATTGAATACTTCCCAAAGTTCGTATCGAGCATATTTTAGCTGAGACCTTTCCCCGTTGACTTACAGCCGAACTTTAGGATTTTAGGTCATTTTACACATACCTAAGTGAGCAAAAACGGCGTTTTACTTTTAATGGAAAACGGTCTGAGCAAAAACTTACTCGAAACGAACTTTGGAAAGTATTTGAGTGTCGACCGTTAGCAAAAACGAGGCGGCCGAGGTGGTCGGAGAGGGCGACGTGTTAGCGGAATACGTTTGCGAATACGTCTCCTTGTCCTCCAATTTTATAACCACCGACCGAATATACACCACGTTATCGTTACCCTAGAGAAAGCTACCTGAATCAAATTTGACAATTCAATCTATTTTGAGGGGTTCAACTGATCCCGATCGACCGAATTTAAAAACAAGACTCGAGCTTCTTGTCGAAAGCTACGACGATTTCCAGTAACTCCACGACCTCCTTCGGTATTTCTCAAAAGTTAATCAATGCACCATGACTGATGATGTCACCGACAGAGAAGACGAATAATTTTCGCTGATCAACGTAAAGCGCTGTGATTTTTGTAACCATCGTTTCCGCAAACGTGCCTTCTGAGCAGTTTCTGGTCAGCACAATTCACGACCCCATCCTGGAATCCGACCCTTATAACTGCGTCGTATTTTCCTCACACATAGGTATATGCTGTTTTCAGAATCGCACTGGACACTCTTGCCCATAACCATCCTTTTAGAGTTGAGGTCTTCCTCATTTGTCGGTCGCTCTTCTGTCACAATTTTAGAAAAACTTGACATTTGGTGGGCAAAATGCGACCATCTGCTGAGCAGACGTGAGAGTGGACGTTGTGTGGCATGCTATATGATGTTTCATCTTGTTTTTTGTTCTTTTGCAGTAGAAAGATCGTGGCACAAACTTATGGGAAGGGACCCGTCGGTGTCAATGGCACGTACATAAAACACCTCTTCCCCCTGTGGTTTCCATGCACCCCTGTCCACCAAATGTGTTCCTTGAAGGTTTCCCTAAGGTCGCCAGCTACAAATCCTCAACTCCATTGAGCATTTGTGTCCCTGTACTCCTGATTTTGCTGTCCATTCCTCTTGCCGTGGGATGCAAATTAATAGAGAGTTTTTGGCGACTTCAACTTAACGTCACCCGTTACCTTAGTCTCGAGGGAACAAACGAAGATGCTAACCCAAATGGAACCGGGAGAACGGTTGCCTTAATTTTGATGTCACGTTAACGGCGGTTGGGTAACGCGATATTTTCCCCCCAGCTGTCTTGTTGTCTACTGGTTGACTAATCAATTTCTTCATTTCGATTTGAAACGCCGATTTTCAATCCTGAATTCGAATTTCATGTTAGTTCAGTACAAATACGGGCTAATTTCTCATTTTTAGTTTTCATTTCGTTAACAGGGCATGGATTTAACGCAAAGATAGTAAGCCTCAAGTGTAGAACACCGCGGTTTAGTTGCACTTATAGGTCATTAGTCGTTAAGAACTTCATGTTTTTGGGTTTTCCATTGGGTGTGAACAACAAATATGAAAAATTATTCATCTCTATGACACTGAACCAGGATTTTACCTGTCACAATCATCAGTAGAGGCAGCACTTCACGCAATGTTCACGAGAAAATAGCTGAGAGGTCAGGCAAACTAAGTACAATACTGCGAAGAAGTAGTGTCTTGAAACTCGGTTTTCTTATTTAAAATATGTGAAATAATAATAGAAACGAGGCTTTGATCGACCAAATAGAGCCTGTGCGCAAAAGAACGAATTTGTTTCGATCGAGTTAGGCTATAGTGAAGCTAGATGGCCGAGGCGGATTTCAAATGACACATTCGGTTTCTACGCAACTTGATACGTAAAATAACCAGGTTTGAGGGGCGTTCAATAACCTACCCGCTACATTTACATAATTAGTTGGTAATAAGGTATTTGAAAAGAAAAACTATTATGTATTATTTAATTCACCAGTCTTCGAGTAATTCTGAGGTGTCCAGTAGTGTTACATTTACAGGAAGGTTATGCTGGTGTCGTGTGCCTTTAGGTCCCCAAACGGGTGACGTTAAATGAGCCATTCTAACGTACGACGTTGCTAACGTCCCCTCAAGGTCACGTACTCTTGGGTACGTTAGGGTGACGTTAAGGGTACGTTAGTAGTCACCATAAACTCTCTAATGTGACGTATTTTGCTCAATCGCAGAGTTAGCGTTGTTGGGAGAAATCTAGGTACTTTTCCGTTATAACACCCCCCCCCCCCCCCCCCAGTCAATTTGTCTTCAACACGTCCGCCCGATGTGTGACAATTTCAAGCTGTGGGAAGAAGTTATATTATTAAAAAAAAAAAAAAAAAACTGACGGTAGACCTACGGTTCTACAGTCAGATAATTTAATAATGATTAATTGTACACATTATTAGTTCATTATGGTTACTTAGCAATATTAGTTTATAACCAGAGCCCTTCAAGTGCCATGGCGCCATCCTTGAGTGCCATGTTTGGCCAATTTTTGGGTAAAAAGCAATTTTTTGCCAATTTCTGGGAAAATGCCACGTTTGTGCCATTTTTTGCCTAATTTTCTTGAAAATTTTGAAAAAAAAAAATTTTTTCTGAGAGTTGGGGTTTCAAGTATTTTTTCAAAACTTTTTCAAAAAAGGCAAGCTAACAAGGGCTTTTTCATTGGGGAATTCCCAAGTATTTTGATTACAAACCCCTAAACCATGGTTAACATTCAGTTGGGTTCACTCCCCTTGAATAATTATTCATTTCTGTTCGCGCGATGTTATCTTGTGCGATACTTTCAGTTGTTGACTGAGCTGAGGTGAGGGTTTCATTTTCTCTGCAAACTGCGAGTTTCATCTTCGTTTCAGCGCCAATTTCGTTCGTTCCGTTTTAACTCACATTAGCTGATCTGATGGTTCTACACTCAGCTCAGCTGATTCGAGAACTTCATTTTTGCTTCAGTTAAGCAAAGGGCTTCAATTTATTATTCAGCAGATCAGAAGGCTCCATCTCAGCTGTTATTTGAAAAAGTGATGCAATTGCTTTACGCTCTAAAATTTAAAATACTAAAAATTGTCATAACGTCAACAAAAATTGTCATTGTCATGAAGATCCGTACTGTGACGTTCTGAAACTATTTCTCGAGTTGAAACTTTTTAAATAGGGTCCCACAGCTGATCTGTGCGCCTCTATACCTTGTAATTTATTGTATTATGGAATTTCATTTGGAGCTACATTGCAAATTTCAACACCGTTGGTCGATAGGAAAAATTTCATGTAACCGTAGCGTGATTCAGCACCGCACTCAGGTCATCTAAAAACAGCAAAAACTCAATGAAGGCAGATAGATAGTGTTTGCATAACGTTTTTTATTTCATTAAATTTAACCTCATCAGATTTGTATTACGGAGTGACTGAGAGAGTTTCCGTGTGGATTCTAACGTAATCAATGTTATCAACTCTATCATGTCATCATTTTGTTCCTTAACTTTACTAAAAAGCGTTAAGTTATGGGGTCCTGGTGCTGTAATGGAGTGAACCCCAGTGAAGGGTCTCGGGAAAGAACGATCAGAGTCAATTTTTGGTTCGAAATCAGATAGTGGTGCCATCTTGGAGGAACGAATCGAAGCATGTATCGCTTCGGGAAAAAATGATGAAGGAATGCAGAGGGAAAGATTTTAAGTGTCGTGAAACATGCGCTGACGGCTAAAAAGGATCAGAGTCTTTGAAAAAGTCCAGCAGTTTCCTTGAAAAAATAATGTTTTCCCATTCTCTTCATATTTTGTAAAACATTTTGATTTTGGTTTCTTCATTCAAATGTGTTTTTTTTTTTTTTTTTTTTTTTTTTTTTTTTCCAATGAAATGAGTATTTGGAGTGGAGAATTATTTACGCTAACCAGGAAATATTACACTTGAAAGTTAGAAATTTGAATTTTGCAAATATTTGAAGAAGTGACTGATCTTCATTTCCCGCGACCCTTTAATTGCGAAGCTCGAAGCCCCGAGTTTCAATAGTAAATATTCTATAACGGGGTTTAATAATTACGGACCAGTGTTCTGCGTAGAAGGGCTATCTAATACAGAAATAATAAACCTTTGTGTAATTGTTTGCAGCTTTTTTAAAGTTTGTATTCCGAATAAGAATAAATGAACTTTACTGCGTGATCTAGCGTGTTTTTACGAATTACATTGTCGAAAGTGATCGGGTACTGAAGTTGGAAGCGTATAATTACTAATTATTGTACATATCCACACAACATACGTTCCGTCGAACTTCTGCATTCTCTATGATAAAGGTGTGGAAGGCATTGCCCTTGCACGTCCTGCGTAGTAACTAACGCCCTTTTGGAGAGAAGGAAAAATGTAAAACTAGCGCAGTTGATTTACGACGCCATTTCCTTTCGCCTTCGAAGGACGACAATAGACGGCGGGTTTTACGATTTGGGTTTGAGGAACCAGTTAGGTCCTTCGGCGGTCATGTCAGGTAAAAATCGAGTTTTGGCAACGCCGCTTTCGTCCGGCTTCGAGGAGGCTTTAGCATGCTCAATGCAGCCTTCGTGACCCACTTAATGTGTTGTACCCACTAGGGTGGAGGCACCGATAGTAGCCTCCCCTGCCAGAAGTAGCCACCCATGAACTTTAGATTTGAAAAATGAGGATTTGGCTCCATCAAGACATTCGACATTAGCACCATTTTAAAGCAGGAGATGTCAGCTGGGCATTCCAACCGTTCTCGCCATAATCAAGAAACCAGTGTGATTAACAACACGCCTTATAACCCAGATGGACTGCCAGTTAATCAGATGTGCTCCTCACGAAGGGTTTTGATTAAGGAGGTAGTCCTTGTTTACCTCAATATTTCACTTCATTCTAGGACTTTTTGAGATAGTTTCGTTTTATTCACGTTCCTTGGTGATTTCTTGGTGTATTTCAAGTTGTTTCACGTAGGATTTTAGACAATTAGGGTCATATTTGTGGGGTGGCTACTACCAGTTCTTGAAAACCTAGCAAATTTCTGTAGTAGCCATGATGTGGCCACAACTGAGTTTTCGTGTTTTTTCACATTAAACATGAAAATAAGCTAGATTTTCATCAGGATCACAGTGATGTAATTAGTTTTCCTGAATAATTAGAGGTTCCAGTAGTAGCCAGGAGGTGGCTACTGCTGGTCCCTAACAGCGGCTACAAATAAAGATTTTGGTGGCTACTACCAGTTCTTGAAAACATAGCGAATTTCTATAGTAGCCATGACGTGGCCACTACTGAGTTTTCGTGTTTTTTCATATTCAACATAAAAATAAGCTAGATTTTCATCAGTATCATAGTGATATAATTAGTTTTCCTGAAAAATGAGTATTACCAGTAGTAGCCAGGGGGTGGCAACTACTGGTCCCTTACAGTGGCTACTACTAAAGATTTTGGTGGCTACTACAAGCGACAGATCTTGGTTTCCTTTTCTTCAATTTTCGTAAAACTAATCAACGCATTCGATTTTTAAAAATAGCCATTCGATAGAGCAGATATTGGGGGAAAGGAAAAACACGGGATTGGAAGAAAGAACGGAGAAATGAAGAAATTACGTTGTAAATTTATACCGAAACTGGGCTGCTTAAGGGTGGCTACTACTGGTGCCTCTACCCTACCTTGTGGTTTTTCATTACCGGCTGGAGAAATTTGAAAATTACTTATCTAGGTACTTATCTTAATCTTATCTACTACTAAAACTACTAATCTTCTTATCGTTTAAAATTTTTCGTACGTACGATTTTTTTCGTAATTTTCCTCCTCACAACTGACTATATTTCCCCCCGTTCCACAGGCCTTCAAACTTTCTTTTTATCAACCTATTACATCACGAATGATAAGTCGTAATTTGTCTAATGAAATAATTATGTCAATTGCGTTCCTACTTCATTACCGTTTTTACTCGTACTTCCTACCTTTTAAATGGAACAATATGTAAATTGCATTCCTACTTCTCTTTACCTTTTTGTTCAATACCTTCAACTTACCTTATGTACTCCTAACACCTAACCTTCATGAATGTACGTATTTTAAATTCAAACGTATTTTTGTCATAACGGAAGTAAAATTGCAAAGACATAAACTACATACCTACTTATAAACTCGTAAACGAGTTCCACTATCTGCTTTACAAGCAGATACCATGTTACATGGATATGTCTTTGATTGGGGATTTCATAACGGTTGTCCTCGAGAGTTGTAAGAAAATCCTTTAACTTTGGACTGTAGGCGACGAAATGTAGGATAAAGAATTTATTCTATTATTCATGGAGACACAATAAGCATACTGTACATACTAATAAAGTTATTTCTCCAATACAGGCGCTATCATTTTTATGTTCATGATAGCCTGATTTTTCATTAATAAATGAAATTATATCATTTATCGTTTCGTTCTCTCACTGAGGACATCTTCAGATCTTGCTTTCTTGACATTGAGTTGACTTGGTGAGCCACTGTTTTATTTGACAAATCCGTTATATTCGGATGTTTATAAATTTTTTCCTGGACACACCAAGATCTGAAGATGTCCTCAGTAAGAGGACGAAACGTTATCAAATAAAACAATAAATGAAATAGTTTCATTCATTTTCCATGGGCCGCATCCCGACTAATTCCAACAAAACAACGGTTTAAGTACTTATAGAAATGTTGAAAATAACTGTGGAGAGAAGCCACTGCAATGAGTTGTTGTTTACAGTCGACTGTTGTCAAGAGGATGATAATGTTTCCTATGGAGTGGAGTAAATGATGCTATTGCTTTACGTTAAGAATATTGTAACCGGCTTATTAAAATTGTTTATAGTCCAATCAACTTAGTTTAGGAATGTAGCCAGGTACGTAAGGAGGGGGAAATTGGTAGCTTGAGATGTGAACATTTATCACATAAATCAAGCGCTTTCCAACGAGTGGCGAACGATTTCTGTGCGATGAAAACTACGGAAGTTCCATTCCCCTAGCAACGGATTGGTTGTACGTGAACATCATTAGAAATTGTGACATATTTTTTGCGTCACGAAAATTTTTGGTTGACCCCCCAGAGCAAAGACGTATATCCATGTCAAAATACACTGCCAAGGACGTGGCACAGAAGCTTCCTCGTGGCTTCAACGTGACTTCAACAAGAAAATTACGTTCACGCATGCGCTGAGCGTATCGCTGATTCAATCATAATAAAAACGCTGCAAATTATTACATAATGGTTTATTATTTCTGAATCAGATAGCCAGCTATAGTAACCAGCATGCTCTGGGGCTTTCGCCAGTCTCTTTTCTAGTACCCACCTCTATTCTCGCGTTACAGTCTGCGCTCCTGATGGGGAGCGAATGGATGATCGTGCAACTAATTTCTATAGGAATCAAACTAAAACCGTAGGTACACTGGATTCCAAAAGCATCTGGGACCTATCCCAGTCGATTCTGCGTCCGAAATTACGTGGGTGATGACACCCCACATGATTATATCATTAATAGCAACTGCGCATGCGCCTGTTAAATCCTTGTCAGCTTAATTTCCACTGTTTTCATCCGATTTCGATGAAATTGTCAGAGAATGCTCGGGTTAGGTTGTATATGGTACCCAATAAGTTTCATTGTTGCCAAATCAATACTTCATTCAGCGCATGCGCAAACATAAATTCCATTATGCTCCATTTTTTCCATCTGTAGTCGTTCGATTTCGCTTAAAATTTGGATGATAGTTGGAAGAAGATGTCTTGATTACCTCATATCAATTTCAACACGAAACTGTATCATTAATAGCTACTGCGCATGCGCCAATGTGAAATACTTGTAATTCCCTTAATTTCCACAGTTTTCATCCGATTTTGATGAAATTGTCAGCAAATGTGTGGTTTAGGTTGTACATGGTCCCTTACATATTTCATTGTTTTCAACTCATCAGTTCATTCTGCGCTTGCACATACGTAAATTACATTGAGCATCATTTTTTCGTTTCTAAATTGACCAATTATGACATTTCACACTGCTTCTTGATTTACTTTTAGCGAATTTTCTTAGAAAATAAAGCTATTGCAATGGCTCCAAAAATTTTAAAATAAAAATTTTCGAAATTTTTTTTCATTGTAATCTGTTTTGAGGCATTCTGAAATGATTCCTGGATTTTAACGCTTTTTTATATGTATATATATATATATATATATATATAATTGAGGTTGATAATGACCAGGCTAGTCGATGTTTAACAGGGTTTTAATTGTTCTGCGACGTTTCGGTCCAGGAGCAGGACCCTATTCATGCAGATGAACAAACAATATTGTTCTTCATTAATAGATAGGTACTAATGTCACAGTTTTTTGTTTATAAACTACGATATGTTGTTTATAAACTACATTTATGGTACTATTGGTTATTGGATGGATGAACAAATGGTTATGGTTATGGTTATGGATCCATCCAATAACCAATAGTACCATAAATGTAGTTTATAAACAACATATCGTAGTTTATAAACAAAAAACTGTGACATTAGTACCTATCTATTAATGAAGAACAATATTGTTTGTTCATCTGCATGAATAGGGTCCTGCTCCAGGACCGAAACGTCGCAGAACAATTAAAACCCTGTTAAACATCGACTAGCCTGGTCATTATCAACCTCAATTGTACATTACAACTAGTCAGAATCTCACCACTATATATATATATATATATATATATATATATATATATATATATATATATATATCATTCCAGACGATAACTCTCGATAGAATTGAGATAAAAGATAAAAACTTCGTTCTTTCGCCAAAAAATCAAGCATTTCAAAAGAAAGGATGAGTTCGTTGGACAACACTTTTTGAGCACATTAAATTGGTCAAATTTCAAAAAACGTACTTGAAAAATCACTATAAAAGGCAAAAAACCGCTAAAAATTAACAAATTTCTATTTTTTAGCAGAATGCTACTCGAAAAAAATTAATCGAACTCGAACAAGGACATTTAAAAATTTAAGCACAAAATTGTACTGAAAAATGTACTTGAATTTCATTAAAATAAGCTAAAAATCGATAGGAACACTTGAAAAAATCGTTAAAATCCACAAAATCGTTTGTTCATTGGAATATTACTGACAAAAAGTTAATTTGCTATAAAATGTATAATGAAATTTTTATTTGTCCCCAAAGTGCTCAAATTTCAACAGAATTTAACATAAATGTAATAAGACCGTTTATGAAAATTCGCTCATACGATCGTGCTGCATGACTGGAACTTTTTCCGCTATTTTTTCTTTTTGTTTTTTGATAAATGATGTTTTTATTGTAGTTTTTTCAAAAACAACGTTTTCTCGACGTGTCCGGAGTCGTCTGGAAAACGGAGTTTTTCCTCTTATTTGTGAGGTATTGAGTGAGAGGAATTCAAAACAAATAACATCCGCCGCGATCCGCCCCGGGCAAATACGTCATTTCAAAGTCGTTATAAAGAGGTAAACAGCACAAAGTTAGGTCAAAATTCATTAGCTGTTCATACTGGTGGTCAGCTGGTTCACCCGTGCGTTGCACAGGTTGACTTGAATATACGCAAGCCCCCCCTTACCTTTTGGGACACCCCTAATGGCCCACTGTGTCAAGATTGAACATTATCAAACGGCCTGTGACCCAAGTTAAAATAATTCTGATATGTTCGCCCACTCAGATCCCCAGTTGGTTCAGTGACGTTCAAAACGCTTTAACCCTTAACTGCACCAGCTATCATATATGATATGGAACTTTAAACGACGCTTAAGAGCATTCTGGTGGTCTTCTCGAGTTCTTTGTGGTATTTTTACCTTGGTCAACAATCGCTAGATGGCATGAGAATCAAATGATGTCCATAACCCCTCCTGTAAGGTTATAACCTCCTGCAAATCACCAGTAATCACGAGTTGACAACAAGTGTGAGAAGTGTTGTTTTGCTGTGCCTCGTACAACAACATTTTTGAAGATTTTCGGCTGAAAAAATACTGCGTGCTGTCTCAAGGTATGTAGAAATGAAATATGAAACGAACTAATCGATTAAGTTTACAGTGTTTGTGGAAACTGTGCTTTTGCTTTGATATCTCATATGATAGAACGTGAAGGAGGAGGACCTGGGGGAATTTCATATATGATAGAACGTGGGCTTCTCCACTGCATTAACGTCTCGTTCCAACGTGATAGAAGACACTTGTTGCACATGATATTTTTTTTAATATAATTTTATTTCATGTTTTTGATGATTTTATAAATTTTATTTGACATCAGCATAAATTTCACATTATGTATCTCTATTATATTTCAGACATGGATCCTAACCACTTCATATACGTGGACAAAGATGGAACCAAAAGAACGTTGCATAATGATGAACTACAAAAATTCCTTGAAATACCAATGGGAAGCGAAGATGAGGATGAAGATGATTTATTAGATGAGGATGAATTAGATTATGATGATGCTGAGTTAGACCAGCCTGATGACTATTTGCCAACCGATTCATGTATTGACCCTCCTCTGCCAATTGAATTTCAAGAAATTGTCATGGGGCTGTCCGAAGAAGTGGAGATGTCACCTGAAGCCGAAGCCTCCAATGATTCACCAGACGCGCCATTTGAATTTCCAAATGAAAACCCTACTTCATCATCTCATGACTTGTCTAATACTTCAGTTGTCGGAGTTGGTAAAAATAAGACAAGAATTAAAAAAGGGAAAATACGCTCTAACAAAAGACGTTCTTGCCCAAGGAAAAAAGCACCCAAACGCAACAAAAAACCCGCCACTAAAAAACGTGAACCACAAAAATGGGAAAACAGGTTTTTATCTTATGATAGTACAAGGGTGTTTGGTGTTCGAGGAAATTTTCCTCCTGAATTGATGGAATGCGAAACCCCATACCAGTTTTTCAAGTATTTTTTTGACAATGATTTAATGGACCACATCAGGGATGAAACTGTGAAGTATGCTGCTCTAAAAGATCCAAACAACACCTTCATTCTGACTGCAGGACTTCTTGAAAAGTATTTGGGCATTTCAATACTGTCATCTGTAGTACAAGTGAGCACCATCAGAGAACTCTGGCATCCAGTGATTGGAAACGATCTCGTCATAAACACTATGTCTATTCGTCTTTTTGAGAAGATTAGATCAGTACTCCATTTCAGTGATAACTCTGAAGATCTTCCGTATGACAACCCGAATCGAGACAAACTCCATAAAATTCGTCCCGTTATGGAATCTCTGAACAAGAAGTTTATGACAGTTCCCATGGAAGGAAATCTTTCTGTAGACGAACAGATATGTGCGACAAAATTCAGACATTCAATTAGGCAGTATAATCCCCGAAAGCCACATAAATGGGGATTCAAGCTCTTAGTGTTATGCGATAAGGATGGCTACGCCTACAAATTCGAAGTCTATTCTGGACAGGAAAACATTCAGCTGGATGGTGAACCAGATTTGGGCGCAAATTCTAACATTGTCGTAAGACTCACTCGTGAAGTGCCACAGCATCAAAACTACGTAGTGTTTTTTGATAACTTTTTCACATCTCTGGGCCTTCTAGCGTACTTGAAAACCAAGGGAATTTATGGTCTCGGCACCGTGAGACGGGACAGGATTCCTGACTATCCATTTCCCCTGAAAGAGCTACTAAAAAAGCCAAGAGGAGCAGCCATGGAATGTGTAACCAATTACCAGGGTTGTGATATATCAGCCACTTTTTGGCAAGACAATGGTGCTGTTCATCTTTGCTCAACCCTCTGTGGTATTGATCCACTTGAACAATGTGAGCGATACGACAGGAAAGCTCGAAAATATGTGGAGATTCCTTGCCCAAAGATTGTAAAAATCTACAATACGCACATGTGTGGGGTGGACATAATGGACAGCCACATTGGTCGCCACCACATCAAAATCAGATCAAAGAAGTGGTATTTTCGCTTATTTTACCATTTTGTTGACATGTCGGTCATCAATGCCTGGAACGTATTCAAGATCCTCCACCCAGAAAACAAGATGACTCAAAGGCAATTCCGTTTGGATCTTTCTCAAACGCTGTGCAGAATTGGTCCCAAAACGCCCATGAAAAAGAAGGGGAGGAAATCAAATGAAGAAAAACATGAAAATAATTCCTTGTCTTCTGCTAAACGTAAGCAGACAGCAGCTTCACGTCCAACTACAGATGTCAGGAAAGACTCATTTCAACACTGGCCAATGTGGGATATTACCAGGAAAACCTGTAAGATGGAAAACTGTAAAGCCCTGTCCTACACTAGGTGTGAGAAGTGTAATGTGAACCTTTGCTACAATAAAAACAAAAACTGTTTTTACCTATTTCATGTTGCCTAAATATTTTAAGAAATGATCTCCAGTTTCAGCATTTCAAGTTTACATTTTTATGTTTTGTAATTGTTACGATAATGAGACTGATATACATAGTTCCTAAAGGCTAGTTGATTAGAAAATACTTATATTGTTGTCAGACTTTTGTCTACTTATAATTTTACTCAACTATTCTTGTCTATATTCCTAAAGACTTACATACTTGTTGATTTGAAAATACTTATATTCTTGTCAAACATTGTCTACTTATTGTTTACTCTTCAACTATTCTTGTCTATAGTCTGGTCAATGATATGAGGAAAACTTATTGCTGCATGCAGGCCTTTTTTTAAAATTACATACAGAACAATTTTTATAATAAATGTTTTGGAAAAATTTCTTTTGTATCTATCACTAGATTTTTGTCCATGATCCGACTAAGTTTCCAAACTGGTGATAGAAACTCTAAATGAGCATTTATCCTTTTTTATAGCATAATAAATTTGCTTTTTAAATAGCATTATGCGAGAAAACCTATTTGGTCATACGTATTTCTTAGAACCATTTTACTCGCGTTATATCACATATGAAATCATCGTCTCAGCTGCTTAACCACGTTCTATCATATATGATAAGGGCATAAATAAGGGATTATCGGTCAAACTATGTAATTTAGGGACTTTACCTGGTCATTTTCGTTTTCAGGGGGCCGAAATACATGATATTAATTTTTTTCACGAAAATAGGAAATTATGTGCAGTTAAGGGTTAACGTCCCCTCCCTAGTGACCTTCCGATACTGGTTTTGATTCGATATTTGATATCGGTACAATATCGAAAAAAAAGTATCGATATTATTGAATTTAAAATATCGATACCACCAGTATCGGATCATTCAATATCAATGACCAAGTAATGGGGTTTTTTTTTTCTTCAATTTCATGCTAGAAAGGGCACGGAAATCATAGCTTCATCAACTTTATTTTATATTAGCTTTTTATTACATATTATATCTTTCACTTATTCAACTCAGAAATGTAAAAAAACTGACACAACCTACTATCTACTTACAATATTAAATTTATATCTACTAACAATACCTATTAAATTTATTTGCATTATATTTTGTTTACGTAAATTGAAAAATGTGCATATATATGGTTACATTCTTCCATGTAAAAAGAAAACAAACACTTTTGAAATCGAATATTTGCCGTGGTCATGGCACCATCATCCGTGGCCCATGTCCCTCTATCCTGTTTCGACTCCTGAGGTTTGTCACCTTACAAGGGTTCTGCTTCCACTTATTCCCTTCACCTCTTCAACGCTCAAATTTCCACAGCCCAATATTACGTATATCAGTGATTCGATCCGATATCACTACTTTTCTTTCGATACTGTAAAATATCGAAAGGCTGATATCGATAGAAATATCGAAAGTATCAAAAGGAAAGTACCGATGTCAGTAAATATCGATAGTATCGGAACGTCACTACCCCTCCCCTCCCCTTGGGTCAGATTTGAAGATTTTGAAAAAAACGCTGCAAATTATTACACAAAGGTTTATTATTTATGTATTAGACAGCCCTTCTACGTAGATCTCTGGTCCATAATATTATTAAACGCCGCTTATAGTATATTTAGTATCGGAACTCGGAGCTTCGGACCTCTCAAATGGGTTCAATCCATTACAGCAGCGGAATCTCACAATTTTACTCTTTTTAATATAGTTGATAAACAAAACAATTTATTACCAAGTCATCTTTCCAACACATAAAAGTGTTACCTTAATTGATATTATCTAATTGGTCAAATTTCAAAAAATGTGCTGACAAAATCACTGAAAATGGCTAAGAATTGTTAAATTGATATTTTTTAGCATAAGATTGGTCAAATAAAGTTTATCAACTATGAAATAGAACATTCAAAGATTTATGTACGAAATTATGCTAAAAACTTGAACTTTATTAAATTTTGTTTTAAAAAATCTATAAAATTGCAAAAAATAGCCTAAAATCCAAAATCTCTTTTTGAATAGAAGAGTATCATTTAGAATACTTTTTTTTCCATAAAATTAATAGCTAACATTTTCTTTTCACTCATAAATCTCCAATTTCTACACAACTTGAAATATACAAAAAAAAGACACTTTTTCACCTATTTTTGGCTCATAGCACCCATGAGAGTGGAGCGATCGAGCTGGCGAGAAGTTAGGACCAACTAGACCCCAAGTGGAGTCTATGTGCGAAAGAACAGATTTTTTAAGTCAATTCTAAGGCCTTTTATGGCCCGGACGGCGGACGGACATTTCAAATTTGGATTCTACGCACCTTGAAACGTAAAGTGACAAAGTTTGAGGGGGGGTTATAAAATTTTTTTGCTATACGATCCCATAGGCTTATTATTGGAAATAAGAAACCAATAAGGGACCTTATCTTAGCCGACCCTCCTCTCCATTTGACACGAGAGATGGGGTTAGGTAGGGTGAGGTCCCATTTGTGTAATCGCAACTATTTCTCGTTTTTCGATATCATAATCAGCTTAACATCGATAAGTGACTATTGTATTGTGTAAAGGGATAGTTAGTTTACTTCAGAATCGATAAAAACCTAAAAATAAAGTCAGATAAGGTCCCTAGTAGTTGTCGTTTTTCGATATCATAATCAGCTTAACATCGATAAGTGACTATTGTATTGTGTAAAGGGGTAGTTAGTTTACTTCAGAATCGATAAAAACCTAAAAATAAAGTCAGATAAGGTCCCTTCTCCGAGGGATGTGTCACATATAAGAGACTTTTTGCTGCCACCAAGAGGAGGCCTACCACGGTACCGTATTCAGCGAAATGGTTAATGCGCATGCGCGACGTACAAACAGCCGGGCGTCTCGTCATCACACGCCGTGCAAAACCGCAATCCTACGGCTTCTCCACGACGAGTTCACACCGTGTTGAGCTACCTAACCTGACACTTTATGAACAGTACCATTACTTATTTACTTTTTGTCGGTGTCTCAGTCCTCAGTGTTACATTTTCGATTTACTTTTTCATTCATATTCATATGATCTTACCTTATCATATATACGAGTCATACCTATACATATGACCGTTCTGGTTGAGGTGCGGCTTAAACTATTGAATAAAAAATAAAATAAATCGTCACATAGTAGTCCGTATCATGTAATTCCCGCATCAAATAGGTATATCATCCTACCATTTTTCGATAATGGATGAACCCTGCTTCGGCTTTTCAATGAAGGGCTTTGAATGATTAATGGAGGGGATATTATGTACGAAGCTTTTGATAGACATATCACAGTTATATGTGGAGAGGAGGGTTCCGGCGTGAGAGGTTTGGCGAGTTCAGTTCAGAGCAACTGACGGACGAAGGGATCGTTTTAATGTAAAGATCTCAATGGGAGCACCTACCTCTATTGCTAAATTTATTGGAAATACAGATGGAAATCATTCTGCCTACCGGATATTTCAGTTTGAATGAAGAATATGTTCAGTTGACGGGTATGAAGAAACTATAGGTACCGCTCACAAACAACTTCTCATTTTTCAGCTATACTCAACTGCATTTGTTCTGATTTTGATTGGCTGATTTATTTGTTACCTTGGTTGTCCAATTTGGAACCAAGGTATAATCGGAATGTCAATTGGATAGCAAAGAGTAACAAAACACTAAAAGACTGGCTGCCTATGACTTCAATCAATGGTTCAGCCATTTAATTTTCATAACTTCAAGCTTTAAGTCACGCTAAACGTCACTTCTACGGTCGTCGCGGTTGTCGCAAAACCGTGCAAAAAAAAAAAAAAAAAAAAAAAAGAAGATCCAGTTAGCATCCATGTGCTCGCCTCATCTCGGGGACAACGGCTCGGACGGTTTCGTTCATGGGACGACTACAAAAAGTCTCTATAGGCTCTACCGCCCTTCCTTCGACTCCTATCAGGAATTAGACCCCACCATTCGATTCAGCGCGAAAAAAATACTTCTGAAATGACCAAGTCAAACATTTTAGTGTAAGTAATATTAATGCAGGAGCAGTCCCCTCAAAGATGCAATTTCATCCTACCGAGTGGCCGCCCGACTGAACTCACCGTATAGCAGTGTGTCAAGGCTTAACTAGCGTTGAGAGGGTGCAAAAACGACCAGTCTTGCATGCAAATCAGGAATCGAGTGTTGTGAGTTACTTTGAACGAAGTTGTATTCTTTTCAGCTGCTATAGTAGGAGTTGAAAGAAGAGAAAATCATAAATAGCAGAAAAGTGTGGGTAAAACCGTGGATAGAAAGACGTGGGAAGTATGGAGCATCGAGCAGCTTGTTGAAAGAGATAATGATCGAAGATCCTTTGGCTTATAGAAATATGTTGAGAATGAAGTGTGCTCAGTTTGATAATTTAATTTAATCTAAAATATAAGCACAACATCCACTCAAAGCACAACACCAAAGAACCAACAACCATAGAGGTAGAACCTCTAGTCTTCTACCTCTATGACAACAACTGGCTCAGGTAGCGAGTTGACGAGTGGACAGTTTTGTGTGTCATTGACCCCGTGGTGGGAAGAAACTAGGGTGACTTGCCGACGCGCAGGTCGGCTGTGAGCATTTACAAAAGGCGAAGGGTCTGACGTCAAACTCTAGACAGGTAGCACATAACGTCCATTGCTGGTGGTGAACAATCAGTTGGTTTTCCGTCAGTATCGTAGGATATATTCGACTCTCTAGTCAAGTCTCATAATACCTAAATGTGCAGTTTTTGGTTGTAACATAAATTCAGGAGGTATTGCATTTTACAGCTTTCCCTAGCATAAGTGCCTTAACGAGCAGTGGAATAACTCGAGCCGAAGAAAATGCATTCAGGGTGGCCCCCAACTGGAAAACCTGGAATTGTCAGGGAATTTTTCGCGTCGGGAAATGTCAGGGAATTTAGCAAAAACCACCAAATGTCAGGGATTTTTTTAAATGAAAACTTTGTGTAATTATTTATAGTGTTTTTAGGTATATTCTAACTCATAAACAATCAAACTTCAATAGCGTACTTTATCAAACTACATATTATTTCATAGGTGAGTTATGCGGATGACAATAATAATTATCGAGTGGTGGTTTAACTGTTCAAAGAGTAAGAGAGGATATACAGGGTGTCCCATCTAAACGGGCCCATCGGGAAATTAGAGCCTTACGGTGCGAGCTATCGAAAAATTGAACTGGACCTTTTTTATAGTATTTCAACTCAGCTTCACGATGCGGAAGTCCGATTTTTATTTTTCCATGTTTTAGGGGTTTTTTTTTCAATTTTAGGTTGAATTTGGAACAGAAAATGCCTATTTGAAATTTTCGTTTCGGGGCTTTGTTTCTGAGTTATTCCACTTTTTGCGGAAGTCCGATTTTTATTTTTCCATGTCTCAAATCATTGATTGAAACTTACGGTTTCCTCTTGACCCCCCTTTTTTATTGCTTTTTCCGATTCTAGGTTGAATTTGGAACAGAAAATGCCTCAATGAAATTTTCTTTTTGGGGCTTCGTTTCTGAGTTATTCCACTTTTTGCGAAATACAGAAAATCGCCGATTCCTTTTAGACATTACCAACACTTTCTTACTATTTTTATCTTCAATTTTTGAGATGTTCACAACACTTTTGAAATCAGCATTAAACTATCTATCATCAGACCCCAGCGTCCATAATCAGCAATCACCATCAGGGGGATGAAATTACACTTGAACCGCTTACGATTTAAAAAAAAGTTTTCCAAATCGTCGTTTGAAAAAAAAAAAATCTTCAAACTGTTCAGTACTATTACTCATTTATTAGAAGAACGTATGAGACGCCGTATTCTGGATTAATGAAAGGTTCTTTAAATAATAAAGATAATAGCGTAGACTGAACAATAAGTATCAAGAAGCTGTTGTTTTCTACCCTTGAATACAGTTTGCACGAGAAGGAGCAGAGGCGGCAGAAGGAGCAGATGGCATTTTCGATTTATCACAACACAACTGACTGGAAATCTCCTTGTGGTACATTTTTTAAACTGTATTCTGAACAGTGATTCTGTGTGTACTGAACAGTTTGAGGGTTTTTTTTTTTTTTTTTTTTTTTTTTTTTTTTTTTTTTTTTTTAAACTTTTTTTAAATCGTAAGCGGTTCAAGTGTAATGTCATCCCCCTGATGGTGATTCTTGATTATGGACGCAGGGGTCTGATGATAGATAGTTTAATACTGATTTCAAAAGTGTGGTGAACATCTCAAAAATTGAAGATAAAACTAGTAAGAAAGTGTTGGTAATGTCTAAAAGGAATCGGCGATTTTCTGTATTTCGCAAAAAGTGGAATAACTCAGAAACGAAGCCCCAAAAAGAAAATTTCATAGAGGCATTTTCTGTTCCAAATTCAACCTAGAATCGGAAAAAGCAATAAAAAAGGGGGGTCAAGAGGAAACCGTAAGTTTCAATCAATGATTTTTGAGACATGGAAAAATAAAAATCGGACTTCCACAAAAAGTGGAATAACTCAGAAACAAAGCCCCAAAAAGAAAATTTCATAGAGGCATTTTCTGTTCCAAATTCAACCTAGAATCGGAAAAAGCAATAAAAAAGGGGGGTCAAGAGGAAACCGTAAGTTTCAATCAATGATTTGAGACATGGAAAAATAAAAATCGGACTTCCGCAAAAAGTGGAATAACTCAGAAACAAAGCCCCAAAAAGAAAATTTCATACAGGCATTTTCTGTTCCAAATTCAACCTAAAATCGAAAAAAGCAATAAAAAAGGTAGGTCAAGAGGAAACCGCCAGTTTCAATCTATGATTTGAGACCCTAAAACATGGAAAAATAAAAATCGGACATCCTCATCGTGAAGCTGAGTTGAAATACTATAAAAAAGGTCCAGTTCAATTGTTCGATAGCTCGCACCGCAAGGCTGTAATTTCCCGATGGGCCCGTTTAGATGGGATGGGTATGTCTTTGGCTCCTCTGTTTACTACATCACCTATTAATAAACCTCATGTAAGAAAATCAACATAGTATTGAACGAGGAGCAAACCCAGCAGGCTAGTGGATTCATCCAGTAAGAGTCCGAACAGTTTGTAGAGGTATATAAGCTACGACTTCTCAAGGGGGAAATTGGCCCGTTGAAATGTCGAGTCTGGTATAATAACTTACGGCTTACCAACGAACGATTTTTGTGGGACGGAAAATCAGGAAGTTATATTCTCTTTAGCAACAATTTAGTTGTAGATGAAAATAAGCGTGACATTTTGCTGTTGGACAAAAGTTTGGAATTGACCTCAAGAGCTAAGAAATATCCATGTCATATATATATACTCGGCGCTTGGCGCCTCGCCGGGGGGCTTCGCCCCCCTGGACCCCCCTAATCTATACTCGGCGCTTCGCGCCTCGCCGGATCTTTTCTCTTTACTACTGCGTAGAAAACGAGGATAATTTGCTATGCAATTCTTAGCCTGAATCAACTTAGTTTTGGAATGTAGCCAGGTACGTAAGGAGAGGGAAATTGGTAGCTTGAAATGTGAACATTTATCACATAAATCAAGCGCTTTCCAACGAGTGGCGAACGATTTTTGTGCGATGAAAACTGCGGAAGTTTCATTCCCCTAACAACGGCTGGGTTGTACGTGAAAAACACTGAAATTGTGACACAATCTATAGCAACTACTCAACTACTCGGTTGTACGTGAAAATCATCGTTAATTTCGTTACGGACATTACAAAAAAAAATTATTGGGGGTCGGCCTAAGAATTGCATAGCAATTAATATATATATATATATATATATATATATATATATATATATATATATATATATATATATATATATATATTAATTTGAGGTATTAAGTACAGATGGTTGGAAAATATAGGAAACACATAAATATGACTTACAAAAATGAGAGAATATTTCGCCGTTTCGGCGTCGTCAGCTCTAGTCTATATATATATATTTTTTTTCTAGTCTATATATCTATATATATATATATACTTTTTTTTTAAGTTTAAATTAATAAAATTTGAGCTTCAACACATCGCTTCAGATTACAAATTGAGAGACCGTAAAATATTAAATAAAAAGTCATCCAGTATTCTAAATAATGATCTGCGATTCAAAAAATGATTATGGATTTCTACCTTTTCTGAAGTTTTTATTGATTTTTTCGCACATATTAATGAAATTCAAGGACATTTTTCAGTACAATTTTGTGCATACATTTTTGAATGTTCTAATTCAGGTATAGTTGATAAATTTTATTTGAGTAATATTCCGCTAAAAATGTAAAGTTAACGATTTTTAACCGAATTTGGTGTTTTTTCTAGATTTTTCATTATCTTAAGTACTTAGGCACTCAAAACTATTCCTTTCTTGGGAGTCAATATCTAGCTGCGATTTTTTAACAATTGGTAATACAGTCTTTCACAAATGCAGTTACTTAAAAAAATGTATCTTTTTTTCCCATGTTTCACCTTCATTATTACCACAAGTATGCTGTAGTAGGTTGGTTATTTTTCTCTCCTAAATTATACGATTTTCGTTTTAGAAACATTAAAGTTGGCGCGTTATACCTACTTCAAAATGACGAGAAAAACTCGGCCCTTCGGGCCTCGCAAGGGGCTCTGCCCCTTGACCCCGCCAGGGGGGCTTCGCCCCCCTGGACCCTCCCGGATGTTGTTACTTTGAGCCTGACTGCTAAAATGTAAAAAACATGGAATCATGTTTTAGCCCCTCGCTCTCACTTTATTATAGAAATGATCACGACGATTGAGCTCTTGTGAGATGATGACCTCCTAATAGAAACTCGCGAGTAAACATTCACTTTATTATAGAAAGAGGCTACATACGAAATTACACCTTCCTATAGTGTAAAGTATAGAAATTGCCTATTAAAATGATTTATTTAACCACCGCTTCACAAATCAAACCGTTCTCGCAATATTCGGATCACCTGCTATGAATCACATAATCGAAACACCAGCTCAATGAAATCATCAGAAATTAACAAGCGGTTGCAATCATGTTCACAATATCAATAATTGAGAATGATCACCTGTGTGTAAACAATTATTCATATAACCATGCTCATAACTCAGCTTGTTGGCCACGCACTTCGCAGTAGTTAATATAGTATGGTTGGATAAATCGAGAGCTTTCGAACGAATGGTCAACGAATTTTGTGGGATGAAAAACGACGAAGTACCATTTCCCTAGCAACGACTCGGTTGTAAGCGGAAATCATCACAATTATTGGCGCTACTTTCATCTCACTTTATAGTCTCACTTTTCGGCGGGGGATCCATCGCTAAAACATGATTCCATGTTAAAAATGTTTGACTGCTATTTTTTGTCAGAGATATCTGCAGTTCGGTCAGGGAAATGTCTGGGAAATTTAAAATTTCCATGTGGGGGCCACCCTGTGCATTATAAACGTGCGAACTGCAACTGTTACAGTCGAACCACCACTAAGGTTGCGTACACAGAAAATAATGTAAAAAAGTAATTTGGAGTACCGAGAGAGACAACATTTTGCCCTTTACTGAGTGTCCTATAATTTGTAGCATGGAATATCCATACTTCAGGAATCGATTCTAGAGATTATTTCGGATAAAAAGTCTCTGTTAGCAATATTCTTTTAAAGCACTTCTTAACATGATAGAATTATTAAATACATGGCGAAAGCTAAGGCCAAATAAAAAAAGCCTCTATTTTCAAGTTATATGGTCGGGGGGGGGGACCCGTTTTTCAAAAATCTGACTTTGAGACGCTACCATTTCCCCTCCCCATTTTGCCCTGTTGGGGGGCAAGTGCGTTTTGAACTTTATACCAGATAAATAATAATTTAAGATGAACTGTTTATACCCTTTATGTACTTCGTTTTACCCTTTACAAGGATTAACGGACGTACAGGCACGAAACAAAATTTATTTAAAAAAAATCTAAAACGTAACACATAAGTTTAAATTTTGATTTTATACAAACCAAATTTTCCATCACATTGTCCGTTCTCTACCTGGGCGGTTCCCAACTGCCTCTCTACTCGTGGTTTTTTTCCCAAGTGCCACCCGGCCGTACACGGCCTATAGACAACTGCCTCCTCGACCCTAATCAGCCAGTTGACAAGTGTCACCCCGCCAGTGGACAAGTACCACGCCAAACGTCAATAAACTCAAAAATTCCTCCATGGACTTTGTTATAAATAATCTTCTATATATATATATATATATATATATATATATATATATATATATATATATATATATATATATATATATATATATATATATATATAATTCCGAACGGTCTTTGAAATTGTGACTTAAGAACTTCATGGTCCGATTTTAGTGTTATACTGCTCATTCGAATCAGCACGGCCCCAAGTTTGTTGCAAAAGTGTCGCCGTTCGTCTCTATACCCGCCTTGATCGTGTTCTAGGCGGTCCTTATCAACGAGAGTTGTTTATTAGGCTGTGGCGGTAACAACAGTTGCCATCAATTCACGGTAAGTTAGAAACGAAGTGTAGTTACTACCATCTAGGAGAGTTATTTCTGAACGAAGAAATTGAAACTGAAGAACTTAGCGGACTTTATATATAATTCCGAACGGTCTTCATACATAATTCCGAATCAGCACGGCCCCAAGTTTGTTGCAAAAGTGTCGGTAAGTAAGAAACGTAGTGATGGGGTCCTTTCTGATCAGCTAAGTGAGCTAAATTCTTTCCTCTTCACTGTAGGAAGTTGAAATTTGATAGGTAGACTCTCTGGGACATTGAGAGACGAGTGAAGTGATGGGGTCTTTTCTGATCAGCTGAGTGAGCTAAATCCTTTCCTGTTCAGTGTAGGAAGTTGAAATTTGATAGGTAGACTCTCTGGGACATTAAGAGACGAGTGAAGTGATGGAGTCTTTTCTGATCAGCTGAGTGAGCTAAATTCTTTCCTGTTCACTGTAGGAAGTTGAAATTTGATAGATAGGACTTATATCGTTACTATAATGTGCTGAGTTCCTGTTAGGTACTACTGTTATACGGACTAGATTAGGGCTTTCCAAGCCCTAACAGGCCTCTAGTGATATTACAAATGGATAGTTTGAACGAATGTGATAGCTCGCAAGCAACGTTCATACGTCTTTTCCTCCGGGTTACTTCAGACCACGTTTTCATTCCGGTAACCATGCACTGTGAACAACTAAACAAAGAATTTCGGTGCATATTTAAAAGTGCCATCCATGTAAATGGAGTCACAGGAAACCAGATATGCCAAATTTCGTTGACAGGAAAGAACAACTACGTTCCCGGCTTCATCATTCTGCAGCAAAAATTCTTCCGTTTGTATGGTTTTGGGGCATAAATCTCTTAATGCAACTGTCGCGAACGCGAATTTATCTATACAGTTTATTTATTGATTTTGATTTGTATAAATTTCAATTTTGGACATTAAATTAAGTTATTTAGTTACTACAATTTTATCCCAAAAGTCCCATATGTTATTTTCAAAACCCCAAATGTTACTAGACGTTCAACAGCACGGCCAACCCCCATCACCTGTGCCATCTAGATTCAATTCTTCTTCATATTCGACCTCCGTAACATAATTTTAGGCGTAAATCTGATCTGTTTGTCTAACTAATCTGTATTTTGCTGAAAGGATTGATTTAGGATATTTTTTTATTTTTGAGATGCGAGCTTGCGAGCATCCAGACCACCAAACTATAAAAATCAGTCTTATCTATTACGTAGGCCTGTTTCGTTATACGGAGGCTGATTATCATACGGAGGCCGATTATGGTTTATTAAGGAGGCCTTCTTATTATACGGAGGCCGATTATGGTGTATAAGGAGTAAGGAGGCCGGTTATTATACGGAGGCTGGTGGTGGGGGGTATTACGGTGCTCTTGAACGCAAAGTCCAAATGTTTAATTATATATTCATTACTTCAAGAAATACCGAAGAGTACATCATCGTTACATCAAACGAAAAATCATAGTGTTTTCATTACTAACTTATTACTGAACGAAAAGAAAAATAAATTAGGTACAAACTAGGTACGAGGTAAATATCAAAAAGAAGACACAAGAAAACTGCCTTCCAAACAGTTCCAAGACAGCAACGTGAGTCTCGTGGATATTTCTAGGAAGACATGGTACCGTAGGATGGGGTTACTTCAGACCACGTTTTCAGGTTTTTCGAGATTTCTCTGTTTGTATCTCTTCAATCGAGTTGGCCTTTCAATATGTCACACCTGATCTATTCACCGTCATATTCCCATTTCAAAATTTAACATTCGAGCATTAGGAACCCATGAAAAACAAAGGTAAAAGTGGTATGCGTGGGGGCAACTTCGGACCACTCACGTTTTTTTCACTCAAATAACCAAGAAATGAAGCCCTGGCTCGATATTACCCCAATATTTTGCTCCCAGACGGGTTCTCTCACGTATTACTACAAACATATTTCATTTGTAAACATTTTTTCCATACAAACAAAACCAGAAAAATCGCATGGATATTTCACGACTAGCTATCGCATTCAAAGCTGCCTCCAAAGTCTCTTGGGTATAATATCTATAGGTACGGCCTCCGACTTCCTTTCGGTACTTTCGTGGCATGCCTGTAACACAAGGAAAACATTGAAACATGAGTAAGCTCAATCAAAATGAGAAACACACGTAAAAATGCGCTGCAACACCGAAAATCGGGTGGTCGGAAGTTGCATCCCAATGTGGCGACTTTTAGTTTTTTGTTGCTGGAAAATTAACTAACGACTAAATAAAACATCTGATTTCTTAGTTAAATTCCTTATATAATTTTGAAAAAGTATGTGAACTTACCTTTCGGAAAATCTAGCGGAAATGTGTAGCTGCAGGCACACTATAAACACAACAGGAAAATGTGTCGAAATAGCTGATCACAAAAACGTGAAGAAAACGATGATAAGCGACGTCAAGAAACTATCTTCAGGTTTCATGTAGGTTTGATTAACGCAGTACCTATTAGGACCTTAATGAACTTCCTAACTTCATTTTTATGGCCGATAGAGGGCTCTGCGCCTGCATTCCTACGCTGGTCGGAAGTTGTACCACCTGGTAGGAAGTAACCCCATGTTACGGTACCCGTTTTCGCTTGTTGTTATAAGCCACTTTACGAGAATTTAAAACAGTTCTGAAGTTTGGCGAATATTGTGGCACTTCCGCTAATGCTTGACAAAAAAAAAAAAAAAAAAAATGCTTGTGCGGATGTCAGTTTTCCTCCTCTCCGTTCGAGCGGGGTGGCAGCTGGGTGCCCCACGAACTTACCGCCTACTTCCCGGGTGGCACTCGTCCTCCTGAGCATTTACAAAAGGCGAAGGGTCTGACGTTAAACTCTAGACAGGTAGCACATAACGTCCATTGCT
Organism: Adelphocoris suturalis; assembly: GCA_030762985.1. Taxonomy (NCBI): domain Eukaryota; kingdom Metazoa; phylum Arthropoda; class Insecta; order Hemiptera; family Miridae; genus Adelphocoris; species Adelphocoris suturalis. The sequence goes on from CM061048.1 coordinate 52,357,781, forward strand.
GGTGATGAACAATCAGTTGGTTTTCCGTCAGTATCGTAGGATATATTCGACTCTCTAGTCAAGTCTCATAATACCTAAATGTGCAGTTTTTGGTTGTAACAGAAATTCAAGAGGTATTGCATTTTACAGCTTTCCCTAGCATAAGTGCCTTAACGAGCAGTGGAATAACTCGAGCCGAAGAAAATGTATTGCATTATAAACGTGCGAACTGCAACTGTTTTTAATCAATCAATTTTTCAAACGACAGTCGAACTACCACTAAGGTTGCGTACAAAGAAAATAATGTAGAAAAGTAATTTGGTATACTGAGAGAGACAATATTTTGCCCTTTACTCAGTGTCCTAGCATGGAACATCCACACTTCAGGAATCGATTCTAGAGATTATTTCAATCAAAAAGTCTCTGTTAGCAATATTCTTTTAAAGCACGAACATGATAGAATTATTAAATACATAAATGGCTATGGCGAAAGCTAAGGCCAAATAAAAAAGTTCCAGTCATGCAGCATGATCGTATGAGCGAATTTTCGTAAATCATCGTATTATATAATATTAGATTGTTTTTAAATTTGAGCTTTTTGAGTCAAGTAAATTGTTAACTATTGATTTTATTGCAAAAAACGTATTCTAAATAATAATCTCCAGTTCAAATAGACGTTTTAACTTTTTAGCTTTTATGCAGTTTTCATCGATTTTTTAGCAAATTTTAATGAATTTTAAGTACATTTTACAGCATAATGTTTTACATAAATTTTTGTATGTTCTGTTTCATAGTTAATAGACTTCGTTTAAATTTTGATTTTATACAAACCAAATTTTCCATCACATTGTCCGTTCTCTACCTACCATAGCAAGGAGGGGGAAAAAACTTATCCAAGTTACAAATATGTCGGAGATAATTTTCGACGTCAAATGCGAAATGTAGAATAATCTCCTGTAGTTTCTCTTACAATACAGATTTTCATTTTTAAAATAAACATGTGTTTTCGCATCAGCTGTTGTCTCATGCCAACAACCTCTGTTCTGTTCTCTAATTTTTCTTGGTCTTTGGTCGCTCTCACTCTCGTCAAGATCCTCCGGTTCTGGTCCTACTTTCATATTATATTATTCAGCTACTCATATATTTTTTAATCATTTATTTAATTACCGTTTTCCCTTATCTTTTATTGTGTGGCTGTATCCGGAGTGATGGATTCGGTCCAGAATTCCACCATCTTGCGGGAACAAAAACTGACGTCAACTCCTTCAGCCTTAGTAAGTTTTTGATGGTGTTCGGTTGGAGTTCATTTCTAACGTTTTATTCAACTGATGGATGTGGATAGGTAATTTTAGCTAATTTTAATAGGTGTTTGTCCATAATAAATAATTCGGAAAGTCGAGTTTTCGCAATTGCGACGTTTTCTCACTACCTTATTAACCGATTTCGCCAAACTAAGAGGATCGCCTCTTATGAATTTCATCATGATCGTACCTACTTTTTAGAAAAAGTTGCTCTCCGAAATAGGTAATATTTTTCTCCAACTTTGAATGCACTTTAGGGAACGGAAGTTAGTGAAGAACGTTGTTTGTTTCCATGAAAAGATAAAGAGTTACAATGTGAAATAGATATCGACGGTTAGGTCATCACAGATAAGTCGGTCAGTAACAGATAAGTAGTTAGCGAACTGCTTATCTATGTTTAACTAAACTACGTTAACTACTTATCTATGTGTGTTACTGATGATGACCCAACTTTCTAAATCCATTTACCATTGTAAGTAAATCTTTTATTATTTCGAGGAAATAAGATAACGTTCTTCACTAAATTCCAGTTTCTTCATTGAAATGGGTTTTCACAACTTTGTCACGAGTGATTCAGTTCATTCCTAGAATACTAAGAAATAGATTCTTATCTCTAAAAGTGTTATTCTAGACTTTGAAAAGGCAGTTCCCTCGTCAGTAGAATTGGTCTTAACGATTATGTCAGCAAACGCTTGAAAACGTATTTCGGGCTATTTTACTTGCCGCCAAACCGTCCCTGTCGATTGTGGAACCGGCGACTTCATAGAACACCCGGTAAAAACTTACGTTGGGCCTAAAAGCCGGTTTCTATCGGACATATTTTCGCGCTTTCGCACCTTATATTTTGCGCTTTTCTACAACCCATGCTTCCCGGAAATTAGCGCTTTCGTACACCGTCCTTCAGCGAATTAGCGCTTTCGTACACCGTCCTTCAGCGCTTATGCCATCTAGCCCTACGATCTGTTGGAACACGGAGCTCTCAACCCCATAAGGTTGCTGTAACGGAATTTCGAGCTTTGAGCTCCTCTAGGGCGCCCTTTTGTCCTTGTTGGAACAAAGCTAGTAAGTACCTACCTACACAGTGTTTGTATATTGCGAAGTTTTATTGACACTAGAATCTAAATATGGACCAAATTGTACCATCTTGTCTTCTTCTGGGGCCATGAAGATGTACAAATAAAACGAACCGTCCGTCGTCCTAGCGGAAAGTTTCAATTATTGACCAACCCTCAAGAATCATCCTAACTTCATTTTACGAAAAGTGGTTGAGAATACCAACTACTCGAAATGGATAGTGTGACGTATCATTTTGCCGATACTGAAAAATCATTTTAAAAAAGCCACTCATCGCAGGAAAGTGCTGATCGTGTCAAAAGACTCTCGTATATTTTATTCAGCTGAAAGATCTTGAAGGAAATCTAAAAATTTGTTATATGAAGTGTTGAAAGCTTTCCAAAAAGTGGAATATGAAGGGTCGAATAATTGGAAGTGACCAAAACAGCTGTGCAAAGCTGAATGACGTCATAAAACGACTCCACCCCCGCGTCAACCTGAGGGGATCCTCTCTGGGATTTTCGACCAAATCTTCTGATGTTTCGAACTGAAAATGTTGCAGTCAGGGGTTTTCAAGGGCGCAGAATCCGATTCTAATGTCATAGTTGACAAATTCCCATTAGTACCCGATAGTTGTCCATTCTCAGGATAAAATCTACTTTCATTTATAGAAGTAAACTATATTTCTTCAAACTAATATGTAACCTTCCTTATCAGGCCCCCCCCCTTTTTTTTTTTTTTTTTTTTTTTTTTTTTTTTTTTTTCGTCGCGCCCCTTTTACTAGAAATGGCTATGATAATTGTTTAAAAAAAACTGTTAAACCTTCTCTAACCAAACGAAAAATCATTTATACTTCCTACCAAGGTTCAGTGTTCGAATAAGAACACTTGAGGGGCTGAACTCTTACTATTTCACTACGTTTTATTCAACATTTAATCAAAAGTAAAGTGTAACTTGAGAATTGAAAATTCAAGTATTCATATCATACTCTAGTAATTACCAACCAATTACAAAACCATAAAAATGCCATAAATTACCTTGAAACAAAAATTCTATATCCAATCAGTCATAGGATTTTTATTTTAACTACTTTAAATACAATTGTTTGTGAATAGAGGGCGAATTCAGAGCAGTTCCAATTTACTCATTCCTCAATTTGACGATTGTGGCAGAAATTATGATTGACTAAATTTCATATAATCATTAATCAACACATACAATTAACTTTATTTTAATGTTATGGACGGATTAAAAAGGAAAGTCTCTGTATACAAGATGGCTGAAGGAATTAATTGAAACAATAATTATGTTTGAAAGAATAAATTTATTAATTTTGGAAATAAAAATAAAAATCTACAAAATCATAATTGTTTTATTACAGTTTATCTACTTGTAATGAAGCTATGCAGTAAAGAATTGGATTTATAACAACAAAAGATACAAGAATTATTTAGTGAAAAACTATCAGCCATCGCAATCATCGCAACTGTTTGAAAGAAACAGTCTGGCGTAGTAAATCAAATATTATCTGATCAGGGCCCGTCAAGTGTGATACAGTCTGTTTTATGTAGGCCTAAAAATTCTAAAATACTTTATTTACTAAATACAGGACCGGACCGGGCCCGGGGCAACAGTACCCACTTGCCCCCCTCCCCCCCTATGTGGTGGCCCTGTTCCTTATAGAAACCGTGCGTGAACCGTGGGATATTGCGGAATTGTTATCTTAAGTAAGATAACGATGGGCTGATAATGAACGCCGTTAGGGGTTCGGTTCCCAGAGCCACCAAGAACATCACAAAACGAAACCCATGCATACGAGTTAAAGTCACTCAAATTTCTTATAAATTCTGTACCTAGATTTATTTTATATATCAATCAATTCGTTAGGAAATTTACTTTCGGAATTTTGGAAGAAAATGAAGCTATTGCTCACAAATGAATAGTTTTCACTGGACATGCATGTTCAAATGTAAAATCTATCAAGCGTCGTTTTCTCATGGCCTATTTGGTCTCGCTCAAATTGTAAGGGTAGTTGGGAAATGATGATGATCACCTAATCTTATTGGTGTTGTCGTCGCAGTCGTATAATTAGTAGCTGCTTCTCATGCTCGAAATCTATGTAACAAGTACGACTTCTACAATCTTCATCTGATTTCGATCAACATTTATTTATTCGTCTAACTAATCTGTATTTTGCTTAGGGATTGACTACTTGATGTTATGTATTTTTGAGTGCGAGCTTTCGAGCATCCAGACCACTAAACTACACAAATCATTCTGATATATAATTGTCCAAATTATCTATATTTTACCAGCAGACAGATTACAAAAAAAGCTGCAAATTATTACATAATGGTTTATTATTTCTGAATCAGATAGCCAGCTATAGTAACCAGCATGCTCTGGGGCTTTCTCCAGTCTCTTTTTGAGTATCCACCTCTGTTCTTCCTCTCACTCCACCCCCCACTTACCCTCCCTCACTGTTCTTCCTCTCACTCCACCCCCCGCTCCCCCCCCCCTCACCACCCTCCGTGACCCCCTGCCAAGCGTGCTAGGCGTGCGCGCGTGCGTAAGTCTAACACTCAAAACCTCGAAAAAGACACTTCGAGCCTCGAAAGGTCCATAGCATCTATGCGAGTAAAGCGATCGGGATGGTTAAACGTTAGTACCTACCAACTAGACCCCAAATGGAGTCTATGTGCGAAAGAACGGGTTTTTTAAGTCAATTCTTAGGCCTTTTATGGTCCGGACGGCGGACGGACATTTCAAATTTGGATTCTACGCACCTTGAAACGTAAAGTGACAAAGTTTGAGGGGGAGTTATAAAAATTTTTTGCTATACGATCACATAGGCTTATTATTGGAAATAATAAACCAAAATTGAGGCGCCAATTCATTCAACGGAACTCGGGTTCGTTGCACCAGTTTCCGTCAGGAGCGCTTGGTCCGCTAATCGGTGAGCGGTATTGAGACCCTAGTAGTACGTAGAATTTCATAATAACTAGAAAACTAAAAGATAAACAGAGATGGCTTAGAGGCAATTCGCAGAGTTTTTTGCAGGTACAACCTGCCAAGAAATGCCTCCTCTTGCAACGAAGGTTGTACGTGTATAGGACCCAGAACGCTGAATCAGGTGGCTCCCAAGTTGCTTGTCCATCTGTTCCTGTGAACTGCTGACAATCCACATTTCTCCCTCCTCTCGAGTTCCTTAAGTCGACTCTCATTCTGAACATGGCGTTGGACCTGCGGCCATATTTAGTTGTTTATTCCGCGATTTAAACCGATTCGTCGAAAACCTATTAATAAATCGTCTAGAATTGTCATTAGTTTTCCAAGTCTTGTGACAAGATAACGACAACTGCCTGCCTGCACGACAACAACGAGGTAGGTTTCACTAAATCCATTACTTTGTCCGCAGGTTCCTAACCCTACGAGAACTAAACAGTAGCGAATTTATTTCTAGGAGTAAGGCCACGGAACTCCAATATGAGCGTTCATTCACCACGCATTCATTTTATATTTTTGAATGAACATTTCCGTCCTAAGCAGAGTAACTACCCGCACTTTCGTAGCAGTTTTTACCGAATTCCTAAATGCAATGGCTCCAAAAACTTTAAAATAAAAGGTTTTCAATATCTTCTTCATAGAAATCCGTTTTGAGGCATTTTGAAATGATTTTTGAATTGTAATACATTTTTCATAGTATGCACCTATATTGTATATGTGGCATTCCATGTCAAAGGTTGAACTCAAAAAATAAATTTTCACCAAAATCAGCCAATTTTGGGGTTTTTTTGCCTACTGGTGGGAAGAAATAAAGTGGTGTTTCAGAAAGAAAAATCTCTCATCTTTTCATTGACAACACCATTTCATTTATTCTGAAAATTCATTTTGAAAACCGATTTTGTAAACTCAAAAGTGAAGTTTCTCTCATTTTGGGTATTTTTAATTTTTATTTCTTTTGGCCTTATTTCAAGGCATAATATCTGTAGAATATCCAAATAGAAGGGCATCTTGGGAAGACAATTCGTTGGTCGCTTGATACATAAAATCAATGCTATACTTAAGATATACCTACGCCAATTTTATCAGTTTTAAAATTGTTGCATCGTCTCGCATCATACATCTAATTGGGCTGCTATGTACCTCAACTACCATTCATATGCATTCCCGATAGATATAATTTTTTAAATTCAAAATCAATTTCAACTTTTTAATTTGGGAAATGGTGTGTTAAACAAATGAAAATGATATATTCACCCACAACATTTTTCACGAGCGTATATTGCAAAATTTACTCCATGAGGAATCGCTCAATACCTTCAAAACCATTGACATGGTAATATTACCACCACTAGCATCGTAACCCTTTCTGACGTGGTAATATTACCATGTTACCATTTGCCTCCCTCACATAGCTCCTTTAGTTTCTCCTTTCTTTTAGGAGGCGATGTGTCATCTTCAGTACAAGATGTGAATCGAATAGTTGAATCCGTTTGCCGGCATCGTGTATATATAGTACACTAAACCCACAAATCATCTGGGAACAGCCGCAGCAGTATTTTAGGGTTTTTCCTCTCTATTCTTCTTCCTATTAATTAAGGGGGAATAATGTAAAGAAAAAACTCGACTCGTTATTGAGAATGTATTCCGTTTTCCATCAATGTACATGTGTGGAAAATGAGAGAATAGACTGGGAAACCCGAAGATGCCACACCTGCAACAGTTCCCAGGCGGTTTGTTGGTTTACTTTACTATACATGTATTATTGCCGGCAATGGATTGAACTAGAGATGAGAAGATACCAAAATTTATCGATTCCCGATACCGATACCTAAAAAATCGATTCTCGATTCTCGTGTACGTGGAAAGACTGAAATACCAATGCGCATGCGCGAATCTTCACGTCAACGGCTACGCGTTTACGGGAAAAGGGCCTATCTACCTGCACGGGAAAAACGTTACCTACGGGTAGTCATCATAGCCTGACGCAAAGGTAACAACAGTTGCCGGTAGCCACAGTGTGACCAAGGTAACCGCAGTTACGCAGTTACCAGCAAAGGTAACCACAGTGTGGTTGCCAACAACACGTTGGTTGGTCTACAAATCGAGAGGTTATAGTGAAATGCTCCGCTACAAAAATTTAAGGTACCTAAGCAATAAATGTATTGATAATTTATGTATTTTCAAGCAATTAATTATTTAAATAACGATAGGTTGTTACGAAACAGCTTCTGAAACACTTATAGAGACGTTAACGTGACAACATGGTTTTTCACGTATACGTGTAGAAATTAAAAATCACGTGAAGAAAAAAAGCTGCTTGCTTGACTCTCCGGCAATGGATTGAACTAGTGATGAGAAGATACCAAAATTTATCAATTTACCTAAAAAATCGATTCCCGCGATACCTTCGGCGCATAATACCTAAATGTAGGTGAAAAACAAAAATTCCTCTTGAACTAGTAATATACTTTGCGAGCGAAGCGAGCTCAAATTTTTTTGTACAACATATACTTACAAAAACTGTAAATTTTAAATAAAAACAAAACATGGATAATAAAACCTTTATTCTCCATCTGTTTTACTTAAGGTTTTTGTTTGAAAAGACCAACATTTTAATTCTGTCTGGGTCCAGTCGATTTCTCTTCTGGTCGCAGATTTTCCACACAACGGTTGCACGGTACAACCATCTTCGTTGTTAGATGGTTGCAATAATATCGTAGTGTAATAAAACGCCCATCACCTGGCGGTATCGGTATCGGCTTTAGGCGATTGATTCTCGATACCGATACCAATGCCTAAGAATCGGTGGTATCGAGAATCGGTATCGGGGATCGACTCATCCCTAGATTGAACTATTCGATTCTCAAACTTGTGCTGAAGATCACATGAACGATCAGAGAGAAAATCGGATACCGCTTCCTTTCTATCAGCATAATACATAAGAAATTCTGAACGATCCTTATTGAATTTTTTCGTTTGAGCTGTCCATTCTAGTGTACCTACACGATTGTTAACTAATGGAACAGATCATTATGAATGGCATTATCTTAAATCAATTAGTAAAATATTGGTTTTTCTTTTTTCTTCTCTTCAGAATAATAATAATATGCCTACGGTAGTGTGTTGAATGGCAAAATATTATTTAGAATGGGTTGTTTCCTTCATAATATACAGGGTGATTCGCAGAATGCAAAAAATTTGGGTGAAACTAGATCAAAAATGGAGTAAAATGCCGCCAACCGCATATTTTTAACTCAATCCGTACTCGAGATATGATTTTTTAAAGGTTTTTTCAGGAATACCGTGTTTTTTCATTTTAAACTCGGATTTCTCCACTTTGCCTCATTTAATTTTAACTTTCAACCTCATTTTCGGTATCAGCATTAAATTTCCTATAAGAATAGTGTACTTGGGTTCTTAAAAAGTACCATCCGAATACCCTCACATCAGCTCAAACATTGACGATTTTGAAAAAATAATATTTCTGAAAATCTTGAAAACTTTACTACTCTTTTAAACAGAATCCTGGAAACTGGCAAATCTCATGAAAACTACTTCATCTAATATGCTTTCCAACGGTATTATCAATTTTACTTTTATTTTGTTATTTAGGGGAGAAAATAATGTTTTAATGTTAAAAATGTGGGTTTTTCAATGAAATTGTTGGTTTTCTCGAAAGATGACCCTCCATGAACCATGAACCAACGAGTATGGGGTCGGTTTCTATGAATTTTTTCTCGCTGGATCGAATGGAAACTCTTGCAGTTCTCCCAACTACGTTATAATCGAGTTTTACACTTTAATTAACTAGTTTTACCCCATAACACACATACATTTAATCGTAACAAACAAACTAAACATTTGCGATTTTAAGTGTAAAACTCGGTTATAACGTAGTTGAGAGACCTGTAAGAGTTTCCATTCGATCCAGCGAGAAAAAATTCATAGAAACCGACCCCATACTCGTTGGTTCATGGAGGGTCATCTTTCGAGAAAACCAACAATTTCATTGAAAAACCCACATTTTTAACATTAAAACATTATTTTCTCCCCTAAATAACAAAATAAAAGTAAAATTGATAATACCGTTGGAAAGCATATTAGATGAAGTAGTTTTCATGAGATTTGCCAGTTTCCAGGATTCTTTTCAAAAGAGTAGTAAAGTTTTCAAGATTTTCAGAAATATTATTTTTTCAAAATCGTCAATGTTTGAGCTGATGTGAGGGCCTTTGGATGGTACTTTTTAAGAACCCAAGTACACTATTCTTATAGTAAATTTAATGCTGATTCCGAAAATATGGTCAAAAGTTAAAATTGAATGAAGTAAAGTGGAGAAATTTGAGTTTAAAAGGAAAAAAACCCGGTTTTCCTGAAAAAAACTTTAAAAAATCATATCTCGAGAACGGATTGAGATAAAAATATGCAGTTGGCGGCATTTTACTCCATTTTTGATGTAGTTTCACCCAATTGTTTTTTTTTTTTTTTTTTGCATCTGCGAGGGAATCACCCTGTATATTAGCAGTACACTATTTCTTTGTGCTCAAACGCAATACCACATGCGATATGAGCGTTTGATTCGGAGATACCACGAAAACTTCTAGACCTTAGGAGTTGAAATATAAATGTTTTGTTGAATAAAAAAAAAATCATTGTATAAAACGATATTTTACGAATACTCGATCATACGATCATATATGCTGCATGACTGTAACTCTTATCTTCTTTAGAATAATAGGTTTTATCTCTCACAAAATGGTCAGAGCAGTTTCTCCAGTGGCACTATAACTCACGCAATCTTTATTGCAGATGGAGGACCGACGTCGAGGGAGACCTGCTGGTGGCAGGGCGAGCGGACGGCCCAACGGCGGCGGGCAGCAACAATCTAGGGGACCGGGTCAGCAGTCCAGGGGGCCGGGTCAGCAGCAAGCCTGGGGCCCACCTCAGCAGCAGCAGCCTCAGCAGGGGGCCTGGGGCCCACCCCTGCAACAACAGGCCCCTCAACAAGCTGCTCCACAACAGCAAGGAGTGAGTTTTCAATAGTGATCAAACCAAATCATCTTTATTGGTCAGAACGCAGTGTAGGACGATTGTCAGAATTATGTACCTGATTGAACAATATAACTATAATCTAACATCATACATCTTGTAGAGGGAGATATATATAGATATAAAATTAAAAAAATGAAAAATAAAATTGAGAGAAGGGAAAAATATAAATAATAAAGCAATTGGTAATTAGCTAGGTAACGTTCCGAATGTAACACCGATTTCCGAGTGGAATGTTGTATTTTGTCGTTGTCAGGGAGGGTTTTCTTTTTGTATAAGCCCCCATTCTCCAACTCAAATACTAATCGGCAAATTCGTTTTTATCAAAATTCTTTAATAAACAAGATATGTAGTTGGCTATCAACATAATGAACTCAGTTTTGAAAACTAATCTTTCTTCAACTTGTTTGCCAAAATATGATTTCAACATTCATGTGAACATTCAAATGATCCTAATTTGGAACACAATTTTGTACCAAAAGAAGTTAAAAACTTCTCTATAAGAATTCCGATTTTTCGTTCTTACTTTTCCCTCGCTGTCTTAATGGCAGTGAAACATCCACCCGATTGTGATACCATTCGATTTATGGTAGCCTCACTCAACAATCCAGGCCCCGGCGCTATCAAATCACAATACCCTTTCGGTCCTCTATACTAAAAGGTCTTGAAATTAGCTACATAATAATTGTTGTAGTCAAGGTTGGATTGTATTAGCGCATCTACAACTGTTTTTCTCCTGACATCGACTGAGTGGTGTCCCACGTGTGGAAATTGAAGTTTATCATTTCAGTGCTAGATAGTAGTTGGTCCTTCTTTACATATTGAATTATGTACACACACATGTCAAGGCATTCACTATTACCTTATTAATTTAAAAACAAGCTGTTGTTACCAAGATTTGTTTTAAATCAACCTTTTCCTTGTGAAGTAGGTAGTGTCACCCTCATCAATTATATTGTTTGAGTTGAGTTCGTTTTCTTTTTAGGCATGGGCAAGGGCAAGAGGACGAGGTGTTCCTGCAACAGGTGCTCCAGCAGAACCTGCACCAACGCCTCAGCCAGTGGCTCAGGTTACCCAACAGATGGCAGGACTGAACGTTGGTCAAGGAGATGCAGGTAAAAATAATGATCCTTTGTAAATCGGGGAGAGGCTGCTCAATGAGTATTCCATCTCTCACAAATTCTCAGCACAGCAAAAAACGAGGATAACAGTACAAAAAGCAAAATACACTAAGTGAAGAGTAACCTTTCAGAACTGTTATTGACCTATCTCAGTGCGGAATGCGAGGGGCAATTTCTAAATTCCCTTTCCCCTCTAACAAGAGAAACTTCCCCTACAACATGCCATTAGAGCTGCTAACTTGGGTTTTAATAGTGGCGAGGGTCCCCTGAGTGCACTGTCGTCTTGGGTGAGTTTAGGGTGCCCCTAACTGCCAAGTGAACCACTGCACTCAATCATGAGTTTGTGCCTGCAAAAGGGGGATGACCCTCCATTTGGACGAGTGTGAGTGTATCTGCATATGTATACTCTGGCTTTGTTTATGAATTTCGCCTCAAGTAGGCTGTATTGATGATTCTGAGAGCTCATAACCTCTGGATCCTTGGAGGCAGGCTGTTGAGGAGCTCGATGGGTTGGAGTACGAGATTGAGACCAAAGTCCTTGATCCCACCAGTGTCAAGCAACCTGGTATACACTCCACTATTTACATTTAGTTTCCCCCTCCATAAAAATGAAAAAGTGTGCTTATAATGTTACTTATGTGGATGCGTGCAAGTTGTGCTAAGCGAGTCTAGCAAACTGTTGAACTGTGTTGAACCTAGACTAATGAAAACCTAGTCTGTAATGTGGATATTGGAAGGAAGGATGTTTAGGCTAAATTCATAGGTAAATTGTCAGGACTGCGGTAGGTAGGTGAACTCCTGTTGCCTACGAAGGATCAGGCCCGAAGGCATACTCCGTTACTCAAGGTTTACAGGTAAAGTTTTAGGTATGAAGTGAATAGACAAAAATTGGATTTGGAATTATGCTTGTTAGCTTAATCAGCTTCGCATTTGCACAGTGTTTGGGCCGCTAGTGAACTTCCCTCTCCTAGTGGCATGATGTTGAGATGACACCATCATCATCACCCTAACGTATTTCTTGTCTAGGCGGAGTCCAGCTTCTCGCCTTACTGTCTTTTTGTAATATTATTCAATACTCATTTTGAAGAACAAAAGTAGGAGAAAATTGGGTAATATTGCCACCTTAAGCATATTTGTCTATCACAGCCCAGGTTTGCACTTAAGAGCTTCAGATTTTGAAGAAAATTATAAAAAAACATCTCCAGTGATGAATTACAACGTTTCGGCTGGTTGTGTAGCAACTTTATATGAGTAAACAACAATTTACGAAACCCTTGTAAATGGCGGTATTACCCCAGCTAGCTGGGGAAATACCGCCATGGGGTTAGGGTAATATCGCCATACTAGAACAAAAGTATTCACTAAAGGTTGACAAACAATTTCCACATCAGAATAGTAAAATTGGAACAAAATGAATATTGGTGAAATAATGTTGCTTCTTCACAAGAACTGAATTATTGACAAAGTTCAACGCGGAACTCCTTATAAAGTTTTAAATTTGTACTCTTCTTCAGGTCGCAGCAAAATTCACAAGACTAATAATGTCCATTGTCAGAATCAAAACGGGAGCATGAAGAGTGGAATCTTACCACGATTATGTTAATATAGGAAGGAACTTAGGTAGATTGGTACTGCACAATTATTCATTAGATAGGTTGGTAAATATCTAATAAACCATGATTAGGTAAATATAGAGGTGCTTATTGAGATAGGGTATCACAATATAATGCGACTTTTAAATATTAATTTATATTTTTATTACTCAGAATCAATAGAAACATGTGATTATGAAAAAATCCAACAAGACTGAGGGAATGGAGCATCCATCTTCCAGTAAACTTTTCGAGATAAAAAATCATTAAAAACCACAGTTTTCGTTAAAAACATGAAGTAATGGGTGGAAATTAAAGCTAAATGATTTTTCTACGTCGTCATGTTCAACAATTTACATAAACGTATGAAGAACTGTTACGACGAAAATTCGACAACAGTAAAACTAGAACGCTAAGCCTCAAAAACTGTAAACTCGCTATCTTTGATAACAACAAATTAATGACCCCAAACCAACTTTCCCAACATTATTGTTGATTTAAAGATGACGATATTTGGCTACAAGGTTTGCCATTATATAGGGTGGCGGTATTCCTCGACGTGGTGGTATTCCCCGACGTGGCGGTTTTACCCCACTCTCCCCTATTTCTGGTTTTGCTTGTAGTAAAGAATGCACAATGTATTTTTGAACACATATGGTTGTCAACAACTATTGATAAATTATTCAGGGAAAAATAAACATGGTAACGAACATTGGGACTGGAGTCCATTTGTACATCTTCACATAACTAGCTTCTGTTTATTGGTAAAAACTATCTGAAATACATGTAAGGCCATGGCATTACTATTTCAGGAAGTTCCAAAACGAATTATTCTCTAAAAAATTGTTTTCATATTTAATTTTTTCAAATTCGGGAGTCATTCTAATAAGTAGCTCCGCCTATTTTGAAAATTCGTCAAATAGTACAATGGCATAAGGAGTATAATTTAAGAACAGCCCGTTAATATTGCTTGTCAACAAATAATTATGATTATTTAGCGGCTGCAGGAACTCGTGGCACCTCAGAACCAACAAGGGGAACTGTGAGGCAGAGGAAGATAGACGACGAGACATTCCGTTTTCGCTCTCAACAGTTGGCATCGAAGAGTGGTAAGTTGACTAAGATATCTCCTTACATTGTAAATGACACTGATTAATTTGAACTGCCTGTGATAAATTATACTGGATGGATACTGGATACAATACTGCACGATAGGGATGGTGGTTACAGTGGATGCACCAGTCGTTTAATCCCTCAAGATTCATTGCTATAGTGTAAACAATTTAAACATGTCGAGAAATCTACGTTACCTGTGGTGTTTTGGACTCAACGCTGCCCTCATCCAAAAATTCCAACCTGTTTACATGTATTACTCTTCAATGAATAGCAAATTGAGTAAATCAGCGGTATCAATAAAACGAATGTAAATGCACGTGCTCAGAGGAAAAGCATTTGCTAAAGAGAAAAAGCATTTACTTTTTTTCCATATAAATAACCCTATGATTTTACTTCGTAGAAAATGCTTCGCATAAAACAAATGGTAGTCTTCAGTTGGGGCGGGAATTTAGATCTTGCATCAATTTATGCATTTCTATTTGTGCATATTCACTTTTTTGTTGTCATTTTGTCAAAAGGGAATCCAGTGTAAACAGAATGGAAATGAAATCCAGTGACAGTGATGTTCATCGTCATTGTGAAAGTCCCCTATAAGTGCGTAGTACCTGTAATGACGTTTACAGGTCATGGGCAGCTGGCATCCTCTCTAGTAAATAAGAAGTTGCCTGTACATAAAGCGAAGGGTGACCTTTTCGATTAACATATTCGTCTCCATGCAAGTGTGGTTTTTTTCTTGGTGAGGGGGGGGAGGGGTTCCCATGCATGGGTGCTCCAATATTAGTAGGAAAAGGGAATTTCCGTAGTGATTGCTCCTACACTACTGTAACAGCTCGAGGAGGCGTTCAAAATGTAATAAAAGTGTTTGTTTAACGATTATTCTTGCCATGCTGTATTGTATTGCATATAGTGGTTTGCATCAAACCAAGTTCCTCACCCATTTCTTTTTGAAACCCAGGATCCTGCTACATATCTAAGAAATATCTTCATCTTGAGTGTCAGTGATAGTGAATTCCCTCATCCTTTGTTACTTCCATTCAACAAATTAACTGCTAAACCCTTCACTAAACCACAATCAACTTGATTGAGGAGGCAAACGATTCGTGTTCCTCACCCACTTCTTTTTGAAACCCAGGATCCTGCTACATAGCTAAGAAATATCTTCATCTTCAGTGTCAGTGGTAATGTATTCCCTCATCCTTTGTTACTTCCATTCTACAAATTAACTGCTAACCCCCTCACTAAACCACAATCAACTTGAATTCACTTGACTGAGGAGGCAAACGGTTCGTGTTCAACTTGGCTGATGTGATTAGGATGCATAAAACGGAGCCATTTTGACGTTCACAACGGAATGGATATGAGATTAGACTCACTTGTGATTCCTCTCTGGAGTAGATTCACATTTTCTGAAGCATGTCTACTGTGACACACCAACTCCCTTTTTATTCATTTATTCATACCTCAGTCTCTTTTTGGAGTAAATCCTACCCTTTGCTTTTGCTTCTGTCTCGCTCCTTTTACTTCGGTAATTGTACAATCAATCGACCATCGGGATGATCAATTGAAATTATATTTAGTTAATATTGTAGAGAAAGGTTGGTTAATGGCAGCAACGTTTGTGTGCGGAAAGTTTGAACCGATTTCAAAGAAGGAATAAAAACTAAGAAACTTTTCGTGTTTTTCTGATGGTATCCCTGATCTCTGGTGCATCGCTTGGGAAGCGACCGCCATCTTGTGATTCAGTTCGAAGTAAAAGTTGCTGGTGGATGACAATGGGACGGGCAACTGCCAGGTATGGGAGGGACTGCACAAACTTTTCCCTACAATTACCTAAATATAATTTCAATCGATCACCCCAATGGTCGATTGATTGTACAGTTGTATTATGGTGATCACCGGGAATGGTTGGTTAATGGCAGCAGTCCATCCACCAGCCCACAGGGGTATGTGAAAAAGACATATTGCTTGCAACTGCCAGCTAGGGGTCACCTACTTAGTTCTTCCAGGAGGACATCATGTGTGCCCCCCCCATCCAAACTATATAGCATCCATCATAGATAAGGTAGACGGAGCTAAATTAAAAAAATCAACACCAGAACAGACCTACGTAAGTAATATAACACAAAATTTTACGTTGGATAGGCACAGATTAAAAAAAAAAAAAAAGGCCAGAACTTTGCCTGAATAGTGAAGATAGAAAAATATAGGACAGTGTGCCCACCCCTTGGAGCCAAGCATATAATGAGATCAATAAATTTAGTAAATCAATATCTACAGGACCATCTTCAGAAGTATGTAAGTGACTAAAAACACTTCCTTGGAGCCAAAGATATACGAAAACAAAAGCAATACTTTAAGTCAGCTATTAAACTTGGCACTCTGCTGGCATAATCTCACATTCCTGAAATACCTCGATTACCATTTATCTCATGTATATAACCTAAGACCCAATTATTCAGACCTATGTGAGAGATTCGATGTACTTCCTCTTTCTGTGCGCCGTCAATGGCTAGATTTATCTTTCTTATACAAAGTCTTCTCCGGTGCTATAAATTGCCCTGAACTGTTAGCCAATTTTTCTATTAGGATACCGTCTTTTCATTCTAGACAGAGCAGCCTTTTCCATGTTCCATTTGAGCGTACTGCAGCTCATTCAGCAGTGTTGAGTCACAGATCCGTTTTGTCATACAATTTAGTTGAGAGTTTGAACCCGAAAATCGACATATTTCACAGCTCTTTTGGCGAGTTCAAATCTTTATGCTGCTCTACTTTGTTGGACCAATGGCTCAAATGTTTGTAGCCCAATATATTTATTTTAAAAAACATTTATCTTTTTTCTATTTTTATTATTATTGTTAAAACTTTGTTATTGTACAATTATCTGACGTGTGCCATATTGTTGGTGAAGCTCCGGATTAGTCCGGTTGTGTGGTAAATCGTCCTCGGTTCAAACTTTCTGCACCCAAGCAAAAATAAAGTGAAAAAATTACTAAACCCTGATTAAAAAACACTGTAAACTTCACTTGAAAAGAGATCACGATGCAAACTTTCCCCATGAAACAAACGAATGACAAGATGGCGGTCCCTTCCCAAGCCATGCGCCAGAGATCAGGGGTACCACCAGAAAAACACGATAAGTTTCTTAGTTTTTATTCTTTCTTTGAAATCGGTTCAAACTTTCCACACCCAAGCGCTGCTGCCAATAACCAACCTCCCCCGGAGATTACCGTAATATAATCTTATTCATATCAAGCAAAGAAATTGCTTCTAATGCGTACGCTTCTATTGTATTCATATGGGTAAATGTTGAAAAATTGGTTCATTTTCTCATACCATATTTATTTCTAGCTTGTGTTCTCCCTGATGCATCAACTGTTGATAATAATTGTTGTTGATAATGATTAATTTCCCAGGTACAAAAGGTAATATGGTGACTCTTCAGTCAAATGTCTTCAAGCTGAAGAAACTGGAGGGTGTTACGTTATTGCAGTACAGGGTCGACTTTGAACCTGACATCGATGTAACCCGCCAACGTAAGGGCATACTCCACCGCTACAAGGATAATTTTGGTAGAGCTTATATCTTTGATGGGACCGTCCTTTACACAATGCAACGACTCCCTGAGGTAAACATACAGTTTCCCCGCTCCCCTTTATCTTTATAAGATGTACAAATTTAAATACCGTTAACTTGGATGGAAATGTACCTACAGTTTTGAGGTTTTTAATTATTTCAATATTGCTGATCAGCATTATTACTGGATTTTATTTGAGTACATTCATTTTATTTTTTCTTCTAAAACTACAAAATATTTCCCGTCCGTCCTCTGGGGGAGAAAAATACGAGTATTTTAAGCCCTTTAAGTGGATCGGAATTTGATAAACTTCATTCTATTATTTCCACCCCAGCTGTCCGCCTCCACCCCAGTTTACGGTGAATATTTTCAAAATTAAAGCCTATGATATTTACCAAATAAGTTACTTGAAATTTTGAAAAATGGTGTATGGGAGGGGATGTACAAAATCAACCTAGTTCTTCACATCAATGTTGAGCATTGCGTTCTAATTTAAATTTATTTGGGCAATGTTCAGTTTAAATTTCAATAGGTAGAAATACTTTTGAAAAATGTTAGCTCATAAATCAGAATGTGTTTACCTAATTCAATTTGAGAATATTAATCCATTTTAGATAAGATAAACATTATAAACAAATAGAAGGTTGAGGTAGAAAACAAAGGAAAATTTTTTATGATTTCCGATTTTATTTTTCCTTGAAAATGCGTTGAAATTTAAGCGCATAAATAGCTCCGAATCGAGAATACATGCCATCCCCAATTTTAGAGAGAACATTTTAAATCAAGACTTCTAAAATGCCGGAAATAAATTAGTAAAAACATGTAAAGGAATGTGCGGGGATGTACCAATTAATGTTCTTGGGTCTACTTGACAACGTTCAGTTTAATTTTAAAAAGGTTGAAAGACTTGAAAATTTTTCAGAATATGTTTATCTACTTCAATTTGAGAAATAATAGTTAATCTATTTTGGATAGGTTACATCAAAATGAGATTGAAAACAGATAAGAGAGGGTGGGGTAGTAAACTAAGGAAAATTTTCATGATTTCAGATTTTATTATTATTTTTTTCTTGAAAATATGTTAAAATGAAGGGTTTACTCAACAAATACCTATCGCAGTTTTAACTTGGTGTGGAAACTGAGATGAAGTTCTATGAACTGAAAATAATAAGAAATATTATGAAGCTTGGTTGTTTGCAAAATGGTGGCTTATCAGAACAAGAATGTTTTTTGTAGTGATAATTCCCCTGATTCAAACGCGTGAAGCATACCCTTATGTCCTGATGTGCGAATACCTGATACAGTGGTTCCACGTTTCCAATACGAGCGTGCTTTGTGACTCACACCTCCTTATCTCCAAAGCATTCTCTCACACCTCCTAATCTCCAAAGCATTCTCCATCTGTAGTGAACACCTCAGAGGCTTCCACTTTCCAATACGAGTGTGTATTGCATTCTATATCTGTAGAGAACACCTAAGAGGCTCTGTGTCCTTGCTTCACCCGGATCGGTAAGCGGAACTGGGTCGTTTATTTGGGTCTGTTCTAAGAGCGGAACTGGAGCAGGTAGAAACAGTTATAACAAAGATCGTGATCAGCACATCTCTAGGTTGCTTGTGAGGTTGGCTAGACAGAGTCATGGATCATAAACTTTGCATATCCAGCCAAGTGTGATGATGACTTCATCAAAACTTTGGAATGTAATAAAAATAAACAACACATATCAACAAAATGGGTACTGTCGTGCCCGACTTATAATGTATACAATTTTTACCAATAAACCATTAAACTCCAGCAAATTTCAGAACAGAGCATGTGATTGCTTTTGAGGTCACACCATCTTGGGAGGGAATTGCCTCCCTCACAGACTCGATTATTGTTTGGCTGTACCCAAATTTGTAATTCCCGCCTAGAAGGAAAGTGGACTTCCCAAGGAACTTAGTTCCCTGAACCACCGAGTTAACGCTAGTGTAGCTTCGAATCAATCGTCACCCCCTTTATACTTCTGAACGGAGCAATGAAAGATTATTTTTCCCAATATTAATCCCGAATATCCCTGATCGATAAAGTGGTCTGAACTCCCGCAATATTGTGAAAGGTGATACCGTTAATAGCAATTACGCTGAGTAATTACATATCATGAAACCACTGCATTGCAAGCAGCGCCCTCGCTGACGTCCCGCGGACAAAGGGGGAAAGTGTATTTCATTCTGTCAAATGTTTTTCTCCGAGTTACCCGTGCTCCCGTTTTAACCTTGTTATTTTCTTACAATAAAAGAACTGTGATCAGGATCCCGTTAAAACTGTGATCTAAGTTTACCCGTGAATATTCAGCTATAAAAGAGCCACCTACATTGGTAATACATATTCCTACTCGATCTTCTATCTTTACATTGATAAGCTACCAAATCCTTACCTTGCCACTGTACTTTGACGGGGCTTGTGCTCTGGACTTGGAGATTTCCTTCTTATCCTTTGACCGCCAGAGCAAACACCAGACCAGAACATCCTAAACAAAATTTCTTCTCATCTGACGGGGGGAAAGCACCGGGATGAATCCCTGGTTTTTTACTTCTTGATGTTCCGCATGCCAGGGTAAGGCTCAGTGTCACTTCATTCCATCATCATAAGTACTAGGAGTTACAGTAGACAAGGTTCAAGACAGGTGCAGTCTCATAAATTCACTCACCTAGACTCACTTAGCTTCATTAAAATCAAGCCACAACATTTATCATCTCATCTCAATCAAAATCTTTCAATAAAAAAATATTTAAAAATGGTGGTAACACTAATTCTTATGCAATGATTTCCATAGTTTATTTAGTAAATTTTTATGAATGATTCATGCTCACTTTAATGTACCCAATTGTAAAGTATGACTCATCTGGACATCTAGTTTTCTCTCACTTGAGAATCATCTATGGATTTGTTACATGAGTTTGCTGTACTAATAAAATGGAACCATGTGAGAACTTGGTAATAACGCTTTTAAAGCAATCCGTTAAATCCTTAAATCTGTTCAATTTATGATCCAAATCTAACACTTAATCGTATTTACGCCCTCTTAAATTACATGATTTACAATGTTTTCTTGACTTACTTCATTTTTGTTTAAATAAACTTCTGTTTCATTTTAGGGCTTTGAATTGACCCACAAAGATGAACGGAATGACTCCATCATCCGAATCAAAATCAAGTTGACCACAGACCTACAAATGGGCGACCACAATTATCTCCAGTTTCTTAATCTCATTCTGAGGAACTGCTTAGGAAAGATGGACTATGAGTTGGTAGCTCGTGACTATTATAACGAAAAGGCCAAGGTTAGTGGAATGCTCCTCAGTTGGTATCAATAAAATATATTGCACATCGAGTGTTACTTTATATTGTGAGCCATATTCAGAAACCGTATCAAGCGTGTCATTTACCCATGTTATGCTTAAAAATGCCGTTCTGAGACTCCTGTATTTGAGTAAATTCGTGGTGGTGACCCAAACTTGTAGTAAAGGAACGTATGCAATAAGTGTCACTTTATGGTAAGTGCAATCTCTCTCCGTCTAAGTAATAAAACTTTTACAGAAAAATTTACGTGTCCAGGCTCTTTTTATAAGATATTTTGCATAACATTTTTCCCTCTGTAGCTGCCAATAACGTTGACATATAGATTACAAAATCAGCATTTGGTCCGACCACCACGAAATTGCATCAATACAAATTGTTTACAAAGGTTCGTTACGCTAAGGGGGCTGCAAAGCTCATTTCTCACTCAACCTACAGAGCTGACATTTGAAATGGAGGGAGCTTCTTTGGGACACCTCGGGAACAAATACGAGTACTGATCTGGCATGTTGATAAGCTGATGAGCTTTCTTTCCTTTTCGACCTACCAGTAATTCTTCATTAGAGAGTTCTTATGTTGTACAGCGCAACGATTCGGGCGATGACTCGGGATGGCGATTGGGTGAGCAAACGAATGCTAACCTCCTGAGTCTTTGGTTGCCCAGTGGTGGGTCATTGTCGACTCGCGCTACGACCCAATTAGAGTGACGCTAAAGTGAGAATTGGTTTCCGTTCACTTTCTGCTGTATTTTCATACCACGTTTATCCACCATTTTGTCATGTTTTTTCCTGGAGTTTAATTCATTTTCATTCCAATTTCGTACAACTTAGGGCAGGTTTATCAATTATCTTCATTAACTGCAGGATAGCTATGCTCCAGATAAAGAATGTGAGTCGTTTATCAATGCCAAATTACTTAGCGGATAAAATTATTCCTCAGATAAATTTTGTCTGGCAGATAGTACCGTTAGCACCCTCATTGGTGTCTGTAGGCGTCAAAATAAGAGCGATTTACACATGGAGCTGCTACCACAGAGTAGAGTAGGAGCAATATTTTCTTCATGGATCGACTAATAAAAAAACCGGGTCTGACGTTATTTCCACAACAGTGTCCATCATGCTATCAAGCTCGGCAAATAAGAAACCACCACATTTTTGCCATTTGCTTCATTTCTAGAGAAAGAAATACAACCCGATTTGCGATATTGCAACCTGAATTATTATGAATGAATTATTGTGATCAGTAAGTTGTGGACTTGATTTCATCTTCGATCTGTGTTAGAGTGAAAAGAAAGTATCTTCTCCAACCGAAACCTCAATAAAAATACGCACTCGTCCCATATTAGTAGGTGATCTACTTACTAGGTATATACGATCTTCTTTTCCATTCAACGAATTATGCTACGATAAAATCTTTGCCGTTGCTGCTATTTGAAGACAAATCCCCAAATATCCATTCCATTGGAAGGTACAAAAATAAAGACAATCAAAATTGAGATGCCAATAAGATTTTTGTAAACAAACTTGTTTGAGGTTAGAAAGCTCTGGATATCTCATTAACCTCCAGTTATAATTGTTATCCAGCCGTCTAGGGACCAGATAAATTAAAACGCCAGATAGGTTTAACTAGGGATGGATAAACACACTGTATTGTGTTATCTGGAGGATAATGCTATCTCTCAGATAAATCCCCCTTATCCATTGGATAAATGTGATTGATAGACCGGAGATTGATAGTAGCTATTTAAATTTCATATCTGTTTTTTTATTTTCCTTTCGATCCTTTTGTTATGGACGAAGTTCGGGCGTTTGAGGAGCTTTGCCTGTATGGTGTAATTAGTGCACGGGAAACGACGATCCTTGTGTATTTTCGGACAATTTGCAGATATTTCACTTCTACGCCGGGTTTTTTCACTTTTATCTGGTAACAATCTACCTCAAAATTCACTTCAAAAATCAACTTTTACTGCATAACACTACTAATCACTTTCAAAAACTTGAATAAGTACTAACAACAAACTCGCCAAGTGGCTGTACTGTTTTGATGTGAAATGAGGTTATCCTCAACCAAGGTGATTCAGCTGAGTCGGGAAACGAATCGGAAGCCTCGTTTCCCTTGACGACCCGCAAGGCAGTACGACTCGGCGTCCCGAATCGGCGTTTGGTCGCCCGACTTGGACGCGCGTGCGCACTTCCATTTATCCACTCGTACTGACGACTCTGGCTCCCATTCGGGCAACGAATAGACGATCGAGTACGACATAAGAACTCTCTAATGTTTCTAAAATTTCCGACATCTACTAAAAAGCGTGAAATCGTGGGGTTCTGGAGCTGAAAAAAAGGTGAACCCTTTTGGGAGGCGCAAAGCGCCATGTTTTGGTGATATACTAAATACAGGGTTTAATAATTTTAGTCCAATTATCTCCGTAAAAGGCTAGGTATCTAATACAGAAATATAAAGACCTTAGTTTAATAGTTTGCATGCAGCCTTTATTATTCTGATGGTGCTAAAGGCAAACTGCTCGCCTGGCCTTAATGTATTCAATGGTGCATAGATGGACCTGTTCCTGAAAAATTTCGTATTCATTAGAAACTACGTTCTCCTCTTATTACATCGTAGAAATGTGGGATTACTGTAACAGCTCCCATAAAAGTCTCTGAATGGCTAGTGTTTCAAAAATTCGACATTCGATTGTAAATGTTTTTTAATCTGGTTAAAAGTGGAAAGACTTGTTTGAAATTAGATCGATGGTAACATTTGTAGATCTCTTCAACTCCGTTATAACCGAGTTTTACACTTAAAATCGCAAATGTTTAGTTTGTTTGTTACGATTAAATGTATGTGTGTTATGGGGTAAAACTAGTTATAACACACACAAACCAACTGATCACACACAAAACAAGTGATCACACAAAAAACAACTGATACCACCTTCTCCGAACCTCCACTAGAGCGAACTGGCGTCGTTTCTAAAGAGTTGAAAAGAGTGTACAACTCTACACACAAAACTGTGTTTCATCTCTCATTCCCACGCCAAGAATATGACGAGTATTAGGTATGTCGAGTGTCTCCTATTAGGGTGGGGGGGTGGGCACACACACAAAACAACTGATCACACACAAAACAACTGATCGAACACAAAACAACTGATACCACCTTCTCCGAACCTCCACTAGAGCGAACTGGCGTCGTTTCAAAAGAGTTGAAAAGTAACTCGATTATAACGTAGTTGAGAGATCTGCAAGAGTTTCCATTCGATCCAGCGAGAAAAAATTCATAGACACCGACCCCATTCTCGTAGGTTCATGGAGGGCCATCTTTCGAGAAAACCAACAATTTCATTGAAAAACCCACATTTTTTAACATTAAAACATTATTTTCTCCCCTATATAACAAAATTATAGTAAAATTGATAATACCGTTGGAAAGCATATTAGATGAAGCAGTTTTCATGAGATTTGCCAGTTTCCAGGATTCTTTTTAAAAGAGTAGTAAAGTTTTGAAGATTTTCAAAAATGTTATTTTTTCAAAATCATCAATGTTTGAGCTGATGTGTGAGGGTCTTCGGATGGTATTTTTTAAGAACCGAAGTACACTATTCTTATAGGAAATTTAATGCTGATACCGAAAATGAGGTTGAAAGTTAAAATTAAATGAGGCGGAGTGGAGAAATCCGAGTTTAAAATGAAAAAACACGGTATTCCTGAAAAAACCTTTAAAAAATCAAATCTCGAGTACGGATTGAGATAAAAATATGCGGTTGGTGGCATTTTACTCCATTTTTGATGTACTTTCACCCAAATTTTTTTTTGCATCTGCGAGGGAATCACCCTGTATAAAGACCTTAGTTTAATAGTTTGCATGCAGCCTTTATTATTCTGATGGTGCTAAAGGCAAACTGCTCGCCTGGCCTTAATGTATTCAATGGTGCATAGATGGACCTGTTCCTGAAAAATTTCGTATTCATTAGAAACTACGTTCTCCTCTTATTACATCGTAGAAATGTGGGATTACTGTAACAGCTCCCATAAAAGTCTCTGAATGGCTAGTGTTTCAAAAATTCGACATTCGATTGTAAATGTTTTTTAATCTGGTTAAAAGTGGAAAGACTTGTTTGAAATTAACGTGTTCAATGCAGACGATATCATAAGATATCGGACGACTCCTCATTCGTGAATGTTTTCGTTTGACATCCTCAATAGAAAGTTTTGGTTTCTTTTTGAACTTTCGTAAGCCAGTAGAAGGGGGTTGGAGGGCCGTGAGCAGGATTTGTTTAACCTTCAGCAACCTACCTCACCACCAGAGTTCTTCGTTTTTGGCTGAGGGGTGTTATTTGTTATAAAATAGCATTGCTTCTCTGCTGGACGTGTTAAAATTTATTCAGGAGTCTACATGAAATATCACTAGCGTAGGTCAAATTCATCACTATGCCTGCAAACTATGTCACTATACAGAAGCCGTAAAATTAAATGATTCTAGAGACTGTTGTCATGGTTTCCGATGGAATTTATCTCTTGGCATTTTTCTTCTTTTGTTGTGCCGCCCGAAACATCGTTAGTGATATCAACAGTTCAATAGTAATTTAAATTTATAATCGATAGCTCAAAACTTTGCGAAGAAATTCTAAATCTTCATACAAATCTATCTCTGCGTAGAATCTAATGTACATTGGTAGGCATTTAATTGAAATGAAAAATAGTTTGATGCACCTTCACACGTTGTACGAATCGAGAAGGACATCAAACTGAATACAACATGCTACCTACCTCAGATTTTTTTTTTTTTTTTTTTTTTTAAATATGTTCTACTTACCTGAAGTTTTTGCTGGACGCAGATATCCTCCATTCAATACAAATGGAGGATATCTGTGATAATATTGAATACAAATATTATCTCTGCTTCGTTTTGTAACATAGATGACTTTTCAAAATCATTTCTCGAAGACCTTTGTACAGTGAAAATAGTACAGTACCTCCACTAGCTGAAGACCGCAGCTAGTACCAGTTGCCTACCTCCACCGCGAGCACTGTGATAGATGTGCACGTGGCCTTTTATACATAGTCGCAATTCGCGCACAATCCTGTAAAGCAGCATATTCCCTATCATTAGGCATGCTGACTATACGTACAAAAAGTAACCACTTAGGCTGTTCAGAGGCTCAAATTACATGTGAAAAGAAAGCGTGTATGGCATTTTACCTCAAATGATGATATTCTCATAAACCCCCTCTGTTTTTATGTTGGTTATTATTATTATTCATATCCTTCCGTATATGTGAATATATGAATATAAATTAATATTTTTCATTACTCTGCTCAGATTAATCTGCCAGACTGCAAATTGGAGATATGGCCTGGCTTTCTGACTTCTCTTCGTCAATGTGACGATGGAATAATGATGGTGACAGACCTGTCGTTTAAAGTTATGCGCCATGAGACGGCTTATGCGCTTTTAATGAACTGCAGACAGCGATCTCAAGACAATTGGAAGGTATTTTATCCTTTACTTCTCAGCGTATTGTATTCAAAGTATCCCTCTATTATTTCTCCAAACCTCTCTGGGATTTTATTAATTAACACGTTGGCTGCTAAGGCGAAAAAATGTGTCCTCCTGGAAGTGCTGTACGGGATATGATCACCCCGTACTGATATTTCCAGTGGTACGTTGCGGGACAAACTCTGTTTTAAAAAAATATATATATATATATATATATATATATATATATATATATATATAAATCTTTTCTTTCTCTAACTACTTTTCTGTGATCAAGAATACAATTCGAAATATCAGATTTACTTACTTTTCATCTTTTATTTGTGAAATTTCTATTCTAAATTTATAATCTATATATTTATATATATATATATATATATATATATATATATATATATATATATATATATTTGTATATAAGATTTTAAGATAAAAGATTTTAAGATAAGATTTTATTATAAGAGAGTTTTATATAAAAGATTTGTTTTACTGGTACCAGAGTTTCAAGAGTTTAAATTTGATATTGATGACATATTCAGGAAATGTGCTGGTTAGGCTGTAGACAGTCCCCTGTCAATTTCATTCTTCCAAAATCAATACATCACTCCCCGCGCATGCGTAAACATAAAATCCATCAAGCGTTCTTTTCTCATGGGCCATTCTTCAGATCTCGCTCAAATTTGATGGGTTTTTGGAAAATGATTGATGTGATCACCTCGTAAGACGTTCATCACGATTTTGTCTTTAGTAGCTGCGGGGCATGCGCGAACCTCAAATGCTGCATCAAGCATGACTTCTACAGTTTTCATCTGATTTTGATCAAATATTGAATGGTTTATCTTAAGGAATCAATCAATTTCATTCATCTATAGTTACAAAAATGTAAGGAATACTAGTATAGGTGTTTTCGTGTTTTTACCTCATTTTCAATCTTTTTTGGGTTATCCCCAATTTTCGCTACTTGCGGTGTCCTTGCCACCCGGTTCCGCAGATAATCGGGGTCTACTGTACTAGGATGGGTGACCCGACTAATTACTAGGAAAATAGTACTTAAAAACTTATGGATGGCCCGTGTAGAGTCATCAAGTATACTATAACCCTAAATTTCATTGGAAACACTTCTATTTTTGCACTTAATGTATTTTTCATCACTATTAAGTACATTAAAATTAAACATTTACATTTTTTCGTTTTTGGAGCCATTGTAATACCCTCACTCTACGGAAATTCGCAGAAAGAATCATGCAGTACCTGATATTTTTTGAAATAAAAGCAGTTAAAATTTAAGGGTACTGACACCAACCGCACTCTTGTACGACAAATACTTCTATTTCTATGATTTTTCAAGGTTTTGGCAACAAACTACGTTATTTGCACTCCTCCCACCTTTTGCCAAAACTTTGACGAAGCGGGAAAATAAAACCTTTCATTGTAGAAAAGTGCGAATGGTGTAAAAATTTTCAGGACGAAATCGTCTCATTTAAAAATAGTAAACGTATCATCACTAGACTGAAGGGTACTCCTCATTGTACAACGTTTGAATTTATAGCGAAGAAGTATTTCCCAATCTATTCTGCAATAAAATCCAAGATTAATTTTATCATTTTTTCTGGTGTTAGCTATTGTCATTTCGAACAGATTTCTATAATGACTTTGTTGAGCGCTTTTGCCGTTCATCAGCCTCAAATGGAAATAATTTTTATTTTTGCAGGAGATATTTGAAAACGCTATCATTGGAAGTGTCGTCATCACCAGATACAATAACAGGACGTACCGGGTGGATGATGTTGATTGGGCCATCAACGCCACTACCACTTTTGACATGAAGGGGAGAAAAATCTCCTATAAAGACTACTTCAGGGAAGTAAGTGGCAACTAAAGTGTTTCATTCATATACCAGGTGTGTGTCAGTTCCTGTCATTTCGAGGGAACCCGTCATTTCACGCGCGTCTACCCTTCGCTCAGCATTGGGTTGAACGGGCTTCATTCTTGAGTTGTTGAGGTGCTGTGATTGGTGATAAACCTGGCTTGTTTGATTGGGAAGGATGTTGCCCGATAGTGGCACATAATTGTTATCATTAAGGGTCAAGGAGCTGTCACCCCTCTCTCCTGTTAATTTTTGTGTGGATTTTGGCCCTGGCGCTCAGCCATGATACCAAAATTTGACGTGGCATGGTAGCAGAGTGGGTAGAGGATTATGCAATAGTTTTGTTCCTAGTAATCCAATCCACTATTTTCGGAGGCCAAATGTTCTAGAAGGAACATAATGTCCCAGTAGGAACACTAATTATCCCCTTTACATATCAATACTTCCATTGGTCAATTAGGGCTTTTTAGTTATCAAAATTTGCCTCATACTACTTTAAATTATTTAGCTAATTGAATAATACTAGATTATATTTCTATGGGTTATGTTCCAAATTCCATTTTCCAGGGCAAAGTTCCCATAGAGGGCATCTTCTTATTCATTGTGTTGTATTTTTCATTTATTTCTTGTATTTTAAGTACCCAAAGTTTAATAAATTATCCTTCCCGTTTGTTCCAATCTTCTATTGGGGATTAGTAGCCCACTGAATGTTTCAGATGACATTTCTTGAACAAGATTCATTGACAATCCATCCTGTTTTAATTTTTTTATTTCCCAATCGCCAATGGATCTATTTATCGAGAAGCGAGGAAGATCGAGGTTCTCCACTAGTAGAACTCAGTCAGTAGTACCTTTACAATGGAAGCTAATTGGCTTTTAGCCCAGTCAAATTAGACCAAAAAGAGGCAAATAGGAGAAAAAATTCATAGTAAAGAAATTTCTTCACCGGGCTCTTCCTTCACACGTAGTAAATCATATCTCAAAAGTCCCCTAGTATGGGGGGTGAGCTCGAGGAGGGGGGGGTTGTTTTTTCTCCTTTTTTTACTTTTTTTCGGTTTTTTGCCTATAACTCGAAAAGTAAGCGTTCTAGCGAGTTTACTATTACCAGAATTAATGTGCATAAAATGCAATTTGCACTCCTGACTTCATTCTCTACGATTAGGCGTTCCGCCGCTAGAGTTGAAAAGTAGGAGCAAAAAGGCCTTTATGCGCTTTTTACGCATAAATCATCGTATGAAGCCTCTTCTAGGTGACTTCTAATACATAATGACTTGTTTTCAGAACGTCAGTGATGCTCGGACAGTGACTCGAGCACGTTTTTAGCGAATTTTTGAAAAAATTATTAAGATATTGCTTTCGCCTCAAAATTTGTAGAATGAGGTTTTTTGAAAAAATTTATGCAGAAATCCGTTTCAGGCTATTCTGTATCATATTCTGAAGTTTAACTCATTTTTTAATGTATGTATGTATTATGTATATATGTATGTATGCATGTGTCATTCCAGACGATAACTGTCCGTAGAATTGTGCTAGAAACTTCAAACAAATTTTAAAATGTTAAGGACACAAAACACACCGAGAGTACCAAGAAAAAAGCAGTGGCGTTCTCCCATGCGGTCAGTCCTGTTTGTCCTCGTTCATTCATTTCTCCAATCATGCATGGCATTGCGTTCTCAGGGGTTAGAAGTTAGGCTGATGCGGATGCTGACTCAACTATTCTACAGTGTGCCTTGGAAAAGGCACAATCTGGTCATCCAACAGCTATCATTGGCGAAGACGTAGATCTCCTGGTTCTGCTCATAGCTTTGGCTCCCAAGGAACAGGATATAAAATTATTCAAACCTGGGAAAGGGAATGAGGAAGGCAGAACATACTCCACAACAGAGCTACAATTTGCTGGTAGCATTTTAGTAGTACATGCATTTGGAGGCTGTGACACAACCTCCACAATTTTTTTTTTAATTTCCCAATCGCCAATGGAAACAATCTATTTATCGAGAAGCGAGGAAGATCGAGGAAGTAGGAACTCAGTGGAAGCAACGAAGTAGTACCTTTACAATGGAAGCTAATTGGCTTTGTGGTTTCCCAGTTGACATTTCCCGAATCGGAACCCATACTACTGTCCGTCCACATTTGACATACTTATTCTTGAAGTAAGTATGTTTTTAAGGGGGGATGTCTGACAGTTTATGTCCTTTCCGAGAGAGTGCACGTCTACCATTTGCTCATCATTGCGTTGAATAGGCTCTGTTCTCGAGCTGTTGAGATACTGAGATTATGGATAAACCTTGGTCGTTTGGTTGGGAAGGATATTCCCTGATAGCGACACATACTTGCTGTGATTAAGGGTTCAAGGGGCTGTCACACCTCTCCTCTATTAAATTATTCATCGCAAGGGGAACCAGCCCAGGTACCCTAGTTGCTCGTTTCACTCCTACCCTGGGTATTTTATTGCTAAGGTGTTTCATTCGTGTCCTGGAAGTTTCATTGCCTACGAATTTTCATTCATATACTGAGGGTTTCGTTGCTAATGGAGTTAAATTCATATACTGGGTGTCTAATAGCTCACAGTGTTTCATTAGTGTACTGGGTGTTTCCTTGCTAACTTTGTTTCATTCATATACTGGGTGTTCATTGCTAACAGTCTTCATTCATACTACTGGGTGTTTCCATGTTAACAGTGTTCCATTCATATACTGGGTGTTTTGTTGCTACTGAAGTTTCAGTGCTAAAGGTATTTCATTCATGCAATGGGTGTTCTATCATATACTGGGGTTTTCATTGCTAACAGAGTTTCATTCATATGCTGGGTGTTTTATGGCTAACGGTGTTTCATTGCTATTGGAGTTTCATTAATATACTGGGTGTTTCATTCTCATACTGGGTGATTCATTGCTAAAGAGTTTCATTCAAATACTGGGTGTTTATTGCTAACGGTTTTTCATTCATATACTGGGTGTTTCACAGCTGATAGTGTTTCTTCCACATAATTGGTGTTTCATCGCTAACGATTTTTCATCCATATACTAGGCGTATCATTGCTAAGGGTGTTTCATTCGTGCACTCTCCGCATTGCTTATTGTGTTCTATTCCTATACCGGAAGTTTCATTGCTAATGGCGTTGTTTTTAGCAGTTTTCTAGTAAAACCTTGTGTTGGGTATGATATTCCTTTAGATAAGTCAATGATTAATGGCAAAGCGTAATTACGTAACGTATGTTAATGATTAACAAATGACAAACTAATATAGGAACCTGCTTTTCTGTGTCTGTAAAGGGGCAATATCTGGCACCAGGAAACTTCATACTTTAACGCATGTGGGGATCTTGCGTGATGTGTGGTGTTTGGCCTACCTACTGAAATTAATTCACGAATATGTACAATTTATCAGTAGTAAATGATATCTAAAGAATAATAGAAACTAGAAACGAAAATTAGTCATGACGTTTGAAGGTTAGCCTTTGAGTAATAATAATGGGAGTGAACATATGATGCGATCTAAGGATACCGTAACAAGCTTGTAACTACATTGGAGTATCTACAGATTGAGCTACGATCAAAAGCTAGCACGCTCAATCCTACCTAGTGAGCCTTCCTTTCCACTTCTTCCATGTAACACTCTTGTGAAAAAGTTTTCAACTGTAGGATTCGTTACAGAATGTCTCAAAACGGATTTCATTCAAAAACATTTTTGATAATTTTGACTTTGAAATTTTTGGATCCATTGAAATATGAAGCTATTAGCATCATAACCAATAACTTCATTATCTACAAAAATTTCAATTAAAAAGTCCGAATAAAAAATAAATCCAATAAATTTGATTTTGTTTTCAATTGCTGATGGTACCTATTCCATTCTTATACTGGGTGTTTCATTGCTAACGGAGTATCATTCATATACTGGGTGTTTAATTGCTAACGGAGTTTTATTAATATACTAGGCGCTTCATTGCTAACCGTGCTTCATTGCTAACGGTCTTTTAATCATATACATGCTAGGTGTTTCAGTGCCAACGATTTTTCATTCATATACTGAGAGTTTCATTGCTAAGGGTGACCGTTCGTGTACTGGGTGTTTCAATGCTAACATAGTAGTTGCATTCATATTCTGGATGTTTCATTACTTACAGTGTTTTATTCGTATACTGGGTGTTTCATTGCTAATGGAGTTTCATTCGTATACTGGATCTTTATGTGTTAACGGTGTTTCATTCATATATTGTATGTTCCATTGCTAACGAATTTGTCTAGCGTTTTATAAATTTAAGACTCTCTTCTCCCCTCTTACTTGATTGAAAAATCAATTCCCCACCAGTGGGGAACAGGAGAATACCAGATGGGTATTCTCAAGCAAGAGAAGAGAAGAGAGAAATATGACAGATTTTAAAAATGGGACACATTGGGAATTGTACCTATGAATAGTCTTACTTGGTCCACCATGACTCAATTGTTGGATACATTTTCAGAAGTACAATCTAAAAGTGGAAGCTCCCGATCAGCCCATTCTCGTTTCTAAACCCAAGGAGAAGGACATCAGAGGAGGCCGAGGTGACAAAAACATTCATCTGTTACCAGAGTTCACATGCCTCACTGGAATAGACGACAGTATGAGGTAAACATTCAGTAGATAGTGGTGGAATACTAAACTTAACAGCAAAAAAACCGGCGCACCCTATATTTTGTTATTTTTTCACCTTAGCTTCATAAGGCACCCTTTCAGCACTCTTAATGTTTTCCGATGAGTCCAGGTTCTCACTATTCGCTTCAGATCGTCGTGTTAGAGGGTGGAGGGGACGAGGGCAGCGTTTCGCTCAGTGCAATATTTCTGAAAGGGTGCCTTACGCGGGAGGTTCTGAAATGGTTTGGGGTGGAATCACTTCAGAGGCGAATACGGAACTCCATGTGTACCCCCGAGGGAGTCTAACCACACTGAGGTACATTTCTGACATCCTGGAAGATTATGTAGTGCCATTCGCCCCTTACACCGGCGGTAATTTTATTTTTATGGACGATAACGCGCGGTAACACGTAGCAAACGTGGTTACTGACTACCTCGAAGAGGTTGGCATGTGCACCCTACAATGGCCAGCTCGCAGCCCCGACCTCAATCCCATAGAACATCTATGGAACGAGCTAGAGAGGTGCATCCGAAGGCGACCGAACCCTCCTGTAAACCTCCAAGACCTCAGGACAGCCGTGGTCGCAGAATGGGACCTCATCAGACTAGAAACGGTTTCAAATTTGATCAACAGCATGCCGAGAAAAATGCAGGCTGTGGTACAAGCAAGGGATGTTACCACCCAATATTAAAAAAATTTATTTAAAAAAAAAAAATTCATTTTTCAATTTTTTTTTCACACGAGAACTGCAGAAGAATGTTTTGTTACTTTTGTCCAAACATCGAAGTTTTGTTTGCCACTCTGTTTCTTGCTGTTCTCTCGTAAGATACCGACTTTACTTGGCACATGCAAAAAAAAAAAAAAAAAAATAAAATAAAATAAATAAAAGTAATAATAAAAAAAAAAAATAAAATAAAATAAAAATAACCAATTAAAGCTAAGGTGAAAAAATAACAAAATATTAGGTGCGCCGGTTTTTTTGCTGCTAAGTGTATGTGCATTTTTTGATAGACAGCTCTTTCTAATAATAGTATTTGTCCATTTAACCTCTGAGGCGAAAGTGTCTATACAAAATTCCTGAACAATACAACACAGCAATATAGTTTCATAGGTAATAAGACCTTATTACAAGATGCAATACAAGATGAGGTGATGTCATAGGTAATAAGAGACTAAACAATTTCTTAGTTGACCAAATATAATTGATAAATTGATGAGAAAATTGAAGAATTGAATAAATACGAGACGGCAACAGTAAATATAGTAGACTTATCTCTCAACCGGCCCTGCAATAACCAGCCTTCGGATTATTTTTCTTCATTTTTCCCATGACAGTCTTCACATCTTCACTCTCCATGGCCTTCCCGGAGTGTAAAGGGAGAAAACAACATCTCTCTTTCTTTGTTTTGCCGATCTTGGTGCTGCATGGCCTTCCTGGAAGGTAACAAGAAGGAAAAGAACATTTCTCACTCCTTTTTTTTTCATGAATCACTTGGAAGTGATTCAAAAACAAGAACTAAAATCATTCACTGTTCCGTAAGCTTTCTATGAACTACTTTTGTCCCACATTAGGTAGGTGGTGTACATGGGCGAGCAAACATTTCTGGAACATCATGTGGGGGAGGGGGGGGGGGGGGTCCCGATCGTAGTCGGGTCTGGTTTTTGCTATTCTTGGTCAGTAAATTTTATCATATTTTACTATGTAAACAAATAATGGTTTGCCAACTATGCAACTATGCTATACACCTATATATGTATGTTTAATATATATGTAGTTGATTTTTCTTACGGTAAATTCCTGCACTGCATATTAACTTGCCAAGACGCCGATCTGCCAGGCTGTGGTCCAGATGTGGCCAGATAAGGGAGAGTCTATTTCCCCCGAGTTCATGATTATAGAATCAAACTAAACCTACCGACTCGGCGCTTTGCGCCTCGGCGGGGGGCTCCGCCCCCCTGCACCCCCCGGTTTATTTCTTTTGTAAATAATTGTTAGACATTTAATTTGGTCTAAAACCCTATAAATATTATATAAATAAATATGTAACTTAGCCCAATGTTGGTAGTATAGCAAGTGCTAGAACCTATAAATTGTTGTTTTCCCCGAGTTCATGATCTTCCTATACATTTCACAATGCCTTGCGGTTTTCAGAACAACTTATAGAATTAATTCTCAGTTGATAATTATTGAATCAATTAGAATCACAAGAAAATCTTGTCTATCCGAAGTTTTTCCTCCATATTGCTGTACCAAAATTCACGGATTTTGATACTAAAATGACATAAAATTTCATATTTGAAATCTCACTCAGCAATAATTATTGACGTTCTCGCCAATAGGTTCCCTTAACAATTTCCCGCATGGGAACAGTTCGTCGATGGTAAACGTATAGACCGTAGGGCCTCTTAACGCGTCCCCCGGTTGAGGCCGGGGAAACACCACCTTGAAGGAGACAATTAACCCCAACAAGGCTCTACTTTCTAGCCGCCGCCCCCCTAGATAGGGGAGAACTACAAGGGCGTGAGAACTACAAGGGCGTGAAACCCTATGGTCGCTGGCCCGGTACGCGAATCCTTCGTCGACTGGGTGGCAGGCTAGACCTGGGGCCCCACCCACCCGCGGTACCAGTATGGGCAGAGCCCTTAAAGGCCAAGAATGGTCGCTGGCCCGGTACAGAGAAGAAGACTCTGTACCTACCGCTTAACCCCACCTCGTCCTGCATGACTGCAGCACATGTGGGGAGGCCACGGTTGCCCCTGGGCTTGGGTCCGCACGCATGCCACACGTGTAGTGTACGCCCCCAGTAGGTACGCCCGCATGGGAGCAACGAACCTCCTGGGTTTTCAATCGATAGGACAAGGTTATTACTGCCCCCCCCCCCCCCCTCTCCCCCACCCCACCCCCTATTGGGGAGCACCGCCAGTTCTTAACACTTGCATCACTTGATAACTTGCGACATTAATTATTTCTTAAGCAAACTCTGTGGCGAATGCTTGAAGGGCTTATCAGTCTGTCCTCATTTATGTTGGTTGCTCTGAGGGAAGGTACACTCCATTATCTCCCCCCTTCGCTACGTGATATATCTCGAGACGTTCGAAGCAAGCCAGCCATTCAGTTATTAAAATCCGAACCCGTTACTGGTTACTAATAAACTCAGTGCTTTGTATTTTCTTAAATTGTTGTTATTAATGATGAACCCCGCTGTCAGTTCATATTTATGATACTTTCAAACTACTCTCGTCCGTGGTATTTGACTGAATAAATCAGAAACTGGACATTTTTCCATAAAAGGGGAATCTGTAATTAAAATTTGATATTTCAGTTTCAGTTGGTTGATTGAGGCCGCCCCTGGGTTGTTGCACAACCAGCTGTTCGTGTTTCCCATGAGTTAGGATGTTGAAATAATAATAGTGTTTTGTGTATTAAAATTTGCAGATTTATTACATTACATTAAGGTGTAACATGAGATACTTGGAGTTTGAGAAGTGGGTTCGTGGTTTCTGACTCACAAGTCTAAAGTTGAATGAATCTTTTCTTGATAAAATGTTTCTAGACGATTTTTTTTACGAGTTATTTACTCATTAGGAACATCAAAAGAGATATTTTGAAATTCTGCAGTAAAATAGAAAATTTACGTTCATATCCATTGCAGGGCCAATTTCACTACTATGAAGGCGATTGCAGAACACACTAGAGTTCCTCCTCGTGAGCGCATCCAAAGGTTGGAGAATGGGTTCATGAATGACCTGACGAAAAATCCGAAGGTAAGTAAAATTAGGTTTGCCTTATCATTAAGCACATGAGTTTTTCGTGGGTTTTCAAGGACGAGTTACTTGACAAAAAGATATTGTGTTACTAAATCAAGGCAGTACTTACTGCACTTTATTGAACATAAGTTTATTCAGTGCATTCTATTCAAAGTTCATACATCAGTAGGTTTGTTGAGGTAATTGTAACGTTGATCAATGGACTAAGATTTTCCTGACCAATTTTCCTCCTTTCAGAGAGGATCTTTCGAACTGGGCATTAAGTTACGAAATGGCTATGTTCCCTCCATGGGAATCGCTGACCCCTACTCCATATCACCACAGCATTCTCATCATTATAGTTTTTGCGGTTTCTTCTTGATTCGTGTTGGACTTGGAGTGGAAGACACTACAAATAGGAATTGAATTTGTTGGATATTGGGAAAGGATGATTACAGTTGCTTAGAGATGGTTAGTGACAGGTAGGGGCGGGACATTGGCTGCCCTTGAAACTACAAACCTAATCTTGCCCGGCACAGGGATCTTTCCCTCTATCCTTCCTGCTCAGTTATCCTACCAACTCCACCATGGAGAATCTCACTTGATGCTCAACATCGGGCAGCAAGTTTGTTTACGATTCGAACTGAGGAAAACCAGCGCTTCCTACTGAAATTTTTGGGGTCAGGTTATTATGTACGGCAATCAATCATCAGTATGCCATAGGTACGTCACGTTGCCAGCTCCGTTTATTTTTCACTTCAATCACTTCCTGTAAGGTTTATTTACGTGTAAAGTTGTCTTTCGAGTGAATTTAGTGCTGGCAGTTCATCGCAGTTATTTTAATTTTGGTGTGGTGAGCCCGAAAATTGCATTTTCCCCACACTATGGTTACAGTGAGTGTACCTGTCTGCTACTCCTTTCTCTCGAATGTTGATATTTGTGTAAATTACTTGCTATTCATACTCACCACTTGCTACACTTCTGGCTGAGGTCTCAAGAGGAGGTCTCTTTTTTCGCTAATTGTGATTGTGTAGGTTCACACAATACCACCTATTTTGTTTTGTTTTCGAATACTATCACGAAACTGGGGCTCTCGGCGCTATCATTCCGTGCTTATAGCACAACCTAGTAGGCGCCTGTGAAAACGGGGATCAGTGGCGCTGTGAGTCGTGAATCACCCGCTTTGCTTCTGTGTATTGCGGATCTAGTGTCACTCTCGGATACGGTGTTGCACGGACTCGTGTAGGGGAAGTATCTTCTGCTGCGTTCTCATATTGATCTTGCTTTATCTGTCTATTTACTTAATAATTTTCCGTTTGGACTCTCAATCAAATGTCAAAGAAGATTGATTGCGGACATTGTTAGCACGACCTTCACAACCAAAGAAGAAAGCAACTTGCACAAAATACGAATTGCTGTACCACCCATCACATACAAGACTGAAATCAATAGCCATTTTATAAAAATGGCGGGTGGCACCTACGGAAGGCTCTGAGGAGTCTGAGGAATTGCAGGAGGATGAGGTTGAGGTCAGCTGGGGGGCCCACTCTCTGTGTCTGAAGCTTCAAGTCAGCGTATATCAAGAAATGATTTGGAGGCCTTGATTTTGAAATTCTAAGAGAGGATTACGAGCCGTGTTACTGAAAATATTTAGTTGGAAATGGTTGATCGCTTTAACCGTTTGATGATGATCGAGCATGTTCAAGCTTCTTAAAGCTTAGAATCTACTTAGCAATAGCAATGTGAAGGACGATATTTCTACCCTGCGGTCGTTAAGTTACAGTTTATTATTATCTGGGGTCCCCTTCGAAGAAATTATTTATGAAATGCGTGAACGCCAGAGAAGGAAATCATACCTTCTCTTGTATGACGTAGATGAGTCGCTGGGTGTCACAAAAGTTTCAAATGAACAAACAGACGTTTTACGTCGCTCCATTTCTTCAGTATGTGTGATGTGTATTCTCTAAACAGACAATTATCGCAAATTGGGGAAGTTTGTAGGATATATTATGAGCATACAGTCGATGGGATGGGGAATATAATCAGTCTTAGAGTAATATGAACCGTTAAAAAATTGTAGTGTTAAGGAAGAACCGGAAAAATGAGT
The DNA here is from genome assembly GCA_030762985.1 of Adelphocoris suturalis. Taxonomy (NCBI): domain Eukaryota; kingdom Metazoa; phylum Arthropoda; class Insecta; order Hemiptera; family Miridae; genus Adelphocoris; species Adelphocoris suturalis. Next base: position 52,396,741 of record CM061048.1, read on the forward strand.
TGGACTCCAAAATTGACCTCCAAAACAGCAGGGAGGCGGGCGGGCGGGCAAGCGTGCATTCAAGTGTCATTCAGACGATACCCTCCTTAGGGTTGAGATAAAAATTCCGTTCTTGCGCCAAAAAATCGAGCTTTCCAATCTAAAGAATGAGTTCCTTGGCCAACACTTTTGTAGCATATTAATGTGGTCAAATCGCAAAAAAAATGTTCTCATAAAAAAATCACTGAAAATTGCCTAAAACGGCTAAAAACTGTCAATAAACGTTAAATTTATATTTCTTTGGCAAATTTTTAGTCACTAAAAGTGAAATAACAACAAACGAGGACACTATAAAGATGTATGCAAAAAAATATGCTGAAAAATGTAATAGAATTTCATTAAATTTGCTGAAAAATCGATTAAAAAACTGGAAAATTTCTAACAATCCAATATGTGTTTTGAATCGTAAAATATTATTTAGTACGAGTTTCTTTGCCATATTGTCGGTGGTTAACAATTTTTTGCCCTCAAAAGTGCTCATATTTCGAAGCAATGTAACCAATACTATAATCTACAAAAGTTCGCTCATACGATCATGCTGCATAACTGGAACTTTTTCTTAGTTTAGGGTTTTTTGGACTATTGCAATAGTTTCATCGTTTTTCAGACAATTCGGTTTTTTTTAACAACATGAACTCTCTCTGTCACAGATATAATAGAATTACAATGTACAGAACCTCCTTTATCAGCTATCGTAGGTATGGTCAATTCACAAGACTGAAACTTTTGTTAATATATTCCCGCATATCCCTACGCCACTAATAATGGCGAATAATTGTTACCCATATGCCTCCTACCTCTTCCCAAGTGGAGTTTCTGATTCAATTTGAAATTAATGGTTCGATCGCAACTGTTGATGCGGCACTAAAAATGGGTAGGATAAGCCGTATCTTATATTTCAAAAGATATGTTCCTCATTTACTTCTTTCCCTTATCCAATCTGGTATAAAGAAACATATTTCTCTAAATTAACTGTTTTCTCTAAAGTATAAGAATGCAAATGAATATTCTATGTAATTTAAATCGGTCGATAGTTATCTTAAACTGAATTATTCTTACCTTTCCTAATGTAAAAAGCCTGCCTGTCCTTAATTCGATTTTTTTAATTTTTCTAAGATAAAAAACCGAATTATGGGTGACAAGCCTTTTTATGAAAGTTTTCTGATAACTTGAACTGTCAAAATGAAGAAACGTTTCTTAATCTTAAACGTTTCTTTATCCCCTGTACCAGAAATTAGTAGAACAGGAGATTCTTACTAACACACTTTTTTTTCCTATAGTGTGCTGAAGAGCTCAATACCTGGCACATGGCTTTCGAGCCGAGATTGACAAACTTCCAAGGCCGCGTCCTGCCGAAAGAGAAGATCATTGTGGGTGACAACAAGAGTTTCGAAACGGAGGGTGAAACCGGGGATTTCACCAGGACCCTCGTTTCCAAGAAATACAGGCTTCCAGATCCCGGAGAATTGAAGCAATGGATCGTCGTGTTCCCCCAGAGAATTCAACATCGTGAAGTGGCAAATTTTTGTCAGACATTAAACAGGGCCGCTCAGAGTATCGGGTTCCACATTCCTGAACCTGAGTAGTAAGTATATTTTACTATTATCACCATCTCGATTGAAATCAATATTACGTTGTGTACACCATCCTGTCAAAACTTCCTTTCATCCGGGAACAATGAAATTCATTGAAATTACAAGGGTGATGAACTATCTCAACAACAACCCCTACGCATTGGACAATTTCTGGAATTTTTTTGAAATCAGACGAAAACTGAATAAGTTACCCTTGCTATAAAAATGTCTCTTTTTGCATGCACTGACTCTACATTTGTTTGGCAGTGATGAAGTCAAAGGGGGACCCTTTTAGACATTTTTTATCGTCTTACCTATCATTACATCATTTTAGTTAATCTTGATCACGATCCTACCGCTACTTTAGTAGACGCAGGAGCGTTGTAAATATGTAATAATATAATTATACAGGGTGATTCCCTCGCAGATGCAAAAAAAAAAAAATTGGGTGAAATTACATCAAAAATGGAGTAAAATGCCGCCAACTGCATATTTTTATCTCAATCCGTTCTCGAGATATGATTTTTTAAAGGTTTTTCAGGAAAACCGTGTTTTTTTCCTTTTAAACTCAGATTTCTCCACTTAACTTCATTCAATTTTAACTTTTGGCCAAATTTTCGAAATCAGCATTAAATTTACTATAAGAATAGTGTACTTGGATTCTTAAAAAGTACCATCCAAAAGCCCTCACATCAGCTCAAACATTGACGATTTTGAAAAAAAAAATTTTTTTTGAAAATCTTTAAAACTTTACTACTCTTCCAAAATGAATCCTGGAAACTGGCAAATCTCATGAAAACTGCTTCGTTTAATACTCTTTCCAACGGTATAATCAAGTTTACTTTTATTTTGTTATTTAGTGGAGAAAATTATGTTTTAATGTTGAAAAATGTGGGTTTTTCAATGAAATTGTTGGTTTTCTCGAAAGATGACCCTCCATGAACCAACGAGTATGGGGTCGGTTTCTATGCATTTTTTCACGCTGTATCGAATGGTAACATTTGTAGATCTCTCCAACTCCGTTATAACCGAGTTTTACACTTAAAATCGCAAATGTTAAGTTTGTTTGTTACGATTAAATGTATGTGTGTTATGGGGTAAAACTAGTTAATTAAAGTGTAAAACTCGATTATAACGTAGTTGAGAGATCTGCAAGAGTTTCCATTCGATCCAGCGAGAAAAAATACATAGAAACCGACCCCATACTCGTTGGTTCGTGGAGGGTCATCTTTCGAAAACCAACAATTTCATTGAAAAACCCACATTTTTTAACATTAAAACATTATTTTCTCCCCTAAATAACAAAATAAAAGTAAAATTGATAATACCGTTGGAAAGCATATTAGATGAAGCAGTTTTCATGAGGTTTGCCAGTTTCCAGGATTCTTTTTAGAAGAGTAGTAAAGTTTTAAAGATTTTCAGAAATATTATTTTTTCAAAATCGTCAATGTTTGCGCTGGTGTGAGGGTCTGCGGATGGTACTTTTTAAGAACCCAAGTACACTATTCTTATAGGAAATTTAATGCTGATACCGAAAATGAGGTTGAAAGTTAAAATTAAATGAGGCAAAGTGGAGAAATCCGAGTTTAAAATGAAAAAAAAAAACACGGTTTTCCTGAAAAAACCTTTAAAAAATCATATCTCGAGAACGGATTGAGATAAAAATATGCAGTTGGCGGCATTTTACTCCATTTTTGATGTAGTTTCACCCAAAATTTTTTTTGCATCTACGAGGGAATCACCCTGTATAATTATATATCTAAGAAGTATTTTTTATTGAATGTTAATCAAGTTAGCCTCTATCCTGTGGCTCTGGTGGTGTTGGTCACTCCCACAGAACATAGAAACATCAAGAAGCGACAATTGGACCCATTGCAAGTGAAACCAGCCAGTTCACTGCCCCCCCCCCCCCCCCCCCATCCAAACTCCCTCATCACTGCTAGTGTTCTTACCACTGCTACGGTACATTTTCATGTTATAGTGGGTGGAAAAAATACTAAAGCTCATTTGTAGTATGTAATACATAGTAATTTATTTGTTAGCATGAGAAAACTCGGAACGTGAACAACGCTATTTCAACTGAATGTACCTCCACTCGTAGTAATAGTTACAAAAAAACGGAAGTTAGTGAAATACGTTGTCTATTTCCACGAAAAATAAAGAGTTCACTGTTAAATCGATTTCGACGGTTAGGCCATCATCAGTAACAAACAATAACTGAAGATACATTAGAAAGGACACAGCTTTTATAGTAACAGGTGAAGGGAGATTGAATCCCATTGGTCAAGAGAAAGGAAAGGGGGCAGGAGGTACAACCAATGAAGTGGAAACAAGGTGACGGGGGATTATAGCTAATTAGATGAAGTGAAAGGGGGGAAATAACTAAATGTGGTTTCAACATTGTGAAGGGATAATTCCAAGCTTTATAAAAATGGTCCTATTAGTGGTGAAATATATTGAGGTATATCCTCATTTAAACATTTACCAGATCTGTCACTTTTGATAATTTCGAATTTTTCAAGTACATTCAACATACCTCCCTTCGGACAAAAATGAAGAAATTCTACAAACGGGAGACCGCCCGAGTGCTCCCGAGGGGCTGAAAAAACACCTGAGTGCTCCCGTAGAAAAATCACGCCAGTGCTCCGCCTATCCTGAGTGCTCCCCTAGAAAAAAAGCGCGAGTGCTCCGACACGCCTGAGTGATCCCGTGTTTGAAAAGTAGCCAGTACAATGCGTTTTGTAAATGTAATAAACTATTACGTGCATTAGGTTCAGTACACAATATTTTCGAACACAGAGTACTACTCAAGAAAAGGTGATCGGACATGAAGTAGGGCATTTAAAAACTTACATTAAAAATTCAACAGAAAAATTTACTTCAATTTCATTAAAAAAAGCTAATAAATTAATAAAACCCCAAAAATTGCAACAATCTAAAATTAGGTTTTGTGCAGCTGAAAAAGTTTATTAGGAATAACATGTAAATAGCGATATATTTTTCCTCTAATTTCCCGATTAGAGGAAAACTTTCGATGGGCGGGAAGAAAATTCATTTGCGATGACGTTTCTTTTGACGGCCGCCCATGATTCGTTAGTTTCTATTGTGGTCTTGGGTTCATGGTTATGTGGGGTTTTATGAATCATCTCACATCCATCTGTTTTAGCGTATGATTTACATCGGATTTGCCACCCCTTGCACTACAATTCCACCTTCTTACACCCCCAGGTAATAATTTATGATAATTATATTTGAATCCGTCAATAAATGCAACAGCCTCTTGACGGCTTCCGCCACTAACAAATTTCACGTCCGACATGGTGCACGGAGAGAGGTAATCGACAAACTGATGGTAAATGCCCCAAGGATTCATGTCGATTCCAGTGCACTTTCTCTTATTGTCTACGGGATCACTCGGGACAATCTATTTTCGAGATTGCGAAGTGAAGGGGATCACTCGGGTGTCCAACTTTCGCCCCTCGGACTCGATGGGAGCACTGGAGCCGTCGCCCCTACAAACTGTCTATCTGTCTAAATCTGTCTAAATTATCAAAAGTGACAGATCTGGTAAATGTTTAAATGAGGATATACCTCAATATATTTCACCACTAATGGGACCATTTTTATAAAGCTTGGAATTATCCCTTCACAATGTTGAAACCACATTTAGTTATTTCCCCCCTCTCACTTCATCTAATTAGCTATAATCCCCGTGACCTTGTTTCCACTTCATTGGTTGTACCTCCTGCCCCCTTTCCAAAACGGAAGTTAGTGAAAAACGTTGTCTATTTCCACGAAAAATAAAGAGTTACAATGTTAAATCGATTTCGACGGTTAGGCCATCATCAGTAACAAACAATAACTGAAGACACATTACAAAGGACACAGGTTATATAGTGCCAGGTGAAGGGAGATTGAATCCCATTGGTCGAGAGAAAGGAAAGGGGCAGGAGGTACAACCAATCAAGTGCATACAAAGTGAAAGGGGGGATTATAGCTAATCAGATGAAGTGAAAGGGGAAAATAACTAAATATGGTTTCAACAGTGTTAAGGGATAATTCCAAGCTTTACAGAAATGGATCTATCAGTGGTGAAATATATTGAGGTATATCCTCATTTAAACATTTACCAGACCTGTCACTTTTGATAATTTCGAATTTTTCAAGTACATTCAACATACCTCCCTTTGGGCAAAAATGAAGAAATTCGACAAACTGTCTGTCTGTCAAATCAAAATTGTAACTATGATTAGATTCCTTAAGATGTTTTGCAAATGTAGACTTACCCTTATTTTCCCTGAAATCCTCCATATGCTCGTCTATTCTTTCCCTAAATTTCCTACCAGTCTGACCGCAATATTCGTTGCCACAAGAACATTTTAATTTATAAACTCCACTTTTATCCTGAACACTAATTTTGTCCTTAACGGTTCCTAGTAATGCTTTAAGACTATTTTTAGTTTTAAAACCTACTTTATAACCTCTCGATGATAGAATTTTGCCAATTTTATCAGAAAGTTTCCCATAATAAGGTAAACTTATCCATTGCTTTTCTTCTAAAGTTACATCTTCCCGAACCAGATTGGAAAAAGTTTCCAATCTGGTTCAGACAGTTTGTAGAATTTCTTCATTTTTGCCCAAAGGGGGGAGATATGTTGAATGTACTTGAAGTATTCGAAATTATCAAAAGTGGCAGGTCTGGTAAATGTTTAAATGAAGATATACCTCAATATATTTCACCACTGATAGATCCATTTCTGTAAAGCTTGGAATTATCCCTTCACACTGTTGAAACCATATTTAGTTATTTTCCCCTTTCACTTCATCTGATTAGCTATAATCCCCCCTTTCACTTTGTATGCACTTGATTGGTTGTACCTCCTGCCCCTTTCCTTTCTCTCGACCAATGGGATTCAATCTCCCTTCACCTGGCACTATATAACCTGTGTCCTTTCTAATGTGTCTTCAGTTATTGTTTGTTACTGATGATGGCCTAACCGTCGAAATCGATTTAACATTGTAACTCTTTATTTTTCGTGGAAATAGACAACGTTTTTCACTAACTTCCGTTTTATAATGGGTTTCCACAACTTCGTCGCGAGTGATTTAGTTCGCCCCCTTTCCTTTCTCTTGACCAATGGGATTCAATCTCCCTTCACCTGTTACTATAAAAGCTGTGTCCTTTCTAATGTATCTTCAGTTATTGTTTGTTACTGATGATGGCCTAACCGTCGAAATCGATTTAACAGTGTAACTCTTTATTTTTCGTGGAAATAGACAACGTTTTTCACTAACTTCCGTTCTTAAATGGGTTTCCACAACTTCGTCGCGAGTGATTTAGTTCGTAGTAATAGTTGGTTAGCAAAATAGGTAGTAAAATTAGTTGGCCTTTAGATGAAACAAGTTTATTGTTTATAGCCTTTCTCGGTGCAGATTGTCGTTGAATTATTTTTAATTATGACACATCTTAGTTTTGAACTATAAATTACCAACTGCATAGATGATTGATGAATAATGATTGACGTACTCCAGAAATGAATGACAATATCAAAAAAAGTTTCTGCCAATACAGTGCTTTAGTAAGAATGATATGAATGCCTCTGACTTGGGTGAGTTGTTTGTATATTGTTCTGTATGGTCCCAGGAATGTGTCCCTGGGTTAGACACTGCAGGCCACTGGCTCAGCGGATGTTCGCTGGAAGAAGTCCAGCAGTTGAGAAAGGTCATTGTCACGGTGTGTGGTTTGACTCAAGTGAGTGAGGAAGTGGAAGATGATATGTCAGGGAATGTGATGTTTACGGTCTCGGCTGGAGAGGAATTAATTAATTGTTTCTTATTTTTGGTTTTGTTGGTGTGAACCAGGTGGTACGCCCCAAAAATTTTTGATACCTTGACAGAGTTTGAACTCGTGCCCTTTCAAAGGGAAAATTGCTCATTAGTAACAGCGCTCCGACCAGATGATCTTTGATATGAGGTATGGGTGATATTCTCGAGACTTGGACACTAGCGCATCCTTACATCGAGGCAAGGCGAAATCAAGTTATTTCACCTTGTTGTCATGGTGATGAGTAAACATATGCGAAAATGCGCCATTTGTAGGCACAGCTGGACAACAGCGTAACCTAGTTCCGAGTCAATATTTTCATTATTTTTAATATGCAAGGTGATAAATTGTATGCAAATTTCATCAAGTTATTATCAGGTGTTGACCTCAAACGCTATGAACGCAAGATTTAATCTGTGGGGTAGAGATCCATATGAAATGTGTGTTGGGGAGTTGACATACAAGTGTTCTAGATGATCCAGACATCAGCCGCAAAAATGTTGTGGATTACCTATCTAGTTTTAGAACTGTTCTTTGAATCAATTTGAAACTAAAAATCTTTGGAGTACTGTGAAAGTGGTCTTGTGAAAGGATGTGTTATGAGAGCTCTGTTAGGTGGGAATAAGTTGTATCACATGTGGAAAGGTAAGTACCTAGAGGTAAGGTATACCTACATACTTTCCGTATATTATTACTTGTTCATGTAGGTACTTCATTGATCAAAACGAAAGTAGGTACCTAATTACCTTTTTTGTCCATAAAATTTGCGTAACTGCAAAACTCGCGCAATAACTGCACTGCCAATGCCGTCTTTATGAAATCTTACCTTCAGAGGAATGCATTTCAAGGTTTTTTCCTTGCAGCTGGTTTTTAATTCATGTTGCATATTCCCTGATTCGATATTTGACAAACTTGCTAATCAGCGGTTGTATTCGTCAGCAAAGCAACGACCCACCTACTTTGTTTAGGCACTTTAAACCAACAGCAAATCTGGTAGGACGTACGTACCTACCTAAGTAGTTTCGTTTCTTGGTGTAGCAACAACCTGCCTTGTTTATTTTGACAAACTATCAAATCTCTCCTTTTATTCATTCAATATAACAAGTAAAGCTTCCTCAGTTAAGCATAGTACTACGAACTTATAATAAAACGCTGATGAAGCTACCTGAGCAATGGCTAGGTACCTACACAGCAGTACAGACACCTGAGGAATTTTCAATAATCTTTTCTTTACTATTTTTCAGGTTAATTATTCTCAAAGCCTAAACGAATGAAGTTCTTTAGTTTTCTGACACTGATTAACTACTATAGTTAGTAGGCTCCTAGTCCAAATAAAAACTCGTTCACGTTAGATTAGTATTGTTGACAGGAATCTACAATCAATTATTGCGCTGGCAGGCATGATTATTATAACATTTAGTCAAATTGAAACTTTGTACTGCTACAATACTATACTTTTTCAAAACAAAACTGTTGAAAAATGGCCTTATAACCACGAATTATGATGACGTGAGACGGCAAACTTCTTGTGAGAAATAGGTTGGTTGAGTAGAGATTCATTGACGTAGGGCGGTATCATGGCTGACTTTGGCTGAAACGCGAACCTACTCCAGGCGTGACGTCACGAGAATATGGGCCATATTTAATAAGTCTGACTTCGACTGCAGAAGTTTTTCCTTGAACGTAACAAAAACTTTGTCAGAGAAATCAGGTTACAAATATTTGATGAGACGACATTGCCGAGCGTACACCGTAGTAACAGCCAGCCTGTTGGGGACAGAACTCTCTATTGTGTTAGAGCTTTACATAGCATTAGAATCTCCATTGCCCTTGCCATACACTCTGACACTAGCTATTTCTGTCCCTTATCGATGTATAATTTCTTCTGTATGATAATGATTTATTTTCATAAAATAGGTAAAATTATAGTAAAATCGGACGAGCATTTTTGATAAAATATTTCTTTTTTTTTTCTTTTTTTTCAGCCAACCATTGAATGACGACAGGTCAGGGACCTACGTAAACGCCATCGAAGGAATTGTTCGATCTGGGCAGTTCACGCTCGTTATGGCGATCGTGCCAAACAATCGGGCCGAAAGATACGAAGCTATAAAAAAGAAATGTTACGTCCAACGCTCGAGTGAGTCCTCTCTTATTTCATGTATTAATACCTGTACTTGAGTTTAAGGGGACCCACAGGTCGATTTTGGAGGGTCATTTATATTTTATTCCCAACTAAACTGCATTTATTCTAGGACATTCTTCAACAAAAGTTTTTTTAATTCAGAGCAGTAGGTAGAACCCGACTATTCGCTTGTCAAGCGCTATAAGGATAATAGCTCAGCATTACAACGCGCTATGGAATGGCTCTTGGCGGACAACCCCTCACCGAGGTCATACCAATATATTGGAACTGATACAAGAACCACTACTCGACATGGTGGCCGATATCATGCCCAAAACTCTCTCCCAACCCCATCTCTACACGTCAATCATTACAAGAGAGGGGCCATGGGAGAACAATTGCTGCTCCAATGACATCATCTGGTTCACAGATGGGTCAAAAATGGAAGCAGGAACTGGCGCAGGAATACATGGGGCCAAACCCAGGTGGAACACTTCGTTTCCACTTGGGCAACACACCTCTGTATTCCAGGCAGAAATTGTGGCAATCGAGGCAGCAGCTGCGGAGAGTCTAAGGAGGGGGCATAAAAATGCCCACGTCCGCATCCTTTCTGACAGTCAAGCGTCGATAAAAGCACTAACGGCTCCAACCATCTCGTCCCGAGTGGAATGGTGCTGCATGCAAACCCTCAACAACCTAGCCAAACACAACCGGGTTCGCCTGGAGTGGGTGCCGGGGCATAGAGGCATTATTGGCAATGAAAAGGCTGACGAGCTCGCGAGAAGGGGCTCCCAAACCCCATTCGTAGGGCCTGAGCCAGCAGTCGGTTTACCAAAAACCACCTTCAGAAAAACCATCAACACGTGGGTCAACCAACAAACCGCTAAAAGATGGTCCAATATTGAAGGACACACCCACAGTAAACTTATGGTGGCTGAACTCAACACCAACATTACTGAGGGGCTACTTAGGAAAAACCGTAGGGAACTAAAAACACTGGTTGGCCTCATAACCGGTTTTGCACCCCTACGATTTCACCTACATCGCATAGGGGTCACACAAAACTCAACCCTGTGCAGACTATGTGAGGAGACTCACTATCTTATTTTTTCTGGAGGGTCGCCTTCTCGGCGAATCAAGATGTAACAATCCATCATCATTTGCGATTCTGTTGCGCTACTGCAACTGACTTTGGATACTTGACAACAAAATGTGATTACTACAAATAAATACATATATATTACTATATCAATGTTATGAAAAATATTGTTTTATGTTTATTCACACAAAAACATTAATAGCACAACCCTTAATTCAAGGAACTCCAACAACTGCATGGGGAATGAAGCCCTCGTCCTTTACTATTAAATTTTTTTTGAGAGTTCAGGCCGTATCCTCATTAAGAGACGAAACGGCATCCCACATAATCTTTTAGTGCCCTGCACTCACCCATTGCAGAATTGAGCTCTTTGGGGCCCAAACCCCGATGAGCTCCATTCCGAGCGAACAATTAATCAAGAGCCTACCACCCCTCATCAGTGGGCTGAGTCTCTTTGATTAAACAAAAAACTCTCAGGAAAGTACAATAAGCCAACAGGCTTCCGTGCTGGGGGCTCAAAACCCCCCGCCCTGAAAGTTTTCTTCTACATCTACATCTACAACGCGCTAGAGGATTATAGAATGGCTCACTGGGTTTATTTGTAACCTAACAAATTTTATCTAATTATTACTATATCAAGATTGTAACAATCCAATGTGATTACTACAAATAAATACATATATATTACTATATCAATGTTATGAAAAATATTGTTTTATGTTTATTCACACAAAAACATTAATAGTCCAGGACCATTTGATGGGCCAACATCACTGGGCCTTTCAGCTTAACATATTGGAACCTTTTACCCAAAACTCTTTCCGACCTTTGTTGAAAACTTTTCTTTGTGGCATTGACCGAATTTGCAGGGAAAGTAAAAACTTCCCATTCATGATACTAAAAATACATGAAATCAAGCAGCAGAGGCACTAAAAAAAAAAAAAAAACCGCGTAAACTGGAAAGGTGTTACATTCACGACAAGATTATTATATGTGTATTCGGTGGAATTATCTCAAAAATTCAAGTAAAAAAGATCGTCATGTAGCATGATTGTGTGATCGAATTTCCATCAGTCATCGTATTAATGTTCTATTGTTTTGAAATTTGAGCATTTTGAGTTGAAATAAATTGTTCACTACCAATTTTACGAGACCGAAAAACTCATTCTAAATATGTTCTGTGATTCAAAATAGAATTTGGTTTTTAGCTTTTATTAGTTGTTTTATTTTATTATTATTATTATTTTTTTTTTTTTTTTAGAAAATATTGTAATTTAAGTAGGTAGGTACGTTTTTCTGCATAAAATCGGGCATACATTTTTTAATGTCTTAATTCATTGTTGCTACATGGATGGCGTACTAATGAACACTCACGCACACAGATCATTATTTTTTGTTTGTACACTCTTTTGAAAAAGCGTTAAAATCTTTAAATGGTTTTAGAATGTCGTTAAGCTAGAATGTATATGAAGAAAATTTGTTTTATACATTTTTTGGACCCTTGCAATAGCTTCATTTTCTAAGAAAAGTTGCTCAAAACTTGGAAGGGGAAGGAAAGTAGTTTCAATTATTGATAACTTGATAATTTGATTGATAATTTGTCGTTTTTCATGAGCAGAACTGCTACAACTGAGTTTCTTCCAGTCATTTTTCTCTGTTGTTCCCTCTTGTAGCATTCTGTATGTTGTGGAATAACGTTTTTGTTACTTCTCTTTTGCAGTACCCAATCAAGTCGTTCTCGCAAAAAACGTAAGCAAGAACAACATGTCAGTGTGTACCAAGATTGCCATCCAAATGTCGTGTAAAATCGGCGGAACACCGTGGATGTGCCATATTCCCTTCAATAAGGTAAGAATGTGACCTTTGAATGTTTCTTATCATCCTTTCTTTGTCGGAGAGTTTATGGAGACCACTGATGTAACGTCCCCCAAACGGGCTCAAGAGAACGTGACCTTGAAGAGACGTTAGCTTGAGATCATTAGAATGTCTCATTTAACATCACCTGTGTTGGGGCCTAAGCTTTGAGTATAAAATAAATAATATGGAGGGTTATTGCTCTTATTTCAACGCTGTTTTCCTGTCAGTTGATACGTGTCCCTGGCGTCACGCTGGATGAGGTAAATTACGCTTTCTGCCACGCATCTGCTTGTTGTATGCAATAATGCGTAGTTGGTATTAGTTAATAATTGAATCACATAACATCCTCCGTCAAACAATTTGAGTAAGTATATTCGAATACGATTAACAGAAAACTATGATATGTACCACAGAATACGGAATTAACGATTACCATATCATATGACAACAGCTGATCGATGTAAGGTCATCTTGAAAGTCGCGTATTTTACCTGGTCCATCGAGACAAAAGCGGCACCTATGGTTTGACGACAACTACCACTATAGCTCTCCATATTATTTATACTCTTTTTGTGCCTAACCTTCCTTATAAATGTAAAACTCCTGGTCACCTCATAATTAAACGAATATATTCTAGCTAAAGTAAATACTATTAGTTTGTTGAAATTAATCATGTTGATACTGAGGGAAGACTTTTTTACCACCTCTCAAACTCTGCTGTTTTACATTTCTAGTCACATAGAGTCCAAATCTGCAATCTGAATCCCACTCCCGCCATCTAGGCTTTAACTTTCCTTCAACTTAATCACATGGGCTCTATTTGGTAAACTAGGATCTTAATTTAATTATTGATATCACATATTCTAAATCAGACACCCCAGTTTTTATACACTAATTCTACGCGATATTGTTCTTAATTTGCCGGATCCCTTAGCTGCTTTCTTGAGAACAGTGAAGAGCTTTAGTAGGATAGGCTAGTGTTATGATACGTTTCTTGGTATGAGTGATAAATCTATAAACGATCATTATCAGTTTCTAATAAATTAATATTATTAATGTTGAAAAGTTAGGGTAATGTTTGTCTTCTTTCTAATTCAGGGCAACACGATGATTGTTGGCTTCGATGTCTGCCATGACACCCGCTTCAAGAACCGATCGGTTGGTGCACTGGTCGCCACGATGAACAAAAATTATTCACGTTACTACAGCACAGTCGCGTTCCACGAGAGCGGCGAGGAACTCAGTAGCTTCATTGCGTCACAAATGATGAGTAAGAACGATATTTTCCGATTATGTGATAAATCATATTGAGTCAATAATTTATGTTTTAGTTTTTTATCATTAATATATTTTTTGACCCATTTCTCTAGGTTCCTAGATTCACTGATTTTGTTCAATTTTGGATGATTATAAAAAATTTTTCTCCAAAATCAAAATTTCAACCCGCATTTTACGATTTAGATCATGTTGAACCACTTTCATTTTGTGTTTGTTTATGTGTGAGTTCGCCCTTCCACTGGTATAAAGATCCAAAGAACGTTATGCTGCTCATTAATATGTGACTTCGATCTGGGAAACCCCTCTACAACGTTGACCTGGACAATTTTCAACCCATTGAAAAGGCCTCTACATCGTCAGACGTCTTCCACCATTTGCCAAAGATTTTGAGATCTCTCAAGTGGCTTTTCATAGGTGACGTCCAGAGAACATTTCCGTTAGTGGATGTTACAACTTAGAACCTCTAAGTTCTCCAAACTGTCATCTCGCTGGCCTGTATAAAGAAATGCAGCTCCATCTTGCTACTCTGGTCATTGCTAAGGTTTTTGACACTAAGCCATTCTGTTCTAATTTATTGTCTTTGTGGTGTCGAGGCACCTGCTAGTTTGAGTGTGATGCCTGTTTGTACCTCAAAATGGTGACAGTCCTCTAGGCATGAGGCGTGATATCAAGGTATGTTGAGCGTGGAAGGAATACACCAAGGGGATCCTCTGTCCCCACTTCTCTTAACCTGATCGTGGTTATGGCTTCAGATAAGCTGGTAGCTGAAAGTAGGGATTAATAATATGTGCATTGGCATTTGCTGGTGATGTCACCCTACTCAAAGAAACTCCTAAGAAGAGGGCTTGCAGATCGTCCTCAATGCCTTTGCTGAGCAGCTAGACAGGTGAAGTTCTGTGGTAAATTCAGCTAAACCACAGCAGATGCTGCACTGTCTCTCTCTGTCTTTCTCCACCTCCTCACCCTTAGAAGCTCAAGCTAGGAGACCTCCCACAGTGCTGCTTACGTCGATTTTGTTAAATAGGCACTCGGAATTGCCTGGGAAAGGGGGTTTTGGTGGAACCAAGCAACAGTAAAATCTACAACCCAACTCACCTGTAGAAATTGTTGCTGCACTGCATGAATCAATAGATGATAGAGAACTTCGACAGTGCTCTGAATCCCCCATTTCGTCCCTGTGGGTAGACATTTGCCGAGCCTGTCGGGGTAAAAATGAGAATCTGTATAATTTGGTGCAGCAGTGTCCACAGACCACAGTGGCCACATTCTGCATCATGGTGCTCTGCTATCCAGTTGCTGGGATATGAAGAGGGAGGAGAGACTACAGCACATGCCTAGTAACCAGGGTAAGAAGCTTGATTTCGTTGTCTTGAAGCCTTGAAGCCCATCGGTCTGCCATAATCCTTGATGTCCATGTTCTTGGCAGCATGGCTGTGGAGCAGACCTGGCATGATAAGCATGCAGTAACCAAGCTAAAAAGTATCTGGGGGCACTTCCTTTCATCCCTCTATTCCTCATCCTCCTTTCTCAACTTCCTTGATTAGGGATGGCGTTAGGTAAACCTGGGTATCCATCACTATTTGATTTATTTTTTTCGTTTATTCTTAATTATGTGCCCCTCCACCTTTGAGGGGAGTTTTGTAAAAAAGTGTGTTTGTGTTCGCAAATCCTAGTAACAAGCAATTTCTACAGTTTTCATCTGATTCGGATAGTATTTTCAGGGAATTTGCGGGTTATGCAGTATATGGTATCAAAATCAATACTTCCCTCTGCCAATGTCCAGACGTAAAATTCAAGCATCATCTTCTTTCGGCCTAGTTGTCCGATCTCACTCAAATTTGGAGGATAGCTTGTAGAAGACGATGTAATAGTCTCATTTACATTTCAACAGGATTGTATTATTGTTAGCTACTGTGCTTGCACAAATGTGATTTCCTAGTAGCAAGCTAAATTTCTACAGTTTACATCCAATTCGATGACAATATTTAGGATGTGTGAGTGCGGGCTAGGCTGTAGGTGGCCCCCATCAGTTTCATTGTTCACATAATAATTAGTACTTCACCATGCGGATGCCAAAACGTAAATTCTACCTCACATCATTTTCCCATGGGCCGTCTGAACTCTATAAAATTTGGCAATTTAATCATCCCATATTAATTTCCACCTGTTTTGGATTTTCTAAAATTTCGTATTCTCTAAAACCAAATCATTAAATTTTTCAGCACTGCTATTGATGTACCAACAAAACGAGGGTGCTATACCAGACAGGATATTTTTCTACAGGGACGCCGTTGGTGAAGGAAACCTTCATTATGTGCTAGAAAACGAGGTGTACAAGATCCGAGTAAGTTTTCAATATGGTGGTCATTGATAAATTGTTTACGTTTGTTGTTTTACTTTGTTTCGTGTGATCAATCTGCCGAGGTCTGGAAGGTTTGAGAAAAGGCCTCGAAAGCGGTTGGTATAGATCAGCACTTCCCAGCCTTTTTTCTTCTGCGTACCCCTTAACCATATTTTACAGACGCAGTACCTACTCCCAAAGTTCTAACTAGGTACTTTTTTTTACTGAAGTATAACAGTATTAGAGAGGGTGTAATACTCATTTATTGCAATATTAGAACAATAGTCGCAACAATTTCCTATGTATGAAAATTTAGCTATGGAAATGGATAGTAACATGATAATTTCTTCTGAACACCGAAATTTTAATTGAGGTCATTGAATGTAGTATACTTGGATAAATATCATAATTTGAATTTTAAAGTGTTATTACAATATACATATAAAAGTGTCAGAATGGAATACATACTTACCTATAGAATAGTGTCAAAGTAATATGGACTTATAGAAGTTTTCAAGAAGTGTCTTTTCCTTGGAAGTTCTTGGTTGGTTATTAGATTTATGTACCGGTGCAGGGCCTTGCTTTGGTCAGTTGTGTCGTGTTCTTTGTTTAAAGACACTGGGTGTATCTGTTTGAGTATATAGTGCGATAGTCACTATATGCTCAAACTGATACACCCAAAGTGTCTTTAAACAAAGAACACGACCTGACCAAAGCAAGTGGACACTGAGGACTGACTGCTGTAGTTGTGTGGTCGTAGTTCAGTGTTTGGTGTATAAGGCACACAGTCACCATTTAGCTGCGCGCACCGATGCACTGTATATGATGACTACTGTATGCGCAGATCGGCAGGGGCGTATAACCTACTCACCACTAGACAAAGAATTTTTTAAAAATTATATCTCTACTAGGTCACTGCTTACCCTTAAGGGGTACGCATACCCCAGATTGGGAACCGCTGGTCCAAATAGCCAACATTTTCCTAAAACTCAGGGAAAAAGTCATCAGTTCGGATTCAGCTGAGGTGGGGGATGGCAAATACAGTGAACGTAATCCTCTTGATCTGGGGAACCCAGATTAGAGTGGAGGGCCTCGGTTCAGCTTTAATTCCCTTTAAGTTTAAATCCACCTACCCATTGTGTTGATGATGTAAATAACGCTAAGTGAACAGTGGTCCTGATTGGTATTGCATGATAGTGAATGGGTATTCATTGAATGACGAGGGGCAACGAAGGGGGCTATGTATTATTTTATATTCTTAAATAAAAATAGATTTAGGATAGAATTCATAGACAAGTCCTGAGTGTGTGTGTTCACTTACACTCACCTAAATGGAGGGTCATCCTTCACTCACCGGTTCAAATTCATAGTTGAGTGGGTGGTTCACTCGGCAGTTAGGGGCATACTCAGATTACACGAGTTTGACAGTGCACTGTGGGGAGGCAACGCTCTTTCAACTTGAGTTGGCAGCCCTGACAGTATGTTGTAGGGGAAGTTTCCCTGGTTTGAGGGAAAACGAGACGGGAAAATTGCACTGATCAGTCAGTAACAGTTCTCAAATGTTACTCTTTTCTTTGTGTTTTTGCTTTTTGTGCTATTATCCTTGTTCCTTGGGGAGACAGGACATAGGCCTTATCAAAGACCAAAGTCATTGGTCCTCCTCCCGCCTGGATTGGGCTCCCACAGTTGAATCGGATCCTTGTTGCTTGTTTGTTGAAGTGCTGATGATTTGTGTTCAAGTATGTAGCTGAGCCTATCAGAATAGATCTATGGAAGGAGTTCCTAGTGTGGTGATGTGATCTAGTCTTGATAGCTCATCAGTCACCACATTATCCTTTGTTGAGACATATTTGGCATGTATCCAAAGTTTTCGTTGTTCACAAAAACTCCAAATCCGTTGTGCTATTTCATGGAGATGGGGGAAGGATACCGAGCCCATTTTTTAATTAGGGCTACTGCTGTCACATTGTCTATCCTTAGTAATATGTTCCGGGATGACTAATCCCGTGCAAAATGATGTAGCACTTCCCAAATCGCGTCCAACTCCTTTTGATTAATATGTAAATCCCTCTGTTGGGGCCCCCAGAAAACGCAGTGGGAACGGAAGTCACCCGTAGATGGCTTAAGAGCTTTCACTTTCACTCTTTCCAAGTGAAGGGCAAGGGACTGTATAGTACCACTGGCGAGCAGAACACGTATTCCGCCAATTTTCGTACGGACATGCTTTTTGATTCCAGTGCTTTTGTGACCAATCGCTCAAGTTTTAGAATTTTTTCGATAATGCCCATTGTCATGTAAGGGAATTAATTCAAAACCTAGGAATGTAAAAAACGTGGTTGGGATCATTTGGCTTTTTGTTTCATGAGTTATTGTGACAGCTGTCTGAATAGACCTTACACACTGCTCAGCTGATGATGCTAGAAACAGGGTGGCCCCCAACTGGAAAATTCAGGGAAAACCTGGAATTGTCAGGGAATTCTTAGCGTCGGGAAAAGTCACGGAAATGTCAGGGAATTTCGCAAAAACTACGAAATGTCGGAATTTTTTTTTAATGAAAACTTTGTGTAATAATTCGCTGCGTTCTTAGGTATATTCTAACTCCTAAACAATCGAGCTTCAACAGCCTACTTTATCATAATACATATTATTTCATAGGTGGGTTATCCGATTGTCAAAACTAATTATCAAGAGTGGTGGTTAAACTGTTCAAAGAGTAACACGCAGATTCATTGTGACATCGATATGTCTTTAGCTCTCTGTTACTACAACACTAAGGGCCACTTTCACCAACAACATAAACGAGTTTAAGTTAGAAAAGATTAACAAATAATCGAGATTCCAGCTAATCGTCTTTCACCAGACCACTTTACGAGTTTAAACTCCTAACGAGGTGGCTTGAGGTTAATCTCCCAAGCCCCGGCCAGTTACACTTCCCAATCTCAGATTAGTGATAAAAATTATATCGAGCAATATGGCCGCGCACCAACAGCTGATACCTCATACCTCTACAGTTTGGTTCACAGTTTATTAACATGTATCATTGTTTTAGCCCTGATGGGTCCTAGCAAATTTTGCGAGTCAATTTTTTTCCGCGCACGAAACATATAGTGTTACAGTGATTTCCGCCTACAACCGAGTCGTTGCTAGGGAAATGGTACTTCGTCGTTTTTCATCCCACAAAATTCATTGACCATTCGTTCGAAAGCTCTCGATTTATCCAACAATCTTATGTTAAATACGAAATTGCGTAATGGTAGGCGTGTATAATCAAACTGAGTTATGAGCATGGTTATCCCTTATAAATAATTGTTTACACACAGGTGATCATTCTCAATAATTGATATTGTGAACATGATTGCACTTTCTTTGTTGGATAATAACCGCTTGTTAATTTCGAATCAATATCGAGGAGAAAACATGATATACATGGTTGAAATTTTTGGTTCTAGAACAGAAATAAGTTGTATAGTTTAAACGAATTTTTTGACGAATTATCCCACAGTTATTATAGTTTATATATAGTTTATTGTTATTCAAGTTTTTGATAGTAGTAAACCATGTGTGGGAAAAATCAACTGAGTATTGAACTAGGGAGCATACCAAGCAGAGTAGTGGATTAATCCATTGAGAGTCCCAACAACTAGTTTGTATACACAACCTAGGACTTCTCAGGAAGGTTAAGGAGGGGGAAATTGGCCCATTGAAATGGGTCCTCGACTTCGGTTGGGCAAAGCTCCTCCTGTTTTCCCAGGGGGGTATTCCTGGAGCAAGAACCTGCAGGACGCCTGGCATTTCCCTGAGTCTGTGGCAGCGGACCCCAAGATTTAGGATTAGGTGGTGCCCTCTTCTTGCCTGAAAAGCCGGGACATGTACCCCTAGGGCGTTTAAAAATGAGCTTTTTTATTTTGTCCTTGTTGGATATGGTCTGAACCCACTTCGCCACCGCGTCATCTAACAGTGAATACTGTACAAGCGGTTGGTGGTGAGCCGTGGTTCTATGTATATTCCGGGCTGAGATGCTGAATAAGCCTTGTTTTTCTGGTCCAACACTCCCGAAATAAATTGGCTGTCAAGAGATTTGACGCATCTCATGATGTCGAGAAAATCGGCTTCAGAGCCTCTTCTAAAACTGGAAGTGTCGACACCAAATTAATTGTCTTGGCCACTGCCAGTAGTGCTTGAACTGTCAAAGTTTGGGATTTCCAAGCTGACTCATCCACCCTTGTGGCGAAACCCATAAAGCATCCCTGTAGGTTAGCATCCAAACACGGGGGCAGAAGTGATGGTGCTTGGATTTTAGGATCGTACTTGCCTTGATGTTTGGCTTACATTGCCCTATCTAAACCTTTTCTCATGGTTTCTCACCATTTTCCCTCCATAGTAGGGTGGATGCAAATTGGATCCAGTGGAGGAGCTTCATTTACTCCTATAACAGCAAGATGTTGCTGTGGGAGAGCCGGGACCAACTGTGGACGAGGGCGCACAACCGGCAAAAGCCTCGGTGGAGACTATTGAATTGTCCCAGGGTGAGGCCACTTCTGACGCCGACAAATACGATGAGGAGGAAGATGATGATGAGAAAGACGATGAGGTGAAGTCTGTAAGCCTTTTCCCCCATAATCCCTTTTCAGGCCTTCCGTCACGATCCGCATGAAGATGCGACTGATTGGAATACTTCCTCGACCTCGTTCGTCAGAGTCGGAGGACCAGGTGTGATTAGGGATTGTTCGCGAGGGTACAACGGGAATCGACTGTGGGGATCGGTGACGATCATTTCCGAATTTTATATCCTGAAAAGGATGAAAAAGGAGAGTACCCGAAGTCTTCCCTTTTGATGACGCCTATCTCAGTAGAACCGCAGTCAAAACCGAAGGTCCCGCAAGGGCTGGGCCGTACCCACGCTGCGTCAGGAATCCTTATCAGTAGATAAAATATTAATCGGGCGCATCTTGTGCCGATAAAAGTTTGAAACAGTCGACTAAAAGCGAATATTTCTGAACTGAACGCACTCAAGTTTTACACACGAATTGTAAAGGAAACTGAAAAACTTCGAGAGGCACTTTGGACGCAACACGGTAGAACAAAAAGTTAGATGGCGGTGATCGGGAGAACCAGGGCTTGGGAGTCACAGGGGGGCCAACGGAACAGAGCGAATGTTCCTTTTTCGTTTGAAACGCCACGCCTTCGCTGGTTTTTCAGATTATTTCTTTGAAATTTCCCGCAACTCAGTAAGAGCACGATAGTAAACAGTCTAAGTAAACAGTCTTTTGAAGACCGTACTACTTACAATGATGAAATTAGAACACAGTTTTCTGCACAATTTTGTGCAAACAATTTTTAATGTTGTAGTCCCTAGTTGACAAACCTCTTTTGAGTAATATTCTGCTTAAAAAATTAATAAATACAATAAAATATAATAGCTAATTATTTTCAGCCGATTTTTGAAATTGTTATTGATTTTTTTCGGCACATGTTTTCAAATGTGATCAATTTATTGTGCTCAAACGTTTTTGCCCTCCGAATTCATTTTATCTTTTGGATTGCATATACCTACCTTCTGATCATTCATCCTGTTGCCATTCATTATCCATTGTCCAATTTATTAAGCTATCGGTGGTGGTGGGGGGGTGGCTAGGCATGCGAGCTACTCTTCCTATGTAGCACTAGCTATTATATAAAATGCCGTTGTCTATTCTATAGTAGCGAGCCAATTAAGAATTGAGGCGATGTCTGTAGGTGTAAGGGTTGGTGTTTCTCTTCGTTAATTCCATTTTAATGACCATGACTCAGTGAATCATTATTTGTTTTATTATTTATTAATTATCAATATTGCAATGATAATTCTGCTTTTTCAGGACCTCTTCAAGTCTGCTTACGGGATAGACATCCCTTTGACGTTTATTGTCGTGTCAAAAAGGATCAATTTCAGATTCTTTTTGAATCAGGGCAACCCCCCACCAGGAACCGTTGTCGATACTACCGTTACACTCCCTAATTTGTAAGTACTTGGTCATTTAATTTTAAAATTAACTACTTGGCGTGATTGCATTTTTAGTTGCATTGAACCAATTTGTCATCTAAGGGTGCGAAAGAAAGGTGTGGGCAGTGCAATGATTTTGGCTTCTCCCGTATTGTGGTACCGTGACATAGGGTGAATAGTGTCTGTTTTCCGGAAAATTTAAATTATTTGATCATACTGGTTACAAATAAAATTTTGGCACCGAATTCTGGAGATATCGATAATTTAATTTATCATTCCTCCTTGTTATTCCTATATGCCATAGCTTTGGTAACTATTCGATGGTTAAGTCAGCTGTTTTTCTTTGCTCTAAAAACCTCATTACGTCGATCACGTAACTCGTACTTAGGTAATTGAATGAACTTCCTCCGAGTTCTACCATACGTTTTGCATTCTACGGAAATTTCATTTTGAGTGGCACTGGCGCTCCCCCCCCCCCCCCCCCCCCCCACTCCAACAGGGGTGAATGGGGTCGGCATACCGCGAAATCAACCCAATCATCAAGGCAATCTATTCATCAAGCGCA
This sequence comes from Adelphocoris suturalis, assembly GCA_030762985.1. Classification (NCBI taxonomy): domain Eukaryota; kingdom Metazoa; phylum Arthropoda; class Insecta; order Hemiptera; family Miridae; genus Adelphocoris; species Adelphocoris suturalis. Next base: position 52,419,423 of record CM061048.1, read on the forward strand.
TCTCCGAAAAGCTTGAAAAAGGCAAACGAAGAGGAGGGCATTTTTTTATGTTTCTGGTGAGAACATTTATAGGGTGGTGAAATTAAAGGAAATCTAACGACATCAACAAAACTTCATGGTTACATCGAGCCATTTGGAGTAAACTCTAGAGTTAGTGGGTGATTTATTTTTATTTTGTATATATATATATACTCGGCGCTTCGCGCCTCGCCGGGGGGGGCTTCGCCCTCCTGGACCCCCCCGGATCTTTTCTCTTTTCTACTGCGTAGAAAACGAGGATAATTTGCTATGCAATTTATTAATTGCATATTATCAATGCTAGCGACGATTAATTAATTAATTAATGGATATATAAAATAATAAATTACATTAAAAAATGGATATAAAAAAATTTTCAAGCCTGGCTGGGATTCGAACCCACGATGCGCATGAACGTGCTGCTTGGAGGTGCTGGATTTTCGTCACGGACGTTACATAAAAAATTGTTGGGGGTCGGCCTAAGAATTGCATAGCAATTAATATATTAATTGAACTTTTTTTTTGAAATCCAAATTTTTTTATATCCATTTTTTTCGCATCGTAGGTTCGAATCCCAGACAGGCTTCAAGATTTTTTTATATCCATTTTTTAATGTAAAATGAACGAATAAAAATGTACAAAAGAGAAAAAACGACTTTATTTTTTGAGCGTTTTCAGGCTAAGAATTGCATAGCAAATTATCCTCGTTTTCTACGCAGTACAAAAGAGAAAAGATCCGAGGGGCCAGGGGGGCGAAGCCCCCCGGCAAGGCGCGAAGCGCCGAGTATATATATATATATATATATATATATATATATATATATATATATATATATATAAGAATCCTGACTGCGGCCACCTGTGCTAACAGAGCTGCAGCTAACTCTTGGACAGCTATGACGCTGGAGGAAGCCCAACAGATACTAAACGTCGATCGCTTGGAACCTGTTGAGATAAAAAAGAAGTATGAACATTTATTCAGCATCAACGATAAAGCCAAAGGTGGCTCTTTTTATATCCAATCAAAAGTATACCGAGCGATAGAAGGTATTGACAAAGTGTGAAGTCAGCAAGTACGAGCAAAGAAGATCCTCCCAAAGAAAAAACGTAGTCTTGTGTTGAGAGTTTTTATTTTTTATTTTTTTTTTTACATTGAGCACCTTATATATATATATATATATATATATATATATATATATATATATATATATATATATATATATATATATATATTTAGTTAGGAAAACTTACAAAAAATGTTTTTATATATTTTTTCAATGGGTAGGGAATAAGTCTAACAAGGTTTCTAATACAACCAAGAGTCTTCTACCAAAATTCGAATAATTTTTACACGTATTAAGTTATATTCCACGAGTTTCTAAGTGTTTTAATGAAAAAAATTGTAGGGAAATATGGTTTTAGTTTGCACACTTTGAAAAAACTGATACGCCTCGTTAGACTAATTAGAGTTTTGGAAGGAACACCAACATTAGACGTTCTTCACGCTCTGGTGAAAGACTTTGAGCTATTCGTTAATTTCCATTGTTATCGAAATTGAACTGGTTCAAGTTGTTGGTGAAAGTGGGCATATAGCCGCAGAGTTACCTTCTACTGTTTCCTCCCTTCTCCCCCAGGCCATCCCTTGTTCACAATATATCTGTTTGGGTAATAACCCGTCGCCTCTTGTATGAGTGAATAGTCCCCTCAGCCGCAACTCCAATATAATGTAATCAGTTCAATACCAAATAATACAGCCTCATCAGTGATTATTCATTCAATTAGACCCCTAATAATCCACGTCCGTGATAGAACCTAATGATGGTGATGTCTCAATTTATGCTTGTGACTTGGTGTTCATTTTTAATTGTGTCTAATTGATTTCAGGTATGACTTCTTCCTGGTCAGCCAGAGTGTGAGGCAGGGTACCGTGAGCCCTACGTCATACAACGTAATTTATGACTCCCAAAACATCCGCCCAGATATCGTCCAGCAATTGAGTTACAAATTAACTCATATGTATTACAACTGGAGCGTAAGTTGTTTTTTCGATTCCATAGATTTTTATTAACCCTTTCAATGCGAACAATGTCATGTGACGTCAAGCAACTTTTCCTTACTGGCGGATGATGTCATTTTCATGTCATCTCCAAAGAAAGTTCATGATTCTTTTTGATTTCCCAAAAGCCTGTGAAGGGCATTAGAGGACCTCAAGTGGGATTTTTCCCACTTTCAGTTGTCACGGCACATGTGATCCATGATAAAACAGAGGCTGAAAGGTTGCCGAAAAATTGATAGAATGTTTTGATTTCAAATCATCTACGTTTTTCAAAATATAACTAGATGAGAATAAATTATTTTATTTAGTTTCTTCACAAATTGCCTAAAATCTGTATATATTATACCAACCTCTACATCTACATATACCAGTTAATACTTCTAACAAAGTTGAGCAAGAACTTGATTGAAGATCGACCAGGAAGGGTGTGTCTTCAAGATAAACCTGGAAGGAACGCATTGTTGAGCTCGTCTTCGTTCAATAAACTAGCGTGATATGTAAGGCCGGCTTCACACGAGGCACTAAGTTGCCTGCTCTTGGCACAAAGTTGACCGCCGTGTGAACGCTCCCTTCAGACGAGGCAACTTTATCACCATATGGAATCAACTTTATTTCCCAAGGGGACGTTTAGTACGATGTTAGAACCCGAGGAAGTTGGAGCACTTCTTGTGCTTGCTCTTTTGCACGGAGAAAGTGAAAAAAGGAGGAGACCACGTCGAACAATGTGGGTTCATCCAATTTCACAAAATCGGGAAATGGGCGCTTTTTCGGTGTTGCATCCTCAATTTAATGATTAGGTACTTAAATAATTCAAATAGTTTTGATGAAATGTTCTTACTGATTCCACTCTGTTGTGTTGGCTCCAAATCATCAAATCCGTCATGACACTTTCGAGCCACTTCCCTCCACGCCTCACTTTTTTAAATTTTGTCCCCATAATCGCTACACCTCATGTCCCATATCGTGGGACGAATCCGAATAGATTCTGTAAAATTTTCTATATTCAAACCTTGCAGAGCTATGCCTTCCATGGTGGCTCGAAGCTCGAAGTTGACTCGTGTGAAGACGCTCATTGGCGCTAGTGCCCTTTGAGTAGAACCAACTAGTGGGGATGAGAACGGTGCAGGCACTGTGCTGGGCTCCCACGTGTATGGGCGGACGAGTTGACCGCGTGTGAAGGGGTTCGGGCAACTCCCATTCACTTTCCACAGAGCTACACTCCTTGCACCCGCCCGTTCACATTGTGTAATCTCAAAACCGCCTCGTGTGAAGCCAGCCTAAGTCCACGAAGACTTCTCACTGCATTTCATTGCACAAATAAAACGGATAATAGAAGAATGACGGAATAAAGGTGGGTTCACATCCATGCGTAAATGCGGTGATGCGGCTACGCGTTTAACTAGTGGAGGGGGTTGGAAGTACTGGAGGGGAGTGCGGAAATGCGGCAGGCCGTTCATAACCATCCGGTTGTGCTATCATTGCGTTATCATTGTTGTTGTCTTCTATTAACATTGCCTTTTTCCAAAGAAACATATTTCCTCCCGAATTTTCTTCAAACTATCACACATTTCTTGGACATTACAGCTCCATAAACGATGTTGAATAATAAACTCATAAAAAAATCATGAGGGCGTATAGAAGAAATTGTTATGTATGTACATTAAAACTGCAAAGGCGACGTCGTTTTGAAATGAGACTGTTGGGTAATTATTCGGTCCTTTCATCAACTTCCCAAGATAACATTATGGGTATTTCTACCCGTAAAAATGTGTAGGTTGGCGCATTTCAAATCATTTAAGTGCATTGATGCACCATAAGAAGTACTTACATACTTGACGTAGTTAATTTGTCCATTTCGTAAGGACAAGTTGGCCATCTCTTCTCAAATACCTACTCATTCAACAAGCAGGAAATTGCTTATCTATAATCAAAAAAATGTCTCAAAACACAAATGGAATAGGATCATCAGGAAGGTAGGTTGTTGGTGAGATCGCAAAATCGGTACCTACACTTAAGTATATTTAACCCAACTCGGCCTCATCTGCATAAAACCGTGTTTATTTGAGTGTTTTATTAATTTATATTGTTATTATTATACGCAAGCTCTTCATCTTTATCAAATACAATCAAAACTTAATCGAAAGAAACCAACAAGGAGAAACGAAGGTTCGCTACCTTCTTATCTTATTTTTCTTTATCAAACAAAAGAAAACTGCGCAATGGGCAACTGCGCACATGCGTAAATGCGGTTATCCGGTAAAATATCTAATTTTTCAGATGTGTACAGTCCGTTTCAAGAGAGCTTGTCCGGCAAGATTCACCCCGCTCTTCCGACTGCCGCTAGCCAATCAGAAGGCCGAACGCATGACCGGATAGCCGCATTTACGCATGGATGTGAACCCACCTTAATTTGATTCTTGAAATCTACGTATCTAGAAACGTGACCAACAAATTTTGAGAGGCGGGTTAAAGAAATTGAAAACAAAACAATAAAACAACGCTGATATATGATGGAAAGTGAAAAGTCAGAATGAAGAAAACAAATTCTGAGAAGTACAAAATGTCCAGTGTTAAATCAGGGTAGTATCAGTCAGCGTGTTAGGGAAATTTTGATTTTCCCTTGATTCGCATACACCGAGTTAGAACACCATGGTAACCAGGAACACTATTATCTGTTGTAGAACTGTAATTAATTTCTTTGATTTCAAAGCCCATTCCCAGATGTGATTGGATATGTTCGGTGTTTGTCTGAATTGACCACTTTTTTCCTGCTTCAATTTCTCTGTGTGTTTGGAATACTCGTTTGAATGCTGATGAAGTAGTCAGTATACAATTTTAGTTTGGTTAAAATGAGTACAATTGTGATAAAACATCGTAATGCAGTGAGTCACTCTGTTTCAGGGAACCGTCCGAGTGCCTGCACCGTGCCAGTATGCACACAAGCTGGCTTTCCTGGTCGGCCAGCACCTCCACACAGCACCTACAGGGATGCACGACATCCTCTACTACTTGTAGAGGGAAGAGGAGGCTTGTACTTGGGGAGGGAGGGGGGATGCCCTTCAATTATTGCTTCTTAATTTTAAGATTTTTTTAAAAAGAATTTTTAAGAACTTTTAGCAACTCTTTTGCCCTCTGTGAGAGAGAAATGTCTGGAAATTTTATAGCAACCCTGGATTTACTCAACTCGCAATCCTACCGTAACTCGTCTTCAGTGTTTGCAGTTTTTTATTTTCTTATTAGGATGTTCGTGAATAGTCGTTCTGGTCCCTGTTTCACCTGCCATTAAAGTGCGGCATTGCATTTTTGGTATTAAAAACTTTTACCATCTTTATGTAAGTTCTGATGTTGTGATGTTTGTATACATCGTCTATGTTATTAACGTAATTACCGGCTGATTGAACAAACCGATACTGTCTTATGAATCAAATCTTCATTATGGAAGTTTTCGTAATATTCGTAATTTTCACACTACTCCGCATAATGCAGACAAGCCGCATCGAATGGATCCAAGGATGCACGCTGGTTCCAAGAGGGAGGTTCTATAAATAAGAATCTTCATAGAATACGTACCATTCTGAATCCATGCCTACTCGGGAACCCCCGTCAGTGGTTGAGTGAGCTTGCGGGTGAGCTGACTCACATTTAAGTACAACAGTCACAAAAGTTTAGTACAAAAGTTATATCCCTAACTTAACCCAGCTATCCGAAATATCTACTTGAAAATCAAAATGGTAGCCCACACTGAAGGTGCTAATCACCTTCACCATCTCACGCACCAAATGTTACAATTTCCCAATTCTAGTTGTAATATTTTGAGACCAGTTTCGTCTCTTATGTTTTAATGAATATAAACTTATTCGAGAAAATAAAACCACTGGAATGGCTAGAAGAATGTTTAAAAGATATTTTCCGAAGAATATCTTCCCTAAAATCCATTTTGAGGTGTTCTGAAACGATTCATAAATTTTAGCATTAATTTTTTCATAAATGCATGTACTTATATAGTCCCAAACGATATTTTCTTAAAATCGAGTCAAAGAATCCGTAAATCTGCCCAAAAATCTAGTTCCTTAAAATGAAGCTTGAGTTCAGATGATAAAAAGCGATAAAACCAGATTACAATAAAATGTGCTCAGTGTTGGTTCAATGCGTTTACAAAATTGCTTGCCTGAGCAAAAATGGTTAAAATCTTAAAATGTATTTGTATTGCATAATGAAATTGGACGTAATATAACATTTTTGCACTAATATAGCCTTCAAATTTGAGAAATATTCGAAGAAAAAACACGAAGCTTTGCTCATTAGATCATGCTGCTGCACGATTAAGACTCCTTTTTAACTGGTGTTTTTGTCATTCGGAAATTCGTATCATGCAATTATCAAAATGTTGGTGACAAAACATACTTCTTGGTAACTATGTATTATAAGATTTATGATGTAAAATACAACCAGTTCAGATTGACGTGGGTTTCTACAAATTCAATACAGATAACAGCTATGATTCAATGCACTTACGCCAATGTGGAAAAACAATATACCGAGTTTATTCGTGTTTTTGAAGAGTTTGTGCACTGACAATAGAATGTTATTAGTGTTGCTTTCTGGTACTGCAAATAAAAAATGGACGAAACCCGTCTCGACATGTTACTGCTACACGATTTTTAATCAGTCAGCTACCTGGTGATGAATCGTGCACGCTCCCCAGGTTCTTGTTACTTTCATGTAAAATATTGCTAGCTTAAGGTACAGATCTAATTTTGATACTTCGATGATAATTTCGGATGCTTATCGAAAAACTTATTATGTAAGGTATCAGGCTTTAACCTTGACGGTTTCTCTTAACCTAGTGGCAAAAGTTTGCTCAGCCCTATTTCTCATGACACATTCTCAACGTTTTCTGATAAAATCGACAGGAGTCCTGCTTTTAAAAATCCGTTGAATGATCCAACACTGCCATCTAACAAACACGATACATTGGCATAAAGAAGAGCGGCACACTTCTCGTAATGTAGCTTGATGAAAATGAAAGTGGGGGGGAAGGTGGGGAGATGTGGTGCTGCCATGTGTGAAACCACACCAAGATTTTCGCATCCCTTATTCGACCAGCCCTGTTCTTGAGGATGTAAGATATGATGTGTACCTCTAGTACAATGTTGATTTTACAAAACGGGCCACTCACCTCTTCCTTTGTTTATCACAGTACCCTCCCTTTCTCATTCTTTTCAAGTTTAGTTAATGATTTTCTAAAAACCATAGTTATTATTTTTCTCAAATAAGATACCTATTTTATGTTGTACTAGTAAGTATTCTTTAGTTTATTTTTAGTTTATAAATATAGTGATTTAAGCTACACATCAAAAGGAGAGTCATTAGCACCTGCTTCCATGTTCATGCTAAGTTTTTTAGTTATGCTTTCAATTGTGTCCATAAGTTTAATAGTTAAGTTTCGTAATTCAGGATGATAATCCTCAAGAAGTGATTCTCTATCTTCGTTCTTGCAATCAATTTATTCAGGTTTTTGACCTCAGTGGCCATGATTTTGTACCTTCATTTATGTATTTTCTTTCTCAGCATACAGCATAATTGCAAACGAAAAATACCTTGGTCCAAAAGCCTAACCTTTATGGTCTCTCATGTTGATGGTTTTTTTGATGGAGAATATTTTTTGTATAAGATGTTTTATAATAAATTGATGTTGTTACAAACACATTTCAGTTGTTTTTGTTCTTCAGTCCCTGAATATCATCCGCAGAAAAGAAGTATTTAACATGGAACATGTCTTGACCATCAACTCCTGATCATTAAACGAGACTAATATTACACGGTATTGCTTTTGGTGCAAAACATGGCGCTCCAACTGCCGTGCTGGCCCAACAATAATTATTGATACCTTGGCAGAATTCAAACTCGTACCTTTTCCCCGACACTAGGAGAAATCTTAAGGGTCAGGCGATCTAATCCACTCTTCTACAAAGGCCAATTAATCGAATTGAGTTTTCCTACACGTAACACACGAGGAAGACGCTTTTAAATCAAGGTCCTACATTTTTTATTCAAAGTTGTCAGTTATTCAACTGAGATTAAAGTTGGAACCTAACTGCATTCTTTCTAGGAACACGAACTTTTTTTAACACAGAATGTGTTTTAGCCATGGACTAACAAGCCAAAAAAGCTAACGAAATTTCGTAACAAAATCTGGGACGACAACATGGATACCGATCCTACGGAACTAAGGATCGTGTAACCTATGCGATATTTTGTTATGACGCGGTGATTATATAAGGTTCTGATTTAGTGGGAGGAAAGTAGCGAAATTCTGATTTAGTGGGAGGAAGTTAACCAATGACACCGTTGATTTTGTGTTTTGATGATACGGAGCTAAGGATCGTGTAACCTATGTGATATTTTGTTACATATCACTTTTGATTAGTAAACCATCACCGGTATTAGTACCTTTGTTCCATCCACCTGACCGTGGTCGACCGACTCATGCGCAGTAACGTCAACCGCTGTTCCATCCCAACAATCAGCTCAACACAGCGGTTGAACCGCTGTTCCATCATAGCAGCGTGGTCGACCGCGGTCGAACCAAAACCGACCGCCCGATGGAGTGCGGTTCATTCCGGTTGTTATAGGAAACCTCACGCAATTGAAACCTACTCATAACCTTCCTCATTTGAAATTCGAGCTCGGTGGGTGGACACCTCAACCTACTTGTGGAAAATGGCTTCAAGATTGAAAAATAAAGATTTATTTGAATCCCAAACAGTATTGATTTATATTTTTCCCTGGTTTCTTCCCAAAATAATTATTTCATATGTTTTTCTTCTAAGATAAAACACTCAATGGTGTAGGTCTATTCTGGGAAATTCTTTATTCTCTATTTTATTCTGAGAAATTCATTTCTCTATTCATTCTCTTTATTCTCTATTTTATTCTGAGAAATTCATTTCTCTATTCATTCTCTTTATTCTGAGAAATTCATTTCTTTATTCTGTATTACCAATCCTTAGTTCTGTGTCGAACTCATCAACCATTTTTGTGACAAAAAAACGGTTGCCCTCGAGAGTTTTATCCAAATCCTGTAACTTTGGACTGTATACCGGCCAGAAATAGAAAATGAGATTATAAAATCACTACAATGAGTTGTTGAAAATGAGAATAGAAAATCACTACACGAGTTGTTGTTTACAGTCGACTGTTGTCAAGGCGATGAAAATGTTTCCAATGGAGTCGAGTCACACGAAATGACTGGTGTAACGCTATTTTACCTCACTTGAGGTTGAGCGTTCCGTCCATGGTTGGATCGTGGTTACGGTCGTCCAACCGCGATCATAGAGGCTGTGGACCGCGTGCTGACCGTGGGTTAACCGCGGTGAGGTGGATGGAACAAACCTATTGAATCATTACTCGACCTTGAACGCCTGGTTTTTACATCCATTTATAGTAGTCGCGACAGACCCGTTTGTGAGTCATTTTATATACGAAAATCGTTAAAATATTAAGATAAAGAGTTAGAATATTAAAATCCACATATGACGTGTTTATGTGAAACGCGTGAGCTAAAACACATTTGTGTTTCAATAATTTCGTCTGAAGTATGTAAATAGAGGTAACCGGAGGTCCAGGGGGCTTGCCCCCTGGCGAGGCACGGAGCGCCGAGTTTTCCTGTTCTTTAACGAACTTTATGTGCATAATATACAGAGTGTTCACACTTCAATTTTTATCACAGTTGATTGACGTTACGAATGTCATGTTTACCAAGTTGAAGTATCAGGTGACCCCACAAGTGATCAATAGGGTTTAAATCGGGAGACATAGGTGGAGTATCGAGGACCGTTAGTGCCCTACAGAAGCTTCCTCAAATCATCAAATTTCACATTGCTAGGGCGAGTAGGAGATAATTCAGCTAACTCAGGTGATCTGAATAGAGCCCATCAAATCATTGATCTCATTATCTCCTTGAGAGTCTCCCTATCAAATTTCAACTTCATAAGGGCCGATTACACGAGCAACAAAAGTTGCGCAATTCCAAAAAAATTGCACTAGAAAAGTTGTACGCAACACGAAGCAATTAAATTGCTTCGTGTTGCGTCAAGATGTTGCAAGGAATTAATTGCACTGTGTTGCACCAATAAAGTTGAGCAATAGAAATTGCTCAATTGTTTCGTTTACACGGGCGACAACAGTTTGCGCCATGGACGGTGAAGAGGTGGTCGTCGCTGCTGCTGTGGTCGTCGTCGCTGCTGCTGCCAACCAAAGGAAAAAGAGGGGAATTTGGCAGCGCCAGTTTCTGAGCCAGAGAGAATGTGGGTTGGCTCTCACCTCTGAAATTCTTTCACGTCAATATTTGCTCATAAGGCCATGCTGCACAAATAAACTCCTATCTTTGCTACGTTAAAATTCTCTCATGGGGCAATGCTGCACCCCATCTGCAGTTTCACGTCAATATTTGATCATAAGGCCATGCTGCACATATAAACTCCTATCTTTCCTACGTTAAAATTCTCTCATGAGGCAATGCTGAACCCCACCAGTGCAGTTTCACGTCAATATTTGCTCATAAGGCCATGCTGCACACATAAACTATCTTTCCTATGTTAAAATTCTCTCATGAGGCACTGCTGCACCCCATCAGTGCAGTTTCACGTCAGTATTCGCTCATAAGGCCATGCTGCACCCCATCAGTGCAGTTTCACGTCAATATTTGCTCGTAAGGCCATGCTGCACAAATAAACTATCTTTCCTACGTTAAAATTCTCTCATGAGGCAATGCTGCACCCCATCAGTGCAGTTTCACGTCAATATTTGCTCATAAGGCCATACTGCACAAATAAACTCTCAATGTGATTGGCTGTTTCGTTCCCTCTCCCGACCCAAGGCCGAAAAATTGCCGCAATAGTGCAATAATTTTCCAAACCCCTTGGACTTCATTTCAACACGATGCAACAGTTGCCGAGAAGGCTCGTGGGCCTGAAATGTTGTACAACTCCCGTCAATTAATTGCCTGCAATCTTCGGCAACTTTTTCGAGGAGAGAATAGTGAACTGAAGAGAATTTTGATGTCTCAGCTGATCAGGAAAGAGCTAAATTGTCTTCTTTTAACCCAAGGAATTTGAAATTTGGAGGGAGCCTCTCCGTGACATCAAAAGACGAATAAAATGATGGGCTCTTTCATGATCAGCTGTGACATCCACATTCTCTCCTTTTCATTGTATGAAGTAAAAGTTTTATAGGGAGATTATGAGACGAATGATTTGATGGGCTCTATTCAGATCACCTAAGTTAGCTAAGTTATCTCCTACTCACCCTAGCAATGTGAAATTTGATAGGAAGCTTCTGTAGGGCATTAACGGTCCTCGATACTCCACCTTAGTCTCCCGATTTAAACCCTATTGATCACTTGTAGGGTCACCTGATATTTCAACTTGGTAAACATGACATTCGTAACGTCAATCAACTGTGATAAAAATTGAAGGAAGAGTGGAACAGGATCACTCCTGACGTTACAGCCCAACTCGCCAGATCGATGCACACAGGATACATTGTGTGATGAAGTAAGAGGGATGTCCGACTTGATACTGAACAGTTCATATTTATTGACGAGTATTCGTCGTTTTTGGTTAGTATTGATGTTTTTCAAGCTGAGTAATTTGCCACTATTGACGTTTAATAAAGGAATCACAAATACTTTTGTTGCGCATCTTTTTTGGTTGTTCTGCGATAATACCTACAGTTAATATAAACGTTCACTTTCTGACAAATTTGGACATGGACATTCATTTTTACCATTCCCTCTAAACTTTGACCCAAGAAACCAGAAAAAAGCTCATTTTTTTAAAATAAAGAATATTAATTTTTATGAAAAATATAGAATTTACGAATACTTTTGAGACTAACTGTAAGTAAGTTAAAGTGGACCAAAAATCACTTTCTTGTCTACCGCAGTAAAACTTGAGTCCCAGTTTAAAAACCTTAATTTCGGCTCAACCTCGCCAAATGCTACTCGATGTCATTCACCCGCTCTCGAAGTTCACTCTAATATGTCTATTCTATGCACGGTTATGACCTGACTAGAGAGGAGACATTTCGTAACTTGGGGATCATATTGGACCCTCAGTTATACTTCGGTCGAAATTAGGGATGAGTCGATTCCCGATACCGATTCTCGATACCGCCCGGTGATGGGCGTTTTATTACACTACGGTACTATTGCAACCATCTAACAACGAAGATGAATTGTCCAAAACACAACTTACAATTTGTACCGTGCAACCGTTGTGTGAAGTTGGCAGTTGCGAAACATGAATTGTCCAAAACACAACTTACAATTATAACTTTGTTTACAAGTAGGCTTGTGTTATTTTGTTTGTGACAACAGAAGCATTAGACAAGCATTATGTTTTCAAAGTATAAAAGCCTAGAGCCAGTCTTATTTGGAAATACCTTACAGTTACCGACGAAAAACTTAAAAACCAAGTCAGTCTGCTTAACTTATTTTATTCAGAAAGAAATCAATCCTAGACAATAAAAGTTGCCTATTAATTGATACTTGATACACAACAAAAAAATATCAAATTTTGTATTTGCACAAATCAAATTAACTAAAGCCTTGAATGAAAATATAAATCTGAAATTTAGAATTTGTAATAAGAATTAATTATTTAATCGTTTTATTATCCATGTTTTGTTTTTATTTAAAAATTACCTCATTTGCAAATATATTGGGATCAATTTTTTGTAAGTATAAGTTATATGTTGTACAAAAAAATTTGAACATATTACTAGTTCAAGAGGAATTTTTGTTTTTCACCTACAGGTAACTTAGGTATTATGCGCCGATGGTATCGGGAATCGATTTTTTAGGTATCGACTCATCTCTAGTCGAAATATTGACTGTATCACATCCAGAGCTATGAGAACTCTTGGCTTCTTGAAGCGAAATACAAGAGAATTCAAGAGTATTCCTACCCTTGTGACTCTCTAAGTATCACTGGTTAGGCATCTGCTGGAGTATGGATCGGTTATTTGGAGCCCATTCTACGCCTGTTATCGGGAGATGATCAAAAGGGTACAACATGTCTTCCTCAGATACAATGGTTTTAAAGTGTGCCGAACTGATCAGATTGTTTATCAAGAAATGGAAAGCCATATCGGTCTCGGTCTTCAGTCCCGTAGATTCGCCAGTGACATGAGCCCCATTCACAAGCTGCACGACGGTTCCTCCTCGAGAAAATCAACGTACCTACTGATACTTCAGTTCAATAGCCGCAACCAAGCTCTTCTCCATGTACCATTTGTGGCTACAAATTACTCCCGGAATCGCCCACTAACACGCTCATTTGGAGAACTGAATATGTACCTCCAAAATGCACCTTCCGCCGACGTATTCCACCAATTTGCCTTCGTTTAAGAAGATCTTGAGGAACCTCCAAGTTTGTATGAACTTCGATCAACACTAGTTGGTTTTGTGTTATGACTTTTTTGCTATTAATTCTAAATCAATTTATATTTTGTTTACTGTTGCTCCTTCTGTATATAGTTGAATAACAAGATTAGTATATTATATTTTGTAATTGGGCTTGTCCCGTATTGACAATAAATAAACATTTCCGTCATTACCTACCATTACATTTTTAACCAACAGCCCCACAGAGTTTCAACTTTGAATTCCTGCTTCAATAAAAATCAGCTTCCAATTTCACTGATAATGTTTGCTGGTATTTTGCCATTACATGATTTTTATCAATGCACGGAATGAGTCTGACCACTTACGATTTTCTTATAGGCTTGCAAACGAGGTAATAGGTACAATACAATTGAAAAATTACACAGACGAAAGAAAAACATTTAATGTCTTCGAACTTACAAATTGGAGTTTTTCCAACGTAAAAACCACCACGTAATACAAAACAAAATTACGAACGACAAAACAATGTTAAACCTCCACGATCGAAATTCTCCCAAAACGAGTTCCGTACAACGAGTACAAGGGATTAGAGACATGCCTCTTTTTTCTAAAAAATATCAACTGCACTAATAAATTTGATTCTTCATAATATACATTTAAATACAATTTTGTAAATACCTCACCCGTTAAAGGCACTACCCCTGACAGTTGGGTTTACACGATAACACTGAAAACAATATGTATTTATCTTTCCATGCTCTTCAAAAATGTTTTTCCTGCATTATATATATATTTATACAATTTTACAATACTACAGACTTTGGAATGTAGGTACCTACATTTCAGTGGGACAATATTAACATCCCCATTGGTTTCACATTAATTTTATTTACACTATAAGAAGACACAATGTGGTACTACGGTGTTTTCCCCCAATGTCTCAAAACCACAGAAAAAATTATCCCTTTTTATGTCCTATATTATGATAATTATTGTATCCGACTAAGTCTGAACCCCATTTATTCTGATGAAATGGGGTTTTATTTCAGTAGCTCCTTTGTTTTAAATATGTATAAATTGAATTTTCCATTTTGAAATAAAGCTTTTTCCTTCAAATTCATTATTTTCATTTTTTTAATTATGTACTTTAGGGTTTTATCCGAGTTCGAAGTCTTATCATATGCAAGTTTCAGACTGGCGTCTCGTGGTCGGTCTCCTCGATCCGTCCCAGCCTCCAAGCGTTGGCGTCCGATGCTGTAACATTTAAACATGGTTTCGATATAATTATTTTAAAAATTCAACTCATAGTTATAGTATAGTACTATTACATTCAAATCATAAATAAGTTGATAAATATAACAAAAATCAATAGGGTTGTCAACGAACGAACAATACCTACTTATATTTGATTTGTTATCTTTCAAAAACTAGGTCGCAAACAAATTGTAATTAATCATGATTATTTATGGCAGTGATTAGCACATTTTGAATTAAATTCTCTAAAAATACTCTGGTTTGAAATTTTAGGTGTGTGTAGTCTCCCCAGGAGAGAATTTAGCTCACTCAGCTGTTTAGGATGGAGCCAATAATTTCAATCGTCTCCTAATTTCCAAATCACCCAATAAAAGTTAGCATCTGGAGAAAACTGAACCCCCCCCCCTTGGTGAACTGGAGAAAATTTAGCTCACCCAGCTGGTCAGGAAGGTGTCTTAGAGAGTCACCCTATCAAATTCGACAGCTTAGGATGAACAGGGAAGCATTTAGGTACTCAGGAAGCAGCCCGTCATTTCAATTATCTCTTAACGTCCCGGATAGTCTCCCCACCAAACTTCAAGTTCCTAGAGTGATTAGGAGAGCATTTAGCACACTCAGCTGATCAGTAAAGAACCCATCATTTTAATTGTCTCTTAAAGTCCCAGAGAGTCACTCAACGAAATTCCCAGGGTGAAAAAGTTAGCAGCATCGTCTACTTTGTAACCAAATGCATCCTTGCACGCAAAAATGCAGATAAGTGCCTTCCAAATGATATGAAACATGTCAAAAACTTCGTTGAGGTGGATTGTTTTGGGCACTACAACACACACCTACTATGTTTACATAAGATGCGACTTTCTTTAGTGTTTTGGACTTGAATTTTGGTGGTTCAGGATGGAAGAACCTGGAACCGTTTTCAAATCTTTCTTTTTCTATCCGTTGAACGTAACAGTTCCACAAGATGGATTTGATCCTTCCGAGCAGATACTAGGTTATAGCGAACCCGGGCATGACCTTTCTTTTATTGCAAATCTCATTTTTTATTAATTTGTATCTTGTGTATTTTTCCAAGTTCCCCACAGAAGTTGTAAAATATAACTCACGCATTAGCTTCTAATGGTAGGTACCTAAGTATTCGTTTGGGTTTATCATTGAGATGATACCTATTTGCGATTCCAGTTTAGTGTAACGTTGGTATGGTTATTTACAGCCAGATTCAGCCATTCAGTTATCTTCCTCCAAATAATACAATAAACCTTTTAAATTGAACTGAATCTGAATTTGGTTTATGGTTTTCAGTACCTACCTAATGAACTGTTGGCAATCGACCGAGAATAAATTCCCTCCTCTCAAAATTAGTTGGTTTGCGTACCATCACGTAGGTAGATTCCAAAACTTATATATATATATATATATATATATATGTGTGTGTGTGTGTGTGTGTGTGTGTGTGTGTGTGTGTGTGTGTGTGTGTGGGTGTGTGTGTGTGTGTAAATGAAAAAAACAATTTATCCACTGTCTACAGTTAGATCCTTTTCCCCAAAACTAGGTACTGGGCCAAAGCACAAAATGTGGCACAAAAATCACATAGGGTCCTACCCGACAATGTACTATCTTATTTAGTTCCTCCAATAA
Source organism: Adelphocoris suturalis (assembly GCA_030762985.1). Classification (NCBI taxonomy): domain Eukaryota; kingdom Metazoa; phylum Arthropoda; class Insecta; order Hemiptera; family Miridae; genus Adelphocoris; species Adelphocoris suturalis. Next base: position 52,435,796 of record CM061048.1, read on the forward strand.
ACAAGGTTTAGCACCTGCCAGCAAGCAGAACAGAGAGATGGGAGAGAGGTGCAAGAAAAGGAACAAACCCCAGAGAGGGGTAACTTCATAAATACCTTATGGTACTTCAGTTCACCAGCCAGATTCACATATCCTATTAACCGTTTGCACTTATAATTTTATGTACCTATCTCAAATTTCCTCACTCAATTTATTCTTTCAGTTTACCATTTATATTCTTTCATTCAAGCTGCAGTAGCATTAGATTGGCATTCAAGTAGTTAGTGCTACAGGTTTAGTGGCCGGAGATTGGGCAACATTCAGAATGTTCGGCTAATAAATAGGTCGTTAGGCCATAATTCTGTATACACCAGTACGAGGCAGTGTTGAGGCATAAGGTCAGGTATAAATGGGCTTCCGAGGCGAGGCAAACAGACGCGGTCCGGAAAGCCTTGTTCATACCAGTCAGTACAAGGCAGCGAACGAGGCCAAGGCGTATGTTCAAATGAAGATGGGCTTCCAAACTGAGCCAAACATCCTCGGCCCAGAAAGCCCTGAATATACCAGTACACGGCAGCCCAAGGCGTACGCCTCATACTCTCATGTTTGTGGATGGGCTTCCTTGGAGAGGTAAACAACCTTAGCCCCAAAAGCCCAGTACTCACCAGTACAAGGTAGCCCAAGGGATGGCATATGCTCCGATGCAGAAGGGTTTCCAAGGTGAGCAAAACAGCCTTGGCCTAGAATGCCCTGAATATACCAGTACGAGGCAGCCCGAGGCGTATACCTCATACTCTCATGTTTGTGGATGGGCTTCTTTGGAGAGGTAAACAACCTTAGCCCCAAAAGCCCAGTACTCACCAGCACAAGGTAGCCCAAGGGATGGCATATGCTCCGATGTAGAAGGGTTTCCAAGGTGAGCTAAACAGCCTTGGCCTAGAATGCCCTGAATATAGCGGTACCGGTACTTATGATGTAGATGGGCTTCCGAGGTGAGCCAAACAGCCCCGGCCCAGACAGCCCTGAATATACCAGTACGAGATAGCCTGCGGCGAGGCATATGCTCAGGTGTGGACAGTCTTCTGTACACCTAACGGCATGCGGTGCCACCTCCATTGGGAGTCGGTGCATCAAAGAGAATTCGAGGAACAGTGCGTACTGGTTTCTGAGAGCCCCCCCTCCTGCACGTCTTCATTACCACGCTGTATTTTTTGTTTCTAGCACCTGATGATATTGAAATGTCTATTGATAAGGCGAATAAACGGATTGCTGCTTCGCACGTCGCCTGGTTCGCTGCTCTCCAACCTGAAATTTCAAAGCTCGACGAAACGTGGCTGCCCTGCCTCGCCTCGGGCTGCCTCGTTCGTTGCCTCTTACTGCTGTATACATGGCTTATTAGATAAGTAGGAGGTTACGGTCTAGTGCCGACCACGTAAGGGCCATTTCATAGTCCATTCCAGGCTTAAGTAATTGGTTCAGATCCACAATTCAACTTTTTTTTTTTTGAATCATTAAAATTCATCCTCGCTCACAGCCCCAACACACCCTATGGGCTCTAGTTAGTCCTGAATCATAGGTCTCACTATCGAGTAAAATTGAGGAACGGAATTTATAAATAAAAAACTAGGATCGACAAACATTCGATTAAATTTTACAGTAAAAGTCATTAGTTATTACAGGAGCTCCTTATACACAAAACGAAATTTCAAGTGTCTTTTAAAATGGAATCATGTTTTAGCGATGGATCCCCCGCCGAAAAGTGAGACTATAAAGTGAGATGAAAGTAGCGCCAATAATTGTGATGATTTCCGCTTACAACCGAGTCGTTGCTAGGGATATGATACTTCGTCGTTTTTCATCCCACAAAATTCGTTGACCATTCGTTCGAAAGCTCTCGATTTATCCAACCATACTAGGTATATTAACTATTGCGAAGTGCGTGGCCAACAAGCTGAGTTATGAGCATGGTTATATGAATAATTGTTTACACACAGGTGATCATTCTCAATTATTGATATTGTGAACATGATTGCAACCGCTTTTTAATTTCTGATGATTTCATTGAGCTGGTGTTTCGATTATGTGATTCATAGCAGGTGATCCGAATATTGCGAGAACGGTTTGATTTGTGAAGCGGTGGTTAAATCATTTTAATAGGTAATTTCTTTACTTTACACTATAGGAAGCTGTAATTTCGTATGTAGCCTCTTTAGCCTCTTTCTATAAAGTGAATGTTTACTCGCGAGTTTCTATTAGGAGATCATCATCTCACAAGAGCTCAATCGTCGTGATCATTTCTATAATAATGTGAATGTTTACTCGTGAGTTTCTATTAGGAGATCATCATCTCACAAGAGCTCAATCGTCGTGATCATTTCTATAATAAAGTGAGAGCGAGGAGCTAAAACATGATTCCATGTTTTTTACATTTTAGCAGTCAGGCTCAAAGTAATAACATCCGGGGGGGGGGTCCAGGGGGGCAAAGCCCCCCTGGCGGGGTCAAGGGGCGGAGCCCCTTGCGAGGCCCGAAGGGCCGAGTTTTTTAAATTTTGTGTGTATTCTATAAAAATTTAAGACTTGGCTTATCTTGACTTTGCATTCAAGATATTCCACTCGACATTCGCTAGTCAAATATCGATATTCGACAATCGCTCGCAATATTTCAATTAGTGCATGTGCATATTTTTTTCATTAAATTCGTTTCCTTTCGACAATTTATGAGTAAGTGTCTACATATGTCGAGTTTCTGTCTTTAATACAGGCAGCATTTAGAGCTAGAGAGAATAACCAAAGTTTCGTCAGATGGCGTTTCACCTTGCAGAAACGCAACACATCATCTTGGTACTTGACTCTGCAGTGCTGTAGCGATTTTTTGTTAGAGGGCAATATGGGTAACTATTTAGTGAGATCTACATGAAGTAGTCTTTCGTAGTAACACTTCAATATATTCTCATCAATTTACATCTACATGCACCTTCTCCAAACGAATCTGTTTTATAAATTCCTGTGTCATTCCTTCGAACTGTTCGAAATTCGCCTCGAGGACCCCGTAGCTAGGTATCTTTAGAGAATTCGTATAATCTACATAACGTTCCCCTCCCTCGGTTAACTTATCAAAAATCTACCTATCAGTTATCTTGAAAATACTTTCGAAACGTCTGCTAGACATTTGCTAGCCTTTTATCAATAGGTACCTATCTAGGTACTTCATACTTATTTGTATAGCACACGGTTAAACAACTTCCAAAGATAGGTCGTATATAATTGATTCTGACCTCAAAACCTGAGTAATAATAAACAAAATCGTAAGTAATTATGCCAACATTGGTAGGTAGGTGTTAAACACTACTTCTTTTTAAAAGACAAACAACAACTAAGTGAAAGGCTTACAGTGCCCTTGTGATGTGTTCATATATAACCTAAACCTCGAGTAATAAACTATTCTTGGGCATTTAACTATACTTCTATTCAACAGAATAACTTCAATGGCGTGTCAAACTGGAGCTGTAATTCTCAGGAATCCCATTCCGTCGGTGAGCCATGGCATAGGGATGAGCGGTGGTCCGTTTTTACCATACGAATAACGTAGGCACTCTAAGGCAAGTTGACCTTTTCAGGTTCACGTTCACATTCGTTGCCTGACCAACACCGAACAATAGCGATTTCTCTCTATCTTCTACATCTGAGGGTCTAGAGCTAGATCATCATAGTTCATCATCTAGAAAAATAGGTGATTTCCCAGCTAATTTTCCCGTTATGGTCCAAGCTGGGAATCATCTAAGAATACGGAGCCAAAGACTCCTTCCTCCAACTGATCAAACTTGAGGACTGAGAATAGTGTATGGTGAGCAAACACCATAGGACGCTTACCCTTCAGAAGTACAAACAAACTCACCCTTTCTTAGGTTCCAATACGTAGTACTCATACATACCGTTTTTAGAATTTTCGTCAAACAATATGCTCCAATTTGAGCAAAGAAATATGCTGTAGGTACTCGAACTGTAAGTGATACCTACCAGCTTAATTGTTTGGCGATATCAGCTGGATGGACAAGTAAGTAAAATACCTATGTAAAGTAATATGAATATCTAGTGGAAAGGTATCAAAATTCAAATAACCATACTCGATACACCAAAACGAATTTCTATGGAAAATTTATACGAAAAAGTGGTAACTGAATTTTTTGCGCTTAAGCACGAAACTGAACGTTGGCACGTTGGCCGTTGGCCTGCCTTATGGTTATGAGGGAATGCCTAATCTATGGTGAAGGGATATAGTAGGTTGAGGATGGAATCTATGACGTTCAAGATAGGTAGGAGTCATATGAGAGGTGGCTCTGAATATTACTGCGAAGCCTTCCATCATTACATGCTATACAATCTATTGCAGCTTTGTACAGTGGTAACTATAACTACATTCTGCACAAGAATCAACTGCTGCCATGCTTTCTCAGAACCCTAAAATCCACTCAAATGAAAAACGATAAGAGTATTAAACAATTTATCTAAGTGATAGGTAAGTAAAAATTATTTTTCGATATTACTTCATTTATATTATTCATCTATCACCTGTAATATAACTACGATTTAAAGAACTATATTGCTTGTAGTTTGATGTTGCAGATATAGGTACCTACCTAGGAATATTGTACGGTATTGGTGGGAAGTTGAGCACACAATAATTACTGGCACAAAAAGCGCACAATTAATAAACCAACATTTACCTCGTTTTCCCCTTATTTCCTCTCCATTTGTTCAAATTTATTGAAAACCTTCAGTTTTATTAGGGAGATAACTACCTTCTTTAAGTTTAAAATTTTGAAGGTTTGAAAAATCGGGGAACAAAACTTGATCAACCCTGATTTTTTCCTGACATTTCGGGATCGTGGAGATATAAGCACAACTGTAATCAAAAAATAAAAAAGAACTACGGAAATTTCTTGATAATTCTTTTGGAAAAGGCCTTGAAAATCACACTTTTCCCCCCACTAAAATAGGATATTTCACTTTGTGTACAAATAAACCTATGAGATAATCGTGAATTCGAGTAACCACATCAATTCGTTAATAAATCTTTGGGACTTGAGCTTCACATAGGTATACGATATCTCAATAATCCTACTCATCCAATTACCACTCTTCTTGTATTTGCATCTTTCTGTTAATACAATTTTCATAGTTTCACACTCATGTTGACGTTATTTTGTCCTGTAGACGGTTGATGAACTATCTATTGAATCTCTGAAGATTCAGTAAAACATCTATCCAATGTCACAACGCAAATGGAAGGGGGACGGGCACTACCTAGCTACATAATGATTATAATCCAGAAAAATGGATTTTCAAATAATTTAACCGCCAAATTAGAGTTGAATGATTCAGTATTTTGGCTGAAATTGGATTTGGATCCATCGAGTTATTCGAACATAGCGGAGGTTTGTCGAATTGTTGGTTATTATTTCAAAAACGAACCTTTGGAATCGACAGAGAAAAATAATTTTCCAAGTAACCCTCATAATTTTTTATTTTGAAATTCAAGATAACTCCGTACTAGATTTCTAAATCGAAAAAATAACCTACCATCCGCCTTCTGCCATCCGTAGCATTATATTTCGTTCTAATCAACCAGAAGGGGAGACAGTTTCTAAAACCAGTAGAGATCTAAAGATTTTTCAATAAATTTGAAATTTTAAGTACGTGTGATTTTGGTAGATTAAGTTTCCGCGAACTGAATGAGACCATCGGAGTTGTTGTTTTTACCCCACAACGCTTTAAAAAATTGAAATGATATTTTCAAAATCTATCGGGCCAAAATTAACCATATTTTATTTAAAAATTACCCAAGTGCCCAATATCTCGCCAATTTTTATATTGATTGCAAAATCATTGTATTGAAGTATAAATGAAGTTAATCGGGCATGAATTTAGTACCTAATGCTGTGGGATCGTAATATTTACCAGTAGGCTGGGCAGAAAGGATATTCATTATTGCAATAATAAACATTTTCGTAGTAATTTACAGTTAAAAAAATTAAATATAATTTGATTATTTGGATTTTATGTATTGCGAAGCAAAAATATCACATGTTGACATCCTGTTACATAGATTATCCTTAAAGAATCATTTATAGAATATAGCAAAGCTTTTTAAGGTTTGTCCAGGTCATTATTTCCCAAATTTCAAGTTTCCTCTGTATAAAATTGAACGAAGGGATGCCGAGCTAATATTCGTTATATGTCAAAAAAAAAAAAAAAAAAAAAAAAAAAAAAAAAAAAAAACGTGTAGATACGCCAGTCATCATTACCATATTTCGATCATTCCAAAATCCAATCTAATTGTTTAGTAATTTCGAAGAAACCGCGCAAGAAAAAGCTTCAAAAAACTTCAAATAATAAGGAAAGTTCTGATCAGTTTTCTTGGTTGATTTACATTAGTGCTGGTGTTGAAAAAAAAAAAATCATAGTGAAGAATTTTCGAAGTGGCTCCTACTTACCTAAACAGTAGTATCTTATCCTCGGCATCGCTACGCAAAACAACAATAGCATCATTAACAAAATGAATAACTAGTAAGCACTTTTAAGAATTTATTTCAATTTGAATAAAAAATCCAATTCGGAGGGTCAATGATTAATTTAAAAACAAATATGTGATTGGGAAGAAGGGAGTGGAGTTTTAATCAGAAAAAGAGGAAATATTTTGTCAATTTAGTTCCTCCGATAACACTGAATGATATAAGGAAACGATTTCCAGATTAGTAATAAGTTAATTGTCACCATTCAGATCGAGCAAAGGTCCTCGTTTTCGATTAAAAGGTTTTCAAGGTGTTGAATTAAAATTACAGGTGTATTTAAGATTGAGATGTATTATTTTAGTAGGATTCGGATGTTTATCGGAAACCCCAAACTGATTATTAGATGGTTAATTCTGAATTGCAACGTAAATAATTTATTTTGAGAGATAAAGACCTGAGATGTGCATATTTAGTGTCAGGATTCATTTAAATAGGTACAAGAAAATCCCCCAGTTCCTACCCTAAACGGTTATAGTTTGTTGTTATAATTAAGGATTATACCGATAGTATGCAAATATCCCTTTTAGGTTCATTCACTTAGGGTATATCTACTTTCAGGTACCTGTCGGAAAAAATAATCGAAATAAATACAAACTTATTGCTATCAATCAAAAATCTGTTACAGATTATATATACAGTGCTTTACGGTAGGTATGAACATGCTGGTGTTTCAAATGAATAATTTACACTGTACACAAGCTAAATACGTATGCCAGGTAGATTATTTACCTCGTGATGCTGTCAGATGCAGGAAGATTTAAGCGAGTGGAAAGGTACGTAGATACATATGTACTCGTACTAATATTATAAAGACATTATGTATATACAAAATTTCTTAGAAAATACCTAAACGTACCGATCAAGCCATTCTAATTACATTCAACTAAATTAAGCCCACCATCAATAAGTGGAACAATAAATTTTTTTAAAGAAACGAAGTGAGTCTCTACTGAAACTTATCGGCGGATATTTGTTATGTGGGTCCGTCAGTCTGTTCTGCGTTACAGGCCGCAATTTTGGAGATTTCGACTTGAAATTTTGAAGGTTGACTCTTTAGACACCCAAAATATGATCCAAGACGATGTATAGGCAATATAGTAGTCGACATCAAATAAAATACCTCTGAGATACGTGTTAGGTATGGATTTCTATAATTTTAGCAAATTTTCGAAGAAAATGAAGGTATTGCAATGGCTCCAAAAATGTTAAAATCCAAATTTTCTTCAATGAAATCCATTTTGAGACATTCTGAAACGAATCCTAGAGTTTAGTACTTTTTCATATGTATGTCCTTCCAGACGATAACTCTCCTTAGGATTGAGTAAACAGTCGTAACAGTCGTGGAAGATTATGCTTCAAATGGAAGTTATTCTACATCCATTACCAACAAAGGCTTTGCTTCCTGAACGTGGGAAGATAATTAATTTTTAAAGATTTCAAGAATTATGTCGGAAGAACAAAGTGACCTGGTTTGACGGTTTACAAGTAGAAAGTGATATTTAGTTCAGCAGAAGTTCAAATATTGTCACATAGTAAGTCGTCAGTAAATGTCATTCTAATGAACCTTAATATAGCACACATTTGCACAGAGTACTACATTCTACATTCAATACCTATAGAGGGTTCGATCGTCAGAATTATTAGGTACAGAACAAAATCGAGTAAATACACTTGCAGTTTTTAAACGCCACTTCACAACCAGAAGTGAAACACACGAGTACCCAACATCATGATACCCAACCCATAACATGAAATTACGTCACTTACACACACGAGGACCGTTAGCACTTACTGCACACAGTCATACAACCAGAAGACCACACAAACAAAAGTACAGTCAGTACTTACTTACAGTACGCTGAGAGGGGGCGCTGGGCTCGTACTGTCAGGGCCTGCGGACTTGCCTCGACTGAATGATGCGGGCGTGCGACGTCAGCGAGCCGCTAGTAAGTAGCGGTTCACGCTCGGCAAATTCTACAAGAACAACAACGTGGAACGAAAAAAAAAGAAAACTAAACATAAATAGAAAACAAAATAAACAAAACGAGTACGTGCAAGAAAAAACGGAACTAAATAACCTACAAAATTGCTTCGAGGTTCTTCCATACGGTAAATATGGACAGTTTTTAAAAAATAGTTATTTTACCTACTCTATTACACTACCTTCAATTTCAGGATGGTTAGGTATGTTCAACGAGCTAAAATGGACATTTTCCGATCACATCTTGTGCAAATGTTTACAACAAGCTAAACTTCAAAAAATTGCGTAATTTTTGACTGTGTACCAACAGTGCAGTTATGAGAAGGGTTTCACCAAAAACTATGGTGAGATAACCTCGCTAGGTATAGGTATACCGACATATGTTGGCTAACTACTGTTGGATCATCGTTTTACTGAATCGATTCGATTAATGTTTGTACGTCGATTGAAAACAAGTGGATTTCACCAATGTCAGCAAGATTGAAACATAATCATACACTTTAGTATCAATTTAAATTTCAGGAGACTCCATCCGCCATCGTTCAAGGATACAAACGACTAAACTGGTATGTGTAATGGAGAACTTTGCTTAATACAAATTTATCGGCGATCGTAAAATCCTACCGTGGTAGGTATGATGTGTAGGATAATCGTGATTTGAAATTCGGCAAGTACGTTTACTTACCCAAATAAATACTGCAACATCAAGAATAGCATGCGACTTTTTTTTGGAGTTGATAGTCTAGTAAGCAAATAAAATTGTTTGTGACCTAATGGATGCCTAAACAATTCGTTATACTTATAGAAGAAATATTTGTCCGTACAAGAATATTGGTGTATTTTACGATTTTCCAGTTTAAAACAATGCTTGCGCTTATTGAATTAGGTACTGGTTTTTAATCTTAATCTTACGTAAGCTCATTCAAACAATTTATGAGATTATAAATATATTACCATACGGCGCCTTTCAGAAATATAATTGAAAGCTGTAACAGAAATCGCCGACGAAACTATTGGATTCCGTAATTACACGAATAAGTATGATTTTGTTTACTTTTGTACAATATAATTAACACAGAAGGAAAACTGTAAAGAGGAGGAACAAGAAGCATTCCGAATATGTCAGGAATATTATAGAAGTATTTTGTCAAACATGACCATTTTAAAAAGTTATTTAAAAAGTCATTGTCAAAGTCAAGATGAAGATGATTTTTATAAGAGTAGTAAGAAAATTCATACAAACTATAGGGTCTAACTTGAAGTATACGTTAGTTGCAAAAACATTTATGAGGGAAGTGTCTCTGTTATATAAATTCGAATTCTCGTCAAATAAAACCGGCTTTTCGGTTTTACAATGCAATGTGTTTTACTCGAATTTTGAAGTTTAGCTGTTCCAGTTAAACAAGACGTTTCCATCAGTTCGTTGCACCAATTTTTTTTTTTTTACAAAAACGTATATTTTCTACTTTTTTACATTAAATATTAATGCATTGGCAAGATTACGATGCTAGTATTATTCGAGTTACAATAAGTTTATTTTTTAACAAAATGTAACGCGAAAACCACTTGAGAATCTGATTTGTCTTTCAATGAAGTTTTGTATGAAGCCAAAACCCTTTTACCGCATCATAAGCACGTTTCTTTAACAAAACAAAACAAATTAAAACTAAACAAAAACGTAATGATAATACTTGAAGAATAAGTTATTTTACATCCAAAATAATACAAGTTTGTAGCCTTAATGTCATCTCTTTGCAAATAACTACAATTTTATCTGTTGTTCTAGGCAATTTCTGATCGAAAATACATTAGGTAGGTGACTTAGTGGGTAAGGTACGAAGTGGGAAAAGTGCGCTCTAGATGGCTAACATGCAGTCGTGCTGTGTGTTACGAGGTAAATTGAATTAATACGACAGGCGAGTGAAATGCAGATCAACGTGTTCGATTCTAAAAGGAGAAAACGGCTTTTTGCATGCAAATGGAAATTCAAGCGGAGAAAATATTAGTAGTGTGAGAGACTCGTGGGTCACAGAGGAGGAGGGGTATAAACCAATGGGGATGTGATTGAAACGTCAGTTTTTTTGTGTATGGAACTGAATGTATCTGGAAATGAATGTATATCGTTACCAGGTGGTTTATATAGAGAAATATTCTTGATGAAAGGTTATGGGCGTACAATAGGGGGTGATACAAATAATGTGTTGGCGTATGACACACAATGACCAAGGACCGAGAAAAACCACGGGTGAAGAGATATGCTAAACCCGCACGACCGTTGGGTCTTGAAGGCTATTGCATAACCCGTTGCCAACAAGACCTATGAACAGGTATAATTATACTTAATATTTATAAACCTAATCATATTTTATATATATTATTTATATCATAGTTTTTAGTGAAACATCAATCTTCTGATTCCGATGTTTTATTATCTACAGGGAATATCTATACGTAAAGAAACTCCCACATTTCATTGGGGCTTAGGGAAATTGTAAAATTAAGAGGAGCTCTAAGTTAAAATCATCCCAAACATTAATCCATTTTCTCTTAGAATTAAATCTTTTCTATCTGAAATATAAAAAAAAACTTTAAAATTTTAATTTAAATTAAAAAGGTAAGAAAGAATCAATAAAAAATAAAACCAAAATACAATTCAAAGTGGAAAATGTTTAATTTGATAGGAAAATGTGATGTTATTATAACAGTATAATTTCCAACACTCTAAGCTTTAACAATTAAGGAACAGGGGCTGGCGCTATACACTATGTAAAAATTTGGAAATTAATTAGTTTTGGGTTTGTCTACTTCCCGCTAGATGGCAGTGCCGCTCTCTCTCTCTCACTTTCTCTCTCTCTCCCTCTCCCTCCCCCTCTACACACAACAATACTATCTCCTATGTAACTCATTCGTAGTGGTGAATGTAAGTTGCAAGTTTTCAGTTATTGTAAACAATAAACAAACTAAGAGCAAAAGCTGAACGTTTATTTATCAGTTTATTTAAGTTTATTGTCAGTTTCCATCATCGTTTTCTATTTTGTTAACTTTGAATTCATAACGTACCACATGACATCTCACGAATCCAGCAAACGAAGTTTCTTCACAACGGCCATAGCTTGTTGACAACGTTCTCCAACATTGATGCTCTGCTACACCAGCATTTGCTGCCGCAACAACAGTTTGGTTTCAAAGAAAACGTCCGCTCCGAATTCAACGATTCACGGCAGATGTCAAATTAGCTTTTCAGAATAAGCAAGTATGTCAAGCAGCTTTCTTTGACACTGAGCAAGCGTTTGACCGGGTGCGGCATACCAGAATACTAGTGAAAATCCAGCCTCACCTACCTATCAACTTCTTTGGCATTCTTCATCAGTAACTTAATAGACAGACGTTCGAAGGGGTGTTCAAAATGAAATGTAAACACGGCGGACAAAAAGAGCTGGAGTCCCCTAAGGGAGCGTGCCAGGACCCCCCTAAAGCAACGTTTTAGGACCATATTTAATGCCATGATCTCCTCCTTCCAACTATTCACCAGATTCCTCAGGCCTTTTGCTGATGATCTCATTTACGCAGTACGAGATGATGAGTGCCAAAGTGCAGCCAATAAACTGGTGTAACCGTTGGCGACTCAAAATCAATCCAGCCAAATCATGCACAATTACATTTACAAATAAAAGCGATATGTTGATATCCCCCTTAGTTTTATTGGGAGAAACAATAACTTCTGTCGACCCTCACAAATATTCGGGAGTCATATTCGATAGAAAACTGATCTTTGCTGAACATGTGTCTGATGTAAGGCAGCGATGTGCTGCGAGAGCGTCCCCGTTGAAGTAACTGTTTGGTAATCCTGCCCTGCCAATTTAAAATGAAATACTTATTTACAAAGTTTTCATCAAGCCCTTTTATACCTAAACTCTTCCTGTATGGGGTACATGATCTTCCTTTCAGTTTCGACGACCCAAACAGCAGCCGAATCACAACTTGTTACAAGAGAAAATTGTTGACGATTCACCCTTTGCAGGAACACGACGATTTACCATTACTTCAAGCACAAAATGCAACTGGAATGACGTAAAGATTCAATACGAATATACGTCACACGAAATGCTGAACATTATAACCATCTTGCAAATGAAGGTTTCGTCCAACCATCAAATGCAAGGTTGCAACGGCCTTTCTATATATGAGACATAATGGGAATGTGCTATCTAATAGATGTAACTAAATGTCAAATTTCTTTTGTTAGCGAATTTTCGTAGAAAATGAAACAACTGCGATATCTCCTAAAATTTTTAAATCAAAATTGTCGAAAAATTTCTTCATTGAAATCCGTTTTGAGCCATTCTGAAACGAATTCTAGAGTTTAATATCATTTTGAGGTATTACAGAAGGTTGGAAAAAGATATATATATATATATATATATATATATATATATATATATATATATATATATATATATATATATATATATGTCCTTCCAGAAGATTACTCTCCTTAGGATTAAGTTAAAAATTTCGGTCTTACGCCTAAAAATCAAGCTTTCCAAACGGAAGGACAAGTTCGTTGGCCAGCATTTTTTGAGCACACTAAAAATAGAAAAAACCGGATAAATATCGTTAAATTTATATTTTATAGCCGAATACTGCTCAAATAAAGTATATTGTCTATAAAATAGAACATTAAAAAATTTGTGTACAAAATTATGCTAAAAAATGTACTTACTTGGATTTCATTAAAATGAGCTAAAAATTCGAAACTGCAAAAAAGTTAAAAATCCAGAACCTCTTTTTGAATCGCAGAATATTATTTAGAACGAGTTTTTTTGCCATAAAATTGGTAGTTAAAAATTTATTTTCCCTCAAAGTCCTTAATTTTCAAAATAATGTAACATAATACATTACGATAATTTACGAAAATTTGCTCATACGATCATGCAGCATGAGTGTTTTTTTCTATTTATATGTACCAAATAGAAGAACATTTATATTTAGCTTTTTTAAATAATAGTCGGCTTTTTCTATTTCAAAAAGTACTTTGTATATATTTTCTAAATGGTCTCAATAAAATCCTTTAAAAAAACACACTGCCAATTCTCCTGTCCTCACTCTCCGGAGACGTACTGGTTCAGAGTTAAGTTACATTTTTAATCATAGTAACAATAATTGGCTTGAAGTTGTTGGTCTTAGTTTCTCAATCTGCATGGTCAGTAGACGCATCGATAGTAGAGATCCTAGTTACCTTTGAATTTGGAGAAACCACCTTAAAAGTACTATTCAACCAAACATTACCAACTCAGTTCCTGGCCATCGGAGGGCTGCTAAAGCTAGTCTGTAGTGCCAAAAAAATTGTTTCTTCTTTCTTTAATCCACCTATGCTATTAGTGAATTTTCTTGGAGAATCGAGCTATCGCAATAGCTCCAAAACTTTAAAATCACAATTTTCGAAAATGTTGTTCATTTAAATCTGTTTAGAGGCATCCTGAGACGATTTCTAAAGTTTGCGCTTAATCTTCCAGACAATAACTTTTTAGGATCGAAATGAAAATTCCGTTCTCGCGCTAAAATACCAAGCTTTACAAATGAAAGGATGACCGTTGGCCAGCACATTTCAAGTACATTAAACTGGTCAAATTTCAGAAAAATGTCCTCAAAAAATCTAAAAGTGATTATTAACGGCGCCAAAAATCGTTACATTCATATTTTTAGCAGAATTTTAGTCCAAAGAAGTTTATGAACAATGAACTAGAACACTAAAAAATTCGATTCACAAAATTATGGTGACAAATGTACTTTAATTTCATCAATATTTGCTGAAAAATCTATTGAAAAAACTGAAAATTCGCTAAAAATCCAAAATCTGTTTTAAGTCGCAGGATGTGATTTAGATATATGACATGATTTAGAATGCAGATTTAGGTTTATTTGCCATAAAACTGGTGGTTAACAATTTCTTTGCACTCAAAGTGCTAAAATTTCAAAACAAAGTGATATAATATAACAATACGAAAATTCGCTCTGGGCTTTTTTTCTGGAAGTTGTTGGTTTTAGCGTGCCTCAGATTTTGGTCAGCGGATTGGACAATATTGACATTGAAACTATAAAAAATACGTCCTTTGTATACATGAACTGAAGAGTCATGTTTATAAATAAACTATAACTCTTATAATTGCCGAATAACTATTTATGGCCATCTTATGATTTATTAACGATGGTCTGAAATCAATTTTCATAAATTTTTCGAACATTTGGAGGGTATTTTTATTTGTATTTTATGATAATTGTATGATTAACATTTGATTGAAAATAATGGAAGGTCACACTACCACATGTAAGTAGGCTGAAGTTAGATTACCGCCTACGTAATTTGAAACTCAAATGGTGTTTCGTAAATTTGGTAACGGTATTAAGGACAGATAGGACCAACTTACCAAGATGTTGAAGCGTATGTAGCAAGACATAGTAGTTGTGTGTGCCTAATAGATAACGATGACAGAATAGTGATAGGTAGGTACACGCAATACAAAATTAGTAAAATACGTAGCCTTAATAGGAAATTTTCAGCGAATGTGCAGACGTAGCACTAATCTTATTTTCAGTTCATAGATACCTTTAAAATATAACCACAAAATGATACCAAAGAACTAAATTTTCAACATGCGAGCCCCCCATTCAGCATATGTATAAAAAACATAGCAAAACCATAGCATTAAAAAAGAAAATTTCTACTGAACTTTAGTAGTAACTTACATTTCTTCCCTTCATAGAAAGATAAAAAATCGTTATCTTCGTTAAAAATGAATTTGAAACCAGAAGTAGGCATGTCGTTGATCATAATTTTGAAACCCCAGATATAAATTGAATGATTGACAACTATGAAATTTTACCTACCTAATGGAATTAGGATGTCGAAAAATGTGGAAACTATATGAGATACGTACTTGCTATCAGTAGACCTAATATTGGCTCTTTTGTTATTACAATTTAGGTGACTAACCCCAGTTATTTGTAATGTTCCAACAATGAACCTTTGAAAATATATTTCTACGAAAGTTGGTTCACGTTTTAAGATGAGTATACACTCGGCGTGACTATTACTCAATACTGAAGGGCTAAATTTGAGTGGCAAAAATCAACTTCTCAAATACTTTCAAAGAACGAACCGTTACCTAGAACTAATAAGCAGACTTGGAATAATTGCTTTCATTTTCGAGTCATAGTAAAAATTTGCCGAAATCGACATTTCTACTCACATTTTACGTTTTAGACCACTCCGAACAAATTCGGTTTTGTATCTGTCTGTACATGAGAGTGATTCTGTGTGTCCGCAAATCTTTGTAACAAGTTTAATTTTCACAGTTTCCATAAGATTTTGATGAAATTTTCAGGGAATGTGCGGGTTACGCTATAGACGGATTCTCAGTTTCACTGCTCAAAAATTACATCACTGTGCGCATCTACAAACATTGAATCCAACAAACATCATTTGCTCACTGTCCACTCGTCGTATGCATATTTCTTAAACTCGGGCTCTAGAAGATATTGCTTCTACAGATTTCATCAGATTTCGATGACTTTTTCGGGGCTTGAACGGTCAAACCTGTAGATGGTCCCCAATGAACTTCATCGCTTCATCTATCCGAAACTGATCAGAATAACACGAGAACTGAGAATATTACAGCAATATAAAATAATAAGGTGACTCAAAATGAGTCGACCACCGATAAGTTTCAACGACCTTGCGCGCAAATTGAAAAGAACCAGAACTTTTTGATCAAACTCTACATACCTATACACATCAAAAATCGTTAAACTCAAGGAATTTCAAAACGAATTTCCATTGAGGAAATTTTGGACTGATTTAATCTCTTTAATCCAATCCTCTTTAATCTAATCTCTTTAATCTAATATTTTGGCTGATCTAATCTCTTTGGTTGAATAGCAAAGAGGTTAGTTCAGCCGTTACTTAAATCTTGTTTTTTCGTGCCGTTTCGTGGTCACGGCAATGCGTGTTCCACGCTAATATCCTTCAAAATCAAAATTTTTAATTGTATTTCATGTTTTTTTTTTTTTTTGACCAATTTTGGATTCATGTTTTCTACCTATGTGGGTATCCTTATAACTTGAAGAATGATACTAAAGTTAAGTACAAATTCAATGAAAATTTCAGCTATTGTTCAAGTTAGTGGTTCCCTTGCGCAACATCTGGCCACCCGCAAACGAGAAAATCCTGAAACAAGCATACCTTCGTGGCCTCCTTTCGATTTCGATGTAATTGTCAGGGGTTGTATGAGTGGGCCCGAAATATCCATTATTTCCAGATTGAAGATAGCCTCTGCACATATGCGAACGTAAATTTATTGTAACAATAGGTAATTATTTCTACAGTTTTCATCCGAATTCAAAGATGGCCGATATGGTTCCCCATGAATATTATGCTACTCGGTGAGAGGACATTGTAGATATTTTATTACTAATCTTGTCCCTTGAACGTTTGATCGAGGATGGTACTTTACACTTGAATATATTCTAAAATGTTCAGCTAACCTAAGAGATAGACAGAAAATAAGTGATTGAAATATAATCCGTAATTAATAAACCAAGTATTGAACAACATATTGAAACCTTTAAATCCACTAAACTGAGTAAGCCATAGACTATTTTGTTTTCATTTATTCAACCTTTATAACAATGACAGGAAGCGGAGCCATCTTAGTAAGCCCAGTGAGTTTTGGGTCTAATTGCATTCATATTCAAGCTAGAATGGTTATATTTGATACGGAAAGTCTTAGGGGCAGTTTGGTAACAATGGCATGTGGGGGAGCTTCGATCAGCTGACAAGGGATCAAGCTGAAACTAGAAAAATAAACTCTTCGGATTTTCTGGGTGACAACGATAAAGTGCGGTGCTGCTTTTATTTGCTAAGTGATATCTTAACCTAATTTCTGTACTATTTGACCTATGATGCCAAAATCAGGAAAGAAACCTCTGGGACTACTGGGTAGCAGTGATAAACATCTGTCTCATCTGAGCCATCCTGATTAGCTGAGTGAGGTCTGTCCCTAATTTCATTCTTACTCAACATACCATGATAATATGATTAATGGAGTCTTTTTTTGGTACTTCTGGGTGGCAATGACAAACAGAGGAGTCACCATGATCATCATAAATAGCCTTGAGGCTAAAGCCTTTGTTATTCAACTTAATATGAAGCTGGTAATGAAAGAAACATCTCAGAGACAGTTTTGGTTAATATGACACGGTATGGAGTGGCCCCTGAGGCTGATCTGCAAATAATTTTGATAGATATTGCGTCATTCATATTTATGACGGGCGTGTCATCAAAGATCGTGTAACGATCACATAATATATCGAATAATAACAGGTAACTGTTGGATATACAAATAAATAACAAGTGAGTATACTCATGAAAGTTTTAAAGTACTGCAATTTTCTGTAACCTCTCGATATTGTTGTCTACGTTGGTTTTTCTAAATTTATACCCCATGATTGGGCATTCACTAAATTTTCTTGATGTCTAATTGCAGATAATCCTCACTGAATGGACGTTGAAAGAAGTGAGTTTCGCATTTCGACGTATCATTAGCCTTTCATTATACGTATTCCTGAGATACGTATGCATATAATAATATGTAATACTCTTTAGAAATTCCATTTCGCTGTACAGTATAAGTTCCAAGATATTGGTAGACCGTGAAATCATTTGCGGACCAAAGAGATGCAGTGGAGCAGTCTAGGATGCCCATGCCAATCGCATTTCAGACGGGTTTCGACTACAGGATGTAGGTCATCTTTGAAGTATGATTTCACAGCGAGCTATCTCTCGGAAGACCTTCTCCTCCGTCTTGCCTCTCACATCAAACGACAAATTGTTCAACTCCGAGATACGTTTGGTAACACAATTAGCAGCAGCAAGGGTTGTCTCAAAAGTATAAACGATTGTTTATTATGATGGAATAACATCAAATGTTGGTTGCAAATATGAATGATAAGACTGCGCACAAACTAATTTTGCTTTGGAGTCCACCGAATGTTTTCAATTTTGAGGGATGAAACAAATATTTTCGCAAAAATCAAGATTTTACATTTTAGACCCTTCGGATGAACTTTGAGCGTCCGCCAATTCTTGTAACAAACTTAAAATTTCTACAGTTTCCATTAGATTTCGAAATGTCGGGGAACGAGCGGGTTAGGCTACAGACAGTGTTGACGTTCCCTTATCACTTTCGCAAAGTGCAAGCAAACGAATTCAATCATAATCCTATCATTAGCAGCTCCTGCGCAAAACTCAGATCCTTGTAACAAGCAAAAAACTGATTTTTGATAATTTTTTACGAAAAATAAGTTATAGAGGAAAAAATTCTGCATCGAATCAAACAACCACCAGCTCTATAACTCTATTCCTCAATCGTCGGTGATTTTTAAAAAAATTGTAACTTACTCACTTCCATGGAAATACTCTACAGTGAGGACTTTGAAAAATCACCAGAAATCAAGGAAAAGAGTTAGAGAGCTGGCAGTGGTCTCTTTCAATGCAGTGTTCTTTCCTCTACAACTTTTTTCAATTTCAAAACTTAAGCAGTGAGAAGATTGTCAAAAATCGATTTGTTGTGTCGAATAAGTTATTTTAGGTACAAGGACATGGGGTGCATTCGAAATCAGCACCAAGTTTCCTATAGGAATAGCTTATAAAATAATATTGTCCACCTAAAATCTGTTTTTGGCCCAAAGTGCAACGGTTTAAATGCAGGGTGGAAAAACTCCTTTTTACCAAGAGTTTAAGTACCGGGTAGGAATCCTTCGTGTCAACGGTTTCAGTGCCAGGCTACACTCCTCATGATCAACGATTAAGTGCCGAATTAAGGAGTACCATTGTTCCTCCTCATCACCCTAATTAAGTACCGGACTGAAACGACATTTTCCTACCTCGTATATCCTATTAACTAGGCTAATAGTCAGGCGAATAAATTTCATTTTTACGAGTTTATTCATTCAAAACTAGATACATTTAGCTCATGCTCATTAAATCCACAATAGCAGATATAGCCTTGATGAACACAGAGATCCTGACAAACGAAGGAATTGAGTGTTGGCCAGCCAAAGAAAATCGGACCAATTTCTATGCCATAAGATCGGACTTGGCCGTTACAGCTTAGAAAACTTTTACCATTGATGAAGAAAGAGCGAAGCGAGAAAACCTCACAGTGACTAGCTTGGCCGTTGTACTTTGAAATGTGCCATGGAGGGACGATATATCTTGGTAGCGCTTTTAAGGATCCAGCATCAATTTTTATACTTTAGTCAGTAAAGATTCAAAAGTATTGAGGATGCTTCAATAAATTTGGGTAAGAAAGAGCGGGTCTTGTAACGAAATAGGGGTTGCCTTAGTTTGGTAGTGGTACAAGATATATTGGTTACCAAATGTTAATTGAAACTTATGGTGAATGACTACGCGGAAATATTTAGCCGTTGATGGGAATGAAGCAGAACTAGTTATCACTGTGCTTTGGGATCTGGGTAGGGCTAATTTGGTGTTGGAGGAAGCGCTTCTGGACGAATTTTGTTTCTTGAATGTAAGCGGAATCAGAAGCGTAGAGAAGTGCAACAATGTTCAAGGCAACAAGGACAGATCTGGACCTAGATTTTTTAGAGATATTAGCCAGTTAGAAAAAACATAATAAATAAAAGACTGATATTTACCACACAAAGACATCACGTGGTGAGTGACGGACACTTGGGAGGGAAAGCAAGAAAACCTCACAGTACCTTCTTGTCCTCTGAATTTTGAAAATGGCCTTGGGTAGAACGCTTCGTAGAATGGTGGCAGTGCTGCAGGCGTTGCAACAAAACTAGTTTTGAATTCCACTCAGGAACGGAAGCGTAGAGGTTGGTGCAAGGTTGCTAGACTACTGAATTCGGGGAAAAAGAAGAATCGTATGTACAAAACAGGAATTGCCGTGGTTTGATTCTTACAAAATAACTTGGTCAGCAGTTTACAGTCGGACCAAATTCTACCACAGACAAACCACAAGAGGTGAGTGGATGTAATATGCAGTTTGCCAATGGAGAAAAGGGAAAGCAAGACAACCTCACAGTACCTTGGCCTCTGCGCTTTGGAAAATGCCTTGGAGGAGGTCGTGGAGGAATGTTCCGTCCAGGATTCGCGGTGGCGCTGGGTGGCGGCGGAGCCACAGGGGCCTTCAATGGGATGAACATGCTCACTGGCTCGGAGGAAGCTACGTGCACAATCCCACTCACAGTGTGTTAGGTTAACATTTAGCTTTGGTCTAAACAATAGGTTAACAAGTTTGCAAAGAGAATGGCCGATATGAAAATGCCGATTTTGCGCTTTACCCAACTTTCAGGGGCCTCCATGGTGTTGTTTATGGAGGCCCGAATGGAAATTCAGCTTTGATAACGCGGGCGTAAATTGTTAGGTATTCAAGAAGAAAGTTAAGCTATTATCAAAAAAAGAACCATTATCACAGAGAGGAAAAATAAGTGAGTAATGCACAAGTGGAGTTTTTAATTAGACGTTTGAAACTTTTTACGGGACAAACTGTGTTGTGAATTAGTATTTCCTTGTCAATGTGCGGGTTTTTGGGTGCTTTCATGTATTGTAAGTATAAATATTCGGGCAATCTCGTTTCCTAACGACATCTGCTATGCATCCATTATATTTAAGATGGACTATTCTTGCAAATTAAAGGTTTTGTGTGCTTCTCGGGTGATTTGTAGATGTTACAATGCTTTTGATAATATTACTCAAGCGGCAACATCTGTGAACATTACTAAATTATTATTATGACTAGAAAATGTGTTGGTAAAACCATTCAGGGCGATTTTTTAGAACCTTGCGTAATGATAAATTCAATTTGAAAATTGTAGGATGTAATTTGGAAAAATTGAACTTGAATTGGAAAAGATATAAATACATATTCAGATCCCAATTCAACCCTACCTACACTAAGTAACTTCACTGTTGTAAAAAAATGCGAAAAGAAGAAGAAAATTCATAAAGTCGAATGTTGTTGGTTTTTTTCGTACATTTTTTGAGGAATGGGTATCATGTCTCTGTAAAGAAAACTAGTTCACGCGTCATCCTCAATGATAGTATAACATAGAATAGTATTTACCTGGTTTTTGGTCTTTTAACAGATAAGATTCTGCAGAATGCAAAGGCGTTTCAGTCCTCAGTAAAAGCTCACCAAATATTTATCAGTTATCGGACGAGAGAATGTCGTATATCATCAATTAGGAACGCAACGAGTTGTGCTTAAGACAAATTTTAAAAATAATCTTCAGATCAAGACTAAGATACGAGTATTTCCTTCTGATTTATTTATAGTTTCTCGACGAATCCAGGCAAGTTAATCACATCGAACCCGAACGCATTTTTGAAACCAAGAATTGATATAAATGACAACCCTCCCCTCTCTCTATAAACCTTGGTACACCAATAACTTGGCTTTGTAATTATCATAGATACAGCTTTTAAAAATCAAAATCGGGATCGTTACATGAATCTATAGAGCATAATGAAGTACCAGTGGTAATCTGAGTATGGTTATATATGAAATTCACCAATAATTTTGGTGAAATGTGATGTATTAGTACCACTGCACTGCATTGAAAACGAATATGAAAATACCCCCAACTCCTACAATCCCTTTGGGTTGATGAGATGCAGAACCAACCTTCTTCTCAACTAGTTGTGAGTGTTATCATAATTGCCAGATCACACAAGAAGCATTGTTTTGTGAATTCAAAATAAATTGTAGTTGAAAATTGTAAATTTTAAATATAAATAGTAAAAATTTTAGTTACCTACGAAGAATTCGCAATAATTGGCATATTGTTTTGGCCAACTAGCTTAGATTTAGTTAGAATAGTTGGATCCCATGCTAGCGTGCAAGCGTGACCAATAACATGCTCCATCATTCAGGTTTGTTGCCGAACAACCAATATGAGCGAGGCAAATGGTATTTGGTTTTTCCTGATGAAGGACAAGTGCTGAGAAGGGGCTTTGTTACCTTTCAACCTCCCCAATCAGCGAACTGGATCAACAACCGACGAAATCACTGGGTTAGTGGACGTTACCTGTTACTACCTGAATTCTAGCATTGAAGAAATTGATTATCTGTGTACAACAACCGAGACATGTCACAAACAATTACCACAGCAATTAGGTAACAGGCCAAACATTTACGGAGGTCACTACATTCGCCTTCATAGGCAAACAGATGCCATCCAGCAAACATCCCTAATTGCGCTCGGATGGGAAGAGGGGGGACATTAAGCTATTACTTCAGAATGTTGAAGCCCAGCACTGAAACCTGACCCGAACCAACCATCGGCTAATGGACGAATTCCTACGGGATAATGTGATGCTGATAACCAACCTTCTTCACAAAAAGCGTTGGACGTTATCGTTATTATCAGATAAAGACAATAGAGGACTTGTTCCATAAAATAACACTAGCTCTCATTAAGAGCGAACCGAAGATAGCCGATGACTCCCAATTCCACGATACCGCATTTTTCATAAAGAGTAATTGAGTCCAGTCTTGACCTGAAACTATTCTTGGAAATAACTCAGTGGATGACTGCATTCACCTCCAGCTAGTTATTAATCGGCTTGTTATTTGGTGTAAATCCAACCATTTATTTCTTAATGTTAGCAAATGCAGTATTACCACTTTTTCACGATCTCCTAATACCATTAATTTTGATTACTCAATCATGCGTAGTAATCTTTACCGTCAAATGTCACTATCTGACCTGGGAGTATTGCGATAGCCGTTTATCTTTTAATGAGCATATTGATAATATTTGTAGGCGAGCCATGCGATCATTGGGATGGCTTAAGCGTCAAACTCGTGATTTTGATAATTTAAAAGCATTAGTTATCTTTTATAATGCTATGGTTCGCCCCCATGGAAGTACGATTTGGTCTCCATATTACCAACACCATAAAAGGCGTATTGAGTCAGTACAACATAAATTCTCCGCAATATTGCTTTTAAAAAACGGGTTCGGCAGGATGATGTTGCTTATGATTCCCTGAAGACCGAGAGTGGTATTTTATCACTCCAAGATAGACGAGCATTGTAATTTTATTCTAATAACACAATTGCAAAATTGACAGCCCCCAGTTATTATCTTATTTTGATTTTCGTACGCCGATCCACCCCACAAAAAGTAATGATTAATTTTCCGTCCTTTTTGTCCCGTTTAATTATTTGTTAAATAACCCCCTTTATCGCATGGCTAAGCATTATAATTTAATTTAATGATTGCCTTGATTTATTTTTCAATAGTTTTCCGTTTTTAAAAACCACGTCATTTCCTATTGTTCTAAATTTCCAACCTAGTAAAAGGTATTATTATTATTTTTGTATATTGATGTAATTTTTTTACTGATACTTTCAACTTCTGTATAAATTTATATTTTCATTCATTATCTGTATTTTCTATGTATTGTTTCCTTACAGTATATTGGGCTAACTAGCCCGTAAAAAAATAAATAATAATAATAATATATCGGAGGACATCTCAATATTCTAACCCGCATCATTAATAACTTATCCAATAAACGACAAGACGTAAGCTTGTAGAACTTTATTTGATATAGACTCAAATTGGTAGAACGGAAGGCTAATGACGCAGTTAGGGGAGTCATCCCTTTCCTTCTCTACATTCCTCAACCCCGACACCCCGAGGGTCCCAAGCAAGCTAGTTCAGTTCGTCTTCAAACATCCTTCTGACTAGAAAACCTAATAAACGTTTATTTATTTACAAAAATCTGAGTATTATTCTAAAACCCATTCTCTGATATCTATAGTTTTCTTATAACTTATAAATACATAATAAGTGTTCTTTGGATTTGATTAGAAATTGAAAAAAGTTAATTAGGGACGTCTAGAGATGGAGGATGGTTGAGGAAGGTTCAGGACAGCAGCCCGAACTGCCACCACCCATCCGTAACCAACTCCAGGCGTCCCTAATAATCTTTTCCCAATGTTTAACAAATCCAAATACACATTGACCGCCCCCGCAACTACAGGCCTAACCTTTCTCGATACAGGCGTGAGTGGGTAAATGTGCCTTGAGTGTAAATATTTGAGTTTCCAGGGGAAACCGAAGACGAAATGTTACCGGCCAACTTTGGGTCTATTCGGTTTGTTCTCAATGAGGTCCACTTGAAATAACTGCACGTTATAAAGTATTAGGCAATTTGAAGTTACAAACAACAATTTTAAAGAGATGCGGTATGAGGAATAGCCAGCTGATGTGGTTGCAAATGTTTCCTAAAGTAGCAACTAATAATGCGAAAATAAAGTGAGGCACCCACCAACTAAAAATAAATGAGTTGTAATAACACCTCTATCTGTGCTTCACTAGCCCGTCAATGTATAGGGTACAGTGGTTAAAAATAATTAACTCAATTTCTTGAAAATTATATCAGCAGAACTTGAAGGGGTCGTAGTTTGAATGGTGATTTTTACCATGTTCACACCAGTTCTCATTCACTCTTATGTGGACATTCATTCTTACTTGGAGGGAGCGAACGGAGGAACGGACAGCGATCTAGGTGGCTTCATTTGATTATTTGGAATGAAATCAATACAAAGAAATTGTTCAGCATGAGTTTTATGATCAAAAAATTCCTTCCAAATGATATTATGTAATTCAAAGAAGATTTTGGATTTTTGGCCAATTTTTCAAATTAAATATTAGTGAAATTTAAGAAACTTTCCCAGCATAAGTTCATGCTTACATTTTAATGTACTAGTCCACCGTTTATGAACTTCTTTCGACTAAAATTCTGTTAAACAATATAAATCAACAATTTTCAGCCATTTTAGCCTTTAGGGTTGAGCAAAATGCCAATGTTACTTTCACATCCTCAGCCGATGTATGGTTTTTGAACCAAATTTCATCAAATTCGGTGCAGCAGTTACAGAAAAAACCGTCGGCGGACAGATGGATTTTTTTTTTAAATTCGATTTTTGGATTCCACGGTTCTTGAAACTTAAACAAACACATTTTGAGGGGTGATTAAAACAAATTTTTCTTGATCGATTACAAAGGTTCATTATTGGAAATAATATACCAAAAGGTGATATAGCGACAAAAGTCCATTCTGGCCCAATCCGGATGCCAAACGGAAACACGCAAAAGAGCCTTTCACTATTCACTGGCACTCACTGAGTGCCGAACTTAGGTCCCCCTTACAGTTGTGCATGAGAGGAGGGTATCCTTAATCCGAAAATAATAAATTTCGTCGAAACTATGTTTATCTCAATTTGCACAAACCCTGAGAATTAGATTAAAATTAAAATTGAGGCGAAAATTATAGGTATTGAATAGTTATAAGGATTTTACTCTTGTGCATGCGCAGTATCTTCCATTGATTTCACAAAAATGAAATTCATAGGGGACCATCTGGGGTCCGATCCAGGCAATCACAGTTGATTCCGAAATCATATGAAAACCGTGGAAAGAGTGAATTTTAGGGGCAGTTTATGTTTGCTCATACGCAGAGACTACTAGTGATACCTGTAGTGATGAAATTCTCTAGATGGCTATCTAAGACACAACACGTACAATCTCCAAAAATATAATCAAAACTCAGATACAATTTTTTCGAAGGTTTAAACGTTACATCGGTTAGCAGACACACAGACTTACGGACAACCACATAACCAAAATTGTTCATGACCTTCTAAAACGTGAAATTTCTGATATTTTTTAGAACTTACAAAATTAACTTAATTGTAACTTAATATCTCAATTTTTGGGATACTAGGTACGCAAAATCCGACTATACTTAGTTGTGTGCAAGTATGTTATTGTTAGGAACTTATTGCAAAAACAATAGGTAATCGAAATCGGCCAAAAATTAACTCATCAATTTGTCGGAGAAAACTGCATTGATTGAAATAAGGGTTGTGTACTGAGAACCACTCTGTATTTAGCATTACTTATGGACCGTGCTGAAAGGTAAGGGTTCTGGGCTCATGGTTGGGCCAATTCAGGCTAGATAACAAAGTGTTACACAGTCTATTTATTTAGACGTTACTAACTCCATGTTAACTATAAGGGCGTTTTGAGATTTCTGAGTCTTACAAGATTGTTTTTTATGTATATTTCA
Organism: Adelphocoris suturalis; assembly: GCA_030762985.1. Classification (NCBI taxonomy): domain Eukaryota; kingdom Metazoa; phylum Arthropoda; class Insecta; order Hemiptera; family Miridae; genus Adelphocoris; species Adelphocoris suturalis. The sequence goes on from CM061048.1 coordinate 52,462,503, forward strand.
GGCCACTGGGGATCACTTCAAGGACGCCTGGTGGACTCATGAACAGGAAAATACAAAGAAAACAACGACAAAGATAAGGAACGGTGAAACACAATAGCGGTAGGTATAGAGAGTTAGAATGATTAGAATAGGAAGATGGATATGAACATTACCACAATGAACAGTGATGGGTTAACGGTGATTTGGTTTAAGTAACAGTGACCGCGTGTGGGCTTACCTTGGAGCTGTCGATTGATGAGGGCCGTGATCCCGGGGCCGTCGCCGGATTTTTTGACGATGACGACGGGCTTGTCGTCGTTCCCATCGTCCGGACCGTAGCCAGAGCTCAGGTGCCCGTTCAGACTTGTTGCTGACATGGTTTCGCTCACCTGCACCATTTAAAAGCTGTAGGTAGTATCGACAAAGCAGATCCCTTTCGTAAAACATAGATTAGCAGTGTTAATAGATTAGGTTCTGCAGAAAGTCCCACGCAACTGACATTGAGAATGGGATCGAGCGCATCTAAGCAACTTGGAAAACGATACGTGATTATCAATATTATTTTGAGTTACTTGTTGTTTATAGTTTGGGCGAGGAGGGAATTGAGGCTCCAAAACGTTAAGTGGAGTATAAATCGGTCGTTCATATTTCAACAATTTCATGTAAAGAGTTGGTGCTACAGTTGCGAAAATGAAAAACGTCTTGAAGTTGAAGAACGTAATTGAAGGCTTCATCAATAGAATAGACATGCTGAAATGGGAGGAGAGGTGGAATGAAGAATATCGTGAAAACTCAACTAATTTGGAAAACTTGAAATTTCTTGAGAAAGGTCCGTTTTGATTTCTACAGAGTTAAGAAGAAATTAATACCACTTAAATAGGAACAGAAACAGGGAAAAGCACAAAATGGTGTCGGACGGATCAATTTTGTTTTTATTTGATAATCTCGGCCAATTAAATATACCACAACAGCAACAACATCTTAATTTCGAGACGAAGAAGAATAAGAAGAAGAAAAGAACCTTATCTAAAGAATCAAATTGCTGGTAAACCCGGCAAACTTCTGTTGATTTGGTGAAGTATCTTGGTATTATTCTATGGTCCAAGCTCAACTGAAAGCCACTCATTGAGTGGGAAAGGTAAACAAATTAACAATAGTCAATTCTGTGCTAAGAGAGCAACTGAAAAAAGTGGGGACTCTCCCCTAAAGTAGCTCATTGGATATACCAAGTTCACATTTACATTCTTCCCAGACTTCTTTTTGGAGTAGTAGTGTGGTGGCCAAGAGTCAAAAATAGCAGATACTTAGGCGAAATCGAAAGACCAGCTTGCATGCTTATGAGTCAGACCCCAACCAGAAGCATACATTGGGCCAGCAACACTGGATACTCTCACAATGGTATATTTTATGCAAGCCGTAGTAAGGTTGAACATCTTGGGAGAAAGGGTGCATGACACCAGTCATCTCTTTCATTACACACAAGTAGAACATACATATATTAAACAAGCCACTAATGCTTTCGCACCAGAAATCTCTTATATCCTCCGAAGAAGTAAAGAGGAAATATTTCTGGAACCTGAAAACCAGTTATGGAATCAAAGATAGGAATGAGTGGACCAATCAACAGATTCCTGTTGAGACCATAAACACCATCAGCTGTTCTACTGATGGTTCTAAAATCGATAGGGAATCTGAATCATCCTCTGGTGCTGGAGTGTTTATACCCAGCCTACCAGTCGTAGACTCCTATAGCTTCGACAAACACTCAATTGTATTATTCAATTCGAAATTTATGCTGGTCACCCTACAAAACCATAACGCTTGGGTACAACAAAAAAATCCATATTTGTACCAATAGTGTGACTAGCATTAAATCTGAACCCCCTCACAACCTCTAAATTGGTTTGGGGAGCAAAGAAATTCTTGAACAATCTATTTCTTAAGAGCAATACAATAATCATAAAATGGATTCTAGGCCAAGAGAATTATGAAGACAATATTAATGCTGATCGTTTGGCATGAGCTCAGGACAACCGTTCTTGGGCCAAAAATGACTGTAAATCAAAAATTAAAACATGGATCACACTTGATCTAGGCACTCTGGATTAGAGAAACCGTCGAGAATTGACAAATCAGAATGCCTTTCACATCCTCCGATCCTAAACGAGCATATTGGCTTTTGAGTAAAAGCAGAAATTCAATGAGAACTATGATAGGGATCCTTACCGGATTATGATTTCTGTAGGATGCTAAATATCAAAGATACATTTCACCTATGTGCCCTTGCGGACTCGAGGAAGATTCCACTGAGTACTTCCTTTGCAGATGCGACCGATACTGGAGACGCAGAACGGAGCATTTGGACATCATATCATTGAACGTGCTTCCCTTAGAGACATTGAGTGGAAGATAATGAAAACATTTGCTGATCTAAGCAAAAGATTTGCTTGTGATGGCTCCAACTCGGGGTAACCGGCGGATGCTCCTTTTAAATTAAACGAGGGAGAGTATAAGCCGATTATAGTGCCTGAAACTCTTTTCCAATGGAAACCCCGAGAAGTGAGTGAGTTAGTGAGAATCTGTTGATGCCACGGAAACATTTCAAAGAAATTGAACCATCTTTTTTATTGCTCGTACACACCTAAAAAACATTACTAATTAAGAAATGGTGCTTGGCCTGTACTATATTTTTCCGAGTAAGAAATGAAGTTCTTCTCTGAAGATCTTTCATGCTCCCTAAGTAAGAACGTCTTGAAACATTCTCGAACTGGCGGTGTAACTGCCTGGTTTCGCAATTTATCCATTGGTAATAAGAGTTCAATTGCTATCTAGTTTGAGTTCCTCCTTTTAGCACGTCACTCTGAAGGTTATAGGAAAGGCTTTTTCACTTATGGGACGCCCTACTAGAATTGATGTACGAGGTGTAGGACAACCATGAAGAAAAAACAAAATAAAATAACGGAAAACCACTCCGTTTTAGATCATTCTAAGATCGAACCCATGAAAAAAAGTGAATTTGAGTGTTTGTGTGTGACAAAATTTGTCGATACTGACCAGTCTATAATTCTTTCCAATTTTGTTTGATCCCAATTTTACTCAAGTAGAACCTCAGAATTTCATGATGAAAGACAGAAAAAAGAGAGGGTGATAGAGCAAAAAGGGATTTTTTTCGAAAAATTTTGTCGGCGCGACCAAGGCTACGATTCCAAACCGATTTTCATGATTTTTGTTTTATTTGATCCCAATTTCAGTTTAATTGTACAAAAACTTCGGAAAATTTGAATTTGCTTTAGATTCGCCTTAGCGCTTCCCAAGCTACAATTCTCGACCGATTTTCTTTTTTTTTCAATTTAGGAATTTACTTTTTGAACATATGACTGGAATTTCAAATTTAATTATGGGAAGTATTATTATTTATTGAAATTTAATGTGATAGCTTTAAAATGTGATAATATTTCCTGATCTTTGTTTCAAGAAAGGAACGTAACAAATAAAAACAAGTGATAATGTGATGTTCATAGTGATTTAAATAAGAAAATTCTTTAAAATCGTATCCAGAGTTCATACAAGGTTTTTTATAAAGCTACCCGTGTTCCTGTTTACTTAATGGTACAAGTAATGGGAATGATCCCGAAAACTGACGACTGTTGCTATTTAGGAGAAGCTAGAATAGAAACTCGACTTGGGATTAGAATATAAAATTAGGTATTACGATCTGAAAACCGTCAATGAATGGTTTGAGATTTATCCCCCCTCCAAAACTGTTCCTATTTAGGTGATATTACGGTATAGATACAACAAGAGTTACCGACCTGCAGGAGCTTTTTGACGACATCGCGGCCGAGGATGTGGTCAAAGACGGCCTGTAGGAACTGGTCCGTGATGATGGAGAGCTTCAGCTTATCCCGGTGCCACAGGAGGACGCGCGATTCCTCCATTGCCGTCACTGACACCTGAACAGAAAGATATAGTGGGGAATCAACCGTGATGTTCGAGTGTAATGTGTTCTTTCCCGATATTGGTCATTGAGTATGTTATATGTTCTGCAGTTTTATTTCAACATGTATACTTAACGAGCCCCACAAAGAAGTTTCCCTCCCTATCCACAGGCCTTATTACATGAATATGAATTACGTATGAATTCATACATACGTATGACTCCATACATTACGTATGACTCCAAACATACTCAGAAATTACGTATGAATCCAAAAATATGATAAAAACATAGTCTGCCAAGTTGGGTGTAGCACATAGCTTCCTTGTATTCGTTACATCAATGTATAAAACTCAGCGCTTCGCGCCTCGAAAAAGACTTCGTCAGCCTGGACGCTATCTTGCTTTCACCTTAAACCTTGGCTGGACATTGGGCGAACGTGGAACTCGCTCCATTTCAAATTTCTGTTTCATAAGTTGAATAGCAAAGAACTTAGCTCCGGATTTCACTGAGCTGATCTGGGGGCTCTAGACTTCATGATTCGTTCCTAAACGCCCCAACGGGCCTCCGTTTCAAATTTCAGCTTCATAGATTGAATAGTAAAGAAATTATAGTCCCCGTTGTTTGATTTCGAATAGCAAGGAACTTAGCTCCGGATTGCACTCAACAGAACTGGCGGGTTCTAGACTTCATGATTCGATTCTCTGGGGGGCTCTAGACTTCATGATTCGATTCTAAACGCCCCACGGGTTCTCCATTTCAATTTCAGCTTCATAGGTAGAGAAATTCGATCCGCCGCTCTCTTACTCTCGTTGTTTCGTGACAATATTTTTTGACATTTGTGAGAATATTTTATTTTCCACTTTTAGGTCCCGGTACAAGCGTGTTCCTCGCTAAAATCAAACTTAACGTTCGTGTATATTGCATTAAAACGTTATAAATACGAAAATTCACTCGTAGAAATTACGATCAAAATCTGATGAAAACTGCAGAGGTCCCTAGACAACGATTTGGGGTTCGCACATGCGCAGCATTTACTACTGATATGATTGCGATGGAACTCAAATAGGGTAATTGCTCCGTAATTTCCCAACTTCCCTTCGAATTTGAGCGAAATAGGGCGAAAAGGTAATAACAAAAACGACGCTCAAGTATTTTACGTGTGCTTGCGCAGAGTGAGATATTGATTTTTGAGTAATGAAACTGATAGGGGACTTCTGGAAACTGCTTATGTAGGTCCTGCTTCCTGCGTCATTCTTCTTGGTGTTTCACCAGTACAGCCAATTCCAAACATTAGGCGGTACAGAAGTACTTCCAATACCTCTAGGGCACAGGATGGCCCAGATCCCCACCGCACAGCTTAGATGAGACTGGATCAGGAAAGAAAGTATAGTCAGTCTTACAGTTGGCCATTTGGTGGGCAACATGGATGGATGCACCCACACATCTTACTTTCCCAGCCACCTGGTGTGTCGCAATCCATGCGAATGTGATTAGGAACAGTGATGTCCCTTTGTGGGCGTGCATAAGTTGGTAACACTGGAACAAATCTAAAAGGGTAGTCCTCCTAGCTGTTTCCAGCAGTTAGTGTCTAGCTTGCGAAGACGGCAGAGGGTAAGTGGCTTCTAAATGATTAACATTTATGAAATATTATGAAATGAATAAACCACCACAAGTTCTCAGTTCTTCATCTTGATCTATACAAACAAATACATATATCACAGTTTGTTGTCATAAAAACACTATTAACTGTACTATGAAGACACCAATACAGTGTGTCTTATATCGTTGCCCACAATAAAGTACAAATTCCCAAATACAGGGGCCTTCTCTCCTGACGTGTTCAGCATCAAGAAAGGTAGTAGTTCACGTTATATTTACTGAGGATCCAAGTACATGGATCATCTCTCCTATGTTTACTGTACCAAGAAAGGTACTAGTTCACGTTATATTTATTACAGGGCCCAAATACATGGGTCAGATCTTCTACGTGCATAGTACCAAGAAAGGTACGAGTTCACGTTTATATTTAATAACTATGAGATCCAAATACATGGATCACCTCAAAATCATATTAACTATAACACTAAGATCAATGTGGGCAACGATATACGCTACTATTTATAATTATACATGAAACATAATACAAAGACTCGATAATAAGTTGAGTAACAATTTTGCGTGGCATGGGAACGGCTAAGGGGGAGGTTGGAGGTCGTCTTGGGGTAATAACCCCTTATTCTGAAGAACTGAGATCATGTGAAACACATATGATTAAGAAACATGATATGATGCATTTGTGACCTAAAGACATACTAGAAAACGCATTCCAACAAGTTTATTACCTATATACTATCACCAAGGATATTGATAAAGAAAATCATGAATATCCTATGGTTTCGTCACAATTCATTATTCACGTAATTTACCCACCTAATGATGATTAATTACTCGTGATTTAACAATTTCACGACATGGTGTATGTCAGGTGTACCACCTGGTCAGGCCAAGGTATCTAACCTCTCGGACTTGCCTGACTGGCCGGTACTCATCATGACCCATCCCTTTATACCAGCACTTGCAGTTATTAGCCATGATTGATGTCGCTAAATAGCCTCCTTAATATTAAGGATTACGTACTGACCTGGAAATACTCATCTGTCGACACGCCGAACCACTCGGGGGAATCGAGGAACTGGTGAGGGAAGACTATGTGAAGGGCTCGACCGTTTTGCGACACGACCAATCTGTAACAAACAAACGAAAACCCTTGAAGATTATACTAAATACATATATACATATACTAAGCAAGTATAACTAAATCATTCAGTAAAACAGGTCAGAAGCAATTTCAGTACCTAACTTCTTAAACGGCAAAAAGTGAGATACAAATTCAAGAGATCACAATTTTTTATTGGCACAAACAAAAATTAAAGAGATAAACAAGTAAGTATAGTGTAGAAAAATAAAATTTAAACAGTCTATTTGAGCCTATATAGGCTTAAGTTCTAAACGCGTATCCCTCCGTGGAATTACCTATACCAGAAATCACCTGTAACCATATATTATAAATAAGATATGTTAATTTAATCCAACTAATAAAGAATAATATAATAAATAGAAGGTTTATCTCATAGTTTCACTTCTTGTTTGTAACCTTTCCATATTTCTTTCTAAAACTTTCAAACCGGTACTCTCACAATAAGTTCACTGCCACAAAATACGAATTTCTCCAACACGCTTCTAAGTTAATTTTAGGTACCTATTCTCATTTTCGATCTACCTGGCGGTTGTATTAATATTAAGTGAGATAAGTAGTCGGAAGTAATTCTCAATTTAGAAACGCTACTTCTGCGAACGCAACTGAACGACGGGTTCACATACCTAAATATATTTTCATGATTATCAAATTTCGAAAAGTACCATTAATACAGCATAACCTTTCTTTTGGAATGCTTGATTTTTCGGCGAAAGAACGGATTTTTCAAAATCTCGATCCTAAGGACAATTTATCGTCAAGAATGACACTTACATACATAATATAATATATGAGTATTTACTATGAATATATATTGTATGTTCCAGGAATCGTTTTAGAATGCCTCAAAACGGATTAAAATAAAGAAAATTTTTGAAAATGTTCATTTTAAATTTCCGGAGACATTGGAAGAATTTAGTTTTTTAGGAAAATGTCCGAAAAGAATAATGGAGAAAACGGATGTTGGTGAAGAACGAGGTCTATTTCCTCGAAAAATAAAGAGTTACAACGTTAGATCGATTTTGACGTCATCATCAGTAACAAACAATTACGTTTTTGTTATTTTTTGTTGTTTGTAACTGATGATGACGTAACCTTCGAAGTTGAAATGAAATGAAAAAATGGTTTATTCCTTTCAATTACAAAAATATTACAAAGGCGGGCAAAAAGCCAATAAATACTTCAAGGAATTGCCCCACACAAAGAGAATAACTCCGAGCTGTGTGGGGGAGTATACTTAGTAACTACTGAAAATTAATTTTTAAATATTTTAACATTAAACAAAAGATATCCAAAAAATAAAGAATATTACACTTATATTTAGCGATAAACACTTATAAACATAGAATAAATTCGTTCTGGTCCTATTCCAATAAGCCATGTAAAACTATTGATCGTGTAAAGAAATTTTATTTTATGATTTTGATTGACAAACATGGAATCAAATTATTAAAAATAATTAGGAGGTACTCATACTTTATTATTATTAAACTAATCTTGTAGATTTAAAGACAAATGTAGGTAAATATTCATAGATTTCGATCCAATCCTAGCGAACGGCATTATTTCGATTTTTGACTGATTTTTCAACTTTGAAATTTTTGAAAACTTGATACATATTCTTATAGGAAATGTTACGCTGATTTCGAATATACCACATGTTAGTATGCTGAAAAAATTATTTCGCACAACAAATCGCAAAAAACAGGCTATTTTGAAATTTTTGACTACATTTTTGAAAATTTCAACCCGAAGATGTAATCCGATCATGCTGGCCAACGAACTTGAACTTTCTTTTTGTGTCCTTAACATTTTAAAATTTGTTTGAAGTTTCTAGCACAATTCTACGGACAGTTATCGTCTGGAATGACACATACATACATACATACATACAAAAAAAAAGTCCAGTCATGCAGCATGACCTCATGAGCGAATTTTTGAAGATGTTTCATGCAAATGTTTCATGCAAATATTACCGATTTTTACAACTAGTGAACGGCATTATTTCGATTTTTGACTGATTTTTCAACTTTGAAATTTTTGAAAACTTGATACATATTCTTATACGAAATTTTACGCTGATTCCGAATATACCACATGTTAGTATGCTGAAAAAATTATTTCGCACAACAAATCGCAAAAAACAGGCTATTTTGAAATTTTTGACTACATTTTTGAAAATTTCAACCCGAAGATGTAATCCGATCATGCTGGCCAATGAACTTGAACTTTCGTTTTGTGTCCTTAACATTTTAAAATTTGTTTGAAGTTTCTAGCACAATTCTACGGACAGTTATCGTCTGGAATGACACATACATACATACATATATACATACATATATACATACATACATACATACATACATACATAAAAAATGCGTTAAACTTCAGAATATGATTCAGAATAGCCTGAAACGGATTTCTGCATAAAAGTTTTTCAAAAATTCACATTCCACAAATTTTGAGGCGAGAGCAATAGCTTAATTTTCTTCAAAAATTCGCTAAAATGAGTTAAACTTCAGAATATGATTCAGAATAGCCTAAAACGGATTTCTGTATACAATTTTTTCAAAAATTCACATTCTACAAATTTTGAGGCGAGAGCAATAGCTTAATTTTCTTCAAAAATTCTCTAAAACTATTTTACTATTTGATTATTGACTATTTGAACTAGTTGATCTAATATTTACAGTTGATCAAGTTATTTTTCATGGAAATGTCATGGAAAAGAAATTGAAAGCTAAAAGGAGTTATGGTTGAATCGCACCGGAACAGCGTAAGTTTGAATGTGTTCCGGTAATCTTCAAGATTCGGTTATCCCCCCCCATGAACATAAGTAGGGAGGGAAATCTGGGCGAACCGAAGCGTAGCCTACTTTTTCACGTCCGACACGTGGCGGGACACGTGGGTCGACGCGACGGAACAAGGCGCCTCCCCAACCGTGCAAGCCCTAAAAAGTTAATATCGCTCCCACATCACGTTCGTCCCCTTCGCTCAGGGTCTTCTAAAGGGCTTTTTGCCACGTTTGCCCTTCGCGAACCATTCATTCCGCCCTTCAGAGGGCGTAACACGTGACGCGACCTCAAGATGAGCTGAAATCCCTTCACCTCCAGTATCGTACAATACTACACCACCTGATCTCTGAAGGTACCCAGTTTATTCCATTGGAGCAACGACAAACGGGCGATTATTGACGGAGACTTACGATACGATTACATATTTGAGAAAGAATGATTATTTAGGAAGAATTCTATTTGATACGGATCCACGGGAAGAACGACGAATGTTAATATTTTTGGAATTTGAGCTCAGCATTTCTTTCGATACTCACTGGTGATCTTTATCTGCTAAACACGTGTTACAGCAAAAAAGAAGAGAAAGTCTAGGACGAGTCGAAGAAATGGCACACTATGGGGTAGAAACCGATTCTAGGTGGTCAAAATTATTTTATGAGCTATTAGGAAATTTCGCGCTGATTCCGAATATACCCCATGTCCCTATACCTAAAATAGCTCCTTCGACCCAAAAAATCGATATGGAACTGGCCTAAATTCTTTTTGTACCAAAAAAAAAGTTGCAGACTACGAATTCTGCATCGAATGAGACCACAGCCAACACCCTTTCCCTCGATTTTTGGCGATTTTTCAAAGTTTTTTTGACCTACCACTCACTTGTCGAGAATTGTCTAGATTCGGAGTAGATTGGTTTTCCAGTTCTAGGATCACCCATCCATCGCCAAACTTAGCAGCTCGATAATACGGGAAGAAGAGCCCGACGCCCGTTAGGTAACATGGAGCGACGGCAGCGCATTCTCTGGGATTCTGACGGGAACTCTGTCACACTCCCCCCCCTTAAAGACATACTTGATTGAAGAGCAAGTGTGTAAACCAGGTGGAATAGTTTACTGGTTGAGAACTGATGCTCATTAATAAATAGCTGCATTTGCGATTGAGGATGAGAAAAGAGAAATTAAAACAGGATGGATTGTCAATGAATCTTCATAAGAAGTATTCATTAGGTAATTAACCCCCAATCAAAGATTAGAACAATCGGGAATAAACGGTGGCTCAACTATGAAGACTTATACCTTTAGGAAAATAAAATAGATATAAAAATACGTGCCCACTTTGGGGACTTAAATTGGGAACTAAGCCCTGGAAATAATAATTGGGAACAAGGCCCTTGAATTAATAATTGGGAACAATGCCCGTGTATAAAGAATATATATTAAAATGGCAAAGGCCAGGTATACCATAGGTATGAAATTGAAATTATAAGAGAGGGGATAAAATTGAGAAATCATAAGTCAATGACCAATGAAATTATTTATATACCAAAGGGTGATAATGTGATCCCTCGTGGAAAACCGGGGCCTTGTATCGTCTGAAACATTAACGCCCCAAAAATAGTAGATCGGATTACTAGGCATCAGCTGTACATAATCCTAACCACGCTCTGCTACCATATCATGAACTTAGGCGCCTCCCCAGAGGTGCAATGGGGCCCTAAATCCTCGAGAGAGAGAGGTGAGTGACAGTATCCCGAAAGAGATACCACTCGTACTAATTGCATGTGCTATGTTCGGAGTAGATTGGTTTTCCATTTCTAGGATCACCCATCCGTCGCCAAACTTAGCAGCTCGATAATACGGGAAGAAGCGCCCGACGCCCGTTGAGTAACAACGGAGCGACGGCAGCGCATTCTCTGGGATTCTGACGGGAACTCTGTCACAGAACTTTCATGGAAATGGTGGTTATCGTGAATTTTGCTTTACGAATAACCAGACCCGCTTAGCTATCCCCCCAACACCCTAGATATGCTTCGAAAAAGTCAGCTGTTCATCACAAAGAATACTGAAGTCCATTACCTCCACACTCCAACCAAGAAGGGCGCCACAAAGAACGCAGAAGAGATGCTTGGATGGGCTGATCAAACTTGCACGCAAAGCTGTTAAATCCTAATTTTTGCGTGCTAATTTTGAGGTAAGTCTAAATCAATTCATAGTAGACCGTTGCCGCTATTAACCCACGTTCAGCTACTAATATAAAGTTAATAGAAATTCCGAATTTACTTTTGTTTCTGATGGGTCATTTCCCACTGCCTTTGCTAAAACCAAATAAACTCGGCGAAATTAAACCTCGGGAAAATCTTTCGCTCTGCAATGCTTTCATGAAGTGATCCGGCAACGAACCTGGCGATAATGGAGTCAAGAGAGGAAGGAACAACAAACCGCTGGGCGCAACGCCGTCTAAAAATAGATGGGAGAGTTTTATTGAGGACCGAATGACGTTGGTACCCGGTGTAAACAGAGGAAAAGAAATAGGCGGGTTTCAAGCCAACAGAGCACACAGAAAACAGGGGAGGCGGCAAACACAAGAAAGACAAGGGCAATAAAGCACGAGAACGGAAGGGACAAAAATAACCCAATAAAATCCGTCTGAGGATGGAATGGTCAAACGAATTGAACTATAACTTGTTTATTTTAGCGATATCTGGATCACGTGAAAGAGGATTTTCCAATAGACTAAACTAGAATTGAATATATTTCGCAAGTCACCCTAAAGTATTACACGACATCTTGATATAATAAATTAAAGCTAACACAATTAATTACCTAGTAAGAAAGGAAACACTTGACAAAATTCATTTTCAAAAATTCTTCCACTGAATGAATAGGATCGTTGATCAAATAATTGAGCACCCTTATCCGAAAATTCTTCCAATCGTAATTCTGTAAGTCCCGGGGCAGGGCATTGACAATTTTTACTCTAAATGAGTTTACATTGTGTTTTGAGCTATTGTTTCCTTGGCTTCTCTCTGGCCAAAAATCCATGATGACTCGTAGGGTGATTGTGCAACCCCTTGGAAAACTTTCGATTCCAAGTCTAAATAATTTCAATAGTGGAATTCCATTGCAGGAAATCTTCTATCAGCAGTATAAAAAATAATAATAATAAAAAAATAATAATATTTAAAAAAATAAGTAAAAAAAAATATATAAATAAAAAAGGATACATTAGATACTAAAGATTTATACTAAGATAAAGATCTTATACGAATCCTATAGTATAAGATTATATATAATTTAATGTGAAAAGGTAAAGTCCAAGTATTTTCTATTGTTAGGAAGAAAAAATTGTAATAATAAAATAAATAAATGAAAATAAAGAATTTAGGAATAAGGTACGAAATAATAAAGACAAAACTTCGGGATACTCGACACTCGTACGATTTTGAAAACTCCGGCGAATTATAAAATCGAATGATGAAGTGATCTTCAGCTTTCATATATATATATATATATATTCACTCCTGCTCAAAATTAGAGCACTACTATCTATTACTTCGTTTGTCCCCTTCTTTTTTCCCTTATCAAGTTTTTATCCGTTTGCACACATTGTTTGCAAACACAGAAGGAATAAGGTAACCAAAAAAGGTGAAAATTCATGAAGAAAAGATGTTTATAATAAAATGAAAGAGAAATGAACCTTGTGGTGAAATTATAAAAATTGTAAATTTGAAAAAAAAAATATGCCAGTTTTGGTTTTCAATACTTGGTATTACCTCCTCTAGCTCGGATGACGGCTTGGAGCCTTCGACCAATGCCTCTAATCAAGTTTTGGTTGAAGTTGGTAAGGGAAGAAACAAGGGGACAAACGAAGAAATGGATGGTGGTGCGCTAATTTTGAGCAGGAGTGTATATATAATATGAACAGCTTGTGTAACAGTTAGAGCGCTCCTCTCTCAACTGGCTGTTCCGCACTTAAAATCCCAATGGAGTAGCCAAATGTTTGGCCGTAGGATTGTCGATTGCACCTCCGTCAACCATCCCTAACAATCTCTAGAAGTTTCTATCTTGAATTTTCCTAATGGATAAATGAATTATTCTGACTCTACACGACTACTCACAATGAAAAAGTGATGAGAAAATGGAGTTGAAAGAAAAATAGTTTACGAATTTGTCGGTAGACAGTGGTAAAGAAGAGGCATCGATGTGTCCCGAGCGTCTTAGGTCGAGGAACGTTATAGGTAACGGAACATTAAATACGTTTAGAACACGTGAAGATCACTAAGTAATCCAGAGTTAATCCAAAAACCTCACTGATGTTTATAGGGATAACTCCCGATTCTGAACTCAAAGGTGGATGGGCGAAATATTGAACTAAACGCCTGCAAATTTGAGAGAAATCAGGTAAATTGGCAGGGAGGGGGTTCTTGGCTCGAATTGGCGGGAAAAAGGGATGGAAAAGCGGAAGATGTGCAGGAAAACAATGAAAATTAAGTAGTTACTTGAGATGTAAACTGATAAATACCCGAGTTTCTAGAGGAATGAATACCGGGGGTAACCAAAGACGCACAACGTTCTTGTGGTGGCGACAGATATCTTGATTCACAGTCTTTCAGCGGGGTTTTGCGGGAAAGGAAGGAAAAAGAAGCGCGAGACTTCTAATCGAACTGTCAAGAATATTTTGATGGGAGGAATGCGATTTTACGGTACCTAATATAAGTTTTTTGGATCAAAGGAGTCAGGCAGAGGTTGAGGCTAACAATCAGAGATCAGACTGCAAAAAGTATGGTGGAACGGGTGGTCTTAAGACATAACCCCATCCTCATAAACAAGCAACTGCACTGTCAGAAAGTTCAATTCATTTCTTCCAATTCGCCGAAGAGATCAAAAGTTAAATCTTAATCAAGAAAGTGATAGTGTTGGTAGGGAGTTGAAATCTGGATAATTATTGTTGCGTTTACGTTAAACATATATTTCCTTCGAAGTGAGGAATTGCACGATAAAATTATTTAACTCTGGTAAATTATTAACTCTGCGTTAATTTGGTTGAATGAATGATCGGCTATGTGGATTACATGAGTTACCGATCTCCATCTCTAGATAGTCTTATACTAGTGGGGATATCAACCAAGTATAATTAGAAACAAACTCATCTCTGCATTTTCAGTTGAAACTAACACGAATGCTCAGTCGTTACTTGCACTTTTTTGGACGTCCCTCTGAATCAATGTCTCATAAATAAGGTTTAATCAAGGTTTAAATCAAGGTTTCATAAATAAGAAGAAAATGTTAGAATTGATCCAGGGGGGTGTTGGACGACCCCAGCATGAGAAAACAAGTAGATCAGGCTCACGAAGTGAGTCACATGATAGCGCATTTTCTTGTAAGGAGATCCACATGAAATAGACGCTTCCCTTGTTGAATAGAAGACGAAATGGCTTTGGAGCTCACTCAGCTGATCTATGACCTCTAAGTCGTCTTCAGCAAAGTTGAAGAAACGAGTGTACACAGACGAAGAGTTGAGAAAAATTTTGTCACCAACGATTTGAATGATGAAGAGGAAGACTGGAACTTTTATAATACATATTATCCAATCATTATTTCTTTTTAAATGCATTTTTTATGACCAAAAATTCAATTAAAAAAACTTAAACGAGGTTATTTTACTATAGCATTTGGGGTTGCACATATTCAAGAGTATCCCCTCGAAATTTGGGCGTGGTTGGACCATGTTTGACGAAGCTAGAGCATTTTTATTGGAGTGCGGAAAATCTTGCGAGAAGGCTGAAAAAAGTGCGTCCACAGAGACAGCCAAGACTCGTACGAGTAAATGTTGGGCCGAGAGAGCGGGCAGCATCACGAGGTCTCGGTCGCAAAAGGGCTGAATGTATTTCGTTTTATTGGGAACGAAAAATTCCGTCCTCCTTGAGAGCAAAAAGGGAACGCGGAATTGTGACAAGTACAATAAACTGGAAGGCTTGAGTACAGAAAGGCAGCGAACAACTCAATAAAGATCACCATTATAAGGATGGAAGATGGTGGTGTATACTAACTATGATAGGTACCCAAAAAAGGTACCTGAAAAAGGAAATTCCACTACCTATAAGTCTTTGTTGCTTATGTAAGTGAACTGCAAATATCGGAATTTGTTCCTAAATTATGACAGAAATATTGATGAAAAAAAGTAGAGGATTTGTGCGAAACATCAATTATAGTTGAGCCAGCACAATCGTACCAAGTTCTAACATATGTTTTTGGGATCACAAAATCTCCAGCAATCAGAATTACTAATAATCTATCGTACTTATATAGGAATTTTTGTATTAATGACACTTGATTTTCTCTCACACCAAATAGGTACTAATTCATAACAAACGATTGGTGTTATTGATTCTGCACTGATTCAAGACGTGCGTACAAATTAGACCTGGTTCTTTGAGGAACAAAACTTTGTAAACTTTGTTTGTTGTTTGCCAAAGCAAATGTCTCAAGACGTGATCCGGCAACCAACCGAGTAATGATGGAGTTTCAAGAGGAGAAACTTAACCCGCTGGGCACAACGACGTCTAAATATAGTTTGGAGGGTTTTGCTGGGGATCGACGACGATAAGGGGGGGAGGGGGGCACGTAAACAGAAAAGAGAAGTTAGGAGGGTTGAGCTCCTGCGAGCAAACAGAGAACAGGGCAAGGCGGCAAGTACAATAAACAAACTGGAGGGTCGAGAAAGGAAGGGGAGCAAATAACATAATGTTCGCTGGAGAAAGAATGAGACGGTCGAACCAATTGAAGCGTAGGTAGAGTGTATCGTTTTTCTCTGAAACCTCTTATTTCACCGTGTAAACTTATCAACAATGTATATTTCACGTATTTTAATAATATAAAATTTTCAGGGGTTATGATACATAACTTAGTCTCATGTCTCTCTCATTTTCCACATTCACTTCCTGAATTAGCTTATGTAGTTTCAAGTACTTAAGGCGACGAGTTAGATATTGCACATTCAAAAGCTTTACGGCTCCCCATTTGAGTGAACTTTTATTCTGGCAAGAAGAGTAGCAGCTCGTTTTCCACGGTGTCAACTTTAATTTCGTGGTGGAGAGCTCATTTCGGAAATTCCACGTTGCGCCGTGATTAATCGTAGTACCTATTGAGTTTGAAAACGCTCCAGTGCGTTGGATGATCCGTCTATTGGTTGGACCGGCGCAGGCTCACAACTTCTGTGCTCTATACACTCAAACTGGCATTAGTAGCATGATTGTACAAGATCAGCTTGTTATCAAAGGTCATGGTGGAACCAGGTCGAAAAGACAGTACCTACATTTTTCTGAGTTTCAACACAGGTCGAAAAGACAGTACCTACATTTTTCTGAGTTTCAACACAGGTCGAAAACACAATACCTACATTTTTCTGAGTTTCAACACGAGTTGATGAATAGAGAGTTTTTGGCGACTTCAACTTAACGTCACCCGTCACCGTAGTCTTGAGGGAGCAAACGAAGATGCTAACCCAAATGGAACCCCCCCCAGCTGTCTTGTTGTCTACTGGTTGACTAATCAATTTCTTCATTTCGATATGAAACGCCGATTTTCAATCCTGAATTCGAATTTCATGTTAGTTTCAATACAAATACGGGCTAATTTCTCATTTTTAGTTTTCAATTCGTAAACAGGGGATGGATAGTAAGCCTCAAGTGTGGAACACCGCGGTTTAGTTGCACTTATAGGTCATTAGTCGTTACGAACTTCATGTTTTTGGGTTTTCCGTAGGGCAAATTATCAACAAGTATGAAAAAGTATTTATCTCTATGACAATTAAACAGGATTTTACCTGACAAAATCATCAGTGGAGGCAGCACTACACGAAATGTTCACGAGAAAATAGCTGAGAGTTCAGGTAAACTAAGAACAATACTGCGAAGAAGTAGTGTCTTAAAACTCAGTTTTCTAATTTAAAATATGTGAAATGATAATAGAAACAAGGCTCTAATCGACCAAATAGAGCCTGAGCGCAAAAGAACGGAACTTTTCGATCGAGTTGAAGGCTAGTAAAGCTGGACAGCGGAGGCGGACTTCAGATGGCACATTCAGTTTATACGCGACTTGAAACGTAAAATAACCAAGTTTGAGGGGTGTTCAAAAACCTACCCTCTACATCAACATAATTAGGTGGTAGGTAATGTGGCATTTGAAAAGAAAAACTATTATATTTACTTCAGCAGTATTCGAGTAATTTTGAGGTGAGCAGTAGGGTTACATTTACAGGAAGGTTAGGCTGGTGTCGTGTGCCTTTAGGTCCCCAAACGGGTGACGTTAAATGAGCCATTCTAACGTACGACGTTGCTAACGTCCCCTCAAGGTCACGTACTCTTGGGTACGTTAGGGTGACGTTAAGGGTACGTTAGTGGTCACCAAAAACTCTCTAATACCTAGACCTTAACTCTAGAATACATTGTAGAATGCCATCAAATACATTTCCACGAACATATATTTTGAAAATTTGCATGCCGAAAATTTTGACACATTGCAATAGGTTCATTTTCTATGAAAATTTGCTGAAAATGATATCGGTCACACTTATTATTATAATAAACCTTTGTGCAACAATTGATGGCGGACTCGCGGGTATGCTTACTTACCGCGTTTTAAGCACAGTGTTCATCGAATTATTTGATTCATGTGATCAAATTGTAAAAATCTATGTTTATTAACATATGTATATTATACATTGCATGAACATACCTACTATTTGAAATACTGTCTAAATGCGCACCGTTCGCAAACAGGTCGCGCCATGCCGCGCCGTACCGCACCACGCAGAACGTTTGCAAACGCCAAAAAAGAGGGCGCATTTACACTGCCCGCTCACGGACAACCAAACAGCTGTTCTCGCGCAAGGAACCTGAGCATTCGCGGAAAAACTGAAGCCGATGGATCGATTCCGCGCAAGAACGATCGCTGTTCACAAACATTGCTCGGCGCGCGTGAGTGTTTACACTAAACGCGCACCATCTTAGTGACCGTTCACAAACCCCGATTGCAAACGGTGCGCGTTCAGTGTAAATGTGCCTTAACGAGATTGTTGCTGGTAATACAATCTCGGTGTATAAATGAAAGAATGATGTCCACAAGGATGTTAAGTTGTCTGGGTTAAACATATTTCCACAATATTATGTATCTACAAGTCGAACAATCGAGTGTGGGCTCGCGGGATTCGATATGCTAACATCTCGTCAATGAAAATTTAATTCAAAACTGTCAGATAACAAACGCATCGCATACGATGGACGATGGGCCGTCATATGCGAGATGAGCTGACCATCCATAAGAGATAGAGCTGTCACTCCGTCCGTCACAGACCGCTGCTCTGCGGAAATGCACCACGGGGCCCATTACTTCTCCGTGCGATTTGCCGCAACGCTCGGTCACGCAACGAACCTGTCGGACGAGACATGAATCATCCCGTCCCATTGTTCTCCGTCTTTTTTCCATATCTTTCTATTAGAGACTTTTTCATGAAATATGGATAAGAACTAGCGTCCCAAGTGAGTCACACAAGATTGCTTACATTTCGTGAATATGCGAAGAGAGCTTCTTCTTCTTAGAATACAATGCTGAATTCGCGAGGAATTAACATTATGGCGCAGTGCGCTGAAATAATTCATGTTGAGCTATCTTCTCTTCACAGTGTAGGTTTAAAAGAGGTAGGTACCGCAACCGCAGTGAAAATAGCATTTTCAATGAAGTTTGCTAATAACTACCACTTAGTAAAAGCTTAAACTCACGTGAATTTCATCAAAAAAGTTGGAATTGTTTTAGGGAAAAGTTCATAAAACCTCTATAACAAGGCTCGCGTCTCTGGGGAAGCGCTGCACCCCCTTTGTCCTAGAGAACTTTTTACTTACCCTCTGCTATGTATTCATGCAGCAGATCGAACGTTTGAGTATCCACCAAAATCAAAGTATTTGTATAATGTACATGTACAATTTTATTTTCTTTCGTCACAACGCTCTATGAACAATTTTGGTTATGTGAACTTCAATTTTAGTCACGGGCAATACTGTGCTTATAATTGATTATTGAATTGAATTTTCGGAGATCGTACGGATTAGTCGATTAGCCCCCAGAAGAGACTTACTGCTGTTGACCAGTTGAGTGCAAATTTCTAACACAATATAAATATACCATTTGGGTGCACAGAACTATTAGGGAACATATTACCAACTGAACGCAGAGCAATAAGCCAGTTTGGCACAGAAAATTGTACCCGTTGAGGGTAAACTATTCGACAGATTGTCGAATTTTGTTAATTTTTGAGATGTATGTAATATGAGTGATGTGTATAGTTTAGTGGTTTCCTAAGCTCGCATAAAAAAAAAAAAAAAAAAAAAAAAAAAAAAATATGTATATATATATATATATATATATATATATATATATATATATATATATATATATAGTAGACTCTCTCTTAACCGGTCCCGCTTTAACCGCATTCGGATCAACCGGCCATAGTGAACTTATGTTAGCGAATTTTTGTAGAAAATGAACTATTACCTTTTTTTTTTCTTAATTTTTTTTGAAGCCTTCTCGTGTTCACACCCCAAGTGTAAATTCACGGAAGGTGAGAGGGACAAAACATTTCTCCCACATTCTTTCCCGGAGCGTAATGAGAAGGGAAAGAACTTAACTCGCTCTTTTGCTTCCTTACTACCGAAGATAGGGAAACTTTGTGATCGTGAAAAAATGTTCATCCGCCAAAATCAAAGTTCCCACTTGCTTTATGTGTTTCAGAGCTTGCTGATTGATTTTGGTTCCGTGTCTGTCTGTGTGGTGTCTCTGTCTGATGTCTGTCTGTCTGGTAAATCCTTGTCACGCCAAAAACTACACCAAGTTTCTGTCCGATTTCGAAGAAATTTACAGGGATTGTGTGGGGTAGCTTCTAGACGGTCCTCTATCATTTTCAATGCTGTCAGATCTGTACGCATGCGCAAACGTGAATTTGTCAGAACGTCGATTTCTCATCTACTATTGGTCCGATTTCGTTAAAATTTGGTAGGCTCTTGGATATATGCTCTAGGCAAATGCCCTATAAATCATATCGTTGAGTAACAACCATTGCGCATGAGCGAAACTAATATCGATTGACATAGGCAAAACTCAAAGTCTAATGATAAGATTTTGATAAGATTTTCAGGGATCGTGCGGGTTAGCTTCTAGACAGTCTCCTAAAATAATAGGCAAAATCAAGATTAGATGAAGCTCCGAAAATAATGAATCGAGTTTGATGACATTTTCAATTATTTACAACCTTTAGACGATTTCCGCACATGCAATCATGAATGATTGCCATAATTTGCATTCTAGCATGTGCACACGTGTAATAGATACTTTTATATTTCACATTTTGACTCGTACTACAACTAATTCTATAAGTCCATGTTACAATATGTGAGAAAGCTATACCTACTGCCCACCCAGCCTGGCAGACGTTTTTTCTGCGAATCATATGCCGGCAAATCAAGAATGAAAGAACTGTTCGTTAAATTTCAACAAATTACATTTGCTCTACATTAGGCAGTGTACATGCGCAGGCAAACATACTTGGAACATGAAGCAAAGAAAAAATATATCCCGGATGTAGTTAGTTCTGTTTTGGTCATAGGTACTTTGTCAGTAAATCTTATATTTTACGAGGTATTTAAACAAATAAATACTTGTTTACGAACTGTATACTACATGTACTCTATTAACATACACGGACCTATCCAGCGAGACGCGAGTTTCGCATTGCCAAGCCTTCATAAAACAACTGCAACGAGGAGTGCCGAGATAAGTGACAAACGTTTCTTTATTTGGACAGTTCAAATTATTAGAAATCAAATTATTAGAAATGAATAGGCCTGTCTGTCCTTAGAAAATTGAATTAAGGACTAACAGGCCTTTCTATAACATTTTTTAATTAGTAACAAACTCGAACTTTGGTCCAACATTGGCCAGTAGTGTAAACCTGTACACTTAAATTCGAACGCTCATTAAAATTGACGTCATCATCTTGGAGCTGTTTTTTCGCATAAAAACTCACGAAAATAACTGAGATATGGTTGATTTTAAGCTCCGAACCGGCCTATCCTGAACCTTTTTAACTTGGACACGCACACACACAGTAAAATTACCTGATGAAAAAAGGAAAAAAAAAAAAAAAGAAATCTTGGTCGGGAGTTTAAAAATGCATTAACTTGGCGCGCACTGGTGGCCGCCAGGAAACAGGCGTATAAAACACTCACTCAATACGATGATAAAGGCTCTTTTGGCCAATTTGTGTGCGTTTCGTGCTTGCTGAGGCTGGGAACAAAAATACAAACCTTTAGCTTCAACACACGGAAGTTTAATGGAGCTTAACAAAAGCACGATGAGGTAGGTCAGTTTGATGGGAAGGGAACAAAAAAAAAAAAAAAAGGTACCGATTGGGTTCTGAAGGTGAGAATCCGTCGTCGACGTGTAAACTTACTTCGATACAACGTGTAAGCTTACAATGTATCATAGATTATTATCGGGACGCCCCCCAAAAGCACGAAACGCACACAAATTGGCCAAAAGAGCCTTTACCATCGTATTGAGATTTTTATACGCCTGTTTCCTGGCGGGCACCAGTGCGCGACAAATTAATGCATTTTTCAGATCCCGACCATAGTTTTTTTTGTTCCTTTTTCACTAACTAAAAAGCAGGCATCATGTAATTTAACTGTGTGTGTGTGTTTCCAAGTGAAGAAGCTTCAGGATAGGCCGGTTTGGAGCTTAAAATCAACCATATTCCAGATATTTTAGTGCGTTTTTATGAGAAAAAACAGCTCCAGGATGATGACGTCAATTTTAATGAGCGTTCGAATGTAAGTGTACAGGTTTACACTACTTTGGCCCCCTCCTGACTTCACCCTGTCTGCTCAAACTTAATTTTCTTTGCATATCCTGGGAGGGGCATGTCCCCTCAGTCGCCAATGCCAAAAAAGTGCAGTAGATCGATTTTATACAAGTTCTATCTTGTTTCTGTTCCCCTCACCACTTTCAGAAGCTGAGACTTCGTACCCAACTTATCCTCCCCTCCTCTCTCCCCTCTCAATGGCCCTCTTCCTCTCCTCCTCAAATTCTCAGTGAACCACCCCCTTCACCCCATTCATTCTCAGTGAGCCACTCCGTCCTGAACCACCCACTGATTCCATTCGCTCTCAATACAAGAAGGATAAACTTCGTACCCATCAGAAAAGATAAACTGAACAAACTTCATTAGAAGTTTTCTACAAAGTCAGATTGATTACTTCGCAGACTTCACTGGCAAAATATGAGAAAAAAGGAAAAACATTTGACCTATAAAGCAAAACTCAGGATCAAATCATCTCATGTTCTCAACAACAAAAACATTGCAGTTATGTTACAGTTAATTCGAATTGTTAATTCGTTAAATATTCGAATTGTATCATCTTCATCGGACATCTAGAAATCCATTCAAATGTTTGTTAGATCAGGCAAGTTAATTCTTGGATCATTCGAGAGTGCGTGTAAACTATTATTGAATTACTTCAAATGAGAGTGAGTGTTTAATCAAAAGGTAGCCTTGAATGATTACTAATCAATAGTTCAGGGAGGGCTCTTGTAAAATTCACGCACACATGCGAAATTATTGTGGCAGGTACCTAGAAAGACGCTTTTGAGCTTTCTGAAAATATTTTTTCTTCGCTCATCGGAAAAAAGTTCAGTAAATCCATTAATAGGTCGTTCCGCACGGTTTAGACTTTTTCCAGTTTAGATTTGGAAAAGTTTTTCTTAAATTAGAGTGCCGTACATGTTTAAATATTTATGACAATGTCGCCCGTTCACCCTACCGCCACAAAATCGTGTTACGCAAATCGGTTACGAAATCACGTTACACGATCGTTTGAGGGACTCACGATGAGGCCAATTTGTCCAGAGCTGTGAATCACACACAACCCCACTAGTCCAAGCAACCTATGGGAAGCCAGATACCTAGCCTCACGTGACCCTCCTATTGCTTCTTGTTTAGCTATCTATGAAGTTCGGTTACCTGAACGTCTACTAGTGAAATTTATATTATTTCAAGTGATCATCTATGTTAATCGAAATGGATGGTGCAGTGACAGTGAAAGACTATAATCAAGGTACGAGAAGAAGGGCAAAAACCAGTAGTTTGCGTGAAATTGCTAAAAAAGTAAGGCATTCGTTCCCATCTGTTTCAAATGTATTCATACCATGTAAGCACAATAGTAAAGCCAGAATACCTAAGGATCGTGTGACAAGATACTTCAGAATCAAATGGTCAGCAGATACCGTCAACTCATACAACTTTGTGCACCCCGTTCAACATTGTGCCAATCTCATTTTTTGAACCTTATGCTCTCTAACGGTAACAAACTTGAAGTTATTAGTTCGAAAAAATTCCCACGAGCAGCGGGATGGTAGAAGAGGATGCCGACGCTTCCACAAGTCTTCCCTGTGGATTTCAGTGCCGGCAAGGTAGCTCTTTCTCTAGTCCACTAAAAGGGAATTGTTCAGTTTGTGCAGGGAGTCTCCTTTGGATGAGTATGCTGCGGATTTCTGAATAGTCTGTGTTATGACCCTCCAGTATAACTGTCGAATAACTCTAAACATTATATATAATCCGAGTAAATAAAGAAACCAGGAACGGTGCAAAGGACGGGGAATTCCCAAGAGGATAATGAGGGCTTAAGCCGTTCCACTTCCCTACCTACCCAATGGGCAAGGGACGGGGAAGGGACGCAATATAAGGGCTGTGTTCACAGCCCGTAAGGCAGTCTCGTCCTGGGCACTTTTCTTGGCGCTAGTCTCTGAAACTCAGTGTACTTCATTTACAACATTCCCTTTCTTACTTCAAAACTATTTAAAATTCTTGAATTTAATGGTCTAGATGGGCATTACGACCCGGAGCTATTCCGTTAAATCCGAACATATATAAAACCTTCTTTTTCTGCGACCTTATATTTGAAGCGTGTATTTGCGTATACAGGGTGGTCCTTAATGAACGTACCACCCTTTCAATTTCGTTGGTTGTGGAGAAATCAAAAAACTTGTCGAAGTAACCTCCCCTTATTTTTTTGCAAAGAATTCGAAAATTGCAGTTTGAAGCGTCGCACATACGCGCAAATGCGCGCTGCGCGCACCAACTTTGTTTTTTCAAATAGAACCCCGCAATTTTTATTGCAGATTCGCATTCTACATCAAATTTCATGAACATTTTACTTCGACAACTTTTTTTTCCACTGCGCGAAACGGGCGCCAGGAGCGTTCAAAGTTGCTAAAGTCATCAAAATTGCGCAAAACATGGATTATGGTAAACCCCAAGTGTGGCACATGACTTTACATTGTTTTTCAGCGCTGATTCACGTGGTGCTGTCAGTTTTTAGATTTAGCTCAGTTTTTTCGATTTTATAAGCTTAATCTACGTCTTTTGGTGAAATATTACAGTTTTTCCGAATTATCAACTTTGGCAGTAGATTTATTTTCCCTCGCCCTTTCGCAACCCGGGCTTGGGACCGGCTAAGGCGGGCTTAAAAATAAATCACACTCCTCGATAATTTTTCTGCTAAAATACAACAAAAACAATTCCTTCTTTTTTAAAAAAGAATAAAAGAAAAAAAATTAAGAAAATAAATCGTTCACAGTAGTCGTTCAAATGGACCGCCGTCGTCCTCCAAACAGGCGGCAGCTCGACGTTCCCATTCGGTGGTGACTGCCTCGAACGTAGATGCCGGAGATACCGAATCGCAGGCGTCGATGATCCGCTGTTGCAATTCGGCAGCACTTGCGATAGGAGGGAGGGAGGCGTCGTAGACCTTGTTCTTCAGGTAACCCCATAAAAAATAATCTAGTGGAGTCAAGTCCGGAGAACGGGGTGGCCAAGAAATCAGGCTCCGATTGCCAATCCACCGAGAACGGAATCGGGCATCCAAATGGCGTGTAACAGCCCGTGCGTTGTGGGCAGGACAACCATCATGTTGGAACCACATTGCCTGCCTGGTGGCGAGAGGGACGTCCTCCAACAATTCAGGCAGAACCTCCTGGAGAAACTGAAGGTATCTCTCCCCGTTGAGGCTACCACCGGTCAAGAAATGTGGCCCAATGAGGTGGTTGCCGACCAACCCACACCATACATTTACCGTGAAACGCACCTGGTGTCTGGTGGAATACGATAATCGTGGATTCTCGTCAGCCCACGTTCGAAAATTCCAACGATTGAAGAGTCCATTGTTTGTAAATGTGGACTCGTCGGTCCACAAAAGAGCGGTGGCCAAGTGTGGGACCTGTTCGCGGAGCGCCTCCATGTGTGCGAGGAAAAGCAGCCGCCTTTCCTTATCCCCTTCACGCTGGCCATGAACGACATGAGACCTAAATGGCCTCATGCCATAGGTGTGAAGGACCCGATGAACTGTGGTTTTGCTGCAACCAACTACTCGAGCCGTCTGACGTTCGGAAGAGTGAGGATTTTCCCGTTGATACAGCAACACGTCCAAATCAAAGTTGAAGGAGCGTACAGCGGAAGGTCTTCCGGGTGGACGAGGAACGTCAACTCTGCCCGTGCGAACAAAACGGCGAACCGTTCGTAATATCGCCTGGTGGTGAACCAGCCGATTAAACACTTGCTGACAAGCGGCTGCAGTTTTTCGAGCATTTCCGTCGTGCGTGTAGTACAACCGCACCATCTCGGTCAGTTCGTTTTGGGTAAAACGCGGCATGATACGCACTCAAGAACGTTCACAGTGAGACTATTAACCGGATCAGTTGCTTCTCACGATTAAAGACAAAATAAATATGATAACGGGTACAGATCAACTTGGAGTTGAAGTCGTAACGTGAGCGGTTAGTGACGTCTCGTCACAAAGTGCAGCAGATAAGCAGTCCGAGAATCGAGAAATCCGAGTTGTTTACCTCTTGTGATTCAATCGTATTCAAACGCTTTTGGTACCATAACATTCATGATTTCTCAGAGTATCCTTCTGGGTGCAGGAACCAAGCCACTTTTTTCTTAAAAAAACGACCATGTTTCCGGCTGTTATTTCGGATTCATCAAGTTCAATAAAAAAACACCACGTAATTTATTTTTAAGGCCGCCTTAGCCGGTCCCAAACCCAGGTTGCGAAAGGGCGAGGGAAAATAAATCTACTGCCAAAGTTGATACTTCGGAAAAACTGTAATATTTCACCAAAAGACGTAGATTAAGCTTATAAAATCGGAAAACTGAGCTAAATCTAAAAACTGACAGCACCACGTGAATCAGCGCTGAAAAACAATGCAAAGTCATGTGCCACACTTGGGGTTTACCATAATCCATGTTCTGCGCAATTTTGATGACTTTAGCAACTTTGAACGCTCCTGGCGCCCGTTTCGCGCATTGGAAAAAAAAAAGTTGTCGAAGTAAAATGTCCATGAAATTTGATGTAGAATGCGAATCTGCAATAAAAATGGGGGGGTTCCATTTGAAAAAACAAAGTTGGTGCGCGCAGCGCGCATTTGCGCGCATGCGCGACGCTTCAAACTGCAATTTTCGAATTCTTTGCAAAAAGAATGTTTGTTTTTTGATTTCTCCACAACCAACGAAATTAAAAGGGTGGTACGTTCATTAAGGACCACCCGGTATAGATGGGCATTGCGACCCGGAGCTATCTACGTAAATAAAGTCGGAATAGAATATATTGTCGTAAATTAGTTAGCTCCCTCTAAAATTTGTGAACTAGATGGGCATTGCGACCCGGAGCTCGAACACAAATTTTAGCATTAAAATTCGCTAATCAAATTGATCCCAATTTTTACTAACGTCTAAACTAGATGGGCAATACGACCCGGGGCTAGTTTTGAGTTAGTATTAACTACAAATAAAACTCCTCACTTATCAAAGCTTCTAACCTGGATGGGCACTGCGACCCGGGGCCATGTTATAAAGCTTGTAAGTAACATTAGTTAACCAGATTTTAAAGCACTTAGATAAATACCTCGCAAGAGGGAAAAGTATTAGTTAGGAACAACTAGGTTCTAACAACTGGTAGACCCCGACGTTGGTTTTACACGCAAATTCACAAACTTCTGGTGACCCCACTACTAAGTGTTCACATAAAATTTGGCTTTCATAAAAACAAAAAACTAATTTTTTTGCAACATTTTTTTTCTCTCAAAACTAAGTTAATTTTCGAAGTAGACAAAATTTTGACAAACGCCATGACTACCCCAGAGACAACTACTTCTGTGTCAACCGCGCACACCAAGTTACCGGAATTCTCATACGGTGATCCGCGGCTATGGTTCGTTCAAGTGGATGCAGCTTTCGCGGCCGATCGTATTACAGCACAGTCAACAAAGTTTAACAAGGTGATCGCCGCCTTACCTGTGGAAGTGCTAAAGGCAGTATCTGACATCACTGCCTCCGATGCCAGCGCCTACTCTACGCTGCAGACGCGCCTCATTGACACCTACGGAGACACAGAGAACAAACGATTCAGCAATCTCCTCTCGTCATCATTCGCAGGGATCCAGAAACCGTCTCTTCTCCTCACTTCCATCAGGTACGAAGCCTCGGCCGAATTTCCTACGAGCTTACTAAAGATGATTTGGTTCAATAATTTACCGCAACGAACGCGGGAACTATTATCAGCATCCACGGAAACCGATCTCGATAAACTAGCAACCATAGCCGACCGCATTCACGATACCGCCCCCACATCAATCACCAAAATTGATGACCCTATGGAGGCGATGAACCGACAACTCCAACAGCTGCAACAACAGCTCAACAACCTCACGGACCATAGACCTCGTAGCCGTTCTACGTCGCCTAGATCCCGACCTTCAACCTCACAGAACCGCCCAGCATCACCATGCGCATGTTCAGCTAGAAAACGCAGCCCTACCCCCAGAAAGTTTGATGAATTTTGTTATTTTCACAAGAAATGGGGAAAGGCAGCACGGAAATGCCAAGCTCCCTGCAAATGGCCGGGAAACGGAAGACGGTAGCTACCACGGCGGGGGTAGCTACTTCCCAACCTTCTAACCGCCTCTACATCAAGTGCTCTGCTCTTAGAACTTCGTTTTTGGTCGACAGCGGGGCACAAGTCTCCATTATCCCAAATTCTCTCTGCAAACGGCGTCAACCAAGAATCGGATCACTGGTGGCGGCCAACAATACACCTCTATTATCGTATGGAACTATATCAGCCACTATCATCATTGGGGAAGAGAAATTCCCATGGACCTTTACAGTGGCAGATATTTCGCAAGCCATACTTGGGGCGGACTTCTTGAGCTATTACAACCTACTGCCAGATCTACGGAACAAACGTCTCATCCGACAGGAGTATGGCGCAAGCCTTCCAGCGTATACAGCAGCAGTGCACAAACAACCTACTCCTCAACAACTCCTAGATCAGTACAACCCACCCCAAGAATATACAGATCCAGGTGTGTACCACCACATTGAAACTTCGGGACCACCTACACACGCGAAAGCACGCCGCCTGCATCCAAACAAACTCCGAGCAGTAAAAGCAGAATTTGACAGAATGCTGAAAGCTGGCATAATCAGACCTTCGAAATCACCGTGGGCCAGTCCCCTACATGTCGTCGAAAAACCAGACGGATCCATTCGGCCATGCGGAGACTATAGGCAGCTTAATACGAAGACGATACCAGACAAATATGCAGTTCCGAACATAAGGGATTCCAACACACTCCTGCACGGTGCTAAGGTATTTACGACTCTTGATATACAGAAAGCATTCCATCATATCCCTATTTATGAGTCTGACATCCCTAAAACTGCCATTATTACGCCTTTCGGTCTCTTTGAATTTCTACGGATGGGCTTTGGATTACGAAACGCAGCTCAGTCCTGGCAACGTTTCATGGACCAGATTCTGAGGGGCCTCAACTTCGTATTTGCATATTTGGATGACGTATTGATTTTCTCTAAAGATGAACAGCAGCATGCCCTACACTTAAAAGAAGTCCTTGACCGATTCGCGAAGTACGGGCTACATCTCAACAAAGAAAAATGCCTCATCGCACGCCGTCAGATAAAGTTTCTGGGGCATAGCATATCTGCTCAAGGCATTTTACCATTAGCGGAGAAGGTCAACGTCATCCAACAGATACCACTACCAGCCACGTTCGAACAATTGCGACGTTTTTTGGGGATGGTTAATTTCTACCGCCGCTGCTTACCCCACGCCGCTCAGACGCAACAGCCGCTGCATACCTTACTCCACAATACCAAAAAGAAAGACAAGCGCCCCGTACCATGGAACGATGCCGCCAGGAATGCGTTTGATCTAACTAAGAAACAACTTGCAAATGCGACATTACTGTTTCATCCTTCGCCAGACGATCCTCTAGTCCTCCACACAGACGCCAGCGATACTGGAATCGGCGCAGTACTACAACAACGATCCGAAAACGGAACCCTACAACCTTTAGGGTTCTTCTCAAAATCACTGTCTCCAACTCAGAGAAAATACGCAACATTCGATCGCGAGCTCCTCGGAGTCTACGAAGCTATCAAACACTTCAGGGATCAAATCGAAGGACGTAGCCTCCGCATTGTTACAGATCACAAACCTCTGATCCACGCAATGACGCAAAATCCGAAGACCGCATCCCCAAGACGAATCAGACACCTCACATTCATCAGCCAGTTCACCACAGACATCATCTACACCAAAGGTGATGACAACGAAGCAGCCGATGCTCTCTCGCGCATTTCAACGGTTGACTTCAAGGACATCGCTCGACTAATTGCTGATGAACAAGCAACAGACCCCTCGCTGACACAATTCCGAAGCCGATATCCAGACCGACTGATTCAACGGATGATAAATGGACACAACATATGGTGCACTTCCGACTCAGAAGGAAAAGCATACTTACCACATTCGCTGCGGTTTGTAACGTTCAAACGGCTACATGAACTTTCTCATCCAGGCATCAGGGCCACTAGAAACTTAGTCAAATCGCGCTATTTCTGGCCAAGCATTAATAAGGAAGTCACCAACTGGACCAGGGCCTGTACTGCATGTCAGGAAGTCAAAATCACTAGACATACCAAAACGCCTCTTCAACAATTTCCTGCGGTTAAGGCCCTGGAGCATTTACATGTTGATATCGTCGGTCCCCTGCCACCCTCTAATGGTATGACATACTGCATAACCATGATAGACAGAACAACTTCATGGATGGAGTGCATACCAACCCCATCAATTTCTGCTGACAACGTCTCCTCGGTAATCCTTCACCACTAGATATCACGCTACGGAGTACCAGCTACCATTACGTCAGACCAAGGCAGGCAATTCGAGTCAGCACTCTTCCAAGACCTGATGAAACGCCTGGGAACCAATCACATCAGGACCACAGCATATCACCCACAGGCAAATGGGAAAATAGAGAGATGGCACAGATGCCTAAAAGCAGCACTCTCATCGTACCCGCAGCCTACGAAATGGGCTCAAAACTTGCCATTAGTCCTGATGGGTCTTAGAGCAACCCCCAACCTTGAAGACGGACTCTCCCCGGCACAAAGACTTTTTCACACAGATATCAGGCTTCCTACAGACCTCATAAATCCTAGCCCCGTGGAGAACTCTACTCCTGCAGCACACCTTAAAAATAATATAAAAAATAGTGCTAAAGTATTTTTGCCAAAACATTTCACAGACGCCACACACGTTTATCTTCTCAAACCTGTGAAACCTCCCGCACTGGCACCGCATTATACGGGACCACACGAGGTGATAAAACGCACAGATAAGACATTAACAGTGAAGATAGACAACGAAAAACATGTAGTGTCTGCCGATCGCTGCAAGCCTGCATACGAGCTGATAATCGACAACAACGGAGAGAGCACTAATCCCCGTTGCAAACCTTCGTCCAAATTAGCTGTCAATCACAATAATCCCCCAAATCCGAAAGAGAAAGTTTCGCACGACACACGGCTACCTGCTCCTATACTATCCAAAGGGTCAAACTTACCCCCTCCACGGAGGTCACCCAGACTACATAAGAGGGTGACCTTCGCGATACCAACTCAATCAGTATCAATAATCCAAACATGTCAGAACTCCCGATCGACCTCTGTACCGTCCAGCTGGACTACAGATACTTGCGATATGTGCTCGACAACCCGGTGGTACCCTTCGCCGACGAAATCCCCGAACTCAGTGAAGAAGAAGAGAACGCACTCCTCGAGGATACCACGCGAACGGGACAAATGGGTAATCAAGATACGCCGACTCAGCGACCACAACACAAGACACCGGCCCCAACTATTCGCCGACACCGAATCGACGATAGGGACGCCCTCCGTCGCAGAGTCCTCCTACCAAGTCAGAAACCCAATATACCTCAGAAGCCGATACAGATCGCATCAATCTTCGACGAAGAATACAATCCTGAAACCCCTGAAATCGAAAATTCGCAAAGACCGACTTATCGGGCAAATAGAAAACAGCGACAGAAACTAAAGAAAGTCGGATTAGCCGAAGTAAAATTTTGAAAAATAAAGACGTTGACCCACACGGTCAGAAGAACATTGTATAAAAAAAAAAAAAAAAAAAAAAAAAAAAAAAAAAAAAAAAAAAAACATTGTTTTATTAAAGACGAGGCGCGCATACGCTGCTCGCCATTATCTCAGGCGCCTCACGCCAACCGCAAGCGACGACACAAAATGTTAACTTGTTCAGACGCCTCACGTCGCCAAACCACTATTGCATTGTTAAGACGCCTCACGTCAGTAAACACCAACGTTCCATATACATACCTGTAAGACAACACTATTCTGTAAAGTTCCAAATACATGCAAAACCAGTCGATAGATGTTAATATTTCTAAATATGTGACATATTGTTCAAATTGTGTACGACTGGTGAATAACCTTGTTCAATTTATTCACTCGAATTCTAGGGGGGCCTGTGTTATGACCCTCCAGTATAACTGTCGAATAACTCTAAACATTATATATAATCCGAGTAAATAAAGAAACCAGGAACGGTGCAAAGGACGGGGAATTCCCAAGAGGATAATGAGGGCTTAAGCCGTTCCACTTCCCTACCTACCCAATGGGCAAGGGACGGGGAAGGGACGCAATATAAGGGCTGTGTTCACAGCCCGTAAGGCAGTCTCGTCCTGGGCACTTTTCTTGGCGCTAGTCTCTGAAACTCAGTGTACTTCATTTACAACATTCCCTTTCTTACTTCAAAACTATATTCTTGAATTTAATGGTCTAGATGGGCATTACGACCCGGAGCTATTCCGTTAAATCCGAACATATATAAAACCTTCTTTTTTCTGCGACCTTATATTTGAAGCGTGTATTTGCGTATATAGATGGGCATTGCGACCCGGAGCTATCTACGTAAATAAAGTCGGAATAGAATATATTGTCGTAAATTAGTTAGCTCCCTCTAAAATTTGTGAACTAGATGGGCATTGCGACCCGGAGCTCGAACACAAATTTTAGCATTAAAATTCGCTAATCAAATTGATCCCAATTTTTACTAACGTCTAAACTAGATGGGCAATACGACCCGGGGCTAGTTTTGAGTTAGTATTAACTACAAATAAAACTCCTCACTTATCAAAGCTTCTAACCTGGATGGGCACTGCGACCCGGGGCCATGTTATAAAGCTTGTAAGTAACATTAGTTAACCAGATTTTAAAGCACTTAGATAAATACCTCGCAAGAGGGAAAAGTATTAGTTAGGAACAACTAGGTTCTAACAGTCTGGTAAGTTCATTTTTTCATCCCTATACTGTCAGCTACCAATTACGGTATTCGGTGTTATCAGAAGTTTGTTTGTTTCTATGATATGACCAGATATGTTAGAAACGGAAACTTAGGGGTACAACTTTGTGCCACCGTTTTTTTTATTATTTCTGCAATAAAATTTAATGCTTTCTCGTTGTATTTTTACAGAAAATGGGTGCTCAGAATCGGAGAAAGGTGGCTGGACGAGTTGAAGATTTGTTGGGATATTTTTGTATGAATTGTTAATATTTTATAATAAAAACGAACAGAAAGTTGCCTTGCATTGATTTTTATATTCACCTTGTTTAAAAAAACGAAAAAACACTAAAAATTCCGAGGGCAAATTTTTTTTTGTATTACGTTGCAAAGTCAACATGCTAATTAACAAGATTCAGACCGCCACAATGAGCCACATTAGGTTTTTCATTTCATTATAGGCTAAAAAAGATGGTGGCTCAAAGTTGCACCTTCCTGGGGTAATGAATGTGCCACGAATAAATAGTTCCCATTCTATTCGCTGAACAGATGGAATTTTTTCCTTAGCGACATTTGATCACTGAGATGTGTAAGTATCTTGGGTAAACATTTCAACAAGATACGACGACAAATAAAGTTCTGACCCTCAAAAAACCAAAAAAGTGGCACAAAGTTGTATGAGTTGACGGTACATAAAATGTGTGTTTTTTTTTTTTTTTTTTTCTAGGTCCTATTCCTATTCATAATTATTTGTTTTAAATTTTCCTTCCACATCTGATTTACTCGAGTTTTATGTTCAAGTATTAACCCAAATTGAATTTCATTACCTTTTTAACAATTAAAAAGTTTGTTTCAGCATTAAACGTTTGAAATGGCATATTATCTTTACCCTAGTTTCCATTTTTCATCTGAATGAGGAAGACAAAAACCCCTTAAGTCCTCCATATGTTTTCACCAAAACCCCACAAGTAAGAAAAAATCAATCAAAACCCCACATGTCCAAACTAAAATTAGGATTTGTTTCAACTTTAATGGCAGTATGATTTGAATCGAGTATACTACTTAGTTTCTAAAGTCTCCTACAAGACAATGAAGTAAAAATACGCAAATTTTTATCTGTAGAACAATATGAAACAGTTTTTCCTTAATTCTGAAAATTTTGATTTGACGGACTAGTGGGGTTTTGCATGGCTCCTCCTCTACATGGTTTATTTTCAATAATGAATCTGTACTATTTACCTCTCGAGTTGGGTACATGTAATTGTTGTCAGCATACACGCAGAGGCTGCTCTTAACATTAGCAATTTAACTGTTTTATTCCTCAAAACTGTTACAATAGTGAGTAGGCAATTTCATTCCATATGCCCCATGTCAGAAATTTGAATTGTAATAGATATGACGAGTGCCATACTGAAGGGTCAGGGGGGGGGGGGGGGGGCGCGCAGAAAAACCGTCTACTTCCTTATCAAACTGTTTTGTGTCTCAATTTGGTACTAAAGTTATTTGGTGTCCTTTACGTTTTTGGGAGAGTGGATCACTGAGTATGACATGAAAGGAGGAGGATCACTGAGAACGAGAGAAGGGGGGGGGAGAAGGATCACTGGAAACGAAAGAAGGTGAGGGAGTGGATCACTGAGAAGGAGAAGAGGTTAAGGATAAGTTGGGTACAATATTTCAGTTTCAGGAAGGTTAAGGGGGAAGGGAAACAAGATAGAGGAGAAGAGATATATCTCAAGAGAAGAGGGGTCTGCTGGAGGGAAGGGTGTATCTCTAGGGGATGATTGAAGACTTTCGAGACAGAGCCACCCCACCCCCTCCACCCTAACTTCCAACCGCCGCTGTTTTTCTGCCTGCACGCGCGTGGCCCCGGGCTGCGCTCTCCAACTTCATCCCTGAGATCCTTCGCCCTACAAAGCATCCGAATGGGATACAACATTTCCTCCTAATAAATGTGTTCCCTGTTTGTTCGATACACTTATCCGTTTCCCCTTTCCCTAGATTTCTACTTTTTCTTTAGGTTTGTTTATACTTTTTCAGTACCTAAGTCATTTTAGACATTTAGTCATTTTTAGTACCTGTTTTTTACGAACTAAATCACTCGCGTCGAAGTTGTGGAAACTCATTTTAAAACGGAAGTTAGTGAAAAAACGTTGTCTATTTCCACGAAAAATATAGAGTTACAATGTTAAATCGATTTCGACGGTTAGGCCATCATCAGTAGCAAACAATCACATATTTATATTAGTTTAATATAATATATAACAATAATAGTTGTTGTTTGTTACTGATGATGGCCGAACCGTCGAAATCGATTTAACATTGTAACTCTTCATTTTTCGTGGAAATAGATAACGTTTTTTCACTAACTTCCGTTTTCTAAGTTTTTATCCAAACAATTCTATGCACTATGTGTTATGCACTAAGTATTTGATTTGATCTTTCGATCTATCTTCATACCTTCCTACGCGGTTAAGTGAATGTTCCAAATTGTAGGTCAAAACTTGAGAATACTCCCGGCCGTCCATTTTGAGCTCAACATTCTGATACGATTAATTTTGATATGAAATATAAACTCGAAAATCCATCGCGTCTTTATCTTATTTTGTTCGATATTTTAAAAGAAAGCTGTTGCAATGGAATTTAACATTAATTTTTTCTAGGTAATCAGGTTTAGGTCATTCTGAAAGGACTACTAAATTTTAACACATTCAATATCAAGACAGAATGAAATATTTAATAAATTCCGTAATAAATTTGATGTTAGTAGTTTGGTCGGCCGTAAGTACTTATTGTTTTGTTGGAATTGGTCGGGATCCGAATATAACAGATTTGTCAAATAAAAAACAGTGGTTCACCAAGTCAACCAAGTATTATTTGACAAATCCGTTATATTCGGATGGTGATACATTTTTTCCTGGACACACCAAGCTCTGAAGATGTCCTCAGTAAGAGGACGAAACGTTATCCAATAAAACAATAAATGAAATAATTTAATTTATTTTCAAATTTGTTTTTAATTATGAACCTTAAAAAAATCAAATCTGTATTTATCAATAGTATGGTCTAGAATACGCCTATTGGTTCTCGATCATAAGATGAAATTCTTAAAACATTCTGCTTCTAATTTCAAGATAATATCACTACTTGATAAATGATATTTTCAGAATTCCTACACGTTAAGCTTTTTCAAACCAATTAATTTATGCAGAAATACATTATCTCTTAGTATATTATATAGTTTATTGGAATATTGTGAGTTCAAGTAGTGCTCTAAGCACGAACGTGTGGTGGATATACTAAGCCCGCATGACTCGGCGGCAACGCGTTTTCTGCCTAACCTCGCCCCTTTCGTGCGCGAACTTGCTTCTCGCTGCACAGAGAAAAAGTGAAGCTAACATCTATCTCTATCTCTATCTCTATCTCTATTATTAATAAGAATGAAACTCCGTCTGTCTGTCTGTCTGTCGTGTCTATGCACGGCCAAACGGCTGAGTGGGGGGAGTGTACGAGTGGGGGGATCTTCTTGAATTTTCCAAAAGTGGGAGCGAGCGAATTTAAAATTGTTTAATCGAACCATGGGCCGTAGGGCGGGAGGGGGTCGAAGTAAGAATTAATGTGCGCTTTTTACTTCCCCGCTTCCCCTACCCCTCCAAACGGCCGTTGACAATTCCGGAAAAATACGGGTTTCGTAGGTTTTTGAACGAGGAAGACGACGGCGCGATCGGATCGCGAAAAAAGTTCTGCGTTAAAAAAATGCGAGAGTACGGACCCGTTTTCTCGAAAAGTCCGCCGAAAAACTTGGTTTTTTCGATTAAAATATACCCCATAAAGGTACGTTTTTCGGAACGGTTTTCGCGGGGCGAAATACAGCTTTGGGTCCGCCAAGATCCGAAAATATCACTACTTGATAAATCAGAAAGACTCGGCGGCAACGCGTTTTCTGCCTAACCTCGCCCCTTTCGTGCGCGAACTTGCTTCTCGCTGCACAGAGAAAAAGTGAAGCTAACATTATAAATGTTATTAACTTCGAGAAGGCAAAGCAATTCAATCAATCAATCATTGTCATTTTGTTCAGAATTTTAATTTCAGGACAAATCAAAATCTACATCAGTTTTCGACCTGCTTCCACTCCTGTTCAATAACTACAGCTATTACATCACACTAAAATGACAATATAGACAGAACGCATAATTAGATTAACTGCATAAATGATCGAAGAAATATCCATATGGCGTAATATTAATCAAAACCAATTAGTTTTGCTTTCTGAAAAGTCATCATCCCAATCAAAATTGAGTAAAACTACTGACAAAGACAATTCAATAGGGTACAATAGAAGAAAACTGAAACCTACGTTATCAGGGTGTTACACAATTGAGGGAGAGATAAAATTCTACTCATTTGGAGAAAAAGCTCTTGATTAGGAAATTTTTGTTGGATGAAAAAATTCTTCATAGAAACCCGTTTTGAGATGTATATCGTTACCACAAGCCAAAACCACCCAAGTGCTGATTCGTCGTTTCAAGCATTTGAAGTTTTGAAGCTTCTGTATAAATCGACAAATTAATTCGAAGCTACTATTAATTTATTATTGCGACATTGAATAAGACCTGTCACATCACATGTCAAATAACTATTTCAAATCAACAGGAGAGGGGGTAGAGCACTTAGGCGGTTTCAGCTGTGTGCATTTTGGTTAAATTCGCACTCGCGTGCTAGAAGTTCCTGTCGATAATGTATGATGTTATTGTGCAGCAGAAATTGGGAGTAGCTGATTGTACTCTCTGGACGGGTTTTCCGGACTTTGCCATCCTCTTGTACGCATTTCCTTCACCACTGCGAATTCCCCTGCATAATCGATTTTGTACTATACTTTCACGTGTCCAATTTCATCCTTTCTGATTTCATAGCAGCAAATTTTTCTCCGTATATTTCCAGGGCTAGCATAGTACTTGCCTTAATTTCTTTGAACTTAATTGATAGCTTCCGTCATATGTAATATGAGACTTGAGCGCAGCTTCTATTCTACAAAGTTATGTACTTACGAATTTCATTTATTTAATCATCTGCGAAATGCCGAGTAATCGCCTCCCAAATTATTTGGCTAAGAAGTGTGTCGAACTTGATGTTTATTGGGCAAAGGAGTGGGGGAGTTTATATGAAAAGTATGGCATTCCGCTCTTGAATTTTGAAAATCTTCCCGAATGGAAAACATTGATTGAGGGAAGTTTACAGATAATTGACAAAGCAATGTATGCTGAATTGCAAGAAAGAGCGCTCTGTTCTCGAAACCATCCTCAGTATCTGGCTCTAAGACTTGAAAGTGATGTAGTACCACTTAGTCAGTTCAAGGACTTTCAGTTCTGTAGATGGCTCTTTAAGATTAGAGGGGACCTTTTGGCATTAAGGTATAGACCCTATAGTTCTGACAACCAAGCCTGTCTAATTTGCAGTAGCGGGGAAATTGAAGATTGTTTTCATTTCATTGGGAGGTGCAGGGCATTATGTGCAGTTAGAAATAGATATTTAGGAAAGGCGGAATTGGATTGGGGAGAATATATGGCATTGTTGAAAACGGGAGATCCAAATTTGATAAAGTATTGTAAGATAGCTTGGCACCTGAGATATGGAACAATATGTGAATATGGTTTGAATTATTGATTTGATTAGTTTGAATATGGTATGGATATAATGGCGAATAATTATGTTAAAGTCCTATGCAACGACTAAAAGGTATAATAGTTCAGGACACTGACTATTATATTATAGGCAAACCCATCGGACGGTCCTACGTGACCACGATTATTGCATGGCTCCTTGATCAAATGATGTAAATATTAACATGTATCATGTTTTAGCCCTGGGGTCCTAGCAAATTTTGCGAGTCAAATTTTTTCCGCGCACGAAACATATAGTGTTACAGTGATTTCCGCCTACAACCGAGTCGTTGCTAGGGAAATGGTACTTCGTCGTTTTTCATCCCACAAAATTCGTTGACCATTCGTTCGAAAGCTCTCGATTTATCCAACAATATTATGTTAACTACTGCGAAGTGCGTGTCCAACAAACTGAGTTATGAGCATGGTTATATAAATAATTGTTTACACACAGGTGATCATTCTCAATAATTGATATTGTGAACATGATTGCAACCGCTTGTTAATTTCTGATGATTTCATTGAGCTGGTGTTTCGATCGAGGAGAAAACATGATACATGGTTGAAATTTTTGGTTCTAGAACAGAAATTTTTTTTTCGTTATCTGTCTTAATAAAGCATGTTTTCTATCTATCTATCTATCTATCATCTGCGAATCCAAGTTAAAATTGGAGGGCAGCAGATGAGCCTCCCCGCTTGGTTTTTGTCTTTCCTCGAAAGATATCGTGATCCCCTTTCGCAGAGTAACCGTACACGCTCGGAGCTAACAACCTTATTTATATTGTTACAAGCGGTACGAGACTGACACGATACGCGCTCGTGAAACTTTCTTGTGAATCCCGCAGTTCGGCCTGACCTAACCCACCTACCTCACTAACTTGATGGACCAACTTTTCCCTTCCCGGGTTCCCCTAAACTCTGTTTCAGACGTTTTCCACCTCCTCGTGAATTTATTACTCGCTGGCATCAGTGGGGAATGTTTGAAATCCGTAGCGAGCTCATAACTTATCAATGTTGGCAGGTATTTCCGAGTAGGAGCTGATCCGCTATTTACCTCTCATGAGAGAGGAAATTTATTAAATCCTCCTTTAGTATATAACTTAATCCACCCCTTCCCCAACCCACCTTCCATCCGACAATATCCAACATTTATCTTAGTATCCACTTACTCACAACCCACCCGAGTTCAATATCTACGGCAATAAATTCAATGTATAGAATCCTGAATATGTCAATTACGGCCGATATGCTGCTAGATTACATCTCATTGTGTAATATTATACTCGTATGTCAAATATGTCATATTAGAAACCCGTTTACGAACATTCTGAAATAATCCAGGATTTTATTATTATAAGGGGTGGAAGGGGTTAAGTATCGAACATTTTTTTCGGAGAAACTAAATCGAAACGCTGCGAAATATTACAGAAAGGTTTTTAATTTTTGTATTAGGTAGCCCTTTTACGCAGATCTCTAGCCAATCATTAAACCCCGATACATCATCGAAACTCGGAGGTTTGAGCCCACACTTTTACAAGTTATAAAGTTTTACAAACTTTATATTCCTATAGGAATTAACTTGTTCTTCTACTTCTTTTTTTATTTTTTTTATTGTGTCCAAATTGCGTTAAATCAGTTTGAAAACTATCTGTTCTTACATACAAATTAACGATGATTTCGAACATGTGATCAAAAGTTGAGAAAATTGAGTTTAAAGGGAAGAAATTTGTGTTTTTTTAAAGTCTAAAAACGTGATTTTCTCGATAATTTTTTTTTTTTAAAATCACATTTTGGCATTTTTTACGGAATTTTTATTTTTAAGTTACGAGGAAATCACTCTGTATAAAAAGTAGCCGCAAATTTAAAATCC
Source organism: Adelphocoris suturalis (assembly GCA_030762985.1). Classification (NCBI taxonomy): domain Eukaryota; kingdom Metazoa; phylum Arthropoda; class Insecta; order Hemiptera; family Miridae; genus Adelphocoris; species Adelphocoris suturalis. The sequence continues at coordinate 52,503,287 of CM061048.1, forward strand.
TTGAAACGTAAACCAACCAATTTTAACAAACTTAACAATTTATTAATTAAACAATAATTTTAATAAATTTAATGCTAATTACAAAGGTTTATTATTGAATATAATGAACCAAAGTGTTGAGAAAAATCAAGATTAAATAATCAAAAATATTATTCTTAGTATTTGCGCGTGTATAACAAACAGCTTTTGTAGAAACGAGTTTCTTACGAGTTTTTGATATCGCGTACAAGGCGTAAAAGAGAGTACACGTTGATAAGATTAAAATTATAGCTTATCTGCTTAGAAAATGTTTACTTTACTAAACTTGGGATACCGGTTTTGAACTAAAAGTCGTCCATCATCAGATCAAAGATAAACTTCTGAAGGCCTGTTGTTGGCAGGTCTGGACAACAACTGTAATTAAAGTTCACCAGGCCTAGCGACGACCCACCATTCAATCACAACCAGACGAACTCATAATTTTAAAGGACCATTATGGAGAAAACGCTGTCAATGAATGAACGAACGTTTGTTATTTTTGTATAGATAGCTCATCTCCGGAGATCCATTTATAATTCTCATGTATAATTCAGGCATCACACGTCTATATATGCAGTTTAAACTCGCTATAAAAACCGAATAAAATCGAGCCGGATTAGCAGTTCGGTCTAACTCTTGCGAGCCAAAGTTCCTTAGCAATTCAAATTTGTGTAGTCGATTCAACACTTTTGGAGTGCGAACGGTTGGTCGGATATTCTCATTTGATTCATTGAATTGAGTTCTAAGTAAATCTAAAAAAATAAACCCTTTCATTGCAAACGTTTCCGAGATCTAGATTTTAGTGAATTTTAGTAGAAAATTAAGCTATTTCAATAGCTCTATTCCGGAACTTGAGCTTCACTAGTCCATCTATAAGTACAGTATAATAGTTATAACAAACTCGATTTCGTGAAGGAAGAATCCCATGGGAATGAAATCAGTTCATACGATCTTCTAAGTTTATAAGGCGACTTTACTATGTTCACACTAGTTGTTGTTGACCCACACTCATGTTGTTGATTTTTTTCCTATAAAAGTTCTAGCCCTTAATGGGAGCAAGTGGATCAACATAAAGCGATCCAGGATGATATCTATAAAAAGTTCTAGTCCTTAAGGGGAGCAAACGGATCAACGTATAGCAATCGAGGATGATATCTATAAAAGACACAAAAAATTACTCTTGTATCGAAAGATTTTGAGATCTCGATTCCAAGTATTGCAGTCGTTAAATTCTACCCTTTAGGGTTGACTCAAATTGAAGCCGAGCTTCTAGGACCAAGTATACCCCAATTATGATTTTTGATGATTGTATCATGAGCTTTGGCCCATAGTTTCGACGAAATGCTCAAAACGGCGGATGGACGGATTTTATATATATATTTTTTTAAATAATCGATTTCTCGAATCGTCGTATCACGAAACTTAAACCAACAAAATGTTGTGACGTTAATTTTTATTTATTTTTTTTATTGGCCTATTAGGTAAAATGTCCTTTATTGAAATCACTTTACCAAAACGCCTCTTTCATGGATGACCAAAAGCTAAGCATGGACAAAATTCGCTAAAATCGGCTAAAAAATCGAAAAAACTGCAAAAAAGGTAAAAAATCCAGAATATGTTTTTGAATAGCAGATTATTATTTAGAATAGGTTTTTTGCAATAAAATAAATAGTTATTAGGTTCTTTGCACTCAAGAAGCTCGAATTTCAAAACATTGTACAACAAATTATACAATACGATAATTTACAAAAATTCGCTCATACAATCAAACTGAATGACTTTAATTTTTCTTGAATAAGATCCCTCTGGTCAGCAGAGTTTGCATGTAGACTCAAACACATTCATTACCAAAAAATATATCCATGAGTCAATTTTCTCATTCAAATATTCATTTTCTTGTGTGCAATTGATAAATTCATTTAGGCATCTGATGATTGAATTTTTTCTATCAAACTTCCAACAGTGTATGGAAGGTTTTCTATTCGAAAAGCAATAGCGATGTTTTCTGAACTTTGTCAAATTAGATACAAGAGCAGATTTTGTACGATGTACCTTCTTTTTGTCATCGATCAGTTGAAAAGTGAATCATCCTCCATCTGCTGCCTGGCTGAGGATTTCTTCCAACCGCGACTTGACCCCGTTCATTCAGCCCCAGACCGCCACTTGGATGAGTTGCGGTTTACTTGGAATCTCGAGTGCCGAGTTTAGCTCGCAAATCGTTTCAAGCTGTCGGGCTTCCTTCAAAGTTCAGCGTAGGGAAAGATCAGCTGACTCCATCGGAGATTGATCAAGGTTATAAAAGCCAACGCTGCTTTTAAAACGGGCTTAAATACGAAGAAATATTCTACAAATCCTTGCGATAAAATTCAAAAGGTTCCTGTTGGGGCGGGGTTGACATTATTGAAAAATGTAAATGTAACAAAACAAGGAAATTGGCTCAAACTTGAATAAATGCGGAAGAAGCTTCCTATCCTTGAAAGCCTGTGCCGTAGCTGCCTTTGTAGAAATGGTGAAATCCGACGAAATTCGAAACAAAAGAAGCTGGAGCCAACGTATGCGAGGTTCAGGTGGGGTATAAAATACCCAAATACAATACCAGGGTAGACTATTTTTCAACGACTTGGAAAAATAAAAGGTTTTGCGGGAGACAATGTCGGCAACGCGTTGTGAGCAAGAAGACTGTCGGCCGTTATTTATTCATTTTTGACAAGCATAAATATCTTTTAGCTTGTTGTTTTTGGAAAATTCGTGTGACTTTTTTTCAGCCCGAAAAAGTGTAACGCGATCATAAACAGATTCATAACTACACAGCTTTGTAAATTCTATTACAAAGATGTCTTATTGAAAATAATCTTAAACAATAAAGCGAAATTCCAGAAAGGCTTCCATTCAGAAGAAAAGCAAGTACCTACATGACATAGTAGGCAATTACCTACTCTATAATCTGAGAGTTTCTGAGGAAATTATTCTCTCGATAATCTTGAAGGTGACACCATAAATATTAAAAGTTGGAGACTTTTTCAGGAACAATGATTTTCTGAATTTCCATGCGACCAACGTCAAAAATGGATTTACTGTCGGCCTAAAATTAAAATACAAAAAACGATAACGTCCAGGATTTACACTACTCTTCCCACCACCGATATCGCAAAATATATAAAAAGAAAAAAAGTGATCGTTATAGTCTGAACACTAAACTTGGTGGAAGCTGTTTTATAATTCGCTCGCCTGTTAGAATTAATTAAGCCCAAGAGGGTTTTAATCTTATTTGGTTATTCAAATACCGTCTTATCATTGGCTGGGATTTTCGAATTATTTTAAGCTTGACGGTAAGCTGCCTTTGCCAAAGTTTATTTTTGTTTTTTAAATAGTAGAATACTCTTTAGAATCAATAAAGTGAAATCTACTTGCTTTTCCAACATTTTCGTTTAACCGCTGTACTTAGTGCCAATGTCAGACAAGCTAGGTTTGAGTTAACCAACGTTTTCGAGAATACACATATTTACCTAATTTGAGCAATAACGAACTATTTTTTTTTGTTATTACTATTTTAAATAATGAACATTTGTTATTGACCAAGAAACAATTTTTTCATCCCCTCCCAAATCGAATTTTTCATATAATTAGAAGAAAAAACTCCGTTTTTTAAAATTTTATTATTATTAATATTATTATTATTATTTTTTAAAGAAACGGGTTAAACATTAGACATACGGTCAATTTGGGACCGAGTTCTCGTCATGACTTTCGATCAATCCTAAAACGTAGAATTGAAGGGCTGAAATATGGGAAAATTCAAGATCTTGAAAACTTTTTGTCGTCCACTTTTGTATTTAATACGTGGTTTTTTAAATAAATGCGACCGAAACTCAAACCTGACCTCGTTTTCCTATACTCCAACCGGGCGGTCGGACGCATGTGTGGGAGAGATAGACGTGTACACAAACTAAGCGCAGGGTCGAACGATGTCCATTCAGTCCAGAACTTTCGGCTGGATCATTCTGTTCGAGTCCAACTCTTGTTGCTTAGGCATTTCTCAACCTAGCTTTTCAATAAAGCACATACATTCATACTGCACGACTGGAAGTTACTTTTCTCACAAGTCAGACAACCTGACTTTGATCTGACCTTGATATGGGATCAGCAGCCCCGCGAGAAAATCCCCATGCGAACACTAATCTACTTAACGAGCGGAAATTCGCCCTCAAATCAGAATAAAAACGAACCAACACCTCTTTCCCATCGAATACGGAACGTTTCCTGCCCGAGAGTTCCTCCATGTAAGTCGTCCTCGGCCGCCTGACTCATTCCGGAGAACAGCCAAGAAAACAAAGAACGACTGTTGGGAACCGTGGAAGAAAAAAAGAAGACGAAAATCCACTCCAAGATTAGTCGCTTAGGAAGTGTTTCTCCCAGCTGGTGCCCAGCAGCGCTTTTGCCCAACAATGGGTCGTTTTTCTGCTTTTAATCGACGGCGTTTCTCCCACGTCCCTGAAGTTCGACTGCGACCGACGCCTCACAGTGGGGCGATTGCACTAAAATTATAGACATCGTATTTGATGCCAGAAAAATAACAGCATCGGCATCGGCATAATAAAAATGTTATCATGAAAGTTACTGTTAATTTAGGGCCGGTTTCACCATGTTTTTAATCAACGTTTACTCATTAAACCGAAAATCTCAGCTGTTAAACCACGATATTCGGTTTCACCAACTCTGGATCAGATAAATCTATGATCAAATGCGCTAAATCAACGATCGAAACTAACCAGCCGAATTTGGGTGGTTAGCGTTCAAATCAACGATTTACTAGGTAGGTAGTTCTTTTCGCCATCTTTGTTTACATTACTGAAATCCTTTTTTGCTACGTTTTCCCATCTAATTTGCTACATTTTCCTAGTTATTTCCTACGTTTTCCTACATGCACGAAAATGAGCCACAGAGGATTGATAAGATCATTGGATTTTGAGGACGAATTTGACGAGGATGATATGAAGACTTTACAATTCACCGTCCTCGTTGGATTAGAGAGAGTACGGCGGATTTCAATCTCAATGAAATCGATTTTCTGAGGAGGTACCGACTTTCAAAAACTACTGTTTTATTAGTCCTTGAACAAATTGATGATAGCATCGAATACACAAGTCAATGGTAGAGATATAGGTACATACATGGAATGTACAAATCAGTTGTAAAATAGAATTATAAAATAGCCAACTACTCATCACAATTTGAAATGACACAATGTACCTAGATGGTGTCGTAGGCTGTAGTCATTGAAATGATGGGAGATACAAACATAAAAATACCTAGTTATGCAACTTGACCATAATATATTACGAGACAATTATAACCTGTTTCCTGCGCTTTTTGAGTCGAAATAACTTTGGAATCTCGGCTTCTGCAGTGGCTACAGTTATAAAATCCATCGAATACCAACCACTGCTTTTTAGGAGACCGACTCCCGAAATTTCCAATGGAGACGAATCAAAATCGCGTTTGGATGGAGTATTCCAGTGGTTCGAAATTTCGCGGTTTTTACTTCAAACTCAAATCCAGAATCCTTGAAGAAACCCATATATTATCATCGCTGCACTAGTTTCGAAATGGCAGGGCAGTAAAGGACTACCCCTACGAGTTTGTAAAACATTATGCTATCAGAATGGATTAAAAAATATAGAAGCATTAAAGATTTCAGGTTGGTAACTGCTGTTCCCTCACTATTATCTCGTTATCACCCCCATTTTGCGGGCAAATGCCTCCTTGATATCGTCTAAATCAACGTTTAAAATTTAAATCGACGTTTCACGGAAACGCTGTTAATGAGCTGCTGTCTACTTGTGATGTGATGGTTTTGAAAGGTAAACCTATTTGGATTGAATAGCTAATTTGGTTTAAAATAGCCTCTTGGAAGTTAATATTTAAGACTGCATTATCTTCTCATATAATGTGAAGCAGAAATTTGATACTAAGTGAATAATTAAGACTTCGTTATAATTGAGCAGTATTGTTCAAATTTCCAACTCTACATAATTTGAATCACTATTGGCACCCACATCGGGTAGTCATTTATAGTTCAGTTATCAACCAAATTTTGGTTGATTGTTTTGACGGTTTCCCGTTAACCTCGGATTCAAGGCTCAAATGAGCAAAAATCCTAAGATGTTGGAGGTAATTATTTATTTTTTCATGAAGTTTGGGTATTTTATTTCAATAAACACCTTTCTCCCTCTCTCAAAATGGAATCCCTTAAGGTTTCAAGGGCGTAGAATCAAATGTTGAAGCTATTTTTCGATAATGACCGTCTGCCCGTTCGTATGTCTGTCTGCCTGTCTGAGGGAACGTTTAAGGTGGGTTCCTCTCAACGAAAATCGACGATACTTGACACATATTTCTCCCATACCACATAAACAATAAGTATTCATTATTTCCCTCAAATAAAACTTTGAAATGACGCAATAATGGTCGCTTCGTACTCTCTTCTCACGAAGAACTCATTGCAACCATTGCCAACATTTTGAACAAAAGAGATAATGGCCAGTTTCCGACTGAAATTTTATTACCGATTTCCATGTTTTACATTAGCATTTAAAGGAGGGAGTAAATGTTTTCGCCCCATCAGCAACTCTATCTGAAGTCTTGAAGAAAATCTTTCATTGGATCGATAGAAATAAAATCTGACAAAAATACCGGAACGATCTTGCTCAGAGCTTTCCAAAGAGGTGTCATATGATGTGATACAGGATGATTTGAAGTTCCGAATCAGCGGTTTAAATTAAGCCGAATGACGTCGCAGGTTAAGGACCTCACCTACTCGTCCACCTCGGGGAAAACAACAGCAACGTCCTATACGACGTCAATTCCGTTTCTTTCGTTTGGTATTTTATTCAAACCGTTTGGAGTTTTGAGCTGGTAATTCGGGATGGGGGTTTTCAAGGGCGCTGAATCCCCATATTGAATCAAAAATTGTCACATTATTAGCTGAACACCTTGAATAGGGTGTTAGCTAGGGTCGTATTCTTAAATTTGGAAGCCATAGCAATAGTTCAATTTTGTCTGAAAATCGCAAACGAGTGTCGCCGTTTAGTGATGCGCAGTCGGTCCTGCTCTATGTTGTGGGTTTGAAAAGTTGTTGAGTAGACACTTCTCGTTTTCAATTTACATTTTCATGTCATCCCCTGAAATGGACTTGGTTTAATTAGTAATTCAATAGAAGCCGCGGAAACGATCTCGTTAAGGATATTTCCAACGGGAAAAAAGCCGGGAAAGGACTTTCGCAGCTAAAGGCTCGACCACTTTTTAAGGTTCGCTGAGCTGAGGTTTATTGTCCCGTTGGAGGCCAATTAGAGAGCTATTAATTGGGAGGCAGTTTCCCCATATTCGGTAGTGCAGCGTAGGGGCTCTGATGGTCAGTTATGACGGCTGAGGGCGGACTTGTCCGGATACGTACGACGTCAACCGATCACAATGTTGAACTATAGTAACTGTCCAGAAGATCCGAAGGTGAAAAGAAAATTATGCAATCTGAGCAGACAGTATAGCAAAGAGAAAATACTGCGCACTATTACACAACTGTTTGTTATTTCGTATTCAGATGACCCTTCTACGCAAATTACTGGTCAATAATTATTTAAATCTTAGTACGAGTCTATAGTACATTAATCAAATAGATTAGCTTCTGAGGTCTCTCAGCTGATCAGTTCGCTGGTCGATAATATTTTTGAACTCCACTTATAGTAAAATTACCATCGGAATTCGGGGATTCACGCCTCAAAATACAGCACCAATACAGCACCAGGACACCATGATTTTTTGCTTTTCAGTAAAGCTAAGAAACGAACCGACTCATTACAAAGCCATATTCTCTCAATATATGTAAAGGGTTGCATATACCGCACATTAATTTAAAAATATCTTTTTTTTTTTCATTTAAAATCTTCAATTACAACTAATGTATACAGTAAATCAATGTATTTCAGTAGCATTTTATTTTTAAATAGATCAGTCTCAGCTTGATACTCTCAGCTGAAAAGTTGTCTTCCGTATATAGAAACATTATTTTCAAGGCATTCCGAAAGCGCTCAATTCCAAATTTCAGGAATATAAATGTTTAATTGTTTTCGAGTTGTTCAGCACCGTCAGTGGATTAGAAAAAGAATTAGTCTCAGAGGTTCCACAGCTGATTAGAGCCCCTCCATACTAATGTACTCAAAACTTAATTTTCTTAGCATATCCTGGGAGGGACATGCCCTCTGAGTCGCCTGATGTAACAGTAGATCATATTATAAACTAAAGCGAGGCGATAAATGCAAGTTTTCTGTCTTTCTTCATTTTGACAGAGATATGCCTTTCGGGCTGGGGTTCATTCTAAAATACGGGTGACGAAAAAATGCAACGTTTTTTGAAATACTATCCGGGATGCTGGAGTCTTGAAATTTAGTACCATGGATCCGTTTTGGGATCTAGTTGACTGATCGGACGGAATCTAGTCGCCTTCAAGATCGGACCATTATTAGGGGTAGTTTAGACAGAAAGTGAAATACAAAAAAAAAAAAAAAAAAAAAGTTTATCTTTGTTGCTGATCGTCCTATTGATTTGGAATTTGAACCACAACTTCCTTAAGATAGTCTGTTACGAATTTTAGAATACGAACTTTAGGTGCTAGTAAGATCAGCTGATTGCCCTAAACAGATAACTTAGTTGCGGGTCGACCTATTGGCTTCAGGTTTTGGAGCACTCCCAGGGCGCTGGATTTGAAATTTTGTATGAAGGCTTTGTTTGGAATCTAGCTAGCTGAAGATCGACGCCTTCAAGATCGGACGTCTATTAAGGGCAGTTTAGAGGGAGGGTGAAACGAAAATAATTATAACTTTGTATGACCTAACGATTTGGAATTTAAATCACAGCTTCACGATATTAAGGGAAGTTTGGGTTTATTATAATTCAATAATTTAGCAAGAGCTGACCAGCCAACTTGGGTTGATTGAACGTGAAACCGATACTAAGGGCACATCCCCAGCTGAAGCATGATTTTTCTGAGTAAATTTTCATAAAGTTTGCTACAGCAGTTTTAGGAAAAAGCTTCGGACGGCGTACGGCAAATTAACGGATTTTTTTTTCTTCAATTTTTGGATTTTTCGCATCTTGAAATGTTCAGTTTGAGGGGGGTAAATCCTTTTTGGTCGATCACAAAGGTTCATTCTTGAAAATTATGAACCAAAATGAGACCAAATTACTGAGAACAATATATTCATGTTTATCATCGAATTTGTATTGCCTGGAATTTTAAAAATTCGTATTTTTGCCTACTTTTCACGTATTAAATCGAATTAAAAAAATTGGTTTGCCATCAGGAAGATAGGAAATTTGACGCAATGTCCGCTTTCCGACAGTGTCTGAGAACTTTCATGCTTACCGACAGTGTACAAATTTTTGATTTTTCAAATCGTTGAGAAATTACAGACCAGATTATTGAGTGTATTACACACTTATCATCGAATTCTGCAATAAAAACTCCAAAAATAGCCAAAACTCCCAAGCCCAAGATGTATTACACTATGTTGTTTAGGACAACTTTTTTGCCATAAACTTGATAGTTAACAATTGCTTTGCACTCCACGCCCAAATTTTCTGAACATAGTTAAATATAATACGATAATTGGCACATACGATCGTGCTACACGAGGGGAACTTTTTTTTTTGCAAAACTATTTCCTAAACCTTCAGGTTGTTGGGAATGTAAAAATTTATGAAAAATCCGTCGAGGTAGCTAAGGCTAAATTTATATGTTAAACGCGGTAGACATAGATTTTTTTAAAACACATGTTATAACCACAAATTATTAATTCTTATTTGTTTGATGTTCCATTTCACGATAATGACAAAAAGCCGATTCCGAAAACTCGATTGCCCTCTGGCAACTCTCACTGTGGATTTATTCCGAGGAAAGTGCTCTTTTCGAGGAAATATCTCGGAAGAATTAAGTGGGCCAAAATTGAATGTCCGGAGACTCGCCGTCGAAGAAAAACCGGCGGAAATGAAACTTTCACGCCGTCGATCTCTTCCGCATCAATATTTCATTTCGAGGGACGAACTGGAAGAAGAAACTGACATTCAATCGCGGGCAGCATTCAAGATCATAAGCGGTATTGACTGCTGGAAACTACCCATCTGAAATCCGTCACTCCCAATTCTAGTACAGGTAAATTGATTTCGGAGAATCTACTGAACTCAATTCATATTTATTCTATAGGCTCGTAGGTATTACAAGGCGTTCGTTACAAAATGAAAATAGCAAATGGCATGCATCATAACGTTTAAGGTAACATAATTTAATCATGCAGCACAAATGTTTGACGTATGCACCAACTATTTGCGACTGTGTTTTCGACCTTATGAATTAAAAGGCAGCGGAGGCTTTGTTTTCACTTTCGAAATGAAAAAAATTTTTTTTGTTCCAAAATCAAAATTTCCATTCGCATTTTGCGTTTCAGAGCCTCCTGAACAAATTTGGTTCCGTGTCTGTCTGTCTGTCTGTCCGTCCACATTTCCTTGTAACAGCCATAACTTCCACAATTTTGATCCGATTTTAACCAAATTTTCAGGGATCGTGCAGGTTAAGCTTTAGATGATCCCCTATCAACTTCACTATGATCGAATCAACGGTAGCTTCTGCGCAGGCTCTAACGTGAAATCCTGGTGACGGTCATAACACGGTCAATGTTGAGCGGATTTCGGTTAGATTTTCAGGGATGATGTGGGTAAGGTCCCTTAAGGTCCCATAACAATCATCATAATTGCATTAGCGGTACGCTCTGCGCATGCGTGAACGAAATATTCTTGTTACGGTCCTTGCAACAGCCGTAATTTCCACAATTTTGATGCGATTTTCTTCAAATTTTTAGGGATCGCGCGGGTATAGCTCTACATGGTCCCCTATCAGTTCCGTCATGATCGAATCAACGGTAGCCTCTGCGCAGGCGTAAACAAAATTTTCTTGTTTCGGTCATAACTCAGGCAATTGTGAACGGAATTCGGTCAGATTTTCAGGGATGATGCGGGCAAGGTTTCTTGAGGTCCCGTATCACATTCTTCGCGATCATCAGCAGCGGTACGCTGGGCGCATGCGCGAAAGTGATGTTTTTGTTACGGTCACAGCTTAGTTAATTTTATCGGATTTTGTTCAAATTTTCAGAGATGATCCCGGTAGAGTCCCTTGAGGTGCCATACGTATGTGTGTCACCTTTGATTGATCTTCTCAACATTTATTATATGTACCATTCAGCTTCCAATTTCCCACCTTATTAATTCCCTGATGCCAGAACCGGTCGTTTCTAGTTTTCTGGAATTTAATGGTGCCGTACTGTGAAGGTCACGAGGAAGCTCATGTGCCATTTCCTTGGCAGTGTATTTATCCTTTATATTTTATTATTTAGAGTTAAATTTATTTGTAGTTACCTACCAACCTATATTAATAAAATTGTATTCATATTTTGGCTACGAATATTCAAAATTTATACTCGAAACTATGAATATAGGAATTATATTCAAAGAATATGAATATTTCAATACTTATAGAAGTACATATTATTATTCAATTATTTTTGAATATGCAATAATAATATTCACGTATTCAATCAATATTAATACCTCGATAGGTACCTATTCAAATTTGCATTCATCATTCAATTTCACAAAACCTAATTTTTGTCTACTTGCTGCACGAATACAAAGATGAGTGAGGGAGCAAAATTGAATTCTAGTTATTTTGGTGTTTACCACATAAGTGAAGGGACTAGATCTCAAAATTCAACGTAGAATACCGAGAATTTGAGTAATATATGATAATTTTAAAGTAGGATAAGGGACTAAATTTAAAAATCTGTCACAAATCAGCCGAATCCAGCCCTGAAACCCGTATTTTTAGCGGATTTTTGAAGAAAATTAAGCTATTGCTCTCGCCTCAAAATTTGTAGAATGTGAATTTTTGAAAAAAAATTATGCAGAAATCCGTTTCAGGCTATTCTGAATCATATTCTGAAGTTTAACGCATTTTTTATGTATGTATGTATGTATGTATATATGTATGTATGTATATATGTATGTATGTATGTATGTATGTATGTGTCATTCCAGACGATAACTGCCCGTAGAATTGTGCTAGAAACTTCAAACAAATTTTAAAATGTTAAGGACACAAAACGAAAGTTCAAGTTCGTTGGCCAGCATGATCGGATTACATCTTCGGGTTGAAATTTTCAAAAATGTAGTCAAAAATTTCAAAATAGCCTGTTTTTTGCGATTTGTTGTGCGAAATAATTTTTTCAGCATACTAACATGTGGTATATTCGGAATCAGCGTAAAATTTCCTATAAGAATATGGGTATCAAGTTTTTTAAAATTTCAAAGTTGAAAAATCAGTCAAAAATCGAAATAATGCCGTTCGCTAGTTGTAAAAATCGGTAATATTTGCATGAAACATTGTCCAAATTCAGATTGAACTACTCTTATGGAAGTATCCCTGTATAACCAATTTTATACCAATTTTAACCAACTTTATGTCAAAATTTGATGATGTTATGATAGGATACTGTTAAGTTTTCAACTGCCTTCAATACTGACCACATTGGACATCGAAATCTATGAATATTTACCTACATTTGTCTTTAAATCTACAATATTAGTTTAATAATAACAAAGTATGAGTACCTCCTAATTATTTTTAATAATTTGATTCCATGTTTGTCTATAAAAATCATAAACTAAAATTTCTCTACACGATCAATAGCGACTGAAATGTCGAAGATTCCTCCAAAAATTCGCTCATGGGGTCATGCTGCATGACTGGACTTTTTTTTTTTTTAATGATTGTATTTCCAAAATAAGATGATGAAATTCACCCTAAAGATCCTTGAATTTGAGTGAGTATCTGTTTTACAAGATAGGTAAATGAACTACATTTCAAAATACATCGAAATTCTGCTTTCAGGTAAAGTATTGCACAATAACAGGTAAATATTATGAATATCATTCACATAATTCAAACAATAAATCATAACAAAATTCATTATTGACTATCATCAATTACTCATTCATCATCATAAATAGAATGGAATGAAAAACGAACCAAAATCACAAACGAATCTGGGCGCCGGTACCTAACCGCAAGAGGCAAGAAGAGAGCGTTGGTCTGCGGGTAAAAAATATAAACAAGAAATCAAGAAGCTAAATAAACCCGAATGCGAAACCCCCCGCTCCACGCCTTTCTGCAGTGGTAGCAAACCCCCCTCGTAACCGACGCGTCCGGCAAACGCATAGCAACGCCTAGCAACAAGCATTACCTATTACAGTTTCTAGAGGACACTATCACCATCAATTTTGCACTGCGTTTTTACACCTTCATTCTTACTCTAGGTCTGATTCCCGCTACAATTATTTTTGAGGATAATTCTAGTACTTAGGTAGCTGAGATATGTAAAAATATGGGATGTTAGCGTTTTCCAGGAAAAAATTGTTCAAAATAATATTTTTGAACAAAATACAAAAAAAATTGAAAAACTAAATTTTTGTTAGCGCCCAGATTCGTGTGTGTTTTTGGTTCGTTTTTCTTTCCATTCTATTTATGATGCCTAATAGGCGATATTCCAATAAAGGCAAGTTTACTCAAATTCTCGGTATTCTACGTTGAATTTTGAGATCTACTCCCTTCACTTATGTGGTAAATACCAAAAATAACTAGAATGCAATTTTGTTCCCTCACTCATCTTTGTAATAGAGCATCAAGTAGACAAAAATTAGGTTTTGTGAAATTGAATGATGAATATAAATTTGAATAGGTACCCTACCTATCGAGATATTAATATTGATTGAATACGTGAATATTATTACCTATTTCATATTCAAAAATAATTGAATAATAATATGCACTTCTATATGTACTGAAATATTCATATTCTTTGAATACAATTCCTATATTCATAGTTTCGAGTATGCATTTTGAATATTCGTAGCCAAAAAATGAATAAAAATTTATTCATATAGGTACCTACAAAGAAATTCAACTATAAATAATAAAAAATAAAGGATAAATACATATTTGTATTTTCGGATATGTATTTGCTCATCTCTGATTGTAGGTAGGTAGGTACGAGGTTGGTAGATACCTACCTAATGAATATTGCGGTTCAGTGCGTCAAACTCCTCCAGTTGTTTTCACACGAATACAAAGGTTCCAACTATAAAAACTAATTATTATCATCCTATAACAAATGAAAATAAAACCCCACCTAACACTTTGATAAAGTATATTTTGATAAAAGTGGAAGAAGCAGTAAGTACAAAAATTCGAGAGACGGCTCGGTAAGCGGGTTCGTACGCGCGCGCGGATGAGATCAGTTGCTGGGCGTCGCCAAGGCACGCGCCCCTCAAATACACTCGTCTTCCTGGAACCACGTTTTTCGCTCCCAATTCTCACATGCGGCCACTAATTTTCGGAATCAAAATTTCATGCCTATGCCAACATACACTTGAATTGTTTCCAAACATGGGATATTAGCGATTTTTTTTATTTAAAAAAAATTAAATTAGAAATTAAAATTTAAAGTCAAAATTTCAACAACAAAAATTTTTTTTGGAAACTTTGTTATGTTCGCTCGATAGCCTAGGATGAGACAAACTCAAATATATATTTAGATTTGAAAATTGATTGACTGGTGAGGAGATAATCAAGATAAACTATTTGTATCTTCCCTCTCTCTCACACAACTGTCGTCCCCTTTAGCCTTAATGAAGGTCGCAAAAGCTTTAAAACGTGCGTTGTCAAAATAAAAATTGGCTCATCGTCGCACAGTGCTACAGTCATGTGTAGAAAGTCGACAAATCAAAAATTAAATTTTCATGAAATGAGGGCACTAATATATCAGTCCTTGGGTATAATTCAATAGGCTCTTTGCCCTAACAAGTCGCGTAGGGATGCTTGAGGGGCAAATGGAGAGGTCTGTAAAAATATTGGCCTTAGATGCAAACATTGTGCTTACTATCGCTTACGTGGTAACCACACATGTTTAACGTTTGCACCAACTACTGTGACCTCGCCCTGCCATTGCTCGTGCCAGATGGAAGTGGCTTTATGGTGCATGTAGGAGATTTGATCCTCAATGCACATAGGCAACATTTCGATAGAGTCAATGGCTCTCCTTGCTAGGGCATCAGCACACTCATCGCCGTGAATGCCCACAAATGCTTAGAACCCACATAAATATTATGTTTGTGACCAATGTTGTGGCTCGGTGCAGTGGCACACGCAGGCTTTGTATTAGGGAATCAAATGAATATGTGTCCCTAATCGCCTTGATGATACTTAGTGAGTCACTACTGATTACATAATTTCCAATTCCCAATAGCTGGCAGTGCCGAGCAGACAGCGTCACTGCCCACAACTCTGCTATGAAAACAGACGCAACAGGTGGTAGGCGTCTAGTGACTTAATAGTTGGGTGGGCAGTAGGTATAGCTTCCTTACATATTTTAACAAGGATGTATAGAATGAGTTGAAGAAAAATGTACGAGTCAAAATTATTGATAAATAGACGTTAAAAAAAAAATTATGTTCGCGCATGCGCACAAACTACTTTTATTCCAACTGCAATAAATTTATAGGGGAACGTGTAGGAGCTAAAGCGCACAATCCTTGCAAATTTCATAACAATCGGTGCATTTTTTTCTTCGTTTGGCATTAGCTAATCGGTACATTAATTTCGAAGTTTTGTCTGTGTCGATCAATTTTATTTTTGCGCATGCGCTATAGTTATCACTCCACTAATTACGATATAATTCATAGGGAATATTTCTGGAACATATACCCACCTACTCCCTGAATTTGAACGGAATCGGACCAATAGATGATAAGAAATCGACGTTATAATAAATTAACGTTCACGCATGCGCACAGACTACTATTTACGTGACAGCAATGAAAGTGTACCAACATTCAGCTGGTAGGTACGTACGAAACCGCTGATGGGGCACCGGCCTCTTTTCCCCGATGGCCGCCGACTACGTTTCATCAGTTGTTATGCAAGCGCGGATCGCGGCTCCCATCACTCCCTCATGTTTGTGGTGGTTATTTTTCATGTTAACTAAGTAAATAAAGCATCGATTTATAGCTCATGCGTGAATATAATTCATCTCCCAAATATCCCTCCTACGAACCGAACTGGTGGAATACTTTTTATTTTATGTGATTCATAGAGTTCAGAAGGGATAACACTATTTCTATACCACGGGAAAATTAATCCCCGTGTACAAAAGTCATAGGGGACCGTCTACAAGCAATATCGCACTATCCCTGAAAGTTTCATCAAAATCGTTCCATTAGACTCGGAGTTTCGCCTGTGTCAACAAATATTAGTTTCGCGCATGCGCAATGGTAATACCAAATTACCTACCTAGTTTGAAAGAAATCGGACCAACAGATCATGAGAAATCGATGTTGTGAGAAATTCACGTTTCCGTATGCGCACAGGCTA